>OZ024875.1:44285985-45028328 GCA_964017185.1 Rugalucina vietnamica
AATATTCTATGACCAATTATGATAAGATTATTATTAGATTAGAAATAATTTTTCTATACGCATGCAAATATAACAGAACAGAACAGGACAGAACAGAAAAGAAAATATAACAGATACATTAGATAATAAGGAAAATGTATTTTTCCAAAATGTGTCATATTTTTTCTAAATACATCAGGGCCTATTTATTTACATATAAATATCTTTTACAATACTCTGTATTTTACAAGTGTGTCATTTCCATATAAGTTCATGTATGAGCGATAATCTTCGCCCGCGGCATTATTACCTGGAAGCTAGGTCGGGTCTTATCGGAGCATTTTACGGAGATGCACGGAAATTCAAGACAGAAGAAAAAAATATTTATATTATTTTGCTGAATACTCAAACAGACCATTTTTTCGTTGTGCTACAAAAACAAAAGTTGCACCAGTTGAAAATATACTCTTTCTTCTAAACTAGACCGTTTGTGACGCATAACATTTTTTAATTATTACTTCCTAAACTTGCCGTTGAAGTCATGTACCATGACAATTTTTACCACTTTTTACGGAAATTTCACTATATATTTAATTAATTTGCGCACTACTGTAATACCTCACCCAAACAGACCATCTTATAATAGTGCTACTACAAAAATTTAAAACCCATGTCAAAGATAAAGAATTGTTCTTTCTAATGCCGTTCGTGATGCAAAAATATCGCAAGAATTAAGAAAGTTATGAAAAGATAAAAAATTATTTCCTATATGCCGTATACATAAAAATGACCAATACCTGTAGACGTGCTAGTACGACCTTTGTCCCCCTTGCGGACATTTGCAAGCAACTGGATGCAATCAATCTCAGTTCAGAGAACCCCGAAGGAAACTGGACAGTTTTCCATAAAACAGTTCATTCTTCAGCTGCTACTACTTTAGGAAACCTATCTCGCAAACATCAAGACTGGTTTGATGAAAATGGTGACGACACTCAGAAGCTTCTTGAAGAAAAACACCGGTTGCACAAAGCACATCAAGATGATACTAGCTCAGTATCCAAGAAAGCAGCATACAGCAACATTTGTAAGACAGTCCAGACCAAGTTAAGGGACATGCAAGATTCCGGGCTAAGGAAGAAAACAGAAGAAATTCAGTCTTTTGCGGACAGAAAGGACATGAAGAAATTTCATGATGTACAGAAAAACATTATGGCCCAAAGAGTTCTGGAGCCACCACATTGCTCAGTGCAGATTGAAGCACTCTTCTCACAGATAGAGGCTACATTGAAAAGGTGGGCAGAACATTTCAATAGTGTGCTGAATCGACCATCAAACACCAATGAGGATGCAATCGACAGACTTCCTTGGATAGAGTGCAAAGTTCTGTTAGATGAATTTCCAACCGTCATGGAAACAAGAAAAGCAGTTCAACAACTGTCATCTGGCAAAGCTCCAGGTGCAGATGTAATTCCTGCAGAGGTTTATAAGGCTGGCAGAGAAACTGACAGAGTTGTTTCACTGTATGTGGAGGAAGGAGGCTATCTCACAAGAATTTAAGGATGTATCCATAATCCACCTATACAAGCGGAAATGTAATCCAAAAGTCTGTGACAACCACAAAGGCATTTCCCTCCTATCCATTGCTGAGAAGATACTGGCAAAAATTCTGTTGAACCGCCTGAAAGTTAATGTGGATTCCGAAAAGACAGGGGGACAATAGACATGATATTCACAGCAAGACAGCTTCAGGAGAAATGCCAAAGGCAGAATGTAAATCTATACATGACGTTTGTCGACCTCACCAAAATGTTTTACACAGTTAGTCGTGACTGACTCATGGCCAAGTCTGGCTGTCCACCCAGATTCAGAACAATGGTGTGGCAATTTCATGATGGCATGCCGGCACGTGTGCAAAATGATGGAGAGTTCTCTGGACCCTTTGAGGTAACAAATGGGGCCAAACAGGGCTGTGATATGGCTCCAACACTGTTCAGCATGATGTTTTCTGCCATGCTCATGGATGCTTTTTAGGACAGTGACACTGGTTTACCAATCAGGTACCGTTTTGATGGCAATATATTCAACCTTAGAAGGTTGCAAGCCAAAACTAAGGTGCAGACTGATGTGCTAGATGAGCTCCTCTATGCAGATGATATGAATAAGAATGCCAGCTCAGAGACAAAACTGCAAAGAGCCATGGATCAAGTCTCACAGTCATGTGATAACTATGATCTCACAATCAGCACTAAAAGACAGAGGTTGTACACCAACCAGCACCTGGAAAACCGTACAATGAACCAACCATCACTGTGAATGGAGAAAAATCCAAAGTTGTTGATAAATTCACCTACCTGGGAAGCACTCTTTCCAGAGCAGTGCACATTGATGATGAAGCCACTGTCAGAATTGCAAAAGCCAGTGTGGCATTCGGAAGACTGGGAGCGAAATGGAATCAAGCTTGACACCAAGCTGAAAGTCTACAAGGCTGTGGTACTGCCAACCCTCTTGTATGCATGTGAGACCTGGACAGTATACATGTACCAGCGTCATGCAAGCACACATTTTTTTTTTCTTTTTTTTTATTCAGTTTAACGTCTCTTTTCAAGATTATTTCAGCTCATATGAGACGGGCCAATCAGTAGGTGGGGCGAAAACGGGAGAACCCCGAGAAAAACCACCTGACACACCCGCAAGCAGAACTTGGCTTGTCTCACATGTGGCCAGAGCGGGGCTCGAACCCACACTAGACACAGCGGTGAGATGATCGAATGGTTAAGTGCGATAATGAAATATCAGCGCTCTTAACCACTCGGCCACGGGGGCCACCTATGCAAGCACACATTCATTTCCACTTAAGCTGTATGAGAAAGCTGTTAAAAATCAAGTGGAAAGACAAGATCCCAGAAACAGAGGTCCTGAAGAAAGCAGGGATGCAAAGCATGCATATTGTCTTAAAGCTAGCACAGCTATTAAAGGTGGACTGGCCATGTTATATTAATGCCTGATGAGCGACTTCCAAAGAAAGTCTTCTATGGAGAACTTCAACAGGGAAAGCGCTCTCAAGGTGGCCGGAAGAAACGCTACAAAGACACCCTCAAAACCTCTCTGAAGGATTTCGACATACCAGTTGGGTCTTGGGAACATACTGCACAGGAGCGATCAAAGTGGCGAGGTCTCATCAACAAAGGAGTAGCTCTCTATGAAACAAAGAGAATCTGTGAAGCTGAAAGAAAGCACAGAGAACGCAAAGCCAATACCAATGGGCCACCAGCTGATTCAATGACATTGACTTGCTCTACTTGCAACCGACAGTTTAGAGCTAGAATTGGCCTAGTCAGCCATTAAAGAACTCACCAACACACACGAACCTATTCAAGAAATAATGATGGTCTTTCTCATTGTTGAGAGACGAACAGCAGTCTTCAATTTAACATCATAGAACTAGTCCTTGTGGCTTGAGGTAAGGGATGCCTTAGGTGGGGAACACCTATTTGCTTATGGATATTAGCTGGGCGAAGAAGGCGTGACTAATAATTATCATATTTTAATGAATATTCGAGCTAATTTTAATGAATAAGCCAGAACTTTAATGACAGTGAATAAATGGCCAAATATTTAATGATAAGTGAACATTCAGACCCTCATAACATTGCAGTATTTTGTTTTCAGCTCTTGGGCATACATGTATGTGGCAGGATTATTACAATTTTCCAAACTAAAAGCATAATTGATCTGTCTGGTACATGTGTATGCAGGCGTCGATAACATAATCGATGAAACGTTGCCCATGCTGTAAGCGAGCTACCGTGAGTTCGAATCCTGCTCGGGGCACGTTCCTCAAAGTGTGGCACTGTCTCGTCAGTTTACATGGTTTCGAGTAATTCTTGACAAAACTTATTATGTCAGACGGGTATGTCCAATAGGTTGGACATATGTCTGGAACGACTCTATTGACATCTAGTGCACACAAAGCAATGTATTTGTATTCGTATGGAATTTTATTGTCATATGTACGGCGTATCAATGCGTATGTGCTACGTCCGTGTGACGTATACATGGCGTATGAAGCGGTACGCGTGACGTATCTACGGCGAATGTAGCACGTTCCATTCTTATCTGCGGTGTATCTGTTCTGTACCAATTGCGTTTTAATACCTATGAGAACAGCCGTTTGTGTTCACTTTGTTTATGCAATTCGCACATTTCAGTTACGAATTATCAGAGGTCGAAGATGCCACCGGAGAATCTATATAAGATTAACACCGAAAAAAAAAAAAAAAAAAAAAAAAAAAAAAAAAAAAAAAACAAGGGGGAGGGGGAAAACATCTTCAATAGCTCCCCATCTTGGTAGTGAGATGACATGAACAAAGACCGAGGCTACATCGAACGTAATTTCAAGATGACATCCCACATGTCTACATGATAACAATTCTTGCGATATTACTATAGGATATGACATAAATGGCATTTTTATGAAATCATTAGGTCAGAATAATTTGTTGTATGTCTGTCATTTGGAAGGATGCCATTTCCAAAATATTTAAGATGGTTTCAATTATAGCCATCAGATTATGTTTTCAAATTGGAATGCTATGGAGATGTATGTTGCATACACCAATGCTACCATTCTAGGATGATTTAAAATGACATTAATGATATCGGTTTTACACAACTGACATATACATGACTACAATGTAACCGGTAGAGATGAAATATAGAGTTCAGTAGCAATACCTGTACAGAGTTTAAAAATTTACCAAAATAAAGACACTGTACATTATGAGTTAGGTAAGAATAGAAGGCGAAAACTATTCCAGAAATTGAATTAAAATCCAAGCCCGGACACCAGGCGTGAAGGATAGGGCATCACAAGATATTGAAAACTGTGCCTGATCAAATAAATATATCCAACAAAACTGGGTGTGATTTTTGCTTGACCATATATCACTGGTGGTTGATCAACACTAAGAACGTATTTTTGGTGTGCAAGTTATGGTTGTTGGAAATTGTTTGTTCAATTTTACACTATTTTCGAAATTTCACCTCCTATCTCATATCAATATGTCGGACAAAAATGATAGAACCCTAAGAAAAACACCTGGCATACCCACAAGAAAAACTTCACTTGTCTCACGTGTCCCATACAGGGTTCGAACCCATACTGGATACGACAGTGAGATGACTGGATAAAAGATAGCGGTAATAAAATCAACAACCATAACCACTTGGCCGCAGGAGCCACCAAGACGATGGAGATCCCTGGGCGCCGAATAACCTACTAACTCCGGAGCAAAAGAAAAACACCAGTTGGACCCTGGTGGGCCAAGCAACAGACAAGAAGCTCCGGCCCCAACCAACTAAAATAAATAGCTTTTAAGTCGGGGCCATCATAGAGTCTGACGCCCGACCCACCGGCGTGCAATTAAAGAAGGCAGCATAGTTATCATAGTTAAACCTGCCCATACCTGTCAGGGAAGTGGAACGAGGTACCGAAGTGGAGCGGAGTGACAGTTAATAGCCAGCTGATCTATATCCAAAACAAAACGCAACCTACTGACCTTCCAAGGCGATACTTCTGTGGTTGCTCTTTTTGTTTTATGTCCTGGTGTTTAATTTTTTTGTGCTGTTGGCGCTGTATGTTTTCATATTTTTTGTTAAGTTTAGGTAACTGAGTGGCCACCTTTTGGGAAAATATCTGCTCATTCGGCTCACGATATGTTTTCATGGTGTAAGTGCCTGATTGTTGGTTTGATTTTTTCCCACCTCGGTTTTTGGTGTGGGAATCCTTTTCTGATTGCGCCTTTTCCTGATCTTTGCCTACTTGTACCTTTTCATTGTTTACAATGCTTAAGAAAAGAACTAAATAAGCGTTTACGCTTTCGTTCTGAGTTGTCGTTGATTGCATGTTTTTGTATTGTTTCTGTACAAAGTTTGGAAATGATATGTTTAAACCGAACCAAACGCGCGCAGGTCGTATGAAAAATCTCAACACACTAAAGAGTCACTGGCGGGCCTAAAACGTGTTCTGAAGGCGTTCAAAGCGTATTCAAAGCAAATGTAACGCGCGTGGAATTTATTCGAAACGTATATGATACATGTCCGAGACACGTCGAGCTTGCAGAAATTTTTTAAGCACGCTTAAAAATTATTTTAGCCCAAATTCGCCTGGAACGCGCACCGACCTACAGCAGTATTCAAGATGATTTCTTCACGTAAGCAAACGTTCATTTAAGAAATGAATTTCATTTTTCTGGTGTTCATGGAGCTATGAACCGCAGTGGGTCGCGTGCAAAGTGAATGAACCCCGAAGGGGTTCATGTAAGCTTTGCTAGCGACCCACTGCGGTTCATAGCTCCATGAACAACAGAAAAATTAAACTCATTGCTTATATTTACATTCATTTCTCTCTATCGCTTGTTGAAAAATCACCAAGGCGGTCACATTTACCAGCAAACAGAGAATCTACACACAGTGTGTGTTCAAACAGCGGAACGGCGTCGACGTTTACAACGTCCAATCTGATTGGCGAGATTCATGTTTTTTTGACGTCAAGTTTGGATTACGTCACGTCGCGTGACACAATGTTGTTCATGGAAGTATGAACACAGATGAACATCTAATGGTTCATCTGAGGAGGTTTTAGAAAAATGTAAATATATATCAAAATCAGATATCAGAAACCACTCGCAAGCTTGTGCGTCCTCGCCATATGAACTCGTTCCGAATATTTTACGATATTCATTCAATAACCTATAAATATTACCATAATATTCAAACATCTTCTCCTCTGAAACCACTCGGCCAATTAAAGCCAAATTTTATGTGAAGCATCTATAGGATGGGGGAACTAATGTATATATCATTAATGTAGGTCACATGACCAAGATGGCCACCATGCCCATATATGGTAAAAACCCTGCTAAAATCTTCTTCTCTGAAACCAATGGACTGATTTGAATGAAACTTGGCGTGCAGCATCGATGGCTAATGTACTACAATGTATATATGAATCATGACCCTATGATGACCTTGACCCAGTTTATGGCAAGGTCAACATGGATTGCCCAAACATTTGAATGGGGAAAACTGTTAAAATGTCATTTGAAGGGAAAAACCAGCAGGAAATTGGCAAACGGGTAGAATATTAATTATTCCGAAAAAAGAAAATGGTCCAAGGGCTTCATCTGCCCCTGCTCTGGGCGGTTAAATACCATAATATTAAAACATGTTTATTGGTATATGCAGCAGATCTCAGGTGAGCGTTTACATGAGCATTGGTCCTGTGGTTTTTAAAACAGGATGTAAAAAGTTTTTATGACCTACCTAAAATTTCTCCCTGTTGATGGACCAAGCTTGCGATATCTTTAAACATTTGATTCATTTCCATAGCGCTTTTCTGAAGACAAACAAATGAAAATCAGTTTACTGGATCTTTGTAGCCAAAACAGAAGCTCAAATCAGATGTATGCCTGTGATCGTATCTCACTGGAATGTGATAATTTGCGGACTAGATTCTAACGCGACTTTCTGACGATTTTCACATTTTGGTTCCACTAGATAGACACTCGCACTAGATAGTTTTGTGAACCGGCTGAAAGGTCATATCTAACGATAAAAAGTTAAGTCACCGAAGATGATTTTAACACCAGTTCGATTTAACAATTTTGATTGTGTGTCTTTAAAAAAAAAACAAAAAAAAAAAACAGTGTTTGATAATCTATCCATTTCAACCTAAACGAACGCCAGGCGCGCAAAATATGCATGTTTTCGCAATCATTAGACTCTCTATTAATGTTCAGGCGAAAATTTTGTTAGGATTAGAAGCTCTTGGTATAGATTAAAATTTTCTTCTAAACGGTAAATTGTGTAAATTGGCAAATTAATGCCAGAATAATGCAGTCTCTCACGAGTGCCTAGTAATAGCGGATACCTGATTCCTTGACCCCAAATAGATGTTTTGACCAACTATGGTGGAACGTGATTTCACAAACATGAGGTACTGGTTTTAAATAAGGAATGAAGTATTTAAAAACGTATAATGTAAACCTTAGAGTGAACATTTGCCTTGAACCTTTTCTTGAATATATACAACACAAAATAAGGCATACCATATACGAGGATCGGTCAAAAAGTTCTGTCACTCCATATATTTCTCGGTATCTGTCATTGCAAACTATTTTAAAATATCAACATCTTGAAGACCATTTCTCTAGCTACTACCTGTGATAAAAATTGTTTGTGGCTCTTCATGAATGAAATGTAATAAATCACTTTTAAAGCGGTGACTCTCTGACACTGGCATGTTTTGAAGAAAACAATGCAAAAATATACAGTAAAATGATTTCGAAAACAAATCATAAGTGCTATATATTCTTTGAATATGAGTGATTATATCCTGCAAAACTCAAAATTCTTAAACTTAATTTAATTGTTTTATAGCACAACGAAATGTTGAAATCGGTCTGTTCTGGATTTTTTTAATACTGCAGTTCCAATTCAAAGAAAAAAAATGACATCTAAGCATGAACTTCGAAGCTTTAAATTCATTTAACCATTTAACTGTATCATCTTAGTCTGCTCTGAAGTGAAAGCATAATAATGCCAGCAATTATAATTACACAGTGGTATTGAACAGTTACATGGGTACATGTTCTAATGACGCCATTTTTATCGCTTCATTATACAGTCAGTAGTGCACTTGTATCGGTCATTTCTGCTGGATTGCTTTTCTATATATAACAGAATTTATCACTTAAAATTTGAAGAAAATATGACCAGTAGTTATAAATATACAACACTTGAAAGACACAACACAAGGTCACAATTTCAAGAAAACATGCCAGTGGTTTTACCCCACCTATCTTTCAAGACGGATAATTTAAACTTTTTATTTCTTTTGGGCATGGGTTTGGTATCATTATAAAGGAGAAATGTTGCTCTAGCTAACAATATATAATTCAGCAACCTATCATGTCTATTAATCGTAATATAACACCTCTGACAGAACTTCCTGACCCACCCTCGTACATAAGATTAACCGACAATTAAAAATTAGGAATAAACCTTTGGATCTGTATATGATTTAATTGCAGGCAAAAGAACCGTAGGGCGAGAAAACGTTTAAAATGCTTCCAACCATAGTCATAGATACACAGACCTCTATTTCGGTAATTTCTGCATGTCTTTCTTTTATTTCATCAAGCTTTGCTTTGCATTTTCATCTGCATATCTCTGGAATGATGCTGGACCACCATGAACCTTTGGCATGTCCTGTGCAGAAGTAATAACGACCCAGTCATCTTCGGGGATACTCGCTCGCTCTTTATCAAACACAGCTTTTTCTACCCTTTTCAAGTTTTTAAGAACAGCGTATAATTGTGTTCCTAACTTTTCCCTCTGGTACTGAAATGATACATTTATGTTATTATTTTGATCTGTATTTGATTAAACATGTGTACAGGTATATACTTTCTGTGAGGCAAACACGACGTTAACCACGTTAACCACATTCCAGCAATACCGTGAAATATACGCTGGGTATTATTGTTCGGCAACTTAAACTATACACATGGAAATAAGTTAGGGAACACCCGTGATAACATGACTACCAACTTTGGACTGTATATATCCTTCTTTGTAAAAATTATGAAGAATGTTTTGACAATTTGTCATAATCTGTCGTATCGAAAGTTGCTTCTGTGTGAAAATGGTTAGCATTAAACATAAACTACGGCGTACAGCGGCCATCTTTGATTCAGATTTTTTTTTGCTAGATGTAAGGAACGCATTGATTACCTTTGCGATAACTTCATTCGTTGAACTCGCATTGTCGTAAATTTTCGTAAGCATCAAGCTGAGGCGTTGCTTGTTAAACGTTGATAACAAATTATTCGATTTCTGACGCGGATTGCCAAATCGTGTGTTTTGAACTTCTCCGAGAAGAAAACCTTATATTGTGGTCAAAGTTCGATGGTAAATGGGTTGATTTTTGATGTCGAACATAGATACTGACCTAATAAGACGATCTGGCCCAAAAATAATTTCAAATGTCCTTTGATAGCGAAATTATTAATGATTTTTCATTACAACGCATTCGACACCTAAAACGGTACAACGAAAAAACAACTAAAACGTTCTAATTTGGGTAAAATAAACCTTATTACGATACTGTATGTAACATTCTTTGTTACTATAGCGTTTTATTTCATCCAAAGTTTTCATTTGTATACTTTTATCTCAAGATTTGCTGATATAGCTCACAGGTTAAACCCTAAAACATTAAAATAGGCATCAAAACCATCATATGAAGCCAAACTCGAGTTTTATGGCGACTTAATGTTTAAATTTAAGAAAATTTTGGATGAGAGTAATGGAAAGACAAAATCTGATCATTTTGCTGTTAAATTTAAAAAAGATAGTCAATCGATATCGAAGAATCGGTTGAATTTAATGCAATATACTGCATGCTTAAGCTTTAGTTTTTAATCCAGATACGGTAAAAAAACTTTACTTTCCTCTTTAAGTGCACGCCGGTGGGTGGGCCCTCAGACTCAATGACGGTACAGAACTAAAGCTGTCTTACAGATGGGAGGGACCTGACAACAAGTTAAAGTTACGGGATAAACATATGTCTCTGGTCGGGTCCACCAAGGTTGAAATAGTTGTTTTCTTTTGCTCCCGGCGGTTTTTCAGTGTCGGCGTTACTGTTGAGTCCTCGTTTTTGTTTCATCACAGTGTTTACATTTGTTTTCTGTGATGCTTCATTGACGAGCTAGGACGCTTCTATGAGAACCGAACATTGTTTATTATTGAATCACAGTAGACTAAGGGCGAGGTTTGGCGCCAGTAAAACCGGTTTAAGCCCTCCAGTAAAATTTCTTTTGCTGACCATTCCAAGGCGATTCTACTGTGATTCTTTATGTTGTATGTTTGGCATGTCAGCTTCTGTTGTATACGCTTAATTTGTATTTAGTTGAAGGAAGCCGGATGGCTACCTTCCTTGGAAAGAGCTAGTCATCTTGCTCTTCATGTGTGTTGTCACATTTTCATGTTCAGGCATCCTGAACCTTCTGTTGATCTATTATGTTTGTTCTTGTTAAGTCTATATCTTTCCCGCTTGGTGTCTGGGTTGGGATTTTAAATTTAATTGTGTCTATTCCTGGGCTATATTTTCTACTTTATCTAACCTATAATGAACCTAAATTGATTGTTTTTGCTGTATTTCAGGCCAGAATGTGTCAGTGATGCTGATGAATTACCGACTGAGACGTTAAGCCAAGTGACACAAACTAACTAACCAGCGCCCAAAGAGAAGTTCCTGTTGCGACGTTGTTCCTGTCCTATCCTTTCCGTGTAAATACAAAGTTATCAACTCGTTAAAGAATTTTTACGTTAATACTTTTTTGCCTGAGCGCTGTGATAAGTATTTTGATAAATTAAGGGAAAAATCCACATATACTTAAACCGTCTATAATTTGCATGTACATGCACTTGTTTCGGTATATACACAATATAGAATTTGTGTGTACATCAGATCCACCTCATGGCAACCTGGGTTAGAATTCGGGTAGAGGCATGTCGGAGGACCACAGACCATTAGCATCTGCGCCATCAAGAAATACGTTCATTGTGTATTAGCATTTTAAGTTATACATGTACATGTATAATTAGGCTTGTACCTTTGATAGACTCCTAAGTCTGATTTGAAATTGGCATACTTTCTTTCTTTCTTTCTTTCTCAAATCATTTCATATCCATTTTCAAGTTTACAAACACTAGGTGGGTGGTAAACGGTAGTGCCATGACCAAAAGAAAGGTGACAGACACATAAGCAGAAATTGGTCCACCCATTTGTGACGAGAGCGAGGCTCGAGCCTTCAGCGATTAGACGATCGAATTATGTAATCCATGTCTGAAACAATCGGCCACGGTGGCTTCGGTGAACCTTCGTGGAGAATTCTGAATATAACCGATATAAATGGTCATAGTCACGTAACAAAGATGACCGTCAATGCTCAGCTATTGTCAAAACCTCAAACAATCTTTTCTAGAACCACAGGCGCTTGAAGTATTTTGCATTATAATCATAGAATAGCTCAATATACATAATTGACATATACGTGCATTGCATCTAGGCCTCAATGCTCAAGGTTACCTACATTGTCCTGTCCATCAGTTTATGGTTAACGGAACAAGGAAGTAAAAGTCACCCCTGCCAAGTCAATAAACAATTCGCAGAGTGAAAAGGTGAGCGTTTACAGGGTCATAGGTCACCAGGGAAATTTTGCTGGAAAAGTCATAGGTGAATGATTTTACTGTTGGCTTAACTTCTAATCTGTATATTTTCAGTCATCCTTCGTCGATATGGGGAAGCGAAAACGGAAGGTGTTTCTATGGCTAAAGAGGCCAAAGAGGTCAAGAGTGATATATAGTCCGTATAAACAATGCATTAATAGCACTGGAGGAACTCCATTAAAAACACCGATTCATGGCACACCTGTTAAAACCTTTCTGAAACAGAAAAGATGCCTAACACCAGTTTCCACAAGTAAGAAAACATCTCGTAAACGGTCCAAGACCTTATCACATTCACCATATAAAGCTGATAATTTAGTGATAGAAGAGAATGTATTATTTGATGAAATGAATGAAGACATAAGCCCTGAAATGAAAGAATATATGGAAATGGCTACGGATATGGAAGTTGTAAATATCTTGGCTTCAGCTGGACTACTGTTTTACCTCACATTATTTTTCAGTCTTGTTAAACAAAGGAAATATCCTCTAAAAACATAGCATTTGGACTGTGGCTGGAAACCGTGAGATGGTTTTCATGTTTATCCGCCAAATCTATGTGGTACTGGAATGAAACAAAGACATTCTGGCGGACAGGCTATCGCCTATTCCATGGGAAATTCTTGTCTTTCATGGCCGGTTTAAGGTTTGAAGGTCAAACAGTGACAAAGGACACCATTATTATTATTATTATTCATGCCTATGCAATTGTAAAGTTTTTTTTCTCACCTGTAAAACAATGATTTTCAGTTATAATTCTGATATTTTTTTAATTTTGCACAAGAAATAGATTGTGGGCAGACATTAAGAGGATCTAACTGAGAGTCCATAGTATCGTAATAAGGTTTATTTTACCCAAATTAGAACGTTTTAGTTGTTCTTTTCGTTGTACCGTTTTAGGTGTCGAATGCGTTGTAATGAAAAATCATTAATAATTTCGCTATCAAAGGACATTTGAAATTTTCTTTTGGCCAGATCGTCTTATTAGGTCAGTATCTATGTTCGACATCAAAAATCAACCCATTTACCATCGAACTTTGACCACAATATAAGGTTTTCTTCTCGGATAAGTTCAAAACACACGATTTGGCAATCAGCTGTCTAAGGGTGTCGAACATTATACTTAAATGGGTGATTTCCTGCAGAATGTACCGATCGAGGCAAATAACACAATAGTTTTGCTGGTCCGTAAGGTGTGTTTGATTAAGATAAACAAAAAAGGAACATAAGAATCAATAAACAAATCTTACTCACCCATTCGTGTCCACCAAAATCCGCCATTTTTTTTTAGTAAACTATACGCTGCGCTTTAGTAACTATACTTTGCTTTAATTTCCTGTACGTAATGACGGACCAGTGTGTGTTTATCAATATTATATTAAACGTATCGTAAGCCGCCGAGATCCAATATGTGGCCTCTCAGTTATCAAAACTTACTTGAAATATGAAATCACACATAAGGTGCAAACAGCACAAAAATTCAACGCCAAAACCTAAAACAGTAAGAACCACCACAGAAGTATCGACTTGGAACGACCAGTACTATAAAAATTAAAACTGAGATCCTTTAAGAGCAGTGAACACATTAATAAGAAAGGGGAAGGGCCATACCGCGGTTTCGACTGTTGAAGTCTCGTCAGTGACCCTTTAGATTTGGCAACATGGAGCCAAAGAGAATTACTGAAAATTTGCAACTTTCAACAGGGTAGTCGATACAAAGACTAGTATTATCTAAATGGGGCCAAGTATATTAAACATTGTATAAAACTGGTATTAAAGTTACATTGCTAAGAGTCATAACACTAAATGCAATTAAATATAAATGATTTATGTTTGGATGAGACAAAATCGAAGTAAAACATAAATAGGCTGTAGGTAAAATGCTACAGTAGAATCCTTAATTTTTTTTTATAATATACAGAAACGAAAAAGAAACTTTAGATCCATTATTTCGTATTCAGTCTGTAAAAATAAGAAGCATTCAAGCTCGTATTCGGCTATCAATAATCTATATTTTTATATAAATACTGAGTGTAAACATTTAAGCCTGGCGTCCCTTTCATGGGACATAGGCAAACAGTATAGCCCCAGATGTGACGCCGCAGAACACGGCGTCCCATCTGAGGCTATTCTGTTTGCTAAGAGATATTTCATCGAAAAATGAGATAAAAATTAAAAATCACTCCTAACACCCCTAAAAATGAAAGTGGACTCACCCAATTGATAATGCTGGGAAAATCCATTCGCCAAATTTGGATAAAATTGTATCAGAATGGATATAGGACTCGTTAAAAGTGAGCGAGCGTCAATATTTGAGCCGCTTCGTGAGAAAACCAACAATGTGGTTTCCGAACACGTCCAACACAAATCAGGCTGATCAGTCACAGAAGCAGGCTGGAAGCCTGAAATTTCGGATTTAAGAAGAAGAGGAAGCGTACTATCCGTATAGCGAAAACAAAGGCGCTGATCAGCTTCGCAGTTACTGCGAAGCTGATCTGCGGCTTTGTTTTCGCATATGCAGATTGTTGGTTTTCTCATAAGTTTTCTCATTTTTGTCATTTTATGCTTTTCTAAACGTGATGTAGCCCATTAACGAGGGCGATTTTTAACCTGTATAGTGTGGATACGGTCAGTTTTGGTCCCTGACATATTCTCTGCCGTTTTTGTTCGATGCGATTTGAATGTGTATGTAGTGATACCGCAAGTAGATTGAATGTATTTGACGGTCTTGCGGAGTTTGCCTGGGTCGTTTGCTTTGCATTTCCTTTGCAATGTAGACGTTGCCAGAGGCGACAAACAGTTGAATGTGTAGTGATACCGCAAGTAGATTGAATGTATTCGACGGTCTTGCGGAGTTTGCTGGGTCGTTTGCTTTGTATTTCATTTGCAATGTAGACGTTGCCAGAGGCGACAAACAGTTGAAAACGGGTTAACTCCAAACCTGATCAGCAAACAAACTTTACGATCGCGATAAGTTTGGCGTTGTCGTGGTATGGCTCTGACTGTGATTGATTTTAAGGGGTTTCGATAGTAATAATGACAACTGTAAAGAGCTCAAAAAGGAAGTTAGAGTTATCGTTATTTGGTTCTTGTAAAACTTGTATGATTTAATATAGACTACATATCCTTAAGGAATTAAAATACGCTACACATTACATTTCAGTTTTTACGTATGTATTTGATGTTTTGATAAAATCCCTTTATGAAATGAACTACTGACCGCATTTTGCACGTAATGAAATGAGAAAACGTCATTTTATTGACAAAATTAACGACAAAATGTCAAAAACTATGAAAAACGCAAATTGTGACGTAAACGTCGGGGCGAAGGTGAGGATGCCAAATTCTTTGCACGTGGGTTACGCGAAGTCGACTTGATAATGTGCAATAAAGACTAACATCATTGTATACTTAGGTGCCGTCCAATGTTGCATTAAATTTTGTTAACGGAATGCTGTAGTTGACAATAACAAAGAATGAGTTGTTAACGCATTTAAATTATTCGATTGTGGTCATTTTGTACCTAAACGGTGTTTATCGAACCGACATATGACACGACGTGCTTTTTAGTCAACAGTGACATCACAGGCACCGTAGAAATTGGTCATCGGAGAGTTTGTTTTGACGTCCGTTTAACAGAATATCACGTTATGTAAAGAAGCGAAACCACCGCGTCCAATCGGAACGCCGGACGAACGGTCGAAACGCCGGATCTGCGTTATTTTAACTCCGGATTGCGGTAGTTTCCACTGGATTCGCCGCCATTTTCGAAGGATTTTTTTTCGACCAGGTAACAAAAACGTTTATTATAAATATTAAAAGAGTTTATGTCAACGTAAGCACTAGCCTGTTCGGATCTACATACATGTCTCTAACCGCCGATTATTTTGCTGATGCAAAAGCTCCGCTAGGATATGCAAACATTCGAGGAGATTTTTGTTTTCCATGTTCGGCCATACGCTAAAATATTGTTCGCACCCAAAAGTTTCGTACTATTGTCATTTTCTTCAAAGTATTGACAAACTACTGGTTGATTTTGCATTTGTTCATGAGACTATATCGTAAGAAGCCAATTGTTCGTGGTTTTATACCCGAACAAGCGTACTTTTCTAGAAAATACCGCAAAATCAAAGTAACGCCGGATAATACGGCAATCTGAGTTTTCAAACTCGGCAAGTATTTGCATAGATTAATGTCTTATAAGGTCTAGTAAGCAAGTGGAATGCTCATTTTTGTGCAGCATCACTTTCATGGAAATGAGAATTTTGCTTTCTGACTCTGACCTCCAGAAATTAGTTCGACGTTCGGTTGTCATCATTGAGGATGGCTGATCTTTGACTTGTTTTAAGGTTTTAAGTCTGAATTGAAGAGGCAAGATACTGGATCGTGTTTTGGAAGTATGTAGTGACCATAAAACAGGTTTCCTCAATACTTCGATCGATTATGGAAAGTTACTTCTGTTTAGGTCGGTCTCTTTTATAGTACCCCTACAACAAATTTACCGTCAGAAATATGACAAAAATGCCTATATTTGACCAGTCGAGTAAATTAAGTGCTATTAGTTACCATATGACCGAAAATGTTGGTCTACAGGTCAATACATTTAGGACAGATTTTTTTTCTGTTTATTGATCCCGACCGACCGTAATTATCTAAAACCCGACCGACCGTAATTATCTAGAAAGTGAAAAAAGTAAGATTTAAATCATTTATTTTTGTGTTTTCCCCACTCTCTGATATTTGTATATGAATAAAAATATGCTTCTAGCAGCAAGTTCGTCTAAGATTTTGACCAATCTGAGTGCATACTATGGTGTTTTTCTGTGTTAATATTGACAGCCTAAGGCCTCTCAACAACAAATGAAATTATTAAGGTTATACCCTTTGGAAGCATTGAGAACTTTCAGAGGGGTTACACAGAAGCCAGGAATGTCAGATGGTGATATCGAATTAAGAATTCGTTTCTCTTTTAATACTGCTTGTAGCCCAAGGGGAGCGGTCGCTAACATGAGAGTAAGGAAAGTTGGGGTTTTTACATTATATGGGCATGATGGTCATCTTGGTCAGGTGAAATGGATTTTAATACTTGTGTTGGTCCACCTTCCTATAGATGTTTCATATAAGATTTGGCTTTGATTGGCCAAACTGTTTCAGAGGAGAAGAGGTTTAAATATTATGAAAAAAAAAGCAGTGAACATATTACTGAGAAAAGGATGGGTCAGACCGCGGTTTCGGCTACTCGAGCCGCATCAATGACCCTTTATACATGTATATTGCCCCGCCCCGGGGTGGGGGCAGATGAACCCCTGGGTTCCAGTTTGATATTCAGTCCTACTGCCCATTTCATGCAAGATTTTCCTTTAAAAGTCATTTTAACAGTTTCCCCATTCATATGTGCATAGGTGACTAATGATGACCTTACCATAAAATAGGTCAAGGTCAACATAGTGTCATGATTTATTTTGTAGTTCTTAAGTCGTCTTTGTTCATGCCAAGTTTCGCTGAAATCGGACAACCAGTTCTTGAGAAGAAGATTTAAAGGGTTTTACCATATATAGGCATGGTGGCCATCTTGGTCATGTAACCTAGGTTATATGAAGGTCATTGAAAATATGGACAGACGGACGGACGGACGGACGCCGGCTTGAGAACCATATTATAAGCTCCCCAGGAGTCATTTTCATAGATTGCATTTCGTCCTTCCACCCCACATCTGTTGATGTTTTGCTGTAAATGAACTATAAGAATATGTTTAGCTGTTGATCCGGTTCTGTTACTTAATTCACTTGATTGAGAAAAAAAATGAATGCATTCCGTTTATATTTCTAACGGTAAATCTGTGACATATATCTACGCTAACTGGGTCGGGGTCAGTAAAACATTGTGTTGATGCAATATATTTGCAGATATGGATGCACCCAATCAATGTACTTGTATGGTATGTGCTAGTCTATGTACCATCTAGGTAGCGAAAATATAGGCGCCAATCAGCAGTTACTGCATAGCTGATGTACGCATTAGTTTTCTTATAGCGATAATCAAGTTTCCTCATGGCGCGGCTCATAAAATCATTATTTTACCTTTCTGGTTCTGTTTTAAATACATAAAAATAAAACTGAGATCCTTTAAGAGCAGTGAACATATTAATGTGAAAGGGGATGTGCCATACCGTGGTTTCGGCTATTTAAGCCTCTTCAGTGACTTCAGTGATCTAGTGTTTTTTACGTTTTATATGATTTACAAAAAAAATGTCAATTATTTTCTTTGTGTTTAAATATTAGCCAGATTCTCAACCTGGTGCACTTTTTGCAGCTTATATTGCGCCCTTGATAGTATAATCCAATCTACATAATTTCAAGCATCCAGTATTCCCCTGTACCATTTCAGCCCGGAATGTGTCGGCATTGGTCGGAAATTTGATGGTAGGTTTTCCCATGTACGTTTTAATGATGTATGGAAGAATTGTCCAGACATGATCATTGCTGTTGACTGGAACGTTCAGCCACAAAACATGCTAATAAGGAGGCAATTACACAAAAACGTCAGTCGCCTAATTGCATACCAATTATCGAGCACTACTTCAATAAATTGCCCTTTGTTTCAACACAAACTATACAACTCTGCTGGTCTATATACATGTATCTGTTCACTTTCCGAGCCTTTTTTCTCCAATAATTTCCTATTCATCTCTGCGATGAAACTGTCGGACGGTAAGTGCGTCTCTAGATGGAGCTGATGGCGCAGATACTGTACCAAACCCAATTCTCCTGGTGCAGACTTTTTCTCTCTAGGTCTGTCAAATTACTGTTCCCGGCATTGAAAAACATAATAATCAAATGGGCCGTTGTGTGAGGAAACCAATTTGGGTTTCTCACCAGGTCCGACATATGCAGTCACAGAAGCAGCCTAGAAGATAGTCATTTCAGTTACTACACAGTTGTTCTGCGCCTTTATTTTAGCCTATGCATGCTATTGGTTTTCTTATGCGGCTGCCCATTAATAATTGTTTGTATAATTCTGCAGAAAGACTTGGCCCATCCCTTGTTTCATTAATGTGCTCACTGCTCTTAAAGGACTTGTTTTATTTTTATTTGCACAGGAACGCTGTGGTTATGATAACCGATTGCAAGTGGTAAGTGATTGTGCTAAAAAATAAGCACTCCATTTGCGTACTAGACCTTGCAAGACATTAATCTATGCAAATACTTACCAAGTTTGAAAACTCAGTCTTGCCGTATTATCCGGCGTTACTTTGATTTTGCGGTATTTTATTGAAACGAACGCTTGTTCGGGCAAAAAATCACGAGCAATTGGCTCCTTACGATATAGTCTCATGTACAAATGCAAAATCAACTAGCAGTTTGTCAATACCTTGAAGAAAATGACAATAGTACGAAACTTTTTGGGGCGAACACTATTTTAGCGTATGGCCGAACATGGAAAACAAAAATCTCCTCGAATGTTTGCATATACTAGCGGAGCTTATGCATCAGCAGAACAATCGGCGGTTAGAGACATGTATGTAGATCCGAACAGGCTAGTGCTTACGTTGACATAAACACTTTTAATATTTATAATAAACGGTTTTGTTACCTCGTCGAAAAAATTTCCTTCGAAAATGGCGGCGAATCCAGCGGAAACTACCGCAATCCGTAGTTAAAATAACGCAGATCCGGCGTTTCGACCGTTCGTCCGGCGTTTCGATTGGACGCGGTGGAAACGGATTATATTCTTTGAGTGAACACTCGATTTACGCACTGTAATCAAACGTTTGGCAGTTGATCATTTTGAAATCCTAAAATTTGTAAAACGTGATCGGAGTCATTAAAATGCAGTATGTTGGATTTTGACGTTATTATGGACGTTTTATTGACGTCTGAAGTTCAAAGGTCATAATGTTTACATAAATAATCATTTTATTGAATATTTCGCATGTCGAAGGAAATTTTACAGGCTTTCGACTCATTTTTTCGATTGACGTTGGTGACGTTAAACGTTCCATAACATAACCAAATGTTACCAACTGATCAATGGTTTCATCTGCAATCACTTTTAGGGGTTTTTGAAACAAAATATTGGTTTTGGTTTTAAATTTGACATTTACTTTTCATGGTAACAGGTTGTGCTAAAGTAGGTCAGTGTGGTAACGCGTACGCCATTAAGCATTCGTAACTGACATTGTGGCTCAATCTGTTGCAAGTTTACGTTTTGATTTTGTTTTCATATAATAAGCTCAGTAACACCAAAGACTTGCATTACAAAGCATGCTTTTAGTGACCTAAAGTGTTTGTTGTGTTTCTTTATTTCTTAAGTATATATTGTGATGAAAATCATATGGTAGACGATATTTGCATATCCCATCAATAGAAAAAGTAAAAAAGAATGGAAAAATGAGAACGCATCGAAATTGCTTGCTTTGTTCTTTTTGATTTAAAATTATTATTAATAATTGAACAGATGTTTTAAATTCTATAACTAGAAGGCCTTACTCAGATCCAGTCGGTATTGAAAGGGAAATAATAAATTTAACCTTTAAGTTAAGCTTTTAAAAATGTCACTATAACATACTAATTGTCGGAACTATATGATCGTTTGGTGTTGTCGTGGTATGGCTCTGACTGTGATTGTACGAGAAGAGGTGGTTTGGGCCTTGTATCTCATCTTATATTTATCAGAATTTAATAATTTGGCAATTTTCGAATCTAAACATCCATACAGCACATGCTGTAAAAATAGGTTTGATTAAACGCCGGCATCTGTATCTGGGGTGGGTGTGGGAAAATGCTTATAGCAGCTTAAAAAGCGTGGAAAGGCCTATCATATTATATATAGTCGTATTTGATAATCATTCTCCTTTTCAAAAATTATTATTATTATTATTATTATTATTATTATTATTATTATTATTATTTGTTATTGTAAGTATATTCTCGGAGATGTACTAGACAAATATGTTCAAAAATTTGAAAAAAAAAAAAAAAAAAAAAAAAAAAAAAAAAAAAAAAAAAAAAAAAAAAAAACATTTTCTGTAAAAAATTGTATTTTTGCCCTAGAATTCATATATTCAATTTTGTTATTTGGCAAGTAGGTTATGAATACATTTACAGTTTAAAACACATTTTGTTGACATATTTTAGACCTATTCCGTGAAAAATGAAATTGAAATTATTTTAAGAAGTCTATTTTTCTCATTTTTGAAAATCGACAACTTTTTAAAAAGCATAGATACCCCCACATATATTTTGCTTTTTGAGATATATTTTAAGCTGTCTAAAATTATTGGTTTATTTATCAGCAAAAATTGGTATCATGTATAACAATAACATTATGATTCAGTAAAATGGCTCGCACTTTTTAACCCGAACTGTACTCACTCAGCGCAAAAAAAGCGATTTCACGTGTTACGTGATTGACGTGAACTCCCGAAAATATGATTCGCACTAAAAAGAGAAGACCAAACACATAAGATTAATAGTTGTTAACCAAACACATTGCACATTTTTCTTTTTCGACGGTTAGTATGCATACATTTTCAGTACATCAGAATACCATTTCCATGCAATGTATACCCGTTAAACCCCACTTTTATGTACTA
Organism: Rugalucina vietnamica; assembly: GCA_964017185.1. Classification (NCBI taxonomy): domain Eukaryota; kingdom Metazoa; phylum Mollusca; class Bivalvia; order Lucinida; family Lucinidae; genus Rugalucina; species Rugalucina vietnamica. Next base: position 44,307,854 of record OZ024875.1, read on the forward strand.
AAACTGGGATATGCATCATGGGGTATACATATTTCTTTTTGGTCCGAAACATACATTTTGGGTACTCGTTAGAACCGCCTCGGTGAGGCGGTTCTAACGTGTATCCACAATCTATGTTTTAAGCAAAAATAAAACAAATATCAGAAGTTTTCCAATTAATTTTCAGGGTTTTTTTTTACAGATGAAAAATACTTTTTTGCATGGCCGTGTTTTCGCAATGTAAACATGGCCACGAGCTATACACTAAAGTTTTAACAATTTCATGGTAGGCGTCTCTACGATATACAAGACTTTGTTTCCCAACGTAAGCATTTCAAATGAGGTATTGCCAATGTTAAATCTTTGTACAAGTGGATAAACACCAAACAACTTCTGACATGCTATGCTGGATGATTTTATCTTGGGAAATGTTTCATTCTTGTGGTTCCACCAATTACTCACACACGGGTTTGCCATGTTAAATCTTTTATTCAAAAATGCTTCCATGTTGTGCGGAACAGGCATTATCATGTTTTCAAAAATACCTCGATTCTCGATCGGCAGTCTGTCTGTTCGTGGACCAAAATGTTCAGGCCTGTCATGAGTGACATCGTAAAAATGCGTTTCATTGGCGGTGTAGAAAAATATATCAATAAAAGGCCAATTCCATCCATAGGGTCCAGCTATTGACAGAGAATCGCTGAAAAATTTCCATTGAGAATTGTTTCGATTATAAAGTGTGTATCCTGGAATGCCGACAAGAGCTTCCTTAAGGGCGTGTTTTTGGGACACATCCACTATAATGTCAAAATCATCATCCCAAGGTACAAAACCATGGTACCTGTACGCACCAAGAACTGAGCCCCCATCAAGCATGTATGAAATATTGTATGCGTCGCATCCTCTTTTAAAAGTCGCTATTAAGTCAATGTACCACGAGTATTCAGTCGCATTCAAAGTTGGAGCGAATTGTTTGTAGTCCTTGTGAAGTTGTCCTGTATAACTCCAGTTGTACTTTTCATTTCGTCCAAGTTTAAGTGAAGCTTCACCAATTGAAACGCTTAAAACAGTGTCACGTGGTTTTTGGCGAATCCGTGTCCAATCTCGTAAATTCAGATCGCATCTCTGTGCCTTCTCTAAGATACGATTGTCTTTTATAGTAAAGACAATAATATATAGAATTAAAACACATATAACCCATCGAGATATAGAAATGATTCCCATTTTTAGCCTTAAATCTTTTAACTTTCGCGGATTTCTCGGAATTAATGCTTATTACGTAAGCTACTTGCTCTCTTTATATGACTCTAATCAGGAGAAGTAGTATCTCCCGTTTTCATTCAGATCGCAGTTTTGCTGCAGAGTTCATGGGAAATTTTAGAATTAGCGTTTTGATACATGTACTTTGCATTGGTATGAGCATCATATACATACTATAGCCAGTAAATGAAAAGCAACATGTGAGGTTTGTCATGCCATATTCTTGCGCTATATATTTGTTTTCCTTGGGTATAACCATGTTTTTCTTATATCTTCACCAGGTTCACCATATGGAGAAAACATTCGACTAATGCATCATGTTCTCTGGAGCATTTTGTTGCGTTATTATATGCAGTGAGACAAGCTGACGCTTTTAATTAATTCTGAACAAAAGATCAAACCATTTTTCTTAGCCAATAAGCATACACGCCTCATTGACATTCCAACCGTATCATTTGGACAAAAATGTAAGTATGTAATTTCATTCATACAAAAAGCAATATGGTCTATGAACACGTAAGCAATATGACATAAGATTTATCTTTTTATCATATGACGCCGCTATTGTCGACTCTGTCGGTATAGTTTACAATTTTATGATTATCTGCAAAACTTTGCTAAAAGCCCTGTCACACCAGGGTGACGTTCTCGGGGCGCTCTCGCGGAGTTCTACAAAAATGCAGAACGCCGAGGTAAGAGCGGTACAAACTCCACTAACGCCGTAGCAACGCGTTGGGAACTCTATCGAACGCCGTGGGAAATCCTAGAACGCCAAGGGTCGGCGTTTCTTTTGGACATGCTCAAAACAAACGCCGTCACTCGGCGTTCTAATAAGAGCACGGTGGGGAGGCCGTGAGGACGTCATGGCAACGCAGTGAAAAAATTTATCAACGCGCCAGAAACTCCGCGGGCGCGCAGTGAGATCGTAGTGCAAACGCCGTGGTAGCCCATGGCGTTTGCACGGAGCTGCTACGGCGTCCGTGGCGATCTCGCTGCGTTTATATCGCGCTTATATGGCGTTTTCACGGCGTGTCACTTATCTTACTGCGCTTCTGGGGCGTTTGCAAGACATTTTTCACGGCGCTCATGGCGCTACCGCGTTTACAAGAAGTTTTTTCACTATGTCTATCGGACAACAGGCTGGTTTACTACATGTGTACATAGTATGCAGGCGCAGCAGATACAAATTGCTGCTGGTGCTGCCCACCTAGTTCTGCAAAGACGCAGATGGAGGATGACGCAAAGACGAAGAATGCTTTGGGTACGCTTATGGTTGGAGGCAGCTAGACGTTTTGAGAATGGTCATGTTCACATACTGATGCCAGAGCTGAGATTAGAGAATCTTCTTGAAAGCAAACATACAAAGTTTGCGAGACTTCGTTTCTGTTTTGTCTGGCAAGCCATCAGCGCATTGCCAGAACTCCGAGGAAGCGCGGTGCGAACGCCGTGGAAACGCAGTACATACACCAAGAGTGCCGCGAAAGCGCAGTGAAAGCGTCGTGTAAGCGCCATGAAACGCCACCTAGAACTCCGCAGAAACGCGGTAGAACACAGTGCGAACTCCGTAGCAACGCCTTCATAATTTTGACGCAACGAGGACGCCATGGCTTCCTGTTTTCACAAATAAAATAGTTTTTCTTGGAGTTCTCGCGGGGTTCTGGAAAATTTAAGACGCCGTGCAAACGCCGCGGAAAGGCCTGCTGATCTGACAGGGGCTAACAATCTTTCACAAATGAATGGTCTGTTTACGCATCATGCAAACGTGTTCGTGCAATGAGTACCTCTTTAAACTCAACTTTTATGAAATAAAACTGGGATGAACAGGGGTGTACATGTTTTGTCTTATTTTTGCTTCAAAACATAAATTGTGGGTAATCGGAAGAACTACCTCGCGGAGGAAGTCCTACGTGTAACGATTAATATTTTGGAACAAAAGTATGAATAAAAAGTATATAGATCCTGAACAGTATTATGGAAATCGTTATAAACAAAACAAATCGACGCATCCGCGTTTTAGGGCTTACTGGTATGACATAATATTATTTACTACAAACTTTTAATTATGCTTATTTCAATGACAAACGCTTTCCCAAATACTAGAATGCATCGGACTGATTATATTTATTTACCTTTATTTACATGTACCTGTCCGTGGGAAAAATGGCATGGTCTTATTACTATGCATGTCTGAAGTATCTGTACCCCTATACATCCCATTTTACTGTATAAAAATGAAATTTTACATGATATACTTAAATAACACTATATAGATCCTGAACAGTTTCATGGAAACCGTTATTATCCAATAAAATCGACTGATCTGCGTTTAAGGGTTTACTGGTGTGACATATTTACTACAAAGTTTTAATTAGTTTGACAACGCTATCCCGAGCGCTAGATTGCGTTGGTACTGATATCGTTATGAACCTGTACCTGCGAAAAATTGTATAGCCTTATTACAATTATTTTTCATCACGAAAAAAATGTATACCCCCTTATACCCCAATTTTATATAGATAAACTGGGGTATGTAGGGGTATACCTATTTTTTTTTTATTTTTGCTCCAAAACATACATTGCGGGTGCTCGTTTGAAAAAAAATTAAAAAAAATTCTACTGAAAATTTTCCTTTTATACAACTAAAAAAAACTTTGTATATTGCATGGGCATGATTTTGTAATGGAATCATCTGTACATATTATCCTCATGCTGCCACTAAACTTTAATAACATCAAGCTGCCATACTTTATTAATTTTGGAACAAAAGGACAACCCAAGCTGTCCCATAATATAACCTTTCCAAGGTTTACGACATCTTGGTCCAGGTTTTATATCATTAAATAGAAATGAAAATAAGTAATTTACTAGTTTTTCAGGAAAACTCGCCGATTGTTTTTCGTCTATGAGTTTTTGTCAGCGAGTTGTTTTTTCGGTCAGTTGTCTGTCGGTGAGTTGTCGTGTTACCGTTTTTTAAGTCATTACAAAAAATTGCCTATGTTAAATAAATTCAGCATTAAGCATACACATGCCTAGTCTACAATAACATATATACTGTGGTGAGGAAAAATACAACAATTCACAGTACTATATATGTAACAATGTTCAATATGTTTACAGTATGTTTACAGAGGAGCATACAAACTGCAGGCATGGTGACAATATAAATGAACATAAACATCTTGCAATGCCAATTGTCTAGATTTAAATACATAATATATGAAATCAGACGGATTTGAGATAGTATTTCTGTTGCGTTTACACATCAAGTCATCGAATTCATTTAGTTTGGGCCAGTGACAGAAATAAGGTTTCATGTAACGCTGCCTTAACTCTCTATACAGCGGACATACCAGTAGAAAATGATATTCGTTTTCAATAATTTTTTTTTTCAATTACAAAATGTACAGATCATTTCGTTTCTAATGGTACACCATCATATCTACCGCGTTCAACAGCTAGGTCATGTTATTACCATCGAAACTTAGTGAGTGCATTCTATTTTTTTTTTTCTTTTTCTCTTTCTTCTTTTGCTATACAATCTATAAAGAGGTGTTAGGCAGTGATTAGGAAAAGGCGCAATCAGAAAGAAATATTTCCCAATAGGCGGCCACTCAGTACCCGAACTTATCTAAAACTATATATGTAAACGTACATAAGGTTCAAACAGCACAAAAATCGACTCCAAAACACAAAACAAATAGAACCACAACAGAAGTATCGCCTTGGAAGGATCAGTAATATAAAACTAACGGGGGCTTAAACCGGTTTTACAGGTCCCTAACCTCACCCTCATCTTCTGCAGTGGTTAGCTGTTCGGTCCTCATGGTGAATCTCTAACTAGTCAATGAATCATCAAGGACAAATAAAATCGATAACCAAAATGATGAATCAAAAACGAGGACTCACAAATTAAGTTAGCGCGCGAGTGCCCGACGATGGAGATACCTGAAATCCGGAGCAAAAGAAAACACCAGTTGCCAGTTGAACCCCGGTGTGCCATGTCAAAGTCATGTTTATAACGAGAGTACATTTCAAGTCTGTTAGAATTATTTATTGACGAATACCATGATTGTTTATATGTGTCAAATATCCTTGGTTTTATAAAAAATGTATAGTATTTCATGATCATATTGCTGCCTCCAAATAACTCTATCCTAATTTATGTAAAATACATTTAATTTGAAGCAGCGATTTTCGCACTTTCAAAAATGATGAAAATTTCATTGGAAAAATGTTGATTATTTTAATAATTTTGCCCAAAACATTGACTGGGGGTACATTGATTGTGAGTACCCATTATGAAAATTTCAATGGAAAAATGTTGATAATTTTAATAATCTTACTCAAAACATTGATTGTGGGTACATTGATTATGAGCACACACAATCTATGTTTTGGATTAACAATAAGGAAATTGCATACCACCGTATACCCCAGTTTCATTTCATAAAAGTGGGGTTTACGGGGGTATCTATTTAATGTACATGTTTCTGTGACGAAAGTTTTTGTCCGAGTCATCAGTGGCCCTATATACCTGACAATATGCAGCAAGAGATGATTATAATATGTATATTATTATGTTGCAAATTTCAACAGAACAGTAGGTACAAAAATTCTCCATTCTGAAGCGGTTAGCATAAAAACTTGCTTAATGTATTTTGCATCGTTAGCTTAAACCGCCTAAAAAAAAAAAAAAAAAAAAAAAAAAACTGCTAAAATGTGACAGTTGAAAACAGTGTTTTTCTTTTGAACCCATACATGTATGTCAGTAATATTCAAAGCCGTTGATATGCCTGCGTAAGGAACACCATCCGACGCAAACAGCTGGGTTTCCTGCTTTGTTCCATGATTATTAATTGAGCCTTTTCGTGACAAAACCAACAATCTGTGATTCCGACCAGGTCCGACACAAACCAGGCTGTGCAGTCATAGAAGCAGGCTAGAAGCTTGAAATTTCAGATATAAGAAGAAGAGGAATTATTTTTGTAACGAAAACAAATGGGCTGATCAGCTGTGCAGTCAGTTGTTTTCGCATATGTAGATTGTTGGTTTTCTTGTGTTGCAGCTCAATTATTAATGGCGACAGATTGGCTGGCCTTAGCCGATGACCGTGGATGCGTGGATGTAAAGGACCAAAACAAACAAACACATTTTAATCATGTTAATCAAAAGTTACAATGAGAGTGACATTCCTGATCGTTAACATCTTTCTTTGATACTGTGATCGATTTACTCGAATTGAGAAAAAGTCATGTTTGTTTACAAAGCTAACTAAAAGTACATGTCCATCGGCATCGTTAAATGACAAACTGCTTCAAGACAAACTGTGCACAAAAATGGTGGTTTATACGAATAAACACCATTCCTTTCCGTCAGGAGGTCAGTGTTTGGGCAGTTGTTACACATTCTATCCAAAACAAAATTCAATACATACGAAACATAAATGCTCATGCAAGTTAGAACAGTATCTGTATGATACAAAATACAGGTTTTGTCATGAAGGCAGTCAGGACTCGTATATATATAGATGTGGTCGGTCAAGAACTGTCCTTTTGTACACGTGTATTCTTGGAAACTGGAGAATATAGACTTCATTATGAAAACGAAATCCATTTTTATATCGCTATGGGTGTTTTATGTTTTACTCCTATACGTTGTCTTTAATAAAAGAGACAACAATAATTATGACTCAGCGCAAAATTTCGATCTGAATTTGCAAGATTCGAAGCGGATTCTTCAAGAGCCATGTGAACGTGATGGAAACATTTCATTTGGTGACGCTCCACTTAAACTTGGACGAAATGAAAAGTACAACTGGAGCTACACAGGACAACTTCACAAGGACTACAAACAATTCGCTCCAGCTTTGAATATGACTGAATACTCGTGGTACATTGACTTAATAGCGACGTTTAAAAGAGGATGCGACGCATACAATATTTCATACATGCTTGACGGAGGTTCTGTTCTTGGTGCGTACATGTACCATGGTTTTGTACCTTGGGATGATGATTTTGATATTATAGTAGATATTTCCCAAAAACACACTCTTAAGGAAGCTCTTGTCGGCATTCCAGGATACACACTTTATAATCGAAACAATTCTCAATGGAAATTCTTCAGTGATTCTCAATCAATAGCTGGACCCTATGGATGGAATTGGCCTTTTATTGATATATTTTTCTACACCGCCAATGAAACGCATTTTTACGATGTCACTCATGACTGGCCTGAACATTTTGGTCCAAGAACAGACAGACTGCCGATCGAACATCGAGGTATTTTTGAAAACATGATAATGCCTGTTCCACACAACATGGAAGCATTTTTGAATAAAAGATATAACATGGCAGACCCGTGTATGAGTAATTGGTGGAACCACAAGACTGAAAAACTTCCCAAGATAGAATCATCCCGCATAGCATGCCAGAAGTTGTTTGGTGTATATCCATTTGTTCAAAGATTTAATACTGGCAATACCACACTTGAATTGCTTACGTTGGGAAACAAAGTCTTGTATATCGTAGAGACGCCTACCATGAAGCTGTTAAAACTTTAGTGCATTACGAAAACTTGCCCATGCAATATATGGAGATTTTTTAAGTTGTAAAAATTGAAAATTTTTAGCTGAAAAATTTGATCTTTTTCTTATTTTTGCTCAAAACATAGATTGTGGATACACGTTAGAACCGCCTCGGCGAGGCGGTTCTTACGAGTACCCACAATCTATCTTTTTGAGCAAAAATAAGAAAAATAGGTATACCCGTGCAAACCCCAGTTTTTCTATATTAAAGTGGGGTTAAAGGGGGTATACATTGCACGGACATGTTTTCCTGATGGTATAGCTCGTGGCCATGTTTACATTGCGAAAACACGCCCATGCAAAAAAAAAAGTTTTTTTTTTCAGCTGTAAAATAAAAATTGAAAACTAATTGGAAAACTTCTGATATTTGTCTTATTTTTTGCTCAAAGTACATGTTAAAAGTAGTTCTAACGCGCACCCAAAATGCGTGTTTCGGACCAAAAAAAATATATGTATACCCCTGCATATCCCAGTTTTACTATATAAAAGTGGGGTTTAAGCCGGTATACATTGCATGGAACTGTTATCCTGACGTACTGAAAATGTATGCATACTGGCCGTCAAAAAAGACAAATGTGCAATATGTTTGGTTAACAACTATTAATCTTATGTGTTTGGTCTTCACTTTTTAGTGTAAATCAAAATCGATAAGCTGTATTTTCGCGATTTCACATTATTCACGTAACACGTGAAATCGCGTTCGTGCTGCGTGAGAACAGTTCGGGTTAAAAAGTGTGAAACATTTTCCTAAATCATTATGTTATCTTTATACATTTAAATGTGTCTCGATACCAATTTTTGTTGATAAATAAACCAATAATTTTTAGACAGCTTGAAATATAGGTTGAATGCTTCTCAAAAAAAGCAAAATATATGTGGGGGTATACATGCTTTTTAAAAAGTTATCAATTTCAAAAATGAGAAGAATAGACTTCTTGAAATATTTTCAGTTTCATTTTTCACGAAATAGGTCTAAAATGTGTCAGTTTTAAACTGTAAATGTATTCATAAACTACTTGCCAAATACCAAAATTGAAAGGTAAAAATGAATATATGCATTCTAGTAGGGCAAAAATACATTTTTTTTTTTTTGCAGAAAATATTTTTTTGTTTTAAATTTTTGAACATATTTGCCTAGTACATCTCCGAGAATATACTTAGAATAACAAAAATGATTTTTGAAATCAAATACAAATATATATAATATGGTAGGTCTTTTCAAGGTTTTTAAGCTGCTATAAGCATATTCCCACACCCACCCCTTACAAAGATACATATCCCGGCGTATAATCAAACCTCATAAAACTTTTCAAAAATATTTTTAAAGCGTGCAATGTATGGATGTTTATATATCATGTATCTTTGATCAGCAAATTAATGCTATGATCGCTATATAGACTATACTTATAGTACCAGTCACACATCAAGGGCGACTAACGGATAGTCAAAATTCAGTTTTTTCGACACAGGGACTTCAAACAGTTCGCTCCAGCTGTACATTGACTTAATAGCGACTTTTAAAACAGCATGTGAGGCGTATAATATAACGTATATGCTGTACGCAGGTTCAGTTCTTGGTGCGTACAGGTACCATGGTTTTGTACCTTGGGATGATGATTTTGACTGTATAGTGGATGTTTCAGAAAAGACAATGCTAAATAAAGCCCTATCGCATATTCCCGGATACACACTTTATAGTTGAAACAATTCTCAATGGAAATTATTTAGTGATTCTGTCCCGAGAGGTCCTTACGGATAAAGTAATTGGCCTTTTATTGATATATTTTTCTCCACGACAAACGAAACGCATTTTTATGAAGTTACCTACGGAGAGGCGGAATATATTGGACCAATAACAGACAGACTGCCAATACAGAAAGGAATATTCGAAAACATGATAATGCCCGTTCCACACAACATGGAGGCATTTCTGAATAAAAAATATAACATGGTTGACCCTTGTGGCGGGATCACAAGACTGAAACATATCCAGAACTAAAACAACTCGTATACCATGCCACAAATTGTTTGGTGTATACCCACTTGTTCATAGATTTAACAGTGGCAATAACTCATTTGAAGCGCTAACGTTGGGTCACAAAGTGTTATATAGCGTAGCGCGACCAAACATGGACCTATTAAAACCATAATACAAGTCATGTATCTTCGCAGAATAAGCATTACGGTGTCATGGTAATCAATTATATGAGACTCAGACAGACATTAAGGAAAGGTTAAAAGTAGGCAGTGGTCAGGAAACGGGGCAATTAAAAAGAAAAAAATCCCACTCCAAAGAGCGATATGGGGGAAAAACTAGATTGACGATCAGGTACTTACACTAAGAAAACATATCTTAAGCCGAGTGAGCAGCTGTTTCCCAAAAGGCGATCACTCAGGTATCCAAACTTAACTATAAATATGAAAACGTAAGGTGCAAACAGCACAAAAGTCAACGCTAAAACATACATGTAAAGCATGTATGTTGGAACGAACAGTTATATAAAATTACCCGGGGCTCTGTACCAAATATGTCCATTTCAATTTTCCCCTAAAATCAGACAATTATTAAAGGGTGGCGTGGTGGGCTTGGGGTCCCTCCCAATTGGGGCCGTGAAAAATTGGCCGTTTGCGCCCCACCATGAAAAGCTTATAACTAACCGGCCGACCATCATCTGCTTAGATGCTCTGAGCCTGCTCAGGAAAAGAAGTTTAGCCTGAAGAAAATATATAGACAATTTCTTTTTTTCTAGTTAGAAAATTATATCATAAAATATTCCACAACATATAAGTGTATCAGATTCAGATTATACATCCGAAATGCTAATTAATGAAAGATCCTTTCGAAAGTAAGTTGTGGGATCACAAAACTGAAACTTATGCAGAGATAAAGACGTCTCATACCATGCCACAAACTGTTTGGTGTATTCCCTAAAATCAGACAATTATTAAAGGGTGGCGTGGTGGGCTTGGGGTCCCTCCCAATTGGGGCCGTGAAAAATTGGCCGTTTGCGCCCCACCATGAAAAGCTTATAACTAACCGGCCGACCATCATCTGCTTAGATGCTCTGAGCCTGCTCAGGAAAAGAAGTTTAGCCTGAAGAAAATATATAGACAATTTCTTTTTTTCTAGTTAGAAAATTATATCATAAAATATTCCACAACATATAACTGTATCAGATTCAGATTATACATCCGAAATGCTAATTAATGAAAGATCCTTTCGAAAGTAAGTTGTGGGATCACAAAACTGAAACTTATGCAGAGATAAAGACGTCTCATACCATGCCACAAACTGTTTGGTGTATTCCCACTTCTACACAAATTTACACAGTAACAGTGGTAATAACACGTTTGAAGTGCTAACGTTGAGACACATGATGTAATATAGCGTAGAGCGACCTAACATGAAACTATTAAAACCATAATGCATGTGTTGTATTTTCGCAGATTAAGGATTACGTTACAATGGTAATCAATTATATGAGACTCACACACACTTTGAGATAAGAAAGCCTCTGTACAAAAGATGCTTAATGTTCGTTTCTGGAGAAATTAGTTCATTTACTGCATACATGTTATTGTTTCTTCATAAATCAGAACGTTGTCTGTATTAACAAGTAGGAAAAATCTGAACAAAATATGAAAATATAAACATTTTTTTTCTCTTGACAAATACATACATACTTTTACGTCACAACATTATGATTGTAGCAGTATCAGATGACAATAAAATGGAGAAACATCCGAATTGTTTATCACTTTAATGATAGACTATGCTCCATACAAACAGCCCTATTTTAGCATTCGAGCGAGAAACTCGTTCTTCTGGGTTTCCAACCAGGTCCGACACAAACCAGCCTGTACAATCACAGATGCAACGTAGCAGCTTAATATTTTGGAGTTAAGAATAATATAAAATGTACTGTCCGTATAGCGAAAACAGGCTGATCTGCTTCTTCGTGTTCGCATACGCCAAAATTCGTTTTTTTTTCTGCGACTCATTTCTTAACCACTGAATAATGAACCTCTTGACCCATATCTGGACCAGGGAACGCAGCCTGCGCTTCAGTTTTCCCAGTCGATAGTGACATGTCAATGTACTTGTGAGATCCCTCTCTGTTTGGGGCACTGAACACAATTATATTACTTGTGTGTTGATTTCCAGTTCCCTTGCCCTCCAGCTTTTCATATGAATTGTGAGATTCCTCTCTGTTTGCGGCATTTACATTAAGTTTTTCATTCATGGGTTGATTTCCAGTTTTCTTGCACTCCATCTGTTCATATGCGGAGCTTTGATTTGATTTCTTCGACATCTGATTATTATAGAGATGGTTCAGTTGATTGACAGTCACCCCAAGGTCTTTTTGGTTGTAGTTTGGATTTCCAATCATAGCTTTAGGGTGGCTTATATATATCTCCTGCAATTTCAATAGTACATGTTATTATGCGCTAGTTTATGTTTGGAATAACATAAATAATTGTAATTGGGCAATGCGTTGTATTAATGTAAAAATCTACGTAGGAATCTTACATTGGAATATGTACTGATAGCTTCATTTGACGATCATTACTTCTATGAGTTTTTTTTTTTTTTATGTATATTAAGTTTTCAAGTTTGTGAACTGAAACTTCTTTTATTTTCTGTTACAAAATCATATTCTAATTTTTGAATAGTGAACACGTCTATATCGTAACTTGGGACTCCAAACTCTATGTTTTGAGCAAAAAATAAGAAGAATATCAAAAAATTACTACTGAAAATTTTCAATTTTGACAACTTTAAAGATCTTTGCTTATTGTATATTGCATGGGCATGTTTTCATAATGTGCTACAAATGACGATAACTCAACCTGTGCATTAGGTCCATTCTGGTAAGCCATCGAGTTTGAAAGACCTCCTCTGTTGTTCTTGTTGCCGAAACATCTGCAAGTGAACACCAGAAAATATTTTAACAATAATAATTATAAAATACAACTACAATCAACTACAATCATATGCAAATCTGAGTGGTTAAATTATGAATAAAGTTAAACACACACACACACACACACACACACACACACACACACACACAAAAATAAAAAAAAAAAAAAAAAAAAAAAAAAAACAAACAAACAAACAAAAAAAAAATTCTAAGACTCTATGAAATGAAACAAGGGAGTCTGATAGCATGTAACGCGTATCATTATATCAATGTTTTGTACCAATACAGATATAATTACTATACTTTCTGACTTTCAAACCTGTAGCAGTATTCTGTAGTTTTATAACGGTTTCTGAGATTAAAATGTTTTGATCATCCATGAAAAACAGAAATCGACATGTCATGTCGGCAGTCATCTTACATCCTGTTCTGTGCTTATCCAACTTTGCGGCACACCATTCTTAATGAATGTATTTTCAAACACTATTTACATTCAAAGGCATAAAACTTTGGATTTGATGGAACGGTTTGGTATCCAAGTTTTATCGAATCTTGAGTCGAATCTGGTCAGTTACTGTAATGTGTCAAGACGCAAAATGTTAAAATGTTGTAATAACATTTTTTACATTTTGCATAGATCAGTCACAACGCAATATGTTAAAAATGTTGTAATAACATTTTTTACATTTTGCATAGATCAGTCACAACGCAATATGTTAAAAATGTTAAAACTTCATCCTCGATCTTTGACTATAGTGAGACAAAGCCCGACCATACAGAAATACTGAAACCTCTCTGAACCGTTTCCTGGTTTTCTGATACCTGAGATAATATTTTTTTAACTTTTTGGCATTCCGAGACCCTTATTCTACCTTTGTCGTTTGTGCCTTATTTCAGCATTCACGCAGACTTTCAGGATTCCGGTGCCAATGTACATAAAAAGGTACAAGTAGGCAAAGATCAGGAAACGGCGCAATCAGAAAAAGATTCCCACTCCAAAAACCGAGGTGGTTACGAAATCACGTCTACGCAGTGAACGAAGATTTTTATGACCGTAAATAGGAAAATTTTCAGTTGAAATTTTTCAGTATTTTTCAATTGTTTGCTCAAAACATAGTTTGTGAGTACATGACCCGCATTGGCGAGGCGGTTCAAATGATTCTAACGAGTACCCATAATCTATGTTTTAGATCAAATATAAGCAAAAATGTAAACCCCTGTAAACCCCATGTTTACAACATATAACTGGGATGTAAGTGCTATACATTCCTGATATGGTTCACTTACAACACAGCCTTTTTCCATGCTATGCACACAAAGACAACTGTCGCAGCGACAAAGCCCAGTAGAAAGGACAGGAACGACGCTACGATTTCTCCATCCTTTGAACATCTGTTATCTCTCCCAATTACTTGTGTTCGAGCTACTGCAATGTGAAAAAGACATCATATTAAAATGAAAATTATGTAATTACACATCTCTCATATCTCATACGTGTGCATTAACGTAACTTTAGAAATTGTTGCAACTAAGCATATTCTTTACAGGGGCGAAACTAATATTCGCCTTTTCATTGAAATACGAGACATTAACATTGATTTCTGGATTCCCGAAGAAGAGAATGACTTTGTTAAATAGAAATTGCTCGGCATTTCTTTCTCTTGGTTGAAGCGTTAAGGTTTAATTCCTGGATCACTTATTTACGACTTTTACATACCTGGCTTTGATGAAATAGTAGTTTCAGTCGCTACTGAAGTTTTGACCACACTCAGTTTACTGCAAATGTCGTATACTGCATCTGAAATTAAGTCTGGTCTCAATTTAAATTCTTAAATAAATAACACACACACGCACACACTCACACACACTGATATAACCGAAACGCCATGATTAGCTTTATACATGTATTATACTTGTAACAACTGTTTCCATTCGAATGGCTTACTTCCGTGATTCCGCTGAATGAGGGGTCTCAATGGGGTACCTCCGAAATCGCTAATCAATAAAAGTTTGGCCCCAAAATTGCTTATCAGTAAAATTTTAACTCGAAATCGCTAATCAGTATCAAAAAAAAAAACAAAAAAAAAAAACAAAAAAAAAAAAAAAAAAAAAAAAAAAACGCCTTATAAGTAAACCCCATTGAGAACCTCCTGAATAACTCCCTAATTGTATCACTTTATGCATGTGTATGCATACGCAAATCCCTTGCCCATATTTATAGAATCTTATTAATTAACTATTTTGTTCTTCTGATACAGATTTTTTAACGTTTTTAGCCGCAACAGAGTAAGTAAGTAAGTAAGTAAGTAAGTAAGTAAGTAACTAAATATTTTATTTAGAAAGTTCTTATCGTGTTCATTTACATATAAAACATCAACACACATTATCTTCTCAAAGCTTCAGACTCACCACAGGACCAGGAACCCTGTGCCCTGCAATGACTATCATTCTGTTTCTTTGGTTTCTCGGGTTCAACACAGACTCGCTGAAACGTGGACGTGGTCAACCTGGTCTTGCATGTTGACAACAGGAGTCCGAGCCTGGCGGCAGGTCGAGGCTCGGTCGATGTCTGGCTTGCAGTCGAGTCTTCATCGGTAATCCAGTGGCATCTAGTCAACAAAGCTTATTTAACCCATTATGAGGAATGGACTTGCCCATCTTTATTATATGGATGAGTCCACGGTCATTTGTAGGGGCATCAGGAGTAATTTTGAGTTCCTAGTCCATTTTTCGATAAAATGCCTCTAAGCAAACAGAATAGCACCAGGTGGGGCGTCACATTTTGCGGCGTCACATCTGGGGCTATACTGTTTGCCTATGTCCCATGAAGAGGACACCAGGCTTATACGAGTTAAGCTCTTTTTGTTGTGTTTTTTGTACTCCTGTCCTTCATCGCTGTATAGCTTTTTTTTTATTTCCTAGTTGACTGATTTTGTGTTTTACGACCCACTGAACACCTACAGCCATATGGTGAAGACCTATCCGATGGACTGAAGAAACTCGGAAACGAACTCACTACCCCTGGTTTAAAAGGCGATTGGCTTAACCACTACACCACACACACTCACTATTTTATAGCGATTCGAGATATAGAACGCCTATACACTCTTACCCACAATACCAAATTATTGCTTCAGAACCAAAAACCCTCCAGTTCATAAAAGGTAATCAAGTGGCTATCAAAACACAGCATATACTTATTTTCTGGCAATATGATAATTATAGTGTTCCAACCTTGAACAGCATGAGGCCCCTACAATATGGTACAAAGATAGTGTTACTCTCACTCCTTATTTATGCCAGAAAATAATATTATCTGTATTGTGTCAAATGAAGCTGAGAATCCAAGCTTTTTGTAAAATTATGAGAAAACCAACATTTTGCATATGCGAAAACAAAGGCGCAGTTCAGCTTTGCAGTAACTACGAATCTGACTAGCACCTTTGTTTTTGCTACATGGATAGTGCAATTCATCTTTTTTAAGTCAAAAATTTCCAGCCTCTAGCCATCTTCAGTGCTTGCACAGCTCGGTTTGTGTCGGACCTGTTCGGAAACCACATTGTTGGGTTTTCATGACGCGACTCAACTGTTGAATTGTCTGGGGAAACCCATACAATTGTTTCCATAGATTGAACATTTATTATTCTAGAACTTTGTTTCGTTTTAAATAAACAGATACTGATCCACACAGTACATGTACATGATATATTCTGATCCGCGCATTATATTGGGTGTCAGACCTCGATCAAATGAGAAAATCAGTGCTCAAATATTTAGCCTAGTATATGAAATTAAAGGTGCAGATGTGCCGGACATGCATTTTTCTTGTCGAATGAAATGCTCTGCTTTTGAAATCTAAAGTGCATGCCATTCACTATTTCCTATACATGCTGTTATAAACCGTAAAAAGGGATCTAACATGTATAATAAAATTTCTTTAATCTTTTTTTAGCTCACCTGAGCCACAAGTAGTCGAGCCGGCGTGCGTCCACATTTTCAAACATCTTCTCTGAAACCGCTTGGCCAATGAAAGCCAAATTTTGTGTGGAGCATCTATGGGTAGGGGGAACAAAGATTTGTTCGCGGGATCTTGATCACATGACCAAGATGGCCGCCACGCCCATATATGGTAAAAACCACTCAAAATCTTCTTCTCCAGAACCAGCGGGCCGATTTCCACGAAACTTGGTATGTAGCATTGAGGACTCCAGCCCATCATAGTATGCCCAAATGATGACCCTGGGATGACCTTGACCTATTTTACGGCAAGGCCAATTTTGGAAACATAAGCTTTTATATAGGAAAAAGTGAAAACTATGAATTTTTGAAAACTATTTCAGCCTGAGACCTGAAAAGTGGTAGATGCAGAGAACTAATGGAGTATAATTATGAAGGTATGTAAATAATTTAGGTCAAGGTATCTCTTGACCTTGGCCGGTCTGTCGTCCATACACACTTTTCAAATATTGAAACCGCTTGGCCAATCAAAGTGAAAATTTATGTGGAGCATCCATGGGTAGGGGGAACAAAAGTTTGATTGCGAAATCTGGGTCACATGACCAAGATGGCCGCCACGCCTATATATGGTAAAAACCACTCAAAAATCTTCTTGTCCAGAACCGGCAGGCCGATTTTCACAAAACTTGGTATGTAGCATTGAGGACTCCAGCCCATCGTAGTTTGATCAAATGATGACCCTGGGATGACCTTGACCTATTTTACGGCAAGGTCAATTTTGGAAACATGACTTTTGCATGGGAAAAAGTGAAAACTGTATGGATTTTTTGAAAACTATTGCAGCCTGAGACCTGAAAAGTGGTAGATGCAAACAACTAATGTAGTAGATGAAGGTATGTGATTAATTTATGTCAAGGTCAATTTTGGAAACATAGGCTTATACATGGGGAAAAAGTGACAACTAGGTCTCAGGTAAGCGTTTACAGGACCAATGATCTTATGGAAACTATTGCAGCCATAGACCTGAAACATTATCAAGATGGCCGTCATACTCATATATGGTAAAAAAAAAAAAAAAAAAAAAAAAAAAAAACACTTTGTCCAGTGACTGTACTTGTTGACTCTCAGGTGAGCGATCGTTGCCCTTGTCTACTTGTATTCAGTTTTACGGGGCTGTTGGTGATATGACGTTAGTCAATCGAAATTTCAAAAGCTGAAGTCGAATGATTTTGCTAGTTTGTATATATATATATCTGAGCTGCGATGCGAGAAAACCAGTCTGTGGGATTTCAAAATAGGCCCGACACAAACCAGTATGTGCAGCTGCAGTCAATAGTTAAAAACTTGAAATTTCAGACTGAGAAAGAAGAGGCATCAAACTATCTATTTGGCAAAAACAAAGGGGCTGATCTCCTTGCAGTTACTGTACAACTGATCTGTGTCTTTGTTAAAATGCTACATGCAAAACGCCGGTTTTCTCATCATGCGGCACATTTTGTTACAAAAAAGACTTTAAAATTCTAAAATTTATGATAAGCGCGATGACTTTGATTTTGATATAGTAAATTTTCCGTTTTTGGATGGTGACGTTCCTCGTCGTGCTTCTTATGGTGTATACATTTCGCAGCTTATTGGGTTTGCTAGAGTCTGCAATCATGTTACAGACTTCAACGCTCGAAATAAATGTTTAACGGCCAAACTTCTCCAACAGGGCTATCGGTATCATAAACTTCGAAAAACCTTTTCTAAATTTTATCGTAGACACTATGAATTGATTTCCAAATATAATGTTGGGTTAAAAAGGTACAAGTAGGCAAAGATCAGGGAAAGGCGCAATAAGAAAGAGATTCCCACTCCAAAAACCGAGGTGGGAAAAAACCAAACTAACAATCAGGCACTTATACCATGAAACATATCGTAAGCCGAATGAGCAGCTATTTTCCCAATAGGTGGCCACTGAGTTACCTTAACTTAATTAAAAATATGAAAACATACATAAGGCGCCAACAGCACAAAAAATTTTTAAACACCAAGACACAAAACAAAAAGAACCACCACAGAAGTATCGCCTTGGAACGATCAGTAACACAAAGTTACTGGCGGGCTTAAACCGGTTTTACAGGATCCTAACCTCACCCTCAGCTTCTGCAGTGGTTCATAACATTTAGTAAGTTCTTCGGTCCTCGCTTTTAAGTGAGGGCCCTTCGGAACCAGAATTTTATGGTGACTTGGTTTACAAATTTAAGAAACTTATAGGAAGTAATGATTTTTTTCCTTTTCAGTTTAGAAAAATCATAACACGTTACAGACGTATAGGTTATAACTTGAATGTTATGCGACAGTCTGCATGCTTAGTTTTTAACCCAATCACGGTTGATAACTATGCTGCCTTCTTTAATTGCACGCCGGTGGGTCGGGCGTCAGACTCTATGATGGCCCCGACTTAAAGCTATTCATTTTAGTTGCTTGGGGCCGGAGCTTCTTGTCTGTTGCTTGGCCCACCGGGGTCCAACTGATGTTTTTCTTTTGCTCCGGAGTTAGTAAGTTATTCGGCGCCCAGGGATCTCCATCGTCGGGCAGCTTACTGAATCTGTGAGTCCTGGTATTTGATTCATCAGGATGTTTATCATGATTTATTTGTTTGTTCTTGATGATTCATTGATGACTAGTTAGAGATTCACCACGAGGACCGAAGAACTAACTAAATGTTATGAACCACTGCAGAAGCTGAGGGTGAGGTTATGGCCATGTAAAATCGATTTAAACCCGCCAGTAACTTTGTGTTACTGATCGTTCCAAGTCGATACTTCTGTGGTGGTTCTTTTTGTTTCATGTCTTGGGGTTTAAATTATTTTGTGCTGTTGGCGCATTATGTATGTTTTCATATTTTTAGTTAAGTTAAGGTAACTGAGTGGCCACCTATTGGGAAAATAGCTGCTCATTCGGCTTACGAAATGTTTTTATGGTATAAGTACCTGATTGTTACTTTAGTTTTTTCC
The DNA here is from genome assembly GCA_964017185.1 of Rugalucina vietnamica. Lineage (NCBI taxonomy): Eukaryota > Metazoa > Mollusca > Bivalvia > Lucinida > Lucinidae > Rugalucina > Rugalucina vietnamica. Next base: position 44,327,557 of record OZ024875.1, read on the forward strand.
CACCTCGGTTTTTGGAGTGGGAATCTCTTTCTTATTGCGCCTTTCCCTGATCTTTGCCTACTTGTACCTTTTTAACCCAACATTATATTTGGAAATCAATTCATAGTGTCTACGATAAAATTTAGAAAAGGTTTTTCGAAGTTTATGATACCGATAGCCCTGTTGGAGAAGTTTGGCCGTTAAACATTTATTTCGAGCGTTGAAGTCTGTAACATGATTGCAGACTCTAGCAAACCCAATAAGCTGCGAAATGTATACACCATAAGAAGCACGACGAGGAACGTCACCATCCAAAAACGGAAAATTTACTATATCAAAATCAAAGTCATCGCGCTTATCATAAATTTTAGAATTTTAATTGTGGGTAGGACTGTATAGGTTATAACTTGAATGTTATGCGACAGTCTGCATGCTTAGTTTTTAACCCAATCACGGTTGATAACTATGCTGCCTTCTATAATTGCACGCCGGTGGGTCGGGCGTCAGACTCTATGATGGCCCCTGATTGTTACTTTAGTTTTTTCCCACCTCGGTTTTTGGAGTGGGAATCTTTCTCTGATTGCGCCTTTTCCTGATCTTTGCCTACTTGTACCTTTTTAAAAAGTTTAAAAATGATCTAAGCAAGTAGTATGAGTATGAGCATTAAGACTTGTAATCCTGTAAATTGAGGCATGCAATATTCAAATTGAAATACAAAGCAAAATGTGGATCTATGCTTTTGATATTATATGCATATTTCAAATGATAAAATGAATGCTAATTGAGAACATCTATATTATCTTCAGTTTGCTTTCCTCAGCAGTCCATGCATTATTAATTAGCACCCACACTTGGTAGCCACTATCTCTCTCTCCTTGCTGTGATTATCAACTTCCACCAATTATAGCAGCAGCCTGAAAATGAGGCTGGTTTTTGGTATTGTGGGTAGGACTGTATAATTGAATTTTAAGTTGAACATATTAGGGGTCATTCATCAGGCCCAAAATGACCGGCACCAGTTTTAATTGAATAAGGTACATCTGTCATTAAATCTCAAGTAAATTTAAAGTAATACCTGTGTTTCTCTATATATTGAAACAATTTATTTATAATCATATAAAGTACATGCATTTTACTTCCAACAACATAACATGAATTCATTACCTGTAAATCTTCATCTGTCTCTGCCCATGTGTGCTAAGGAAGAACACTGTCACAGCAGCATCTGTGTAAGCAAAAATCATAAAAGAGACATTTAAAATGTGTACTTAACATGTTGTTCAGTTATTTGGATCATTTATATTTGGTAGTCGGTAAGGCAAAGGCAGTTCCACGATAATCTCGACAAATACTGATCAAGACATGCTTGTATTCTAACAACACTCACAATCAGGTGTGAAAATGATAAAAACAAAATGCGTCTAAGTGACCAAACACCTCTCCGCGAAACATAATGCTACATTTAAAACACGCTATATGGCCCAGACCTTATAGGGCGATTTTTTACGAGCAAAACATGGCAGACAATCCAAAGACGCCTGTATTATCTGTCCCTAATGAAAGTAAATTTAAAGACTTATAGTCATACTTCATTGATCCTACATAGAAGTGTTGGATAGATGGATAAATATAATGAAAACAATACTCACAGACAATACGAAGAGACGCCGACATGGTACCACATTACATCGGGAACTGCAACTTCGAAAACAACAATACATGTCACGTACTGTTCATCCATCACTACTGATTGACAGTCGATCGGTGAAACTAACTTCCTACCATGAGTCAGGTCTGTACAATGATATATTTTGAGATACATGTATTGATGATAATTGTATATGAGTCTCGGCGTGAGAAAACCAACAATTGGGTTTCCGACCAGGTCTGACACAAACCGGCCTGTACAGTCACAGAAGCAGGCTAGAGGCTGGAAATTTTGGATTTAGAAAGTAGAGGAATTGCACTATCCATATAGCGAAAATAAAGGCGCTGATCAGCTTCGCAGTTACTGCGAAGCTGATCTGCGCTTTTGTTTTCGCATATGCAGATTGTTGGTTTTCTTGTGCAACGGCTCATATTTTGTGGTATGATCTGACAGTTTTGTGACCGGGCATTCATGTCACGACTGCGTCTCAAACAGGTTAGCCTATATCAAGTTCGATAATGAACAGACTATGGTCTCACTGTATTAATGATCACAATAAATAAGAATTAAAACTGAGGCCATTTAATGAGAGCAGTGAACATGTTAACGAGAAAGGGGATGGGACATACCATAAGCCTCGTCAGTGACCCTTTAGATTTGACAACACGAAGATTTTTTTTTCAACTGAAAATTTACAAATGTTGCAACGTACATGAAATTCTGTTTATTGCATGGGTATGTTTTCTTAATAAGGGCTTTGTATGGACTACCCCGTTGAAATGTACAAAATTACAATAATTTTCATATTTTTGCTCAAAACAGAAATTGTGGGGTTCTAACGAGTACCAAAAATCTTTGTTTTGAAGCAAAATGACCCAGTTTTACTAAATAAAAGTGGTGTAAGGGTGAACTATACCTAAGTTATACGGACATGTTAACTGATATGTTAATATATTGCTGTACTGAGTGGAGGGTGAGGTATGATACAGTACTGTAGCTACATGTACGTGGGGTGATCGGAAAGTACGTATAAAAATGTGGTCATTTCTTTATCTTTTGTTATTTCGAGATGAAATTTCATCAAATAATGCAGCAATATATACGAGTACGTATGCTATTAATCCATTGCAATAACGCATGCATAAAATGCGCACGTGCGTTGCAGCTGTCGTTATGGAAACACTGCCTAACGTCATGCTGCGCAACGTAACGTCGAAATTTTATTCTTATTTCAAAATACTTCTTAGTTCAAAGTATTGTAACACCCGTTTTGATTGCGTATGCCCACATTTTATTTTATACTCATTAACTGCAACGTACACGGCTTATATTTGTAAAGTTACGAGGTTGTTTATCGAATGGATTTGTCTGTAGAGTCTTGCAAATACCGACTGTGTCAAATAGACAAAAATGTTAAGATTTTCGAAAAGGTTGCATTTTCGGGAAGTCATTATTTTAAAAGTATATATTTACTGCAAGCTCGAAACATATCTATTCTTAACATTGTCTCTACTACTTATAGTTTATGCCAGTCTTTTATCATTTCGTTAAACATCGGCTAGAAAACAAGGTATTGAATTTAAGTTTACAAAATGAAATCGACGTTCTTGCATATTTTACGCTAACCTGTTGCATTCAATTTCACCGTATAAGTAGATAAAGCACCAGAATGCCGTATGTTTTCGAAAACTGGTCAATCAATGTTAGAAAATTAGTTTCCATTAAAAATGTCGACCAACTTTCCCAACCCCACCAAATACACTAACAAAGTCAACCCAGGGGTACAGGTGCGCCGGGTCACGTGAAGTGACGTCATTACGCTGCCTCGTGCATGAACGTCTGACGTCATTGTTTTAAAATGAGAATGGCATTTAATTACAAAAGGACCAATCTTTATTCGTACTAAATTTCACATCAATCGGTTGACGCAAACTTATTTTACAGCATTTTTATACGTACTTTCCGATCACCCCTCGTACATGTACATGTCCGAAATTCTTAATACTGACAAGTCATTCTTCTTTAATTTTTCAACTGAGTGTCGCTACATTGGTCTTTGTGATAAAGAAAAACTGGATTTTACCTCTTAAATTATTTTTTCATTGTATAGATAATATTGATCATAGGTGTTATGAATGCTCTAATAACGTACAAAAAGATAATTTACCTATTGTGTTTCGTTTAAATTTGAATGCCATCTTTTTGTCAAAGTTATATATGACACACAGGTGTATAAGGTCGACAAAACAATGCAGAAACCACTGTGTTTCACAGCTACGCACGTAGCTTTAAAACTGGAGTGGGAATCGCTGTTGAAATAGACTAGGAAACAGCGATAATAAATGTAGCTTCATATATACATGTATATGCATGTTTTAACGTCATACCCGTATATGCACAAAACACACTTATCCTACAGCTGTACTTTGCTATTAAGAAACGTGTGATCTAACCTACTAGTGTTTTGCCATGTTCATGTACAAATGTTCGCAATGGCATAAATATGTTTAGAATAATACATCCTTACATCAGTCTTAGTACTGTATTTTGAAATTACGTGTTTAATGATATAACAGACGCTATAACAGACCCCAGGCCAAAAGCTATTGTGTTATTTTACATCAGTTACGTTGAGCAACTCTTTCCCAGATGACCATTAAGGATGTTCGCTGCTAACATTTGACATTTCGGAACTTCCGGTTTTTCTTTTGTTGAATATCTCGAAAATGGTTGCAGATATTTTCCTAATATTTTATATTTGGATACATATTGATGATATGCATTGAATGGGCCATGAAAATTGTCAATCTAAGGAACTTCATTTTTTCACCCCATTTTCTGCAACTTTTCAGAAAATTTTAGTTGTCAGTAAAATTTAGGGGGTAGGGTTGATTAAACTTAAATATTATACATCTTCAAATAAATTGCATTAGTTCGATGTTTGTTTTAGCAGCAGTATATGTGTATATGGTCTTCCAAGTCGGTCTTTCTGTCTTTGGTGTGCTAGTTTTAAAATTTTTGGTGGTTTTATGAAATGGGCTTTAAGAAACAAAACAGACGAAAAAAGGCTTAAAATGGCGATTTTCAAGTTGTTGGTTCTCTCTTATATGCACACTACCCTATATATTTCTTTCTTTTATTTGAACAATATTACAAAGTTCTATCTTGTGTGAAAATACAAGAAAAAGTTTGAATCTACAAATATGGGTTTGGCACATTTCAAAATATTGATTTTTTCCGACTTCTCAAGTATGGGGGTAGGGTTGGAAACCGACTCGTAAAATTTTGTCATCCACTTCAAGTTGCAAATTTTTCATTGCTTTTGGTTCAAAATAGTCTGCATTACGTAAATATTATGACTTTTGAAAGCATTCTAGGTGTGTTTTTGTTCAAGACAAGTATGTTTCAAAGAATTGAAAATTAAATTAATTTTACTAAATTTAAAGCATAGTGTTCAGAGGTCTCATTCACAGGCCTGTAGCTCGAAAAAATGCACACTACCCTATACTTATTTTGTTTTCAAATGTCTTGTGTTGTAATTTGGAATCAAAAAAGAGTGGTTAGAAAAAAAGTTTGAATACTTTTTCATTGGCAGCGAACATCCTTAAGGCCTGGTGTATTTGGCCTCAGAGTTAGGAAAAAATGAATTGTGGAATTTAGGCGAGAAATGTGTTCCTTATCGCAGCCACGTCTCCTATTTTAAATTCAAAAACCAGAACAAATTCTGTCATCTTTATCTCACAAGCGTTGCCATGGTAATGCACAAACGAACGATAGAGGACTTTTTGCACTATTTGGTCTATTTTTGGCCGTTTCTGAACACATTGTCATTTTTAACTACCAGCTAACGCCGATGATACTTTGCATACAATATATCTGGATGATACTTTCATAATATGAAATTGTTTGTTGCGTGGGTCGGTAATTGAAAATTTCTTTTAATTGTGAAAAGCAGACAAACAATTGCAAAAATGGTATTTCTATATTTTTTTTCAGAGCGTTGCCATGGCTACGTGTGCAATTTGAATAAGAAAGTTGCGCGAGTAGATTTTAAAAGCAGGGACATGCACAGCTACACCTGTTATTTGCAATACTTTTTAATCAAAATTCCAAGCTTCAACTTTTTACCAAAACCTGAATCAGAAATCAGACCTTAAATCCCCTAGGCGTTTGTCCATAAATCAGGATACAAGTACTATAATAAAGCTTCTGCGTTGTACATACGTCTACCATGCATATCGTATCGACTAGTTTCTGAGACATAGTACGTGTTCCATTCATTATCAAGCTGTATTTCAATACTCTAAGGGTGTTCAATAGCCATGTTTGTGCTTTTTATCCGGTTTAAACAAATACTCTATTCAACATTGTGAATTCTTCTAGATGATAGAAATACTAGTACGAGGTCGTCTTTTAAGTCAGTTCTCATTAAATATGAGGTTAAATAGGCGACTTTGAAATTGGATGTTAATATTTTTGGAGATTTTTCATTGTGGCGATAAAATGGATTCTCTATAGTATTCTGAAGAAATAAGCGCTTTATTGCTTTAATAAAAATGAATTTAAATAAGCTGCATATAATTTTCAAAGACCACTAAATGACGAACCTAGAACATTTTGTACACGGGTTATATTCAAACTCAACATTGGAATAAAAGTAAGATAGGAAAACCCCCAAAGGTGTGCATGCTAAGATAGTGAAAATGTCCTGATCCATCCACGTGACGAAAATTAAAAACATTTTATTCAAAGTAACACCAGACAAGGTAATACAAGAGTGCAGATACATTTGACCTAAACTCAAGGAGCTGTCCATGTGATATCAATATGGTTTATCAGAGGGCACATTTCAATGTGTTGCTTGGACCAGAAAAACTTCCCGACGAAGACACGGACTCGTCCGACAATGAATCATCGGGGCCGACGAAAAAACATTCCGACCGGTCGGGTTTCGACAAAATGGGCGACTCAAATGTGTTCAAACGAACACGTCCATTCCAAATGGGTCAGCCCAGACCTAGATTGGAAAGACACCCCTCAGGTCTGAAACTCTCTGGGCTCAGACTTCACCAAGACGCTCCGTCACCGAAACAAGATGATAACGGGAACAGAAAGAAATCAGAGTTCTTGGTTCCTTATAACACGGAAATTACGTCGTTTAAGCTCGACACAAACTCGCTTGCGGATGATGACGATATCCCTCCACTAGATATCAACCACGTCTCGTACCCGATCATGTCAGGGCTACAGGCACTCCGATCTTCAAGGCATGTCGGTAATCATACCAGCAGAGTTTCGAGATATTTTACGAATGACTTCGGGTTGCGGACGCATAGAACGGATACGTTTTCAGGACATTCCTCGAGACGCGGCGTCAGTGCTGATATAAGCAGAGAAATGCAGGAAACAGCAGATAAACACATCAAAGCATGCCAGGCGATTGGTAATGTTAAAAGAGGTAGCAAAGCGCAGTTGAGTTATTTAGGACTAAGGCATACAGTGTCACCGTCACGGTCGCCATTGAGACGATATCATATGGACGCTTTCAGTCAAAGTATTCCAAAGACACATACGGATAAAGTGCTTCGCGTCGAACCTGAGCAAAATAAAAATGGCCACTTCGTGATACAGTTGCGGAGGAACGTAGGGTCTATAGCTCGTGTTAAAAACGCTGGCTTGCTGTACCAGTCTAACAACCCACTGCCAGAGATTAGCGGCAGGACTCTAGTGATTGGATCTAATGATAACGTTTAGAATACTACCTCTTGTTTGTTAGATGCTTAACGTCCCAGTCAACTATTATGGTCATGTCGGGACATAGCCTCCATTTTATGAGTCTTCTTCCCATTATTGGGATATTGTGCTAAAATATAAAGTAAACAATTGACTTAATCTTATAAAATGAGCCTGTGCGTGAGAAAACCAGCAATTTGGGTTTACGACCAGATCTGACACAAACCAGGCTGTACATCCACTGAAGCAGGCGAGAAGCTTGAGATTTTGGATTTAGAAAGTAGAGGAATTGTACTATCCGTGTATCGAAAACAAAGACACTGATCAGCTTCGCAGTTTCTGCGAAGCTGATCTGTGTCTTTGTTTTCGCATATACTGATTGTTGGTTTTCTCATTCAACGACTCAAATGGAACCAGTACTCTGATGGTCATTCGGACGGACTGTACACAGTTTTGCATAAGGGCAGCTCATCGATTTCTCGGACCCCGTTGGGCGGACCCGTATATAAATCTATTGAGCCCTATCGTAAGAAAATTATTTTGGTTATCTGGTCATATACGACACAAACAAGACTGTGTGTCCAACAAAAAAATGGTTTGGAGTTAGAATATGTTGGTATGTACTGGTATAATTTGGAAGAACAGAAATGAAATAAGTGAAGTTCTTTACGAAAGTCTTCAAACGTAGATCCACAGATAAACCGTTATATATGCAAGCCTAAATATGAATCTTAAACATTCATTCTTGGTGTTTTAAGGTAACCGGGCACATTGGGTACAAGCCCTGAAAAATGCACTTAACATATCATACATGTTCATATTTATAACGGCATATGGGTGACGTATGTCTATGGTAGTAGAATTTCGATCATGCAATCAGCTGTTGTACTCATACGCCATATTCATTGTTACAGCCGGGGAACACTAAGTATGGACAACATAACACCTAAGTTCTTTCTAGTTGTTGCAAGCATTCTATAGACTGTTAACGTCTCTGTGAAGTAGTGAAGAGATCATCCTATCAACTTGTCAACATAAAAATAATCTTGTTAAAAATATTCATGTGGTAATTGATATATAAAGCAAGTTAGATTCGTACACAATTGAAATCAGCAGATTTTGCCATCTTAGTTGGTTCTCTTCAGGGTTGACCAGAGCAATTTGCAAATGATTTGAATTGTGGAAAATAGGAGATTTAAGTTTGGCCACCCTGACCAAACAAAAAGAACCATTCAGCCACATTGCCCATAGTTTGTCTTCTTTTACTGTCAAAAATGGTGTATGTAAGGTAAACGTTTTAGGAGGATTGATATTATTTAACGTCCTTTATTCGGTTACCCTCATTTTAACAATACATGTATTTTAAATCTTCCAGATGGTCCCTTATCGCTATATTTGATGTCATTAACCTACTTAAATGGTATAAAGCCTTTGACATTTCGCTGAAACAATGATATTCAAGATTAAATAAATGATATAAAACCTCTGACGTTTGGTTGAAACAATGCTATCATTTTTGATATGTATCAGTATTCGTCACTGTGGCTAGTCAGATGCCAGTTTGATCAGAAATGAGGGTCCATAGTGCCATCATTTCATTTCATTTGATAAAAATATGTTTGGTGTTACACTTATCCCAGTGACTTGCATAAAATGGGCACCACACACATTCTTTACGAAAGCATGCCCATGCAGTATACAGAGATTTTAAAAGTTGTATACAATAATTCAGTAGATTTTTTTTTCAAGACAATGTATTCGCGATCGAATGGCAATATGATGTCTCAAACATTATTATATTTTTCTGCCATGCTATTTATGTAGTAATGTACCTGTTCTTTTGTTGATAATTTCATTTTTGTAATTGATTAATTATAACCAGTTCTATAGTAGCGATACAATATGAGCCTGTGCGTGAGAAAACCAACAATTTGCATGGGCGAAAACAAAGACACAGATCAGCTTCGCGGTAACCGCGAAGCTGATCAGCGTCTTTGTTTTCGCTACACGGATAGTACATTTCCTCCTCTACTTATACCCAAAATTTTCAAGATCCTGGGTTTCTTCTGTGACTGTACAGGCTGGTTTGTGTTGGACCTGGTCGGAAACCCAAATTGTTGGTTTTCTCATGCACAGGCTCATATCTTATTTATATAAGGTATGTTGTTCTCTTATTTAAACATTCATTACAAACGTACCGAAGGGCTATTAAAGGCATAAAGAATTCTTTATCAACGTTTATTCACCAAATGTCAATATACATTTTCTACCATGTTTTGATATATGAGAGAGATTTAAAACTTAAGTATATTTGTCCTGATATATAAAATGAACTTCTGTTACCACGAACGGCTTCTATTTAGCTATAATGGTAACTTAAAACACAAATACTATAAAAAAATCGGGAAGGAATTGTTATTTTGCTCAAAATGATTACGTTTTTCTCTTATTTCATGTCATGATTGAAATTAACCCGAAGAACATTAAATTTTGTACATTTTTCAACTAATAACATCTTATAACAAGGCCGAGGCGGTTCTAACGAGTACTACCCACAATCGATGTTGAAAAATAGGTAAACCCCTGCATACCCCAGTTTTACCTTATAAAAGTGGGGTTTGATGGGGTATTCATTGCACCTTCAGAAAGTAATTCTCACTCTAAAACCAAAGGTGGGAAAAACTATATCGACTATATTGACAATCGGGGAACGTATTGTAAGCAGAGCGAGCAGCCATTTCCCAATAGGTTGCCATTCTGTAACACGGACTTAACTAAATATATGAAAACTTGTGCCAGTCCCACTGAATCGTAAGTAATCGTACGACTGTGAACATGTAATCATTAGTTTTTTGATAAGACTGCGTGCTAGGCAAAATCTGTAAAATGTTATCAAACATGTTTTTAGTTTCTTAATTTACATATCGGGGCCAAACAAATTACCTCGCATTGGAACGTTCAGTAATAAAATTATTGGGAGGGGGTGCTTAAATCAATTTTACAGGTACCTAGCCTCACAATCTGCTTCTGCATTGGTTCACAACATTTAGTTAGTTGTTCGGTTCTCGTGGCGACTCCCCCTATCTCAGCATTGAGTCAATTGACAATGCCACGCCAATAAAGAAACATTGTCTTACATGTGAAAGAAAGAGAATCGGTGAAGCTGAAAGAATGCTTAAAGAACACAAGCCTGGACTTGGTGGAACTTCAACGTCAACTTTAGGTATCAGAATCAGAATAGTTTACTGGTGACACGCCAAATGACATTATTTCACCAGGGGGTTCGGATGGGGGGGGGGGGAAATTAGTCCCTTGAACGCACGAGTGAAGCGAACTTGGACACACAATCATCTGACATTTCAGCAGTAGAAAACAGAGAGTCAGGGAGGTCATTCCAGTCCCTGATAGTCTGGGGAAAGAAACTACATTTATAGGCCTCTATGCTAGCAGATGGAAGCTGAAATGCCTTGGAGTGGCTATTTCTACAACGCCTAGTCTTTGGGATAAGGTCATCTGTAGGTATTCTGGCTTTACCCTTCAGACCTTTGTATAGTAATATAAGTCGATTATCCGTCCTCCTTTTCTTGAGAGATTCCCATCTGAGTTGTTCAAGAATGCCAGTCATACTACCTTCCTCGAAAGTATAATTCCTAGTTACAAATCTAGCGGCACGATTCTGAACCTTCTCCAATTTCTCCTGGAGGCATTTAGTATGAGGATCCCAAACAGAACTTCCATATTCCAGGACTGGGCGCACCAGTCCTTTATAAGCTGCTTCTTTAACATCTTGGGGGCAAGAAAATAAGTTTCTCCTCAAGAATCCAAGTGTTCTGTTGGCTTTAGTACAGATATTATTGATATGGGTATTCCACTTGAGGTCATTTGTAATTGTTACACCTAGATATTTAATGCTATCAACATTTTCCAAAACCGTTCCCTCGAGGGTGTACGAGGCCTCAATTTTATTTATCCGCTTATTTGTCAGCTGCATCATGTTGCATTTGACAGGTTGAAATCTCATGCCCCATTTTCGGGCCCAGCTCCCTAAAAGGTCAATGTCTTTCTGAAGTTTCAATGTATCTTCTACCGTTTTAATTTCACGGTAACAAACACAGTCATCAGCAAAAAGCCTGATTTGAGAGTCAATGCCAACGGGTATGTCATTTATGTACAAGGAGAACAACAATGGACCGAGAACGGTGCCCTGAGGGACACCAGACACAACAGGGGCCCAGTCAGATTTAACACCATTAACTACTACCCTTTGCTGCCTGAAGCACAAAAAAGCATTTATCCATTCCAATGTCTTTCCACCTTTACCATAACTAAACAATTTGCTTTTAAGAAGTTCATGTGGAGGGGTGTCAAAAGCTTTTTCAAAGTCCAAAATAAATGTGTCAACCTGACCCTTTTTGTCCAAAATTTTTGCCCAATCATTTATCACTGTAATTAACTGAGTTTCACAACTATGTCATTTCCTGAATGCATGCTGTTTGTCCGACAAAAGATTATACTGGTCAAGATGACCCATGATATTTGAGCAGACAATATGTTCTAGAAGTTTGCAAGGAATACAAGTCAAAGAAACTGGGCGGTAATTACAAGCAAGGGACCTGTCACCTTTCTTGAAAAGTGGACAAATATTAGCAAGTAACCATTCCTTGGGGATTTCACCCGTATTGATTGACTGCTGGAAGAGATGTGCAAATACAGGTCCTAATTCTTTTGCCAATTCTTTAAGGACTCTAGGATGGAGTTCATCAGGTCCTAAGGCTTTAGATGGGTTCAGACCTTTAAGGAGTTTTGTAACTCCTTCCTTTGTTACAACAATTTCATCCATGAATGGGGCCGACCTATCCAGAAGTGGGACTTGGTTGTGTACCGTTTTGGTGAATACATCTGTGAACTGTCCATTAAATTCTTCTGCTTTTTCGAAATCTGATTGAGCAATACCACTTCCATTTTTCTTTTTCAAAGGGGGAATGCCTTGGGTATCTTTCCTCTGACTATTGATATACCTATAAAAATCCCTGGGATTAGCCTTAACGTCCCCTACCAAGTTATTGACATAAAGGTCATGCTGCTTCCTTATATCAGCTTTGATTTCCCTTCTTAAGTTTTCAAATTTAGATCTAATTTTTGCACTTCCAGTTTTCTTAGCTTTTGCATGAGTTATATTTTTCCTGCGAATCTTCCTCCTTATCTCAGGAGTTATCCATGGGACAGAAGAGACAGAGCGACTTGTTTTCGATGGGATATGCTTATCTGCCGAGTCCTGAATGAAAGATGTAATAAGATTGAAATTTTCCTGAACCGAACGGGTATCCGAGTAGCCATTGAAATACTTTTCCTTTGCAAATTTTAATGTTTCTGCCCTCATAGATTCATAATCACCTTTCTGGTACCGATACACCTTCCTCCGAGGTTTCTTAATGGGGGGAATAACAATCTTCAGCGTTCCAGAAACAATATCATGATCACTGTTACAATCTGGGGAGTGGATGTCTACAAACTGATTGGGAAGAGACGTGATAATCAAGTCCAAAGTATTTCTTTCTCTGGTAGGGAAGTGGACTAATTGATCAAATCCATGATCATTAATAATGTCAACCAAAATTTGACCTTCAATCCTACTCAGTGGTGACCCACATTTATTGTGTCTGTCCGGCCAAACAATATCTCCAAAGTTGAAATCCCCTAGAACGTGAACTGAGGGGGGTTTATTTCCTTTATGTTTATCCCTAATTTTGTTAAGCTGCTCTCTGAACAAAGTATCAAATTTCTGTAGGTCTTCCAAAGGTGTCAAGTTTTCATCACTATGGGGCGGCCTATACCAGCTTGCAACAAAATGTGCGGTTTTATTAGCGAATACTTTTACCCAAACTGATTCTGACTTATTTTCTAATTCTGTCATTGGCATGTGTGGGATATCCTTGTGAATAAGTAACATGACACCACCACCATCAAGAGTTCTGTCCTTCCTGTACACACTATATGGGAAAGTTTCCGGAAACAATTCTGAACTTGAAATAGAACTGTCAATCTTTGTTTCTTGAATCGCTACAATCTGAGGTTCATGAAGATCAATGAAAGCCAACAACTCAAGCTTTTTACCTCTAATGCTGTTGATGTTTATACTGAAAAATTTCAACCCACCAATAAACTTGCTTTTGCTTGTCAAAGTTGAGGGTGCTGAGGACTTAGTTTTATCACTGTTTCCAAGTGGATTAAACCTATTTTCACTTTCCAAATTTAACTGTTCGTCAAAAAAAGAGTCAGAAAAATTGAAGAAATCACATTTTGGACAAATCCAAGTACAGTTTGTGTTTTGCATGGTTTCATATTGTGAATCGGATAGAAAAGAGCAGTCATTGTGCACCCACATATCACATTTGTCACACTGAACCGCCTTGAGGCAATTGAGAACTAATCCACTGCAAAGGCTACACTCAGCCTTGCAGTTTGAGCAATACCAAGATTCACTACCGGATTCTAATTCTAGCAATTCTTCCTTTCCAAGGTTGGCACATGATGCGTGGAAACGCTTTTCACAATCTGCACATTCTACTACCTGATCAGCTGCCTTACAGTATTTTTTACATAGACGACACTGAAATCTAGGGCCGGGGTTCATTTCGATGTCTCCGGCCAAAACAATCAAAATGAGAAGATTTGTTCCATTTGAGTTCTTAAAGCTGCGTAAACCCTCTGATCCTCTTCGGTTACCAATTTTTCTTGTGAAAGCCAAGCTCTGAGCAATTCCACTAACTGATTTTCCAAATCCTATACTACAGTCCTGGTTTGCATTTAAAATATCTCCTGATGTTGTCCACTTCCAAACACAGAGTCCGAAAACCAAAAACAAAGCCAACCTGAGGAGCAGCGGACAAGACTTCGGTGTATGGAAACTACGCACAGGATTTTTTCCACCCCGACAAGTCGACCGCCCCACAGTTGGACCGACAAAACCTGAAACCAAAAACAAAGCCAACCTGAGGAGCAGCGGACAAGACTTCGGTGTATGGAAACTACGCACAGGATTTTTTCCACCCCGACAAGTCAACCGCCCCACAGTTGGACCGACAAAACCTGAAGCCATGAGTTCCAATTCAAATGATTAAACAAAAAGACCTTCAATCACTATATGAAAAAAGTGGGTGGGGGGAAGGTCAATCCAGAAAAACTATTCTGATTCTTTAACTTTTATGACAGATCGTTGCAGCCCTGCCAGAGCCGTTCAATGTCACTGTCAATGAAGCTTGAACAAATTCTGGTCCAAAAGCTTGTCAGCTCTCAGGCCAAAAAAGTTTCAAGAAAAGAGACTTTCAAGTAAAGTACGAATCGTTTTGGCGCGAATCGCACGACAAAGAAAATCTAAGAAAATCGATGCTTAGACTCTTTACTTGGGGGAAAACAGCGACCAACAATGAGAAATTGCAGGTCCAAAACTTCCTGACCCAAAGTCGGGATAGTTTTACAGACAAAAACAATGGGAAATTCGGAAAATAATAGAAAAAAACTTCTCTTTCAAAATTCTGTGTCCGTGTCGCCGAACCGAACCGAACCGTACCCGAACCGAACCGAACCGTACAGGTATTTGTGACGCGGCTCATTTGCTATATACTTGCATCAGCCACCAAACAAATCTCTATAACATTTAAACAATAAGGCCAAAAAAAAAAATGTTTCCGGTAACATGCCTTTTTTTTTTTTTTTTTTTTTTTGAGGGAAGCCTTACCATGTAAAATACCTGAACATAGATATACAGTTTAATCAGAATTAAACTGTTTTCTCCTCCAGTGCACATGCACAGCTTCTTAGTTAAAACTTCAATCCAACATTTTGTATTTGGATGAAGCTTCCACTTGGTCCACACGATACTTCAGCAAACACTTAAGGTACAGGTGATATTGCATTACCGTTTCAAAGCACTCAATCTTTGTTGTGAATCTGCAATTGTGCCTGTAAGCGTACATAGTGATTCTGCAAATGGCAATATTTTACTACTCACAAATATAGTATATGTTATAAATAAACACCCACCTCGAATGGCTCGGTGGAGGGGCTTAAAACAATTTTACACTGAAATTGTGCAATTGTTTTTGAGATGGTAAGTGTGTTTTCCTTGAAAGTGTGAAACTTTTTGAACACATCATTTAGTGTTGATTGACCGTCTAATGATGACATTAGGTTTTTTTTCACTGCCATGCTCGCATTTTTATGCGAAGTGCGAGAATTTGTTGGCCACTGCCACCGGAGGCCGCCATTTTATCAGTACTGCACATGCGCATGTATTGATCGTATAATCGACGGTACGCTAACTGTGATATTTTACGGTATTCTTTTGCCGGTTCGGTACTTGAAAAACACGATCTTTTTTCGATTTTCGAGTTTATATTTTCGGAAAACAGGAGAAATATATTAGAGTCGGGGAGTTTTTGACAGGGTCGGTCGGGTTACCGGAAACATTCTTTTTTTTTTTTTTTTTTTTTTTTTTTTTTTTTTTTTTTGGGGGGGGGGGGGGGCTATACTATGGCCACATGTGAGACAAGCCAAGTTCTGCTTGCGGGTGCGGGTGTGCCAGCTGTTTTTTCTCGGGGTTTTCCCGTTTTCGCCCCACCTACTGATCGGCCCGTCTCATATGAGCTGAAATAATATTGAAAGGGACTTAAAACTGAATTAAAGAAGAAAAAGAAGAAGAAGAAGAAAAAATAACTACTGCCGCATTCCATGAGTGCAGGAAATGTTCATGCACTTGACACGAACCACCACCTCCCCTCCCCGATCTTCGTGGGTTCCGACCTGATCTGAAGAAAAAAAGTTGGGAGCTCGAAATTTATGATTGAAATAGAAGAGGATTTTAAGATTATTTCAGCTCCTATGAGACGGGCCAATCAGTAGGTGGGCGAAAACGGGAGAACCCCGAGAAAACCATCTGGCACACCCGCAAGCAGAACTTGGCTTGTTTCACATGTGGCCAGAGCGGGACTCGAACCCACACCAGACACAGTGATAGAAGAGGAATTGTACTAACAAGGCGGGGGTTCCGACCTGATCCGACACAAACTGGCCTATACAGTCACAGAAAAGTTTGGGAGCTCAAATTTATGACTGAAATAGAAGAGGAATTGTACTATCCGTTTTTTTTTTCTAAAACAAAGGCGCTGATCAGCTGTGCAGCCTGCCTTTTTTATCGCATGTATGTATGTATGTATGTATGTATGTATGTATGTATGTATGTATGTATGTATGTATGTATGTATGTATGTATGTATGTATGTAAAAAGACGGTTTTCTCATGAGATACCTCAGATATCGCAACTTCTTGGCTGATCAACAATGTGTCTAGTTCGATGTTCAGTTCTTTTTAAAAAGCGTCACTAACTTGTTATTTCTGTAACGATGTAGGAAAATATTGGTGCAAATAAGGGATACATCCTCTTGGTAGTCTCGAAACTAGAGCCGCAATTGTGGTCGGATTTAACCGAAATCTACAGAGTCATTCAAAGAGAAAATGCCGCATACGCCTTTTTAAGGTATTTTAAGCACTGGTAAAAGAATCCTTACTTCTAACTTGAGATTGTTTACAAAATCGGCCATGTTTACAGATGGTCAAAACTTTTCAAATAAATTATTGATAATATTTTGAAATATTGAAAGAGTTTATGCCTAGGTCACACTAGCGCTTACGGATGCCGCGGAACTTTGCGAATACTATACGTAGCGATCCGCAGAATTTTGTGGGCGGGGCTAACGGTTCTTAATGAATTTATTACCTTTAAATACGAATAAATACGGGTAGTTCAGGAAAGATACGGATACGTTCGAAGATAGTTACGGATAAATTCGAATACATACGGTTAAGATACTTGACTACATACCTTTCGATACCATCTGTTACTTTTAGATACAGACATACACCTTCAGATACGTAATGTTGCGTTTTCTTGCGTATATAACGGTGAAATTTGATGCAAGAAAACGCAGGTTTTAGTCAAACTACAGTCACACTAGCACATCCGGATCCTGCGGACGCTGCGGATTGACCTTTCGTATCTATCCGTCATATTCGTAACAATTCGTATCTTTTCCGTATATGTTCGTATCTTAACGTATTGTATATGCAAGTCCGATTCCATCCGCGCCCAAATTTTGAAAAAAGTCAAAAATTGGGCACGGATGAAACATCCGTAATAGTACGTAATGACATGTAAATGAAGGCGTTGATTCGAATCTTTCCGTATCTAAACCGTAACACAAACGTATCTACACCGTAAATGAACGCATCAACCAACAATCATATGGGTGCTATTTATTACTATTTATTCCCTATTTATGGATATCCATAATTCATTTTGGATATCCAAAATTCATTTCTGGATACTTAAAATCGATTTATGGATACCCTTAATTCGTATGAATATTGGATATCCATAAATTGATTTTAGGATATCCTAAAATCGAACTATGGATATCCTAAAATACAATCCTATTTTTGGATATCCATAATTCGATTTAAGGAAATATTATAAAATCGGGCTAATATTGGATATCCATAATTCGATTTATGGATATCCATAAATGAGTTATGGATTTCCTTCAATAGGACTGTATTTAAGGATATCCATAATTCATTTAAGGATATCCTTAAATCACAAAAAAATGATGTACGTGCCTATGGAGTGCCGTTTTACTATTTATTCCCTATTTTTGGATATCCATAATTTATTTAAGGATATTCATAATGTATTTATGGATATCCTTAATTCATTTATGGATATCCTACAATAATTAAGGATAAATCGAATTATGGATATCCAATATTAGCCCGATTTTAGGATATCCTTAAATCGAATTATGGATATCCAAAAAATAGGATTGTATTTAAGGATATCCATAATTCGATTATAGGATATCTTAAAATCAATTTATGGATATCCAATATTCAGCCGAATTAAGGATATCCATAAATCGATTTTAGGATATCCAAAAAAGAATTATGGGTATCCAAAAATATATTATGGATATCCAAAAATGAATTTTGGACATCCAAAAATGAATTATGGATATCCATAAATAGGAAATAAATAGTAAAACGGCACCCCATACGTGCCTATGGGATATAATGATTTCTCCCTAGTCAGAGAATGGAGGCATCCGGTGTGGTTGAATTTACGTTGGCTTCCGTTTCGTTCAGTTTAAGTTAGCGCATGCGTATTACACGGAAAAAATCATTATGGAAAAGAAATATTTTTTTAAAATGAATAATGGATATCCTAAAATCGAATTATGGATATCCTTAAATCAGATCATTATGGATATCCAAAAAAAGAATCATGGATATCCAAAAATCGAATTATGGAGATCCTAAATTCAAGCTTATTTGTGGATATCCTAAAACACATTTAAGGATATCCTTAAATGAGCTGATTTAAGGATATCCATCATTCGATTCTTGGATATCCAAAAATCGAATTATGGATATCCATAATTCATCGTGATTTTTGGATATCCAAAAATGTATTTCAGGATATCCATAATTCAGTTATGGATATCCATAATTCATTTAAGGATATCCATAATTCATTTATGGATATCCATAATTCATTTATGGATATCCATAATTCATTTTAGGATATCCAAAAATATTGATGGATATCTTTAATTATTTTAGGATATCCATAAATGAATTAAGGATATCCATAAATGAATTATGGATATCCATAAAAGAATTATGGATATCCTTAAATAAATAAATTACCTGTATAATAGAAAAATGACGGACATTTTTGTCAAGGAGACTATATATTCCAGAAACGTTCTTGTATGATTCATTCAAGCATTGGATACAAATTATGTTATGTCCAAACACTCAGCTCTAGAGGGCTCAGCCACACGCTTATTAGCATTGTTCAAGTTGCATCCTGGTTTGATTCTGTTTCCCTACCTGTGGCATGCTGTGTACCGTAACATTACGTGTTCGTATCTGAACGTATTAAATTGTATCGAAGAGTGTGTAAAACGACAAAGACCGCAACCGAACGAAACAACACGTATGTAACAGTTTCGATCCGCAACAAATGCTTGATCGCGGAATGATACGTTTAGATGCGATTAGATACGGACATATTCGAATAAATGCCTTCAGTTACGTACCATTGCCTACCATTACCGATCGTCCATCCGCGCATGCATTTTTGACAGTTATGAAAATTTGCCCGCGGATCTACCGCGCCCTGAGGATACGATACGTACAGTTACGGACATTACGGATGAGATACGAATCGTTACGGATAGGACGGACAGATACGGAACACCTATCCGCAGCGTCCGCAGCGTACGTAAGCCCTAGTGTGACCTAGGCATTAATGATAAACTGTAGGCACACAGTCAACGGTTGAAGAGGGTTCTTGCTGATAATCAGCAAACACTTCAAAGTGTCAAATTATAAGTAACTATTGAGCCTGTGGATGAGAAAACAAACACTTTGGCAGGTACTTCATACTCTGGGCCCCGAAATTTGCCCAGGCAAGTGCTCATACTGTTTTAGAGCATGATGAGCTGAGTAAGTTGAGCTGAGCTGAGATGTATCAGCTGAGCTGAGATGTATCAGCTGAGATGAGTGCTCATACTGTTTTAGAGCATGATGAGCTGAGTAAGTTGAGCTGAGCTGAGATGTATCAGCTGAGATGTATCATTATGTAGATATTCGGGACAGAGAGTATAAGCCAACAATTAGGAGTTCCGAGCAGGTCTGACACAAACCGGGCTGTACAGGCACAGAGGATAGCTAGAGGCTGGAGATTTCGGATTTAGAAAGTAGAAGACTTGTACTATCCGTGTAGCTAAACTTGACAACGGCGCTGATCAGCTGCTGCGAAGCTGATCTGTGCCTTTAGTTCCACATATGCTGTTTGTTGGTTTTCTGATGCGGAGGCTCTATTGTATCAGTCCTGATAAAGTAGCCCAGCTCGAAATAGACTGGATAGTCTGAAATATGCTTATGTTTGAAAGTATGATACATGTTCATCTGCAGTAATAAATCGATGTCCCTCAGCATCCAAATGATGATAATGGGCAAGTAGCAAAATGGGTTAAAAGGACAATATTTCGCTTCTATAGCTAAGTGGCCTGTCATAATTACCTCCAATAAACAGTCCAGCTAGAATACCCCACATCAAAGATAAGGATTTAAATAGGTGAGGCCATATAACAAGATCCGCGGTATTCGGGGTTTCCGACCAGGACTGACACAAACGGCCTTTGCAGCTACAGAAGACGGTTAGAAGCTTGAAATTTTGGACTTAGGAAGAAGAAATTGTACTGACCGTCTACCGAAAACACAAAGGCGCTGATCAGATGTGCAGTAACTGCACAGCTGATCTGCGCCTTTGTTGTCGCTGATCAGATGTGCATAGGCAAACTCCGGTTTTCTCATTATGCGGCTCACATGTATATATAAAGGAACAATAATCAACACTTAGTGATATTGTTAAAAAAATCATTGGAGATATACCTGAGAGAAATATATTTTCTCATTGGGATTTTTTTGTTGTCTGCTCAGAGTCATTAGGGTGTTATATGTATAAAGTCACTAATAAAATCAAGAAAGCATACTTGCACTGTACTTATTATTAACAATTACCATAAAGTTGACTGCAAGTGCATCCTCTTTCTAAGGACTCGCATCCGGCAAAACATTACTTTCTTTGAAACACTTCAGACACTTGACATTTTGTTGTAAGCGATAGTTTTAACTCGATGAATTAGTGCGACGTGTGGCATTGAACAAGTCAGGCATTGAACAAGTCGCCATGTCGAGTTTATTTTGTTTGGCGTTGATATTGGGCTCTCTATGCTGGTGTAACTGTGGGGTTATACAAGACAGAGAAAAAAGATCGCGTATGTAATTTCTTTCTTTCTTTCTTTCCTTCTTTTTTTCTTTCTAGTTGTCTGTCTGTCTGTCTGTCGGTCTGACTGCCTGTCTGGCGGTCTATCTATCTATCTATCTATCTATCTATCTATCTATCTATCTATCTATCTATCTATCTATCTATCTATCTATCTATCTATCTATCTATCTATCTATCTATCTATCTATCTATCTATCTACCTACCTACCTACCTACCTACCTACCTACCTATCTATCTATCTATCTATCTATCTATCTATCTATCTATCTATCTATCTATCTATCTATCTATCTATCTATCTATCTATCTATCTATCTATCTATCTATCTATCTATCTATCTATCTATTTATCTATCTATCCATCCATCCATCCATCCATCCATCCATCCATCTATCCATCTATCTATCTATCTATCTATCTATTTATCTATCTATCTATCTATCTATCTTCCTTCTGTAAACAGAATCCTAGAGGGCGTCCACTCTACACTTATTTTACCAGTCAAACAGTTACATAAATGCAACTTTGTTATGAAGAACGCTTTATGCTCTTCTAGTTTCAGTTGTACCTCAGAAATTAACTAAGCTTATCCTGGCAGTCTTTTAACTCGCTTTAGCTAACGTTTTAACTCGTATATAACGAATGGATTCACTCATCGTTAACATTTAGGTTAATCCATGAATCCACTTTGATTTTTAGGGGCATCAGGAGTGATTCTAATTTTTCAAACATATATATTCTAAAAAATCCTCTTAGCAAACAATATAGCACCAGATGGAACGCCGCGTTCTGCGGCGTCACATCTGGGGCTATACTGTTTGCCTATGTCCCGCAAAACGGACGCCAGGCTTATAGGAGTTAAACAATGCGGTCGAAATAACCCACTCTCCAGCTATAGCTGTCTCTTGCTACATTGTCATTGTCATTTTCAGAGCAATGTGGCCGTAACTACCGTGGCATGGACAGTCTAAGAGGAGACGTAAAACTGTGGGTGGAGGAATTTAACAACACTGGAGTCTTGATGTACAGGTGAGGGGTCTTTGACAGGGGGTGTTGGGCATTGCTAGTTTGATGCAAGAACAAAAACTCGTATTTTGTATTTACTGAAATAAAGTTTCACCTTTATCTACATATGCTCTTAAAACATTTTATTTAATTGTTAGTTTGGGGTTCGTCTTCTATGGGGTTAAAAACGCTTAAAGACGAACATCCACTTACTAAACAGATAAGCATACGCAAAAAACTTGTGGCAGTAAAACAGTTTTATTAAAACATATAATTCTGAATCTCATTTACCCACAAACCACTGGTTTACGCTCATTGAAAACGAGGCAAACTGATTCTAATATTCGTTCCTTGTAGACCCAACCAGGACTGCTCATGGACTTTCGACACTGAAGAGCCGGGGACTTACATTATGCTGACCACGGTCTACTTTAGACTAGAAATGAGCGATGATTGCATGTAAGTCTCTTGGTGTAACATTGAAATAATCTATGATGGGATTGAGGCCGAGACAAGAAAATCTCAGGCAATTTTTCAGATTATTAAAGTCTCAGCCGAGGCTCTGCCGAGGATGAGCCTCGAATTATCTGAAAACGAGCCTGAGATTTCCTTGATGAGGCCTCAACGTCATCATTGATGCTTTTCTCACCTATCTCTTAAAACCATTTTGACCCTGAAAAGATTCAAGTACAATTCAGACAAGCGTCTTATTTGCACACGAAACAGTATGCAAAACCAGTGGAAAAAGTATTTGCACTCACCTTACAAAAATATTAAATCAGAATAATAATGATTTTGTTTTGTGCATAAATCCTCAGTAAAATTAAATTTGGAGATTTTAATCGAAGCAGCAGACTACAATTACTTTTGATAACTTCCTGAAATAAACACAAGAAAGTGTATTTTTGTCTCTGACAGTTAAGAACACTTCCTTATATGGCAGTGAACATAAGATGTATATTTCTATCTACTAGATACAGAAATGATTGACTTTTTGAAACAGCTAAAATGTACTAGTACTGGGATAGAACAATTTCTGGCAAGTACACAATTGGATTATGCTTTTCTGATGGGTCAAAAAAGGGGAACGTAGGTAGATCAATGATAAGTTATGCGTCTCTTGTTCTCTATTTTAAATTTACAGTCATCCATCGTCATCGGAAGTTCCTTATACTTCAATTCATTAGCTCACCTGAGACGAAAAGGCTAACAAGGTGAGCTAATAGAATGCTGCTCGAGCCGGCGTCCTTCCGTGCGTCCATGTGTCAGTGCTTTCACATTTTCAAAAATCTCCTTATCCGAATCAAAGCCAAATTTTATCTGAAGCATCTATAGGAAGGGGTAATGAGTGCATATATAAACAATTCAATGACCAAGATGACCACCATGCCTATATATGGCAATAACCCCTTCAAAATTTTCTTCTATGGAACTGTTAGACCGATTTCAACGAAACTTGGCATGTAGCATTGTAAAGTACTATAATGTATTTGTAAATCATGAACCTGTGATGACCTTGACCTATTTTACGGCAAAGTCAGCATAGGTCGCCTACGCATTTAAATGGGGGAAAACTGATAAATATGATTTAAACGGAAAATCTTGCAGGAACTGGCACTTGGACTGAATATTTATCATTCTGAAAAAAATTCTGCTCCCCCCATGGGTATCATCTGCTCATGCAGTGGCACTCATGATACAGCTGTACAGATGTATTAACATCATATTCAAACGTATTCTACGTATTCTCCCCTGAAACCGTTTGACCAATCAAGGTTAAATTTTATATGAAACATCTATAGGAAATGTAGGAAGGTAGAACCAATGTGTATATATACTGAACAAAAAAAGAAACGCAACAATAGGCCACCGAGGATTTTCTAGTTTAAGGGTAAAACGTTAATAATTTCAGGTCTGTTGCTGTATGATTCCCATTCATGGGATATTAGGGTATATCGTGCAAAAACTGATTTTCATTTCGATAAAAATTGAATGAGAATTTTTTTGTCGTCTTAAATAATGCAACTCGGGAAAAATTTGCTATGCGCATGCGCACACTTTTGAACCTCTAAATCATCAAGAAACAATATCAGCTGCTCCCTTATTAAAATTCAAGAAAAAGAAATAAAGTTCCGCGGCACACAAGCTCGTAATTAAAACCATCAAAATCCCTATATGTTTAATTAAAGGGGGATAATTTCGATTTAATTCGTTTTATTTCTTTAACATGTGAGTTATCTGCTGAGTGGTACATTGTGATTTTGAATGGGGATTTAAAGCGGATTTAAATCATATCATTATTTTAATGCTTGCGCATGCGCATTCTGTGGATTACTACTTTCAGCATGTCCATGGTCGGCATCGGATAACTCCGTAAATACTCATCAAAACGAAAATCGGTTTCGTGCATTCGGAAGCCTGATATCTAATGCAGGAGTAGAAAATTCAATGATTTCTGATTCTATCATAGTTTTCTCAAAATTTAGTGGAATATAATTGTTGCGTTTCTTTTTTTGTTCAGTAATTCAGGTCACATGACCAAGCTGACCACCACGCTCGTATATATGGTAAAACCCTTCAAAAATCAGGATTTCATGAACCAGTGGACCGATTTTAATGAAACTTGGCATGTAGCATTGATGATTTTAAAGTACTACAATGTGTATGGGTCATTATCAAAAAATGGAGCAATTCTTGTCCCTGATGTTTTTTTCGCAAGCGCGATGTCCGAGGGTTGCTTTTTCCATGTATAATATTATTATCCGCGGTGCTTTACTAGAACCACACGCGATTTCACGTTTCCGAGTATGTTATTTGTAAAAAAAAAAAAGAGATGGTAGAAGTGCTATTTTATCGATTTTTACCGTGTCCCAGGGTCAGGGTAAGTAGTTTTAATTGTTTCCATTGCAAAAGAAGCTTTACAGAAATCACATTTTCTGTGACCATCTATTGCATATGATGTTATTGAAGTCAAATTCAGAAACCATGTGATATATTAGGTGTTATTTAAGAGTGGGGGCACATATATAGTGTTGTCCCAGGAAAACGTATCAGTGCTGTCACATTTATTGAAAATTGATTTTGACCAGAGCTACGAATCATTTTCTCAGATCAAAACAATCGCGTTTTGTAGACGACACCAAGCTGAAGAAGTAATGGTAAACAACTTTTTAACAAATCGCATTACTCCGTTCCTATATCATAAAGAAATGTCAAAAGTGGAGTGGGAATTTTACAAGCATCAGTCCTATCACGTGCATTTTGCCGCTTCTTGCAAATATCACATACATTTTAAAACCATGACTGAATTTCAACTTAGGAGCAGTTAGAATAGACATGCAAAGTTTTCATCCTGCATTCTGCTGTTAGTCATTAGAATTAAATTTCTGTGTGAAACTCAGTACTGTCACGGATCAGTGCTGTCACGGTCGTGACAGTAATGATGTGACAGCACTGAGTTGACTTCAGTCAGCAGGTGTGGATTCAGGAAATTTCCTAGGCTGACAAGAGTAAGCCTTTCACGAGAGGGTCTCAGCTACTAACGCCAGCAGCAGCCAGAAGTGGCCAATTTATATCGCTTTGAAAATCATTTGAGGTGTGTGTGGGTGATACAAAACTACAAATTCAAAATGCTTCGTCGACCACTGTATACAATTAGCCCCGGGGGTGGTACTCCCATAATGATATTTAGACAGTTTGTGTATGTCGCGCGATAAATGCCCTTTTTGGTAGTCCATTCGAAATTAGATTACCCATTTTCAGTAAAAAAAAAGACATTTTAAGCCCCCACTTTATACGGAAAAAAATCGCTTTTTTTTCTTTGTTTAAAACGCCATTCCTTTCCTTTAGGGGTTTGATGGACAACTCGGGGTAATGCTGGTACGGATGTGCCGTAAAACCTACCAAATTCATACACCTCGAGAAAGGGAACCGGTAATATACACACTAGGGGTCTATGGTACATGAAAATACGAAAATTTTAACCTTCTCTGACGCATGTGTCTTTCAGTGTGTTTGTATGTTGCATACCATTACGAAAATGTGTTACCCAGAGATTTCTTTTGCTTTAAAAATTGAAGAAAAAATATATCTGAGTGTGTACACGTTAGAACTGCCTACGGTCAAATTTAAGAAACAAAAAGAAGTAACATTGTATACTCCAGTTTACCCTGTGCACCTCACTACATAAATGTGGGATTTAATGTGACTTGTAAATTTTACCCGTTTCCACGTACGTAGCAGTAAGATGATTGCGGCGATGAGGACACACACACACAGTCACACACACACAGGCACACACGCACGCACGCACGCACACACACACGACCCAATTGGACCCATAAATCTTAATCAGGGATCAACCTGTATACACTCACCAAGTTTCATGCAAATCGGACCAAAGACTGCCGAGATAGAGAAATTTGACCTTTGACCTCGATGACCTTGACCTTTAAAAATGAACCCCTCGAGCTAATATCCGGGGCCGCCCTCAACCTTCCCACCAAGTTTGGTGAAGATCGGCCCAAAGGACCTGGGAGGAACCAACAGAAAAAAAATCCAACAGAAAAAAAAAAACATAAATTTGACCTTTGACCTAGATGACCTTTGACCCAATTGGACCCATAAATCTTAATCAGGGATCAACCTGTATACACTCACCAAGTTTCATGCAAATTGGACCAAGGACTGCCGAGATACAGAAATTTGACCTTTGACCTAGATGATCTTGACCTTTAAAAAATGAACCCCTCGAGCTAATATCCGGGGCCGCCCTCCACGTTCCCACCAAGTTTGGTGAAGATCGGCCCAAGGATCTGGGAGAAGTAGGGGAACAAACAGAAAAAACGACCAACAGAAAAAACCCCATAAATTTGACCTTTGACCTCGATGACCTTTGACCCAATTGGACCCATAAATCTTAATCAGGGATCAACCTGTATACACTCACCAAGTTTCATGCAAATCGGACCAAGGACTGTCGAGATACAGAACTTTGACCTTAGACCTCGATGACCTTGACCTTTAAAAAATGAACCCCTCGGGCTAATATCCGGGGCCGCCCTCAACCTTCCCACTAAATTTGGTGAAGATCGGCCCAAGGACCTGGGAGAAGTAGGGGAACAAACAGAAAAAAAACCCACATAAATTTGACCTTTGACCTCGATTGTCTTGACCTTTCAAAAAATGAACCCCTCAAGCTAATATCCGGGGCCACCCTCCACCTTCCCTCCAAGTTTGGTGAAGATCGGCCCAAGAACCTGGGAGGAGTAGGCGAACAAACAGACAAACAAACAAACAAACAAACAAAAAAATAGACAAACGTTGCTCAAATTATAGTATGATGATGATATATGTGAAAGCAAATGTGCAGCTCAGCTGCAAGTTAAACTAAATTTGAGGCCCATCCAAGGAGGTACTATTAGCTCCAAGCTCACTAAAAGAAAAATGAATTTTCTGCCTAGCTCCCTAAAAATCTTTTCCTTGCTCCTAGCTTCCTAAAACCAAGAGTGTTCTCTTCTAGTAACCCCCAATTCCCTATAAATGTTTTCCAGTATTCCCAAGCTCCCTGAAAACAAAATGGCCCTGGGGAGCGCGGTGGCGTAGTGGTAGAGCCTCGGACTCTGAATCGAGAGGCCCTGGGTACGATCCCCACAGGCGTCACCTTGATGTGTCCTTGAGCAAGACACATTAACTCCCTACAATACTGGTTAAACTCAGCAAGCGTTGGGCTTGTCCCGACATGACTGAAAAATTGTTGACTGGGACGTTAAGCCCCAACACAGACACAAACAAACAAAATGGCCCTGCTACTCAGCTCCCTAAAACCCGTGATAGGGTCCCAAATTTAATGCGGTCTTTTGTCGTGAACAATCCTGGTTGTCTCAGACCTGGTTGAAAGCCCCAGAGATACACTTTCTCATGCTGCAGCTTAAAATGAATAGCGCCTCTACTGCGCTTTGCGTGTTACATCGCGTTTGGATTGCGTAAAGCGAACATGCTTTGTTAGAGCATTGGATCTACGCAAAGGTGTCCCTGGTTAGAGCGTCAGCCGAGGCTTCGTTGGTTGCGACCTTAAGTGAGTCACTGCCCCTAAGCTCATCGGTAAATGGTCAGAAATTAATCATTTCCGCAATTATTGGAATGAAAAAGGCGAGATCGGATAATTATCAGTGCTGTCACGACATCAGTGCTGTCACAATATCAGTGCTGTCACGGTCATAATTATTTATAATACTCAAAACGCATCATATAAAAGTAATTGCTTTTGGTATGTAATGATACCATAATGAAATAGTAAACGATTAGCAGAACTAATTTTTGGTTTAATCCTACAAGGTTATGTCTACAAAAATAAAGCGTTTCAGAAACAGAACAAATCACAGTATGTGCATTTTCATTGAAGATTTCTTCCTCGTTAATTCATTGAAAGTATTTAAGGTTTGTGTGAACTATTGTTCGTGACAAGTTATATATACCCCCACTTACAGATTGGGGAAGTCTTATCGAATGAGCATTTTACGAAAGAAAGTTTGTTCGTGACAGCACTGATATTTTTTCAAGGTACCATACAATTTAATTAATGCTGGTGCACTATTTGTTCAGTTAAACTCGGCATATTTTATTTCTATATTCTATATGCTCCTGTTCATAAAACTATCCCATTAAAAAAGAAAAAATGGACAATTATTTTTTTTCATTTTTCCTTTCTGGATTGCTCCATTTTTTGATAATGACCCGTATATAACTCATTGCCCTGTGATAACCTACGGCAAGGTCAACATAGTTCGCTTAGATACTTTTGAATAGTAAAAACTGTTTAAATGTCATTCAAAGGAAAAATCTTGCAGGGAAAAACACAGGGATTGATCTGTCCCCACACCGGAGCATTATACATTGCCAATTTTCCAGGACAAACTGCTGACAAGGACATACCGTTGCGAGGCTTGAGACTATGCCGAGTCTAATGTTTTAAGTCGAAGGGACCTAGTCTTCACACCTGACTTACGGACTAAAGAAATGTACACATACATGGAAATATACATGTCTAAAACCATAATATTCAAATATCTTCTCCTGTGAAACTGCCTGGCGAGTCAAAATCAATTTTTATATGAAGCATCTACAATATGTATATAATAATTCCAGCTCACATCACCAAGAAGTCCGTATATGGTAAAAACCCTTCAAAAATCTTCTAAGGAACCATTGGGCTGAATTCATCGAAATTGATTTGCTCGGTCAATCAAAGCCAAATTTGATTTTAAGCATCTACTGTATTAAACAGAAGCAATATGTATATTCGTAAAAATCCAGCTCACACGACCAAAATTGCTGCCTAGCGCAAATAATGTAAAACTACTTGTCTTTCGTCCAGTGACTGTATTTCGTGTCTCTCAGGGGAGCGATCGTTGCCCTTTGGGCTACTTGTTTTTCACGTTGAACTGCTAATCATATTCTAGTGTCTTAGTCTTGCCAGCTGACAGATAAACAAGGCCAAAATTTGCTCTCTGCATTTTAGATGGTCACCTTAAAAATACGCGTATATGCTTCTGACTGAGCCATATGCTGTATTTTGCGTAGTGGCTCAGCCACTATCCATGTTAGCCAGGGGTGACGATCTTCTCCAGTCTTTCAGATCTGACTTAACGGCTTACCCGTCTCCATTACTGAGGACCCGTCTCCATATATGACCTTACCTGTTGTTTGGGGCATGACGCATAAAACTGATCAACCACCAAATATTCATGTTGTCGCTCTTCTCATCATGAAAACATGTCCATGAAAAGTATACCTTAAACCCCACTTTCAACTTTTATTTGTAGAATTGGGGTGAGCAAGGGTATATTTATTTATCTTATTTTTGATCCAAAACATAGAGTGTGGGCACTCGTCAGAATCGCATCGCCGAGGCGGCGAGGCGGCTCTAGCGTGTACCCGCAATCCATGACTTGAAAAAAAAAATCCAATTAAATTTTCATTTTTTTACAGCTGACATTTCTCTGTAAATTGCATGGGCAGGTTCTCGTAATGTATTTTCAGCTTTGATTACGTGGAGATAACTGAGTACGGAGACCATGAATTCATTAGCCGTTTTTGTGACTGGAATAACGTCACTTATATATCGGCGTCAAATAACATCAAGGTAGCGTTCCACTCCGACGTTTCTTATCAGGATAAGGGCTTTGAGTTCAAGTACGAGATAAAAAGAAAAGGTATTCATAATTTACTTACATAACTGCCAGTTAAGTGACATTTTACAATCATGTCACGGATATCAACGCGCTAAACTTCTCCAGCAGGGCTATCGGTATCATACACTTCTAAATTTTATCGCAGACACTATGAATTAATTTCCAAGTTTTATGTTGGGTTAAAGACGCTTTTTACGTGATGGCCTATTGGATCCAGAATTTTATGGTGACTTACTTTACAAATTTAAGAATCTTATAAGAAGAAACGATTTTTCTTTTCAGTTTAGAAAAATCATTACACGATACAAACGTATATGATATGAATTGAATGTGATGGGACAGTCTGCAAGCTTAATTTTTAACCCCGTCATGGTTGATAACTATGCTGCCTTCTTTAATTGCACGCCGGCGGGTCGGGTGTCAGAATCTTTGATAACCTCGATATTCACTTATTTTGTTGGGCCGGAGCTTCTTGTCTGTTGCTTGGTCGGGGTTTGACTGGTGGTTTTCTTTTGCTCCGGATTTCAATAAGTTGTTTGGCACCCAGGGATCTCCATCGCCAGACAACTTATTGTATCCTTGAGTCCTCGTTTTTGATTCATCTTTGTAGTTATCTTAATTGTTTTTCCATGATGATTAATTGACTTAATTAGAGATTCGCCACGAGAGCCGAACAACTAACTAAATGCGAACCACTGCAGCAACTTAGGGTGAGATTAGGCGCCTGTAAAACTAGTTTAAGCCCCCCGCCCCCGGTAACTAGCTCACCTGAGCCGAAGGCTCACAAGGTGGGTCGAGCCGTCGTCCGTCCGTCCGTCCGTGCGTGCGTCCGTTCACACTTTCAAATACAAATATCTCCGCAACTAGTCAGCCAATTGGAATCGAATTTTATCAGAAGCATTATTGGGGTGGGGAAAAGGTTGCATCAGGTTTGGGCCAGGTCGGATTAGAACTCTGGTTTCCATGGCAACAGATAGTTATCATAGCCTTACAATGGGAAGAACATAAAAAAAACTTCTTCTCTAAAACCATAGGGCCCAGAGCTTTCATATTTCAGTGTAGAAATGTATAGTGGTCCTCTTTATAAATCCTGCCCCTGGGTTCAATACAGGCCACGCCCCGGGGGTGTCATTGGAAAAACATTAAACAGTCTTCTTCTCCGAAACATCAAGGCCCAGAGCTTTCATATTTTGTGTGTAGCAATCAATGTATAGTGATCCTCTTTATGAATCCTGCTAACCATGCCCCTGGGGTCAAAAATGGCTCCACCCCGGGGGTCATCAGCTCCCATAGACTAACAATGGGGAAAACATAACAAATATTCTTCTCCAAATTCACAAGGCCCAGAGCTTTCATATTTTGTGTGTAGATATGTGTAATGGTCCTCTTTGTAAATCCTACCAACCGTATCCATACAGGTCATGCCCCGTGGGCGTCATTGGAAAAACATAAAAAAAGTTTTCTTCTCCGAAACCACAAGGCCCCAGATTTTTTTATAGTTTGTGTGCGGCAATGTTAAGTGGTCCTCATTATAAATCCTGCCGGCCATGTCCCTGGGGTCAAAAAATGGCCCCACCCCGGGGGTCATTATATCCCATAGACTTACAATGGGAATAACATAAAAAGTCTTCTTCTCCAAAACCACGAGGCCCAGAGCTTTCCTATTTTGTGTGTAGCTATCATGTATAAAAGTCATCTTTATAAATCATGCCAACCATGCCCCTGGGGTCCATACAGGTCACGCCCTGGTGCCGTCATGGGAAAAACATAAAAAATCTTCTTCTCCAAAACCAAAAGGTCCAGAGCTTTCATAGTTTCTGTGTAGCAATGTATAGTGATCCTCTTTATAAATCCTGCCAGTTAGGCCCCTGGGATCAAAAATGGCCCCACCCTCGGGGTCATTAGCTCACATAGCCTTACAATGGGAAAAACATAAAAAAATCGTTTTCTCCGAAATCATAAGGCCCAGAGCTTTCCTATTTTGTGTGTAGCAATGTATAAATGTCCTCTTTATAATGCCAACCGTGCCCCTAGGGTCCATACAGGCCACGCCCCGGTGGCGTCATGGGAAAAAACATAAAACAAAATCTTCAAGCTTTCATGTTTTGTGTGTAACAATGTTTAGTGGTCCTCTTTATACACCTGCCGACCGTGTCCCTAGGGTAAAAAATGACCCCACCCCAGGGGTCATTAGCTCCCATAGACTTACAATGGGAAAAAATAAACAATCTTCTTCTTAGAAACCACAAGGCCTATAGATTTCATATTTTGTATGTAGCAATGGAGGCTTAATGAGATTAGTTTGTACGTATTGTGTTACCCTCGTGAAATAAAGTATATTATTATTATTATTATTATTATTATTATTATTATTAAACCGTATTTACAGCGACATAACCTCACCCTCATCTTCTGAAAAATTGCATGTGCATATTTCTGTTTTAGATGCTGCTGATGAGAGCAAGTGTAACAATGTTGTCCTCGGACCTGACCCAGGAGAAATTTCAGGCTCAGGGTCAACTTGTTACTACAGCCTACGGGTATGTACATATGATTTCAGCAAGAACGCCCATAAAATGGTGATAGTGTTTGATTTTGAAAGCTCTGAAAAGAATATATAGGAAAACGGTTAAAACAACATTAATTCTTTTTGGTCCGAGTTTGCAAGTCTTTTATGGTGACTGCTGAGGCTATGGTAACCGCAACCGGGATATGACCCATACCATTTCTCATTAATATTTTCACTGCTCATATATAAACTCATTTTTTACATAATATTTTTACATGTATAGTAGAAACACTTTGATCGTTCCGCTTTTCCTCATGTGATAGACTTTCGTAAATACTAGAAAAGGGGTGCCCACTTAAGGCATTTTCCAGTGTTATATGAAGCACGTGGGCATGTCTAGTTCTCGTTATTGAAAAAATATTCATTTGAAGCAGTCCGATCAACAGATGTATATCAATGTCAAAGGTAAACCGGCACGGTGGAAATAATCACACTTTATCTTGACATTATTATTGACTAACTTTACCAAAATATTTACGCATCTCCATGTACGAGTACGTCAAAGAAACTAGCAATCTTCAGAGCAAAAATGTCAAGTTTACGAGGCGTGTTCTTTAATTATTGCCATTTGCTTGATTATTTTCCCTGTAGACGATCAATGTGAATGCTATTCATATGTGGTGAAAACCCTATTTTTCTGATTAGATTGGTATAAAAAATTATTGGTGTCTAACGCACGATGATTATAGTAATCGCATTTTAAAACAGGGTATAGTAATGGCACTGTGCTGTTTTCCAGTTAATTTACAATACGTAATTTTGATCACTTGTATAGAAAATGCTATTATATAACATTAATAGACCCATTATCATTTTATTATAGCCCCGCTTTGAAAAAGTGGGGCTATACTGGATTCACCATGTCCTTCCGTCGTTCCGTTATTCCGTCATTCCGTTATTCCGTTATTCCGTCCAAATTTCATTTCCACTCAATATCTTGAGAACCAGTTTACAGAATCTGACCAAATTTTGTATGCACATCATCATTGACAAGATCTAGCTTGGGATTGTTACCCGTCATTTTTCGCAAAATTTTGACGGAGTTACGGCCATTGATTGATGTCAGAATTTCGTTTCCGCTCAATATCTTGAGAACGAATTCACAGAATCCGACCAAATTTTGTGTACACATCATCATTGACAAGATCTAGCTTGGGATTGTTACCCGTCATTTTTCGCAAAATTTTGACGGAGTTACGGCCCTTGATTGACGTCAGAATTTCGTTTCCGCTCAATATCTTGAGAACTAATTGACAGAATCACGCCAAATTTTGTGTGCACATCAACATTGACAAGATCTAGCTTGGGATTGTTACCCGTCATTTTTCGCAAAATTTTGACGGAGTTACGGCCCTTGATTGACGTCAGAATTTCGTTTCCGCTCAATATCTTGAGAACGAATTGACAGAATCCGACCAAATTTTGTGTGCACATCAACATTGACAAGATCTAGCTTGGGATTGTTACCCGTCATTTTTCGCAAAATTTTGACGGAGTTATGGCCCTTGATTAACGTCAGAATTTCGTTTCCGCTCAATATCTTGAGAACGCATTGACAGAATCCGACCAAATTTTGTATGCACATCAACATTGACATGATCTAGCTTGGGATTGTTACCTGTTATTATTTGCAAAATTTTGACGGAGTTACGGCCCTTGATTGACATCAGAATTTCGTTTCCGCTCAATATCTTGAGAACAAATTGACAGAATCCGACCAAATTTTGTATGCACATCAACATTGACAAGATCTAGCTTGGGATTGTTGCCCGTCATTTTTCGCAAAATTTTGACGGAGTTACGGCCCTTGATTTACGTCAGAATTTCGTTTCCGCTCAATATCTTGAGAACAAATTGACAGAATCGGACCAAATTTTGTATGCACATCATCATTGACAAGATCTAGCTTGGGATTGTTACCCGTCATTTTTCGCAAAATTTTGACGGAGTTACGGCCCTTAATTGACGTCAGAATTTCGTTTCCGCTCAATATCTTGAGAACGCATTGACAGAATCCGACCAAATTTTGAATGCACATCAACATTGACAAGATCTAGCTTGGGATTGTAATACCCTTCAGTTTTTGTTAAATTTTGACAGAGTTATGGCCCTTAATTAACGTCAGAATTTCGTTTCCGCTCAATATCTTGAGAACGAATTGACAGAATCCAACCAAATTTTGTATGCACATCAACATTGACAAGATCTGGCTTGGGATTGTTACCCGTCATTTTTCACAAAATTTTGATGGAGTTAACAGCCCTTGATTGACTTCAGAATTTTGTTTCCGCTCAATATCTTCAGAACGAATTGACAGAATCCGTCTAAATTTTGTATGCACATCATCATTGACAAGATCAAGCTTTGGATTATTACCGTCATTTTTCGCAAAATTTTGACAGAGAACGAATTGACATAATCAGACCAAATTTTGTATGAGCATCAATATTGATGAGATCTAGCTTGTGATAGCCTGTGATAGTTACCTGTCATTGTTTTTTTTCACCCTGCAAAAAAAGCTGAGAAGCGGGGCTATAGTCAGATTCTCTGACAATTCTAGTTCATACAAATTTACAATATACCTTCATATGAGCAACAGAAAACAGTTTTGTAGACTCTTTTTACATTGACTTTATAGAATTATTTTCCCTGCTTTATGACGTCATAATTGTTTAACAGATGTCATTCAAAATCACCACACAGGTTACACCTTTCAGCATTTTTATATTTTTTAAATTGGATTGTATGGTGAATATCTCATACTAATAGTCACCTCAATTTTGTCTAACATGGTCGAAATGGATATTCGCTGTAAAATACTAAACATGCAACTTAACATTTACGTTAGATATAAGGTGGAGCAGTAGCTTAGTTTCTGAGAGAATTGTCCATCTCTATCATTATAGAAACGCTGTCAAATCATGATTGAAAACTTCTACCAAAAAGCTTCTTAAACTTGTCAAAAAAAAATAGATTTTTTTGGAAGTTGTAGTGATATTAGTACATGCTATTATTGTGGTATGGACATTATTCCACAGACATTTTGTGTTATCTTTCAAAATGTTTCTACTCATAAACCAAGATTTTAGCAGATAAACAATCTTATATGAATAGAATTAACAAAGATCTGACACAAAGCAGCATTAACAGTTTGGATGGGTCATAACTGAACAGGAAATTATAAGGCTCAGAAACTTCTGTTTTGACGTTCATTCAATTTATCAACTCATAAAAACTGGCGTAGTACTACGTTTACAGCTCTCGTAAAAATTGCATTTTCTGTTTTATTTAGGAAAATTAACTTGCAAGGTTATGAAGACACCGCATGTACAAAATCGTGATTCTAAGACTTTATACTGTTTATTGGAACAGGATAAATAAAAATAATTGTTAGATCCTTTGGAAGCAGTAAAACATTGAAAGCGAGAAGATGGGCCATACTGTACAATTTCGGGTAATGAACCTTCGTCAGTGACCCTTTACAAAACTGGCAGCGAAAGCCAGACATTTTTTGCTGCAATTTCAAAAATTTACATCGGTGTAGTCTAAATCAAAGACGGGCCAAATAATCAAAATACTGTTAAGAAGATGATTCTTAACGTACAATAGATTTGAAACACTACAAATATATTCATTGATCCCAAAGGATCAAAAGAAAAATATAATCTGCACTATGGATGATGTACGGGGAGACTTTTTAGGGCCGCCACACGGCACAACACCAGCTGCAGTAATAGCAAATAAAATAATTGTTAGATCCTTTGGAAGCAGTAAAACATTGAAAGCGAGAAGATGGGCCATATTGTACAATTTCGGGTAATGAACCTTCGTCAGTGACCCTTTACAAAACTGGCAGCGAAAGCCAGACATTTTTGCTGCAATTTCAAAAATTTACATCGGTGTAGTCTAAATCAAAGAAAAAGGTACAAGTAGGCAAAGATCAGGAAAAGGCGCAATCAGAAAAAGATTCCCACTCCAAAAACCGAGGTGGGAAAAAAACAAACTAACAATCAGGAACTTATACCATGAAACATATCGTAAGCCGAATGAGCAGCTATTTTCCCAATAGGTGGCCCAAAGACTTGTATTCCCAAAGGGGCCAAATAATCAAAATACTGTTAAGAAGATGATTCTTAACGTACAATATATTTGAGACACTCCAAATATATTCACTGATCCCAAAGGATCAAAAGAAAAATATAATCTACACTATGGATGATGTACGGGGAGACTTTTTAGAAGAAGTTATTTGCAGTGTCATTAGGGTACCCCTCTTTAGACTCTCAGTTTGTAATGATAAATTGCATCGTCCTAAAATGTTTGGGTGGTTTCAATATCGCAAAGTATCTATTTATAATAACCAAGTCTCTTTGCTCTGGTACAGATGCTTGTTTAGGAGAAAACGAGTTTATGACAAGAATTAGAGAACAACCCTCGTATTTCAGATTACAGGCGATTGTAATTATATACATATGTTAGATTTGTTCCCGCGAGCAAAGGTATGAACTTAGTTTCTAGGCGAATGGAGGTGCAAAAGAATAAAAAATGGCCCTTCGCATGAGAAAACCAACAATCTGGGTTTCCGACCAGGTCCGACACATGCCATTTGGTACAGTCACTGAAAATAATAAAATATATGGTTCAAATAAAATTTAGAATCTTGAAATTTCAGAATTAAAAAGAAGAAACGTCATACTATGAACTGAGCGAAAGCCAATGCACTGACATCTTGTCTGTTCTTTTGTTTTCGCATAGGCAGATTAATGATCTTCAGATTCGGTTGCCAGTTACAAGTCTTATTATAATACTGGTGTGTCTTGCAGTCTGATGAGGGTGACGTTGTAGAGCTTGACATAACCCAGCTAGACTTTGGGGGAAGGAGCTGTGACGAAGAGAGAATAGAAATCTACAAAGGACTGGCCGGTCGTAAGTTGGCATTTGATTCGCCCGTAATACATTACGAAAACAGGCCCATATAATATATAGATTTTTCTTAAGTTGTAAACATTGAATATTTTCAGCAGAAATAATGATATTTTCTTCTTTTTTTTTTTTTACAAAACATAGATTGTGTGTCCACGTTAGAACCGCTTCGTCGAGGCGGTTCTAACGAGTACCCACAGTCTATGCTTTGGACCAAAAATGAGGAAAACAGGTAAACCCTTGTAATCTCCAGTTTTACTACATAAAAGTGGGGTTTAAGGGGGTCTAAGTTTATATCACGGACATGTTTTCCTGATGGTATTCATAAAAAGGGCACATCGTTGCAAAATTACCTTTGCTGATTTTTGGGGCTTCCAGGTATCTTAGTTATCTCAATATAGTGATGATCAGCGATGTTTTAGCAAACCTTCCATTAAAGTTCAAATGTTTTATTTCAATTTCATAGAAATCAAGCCACTGATGACGTTCTGCAGCTTCAATTCAACTGGATTCATCGGAGTGCGGGAACCAGCCTTGTTTGTTGCCTACCACCACATCGGTGACTTCTCCAGCGGAGGATTCAAGATGGCGTACAGCTTTGCGCCAAGTTCCAATTTCCCGACAACTCCGGCTCCCACGACAGTGCCGTCCCCTATAGGCGGGGACAGTGGTAAGACGTCATAGTGACACGCCCATCTATTCACCATATTAACGTATTCGTACATAGCAAAGCCGGGGTTTAATGTTAAATAGTCTAAAAGGTAAAACGTGATTAGGCTACACCCATTTCAGAGTAAAGGCCGTTTTAACGTTTATTTTCAAAAATGCTAGTTTAACTTGTGTTGCGTTGTTCAGCTCGACCTGCCTATCCAACAGCTGTTCAACAATGTCGCGACGGAAACACCGCATCCTGGGTATTAACCATCATTATGGAAACTTGCATGTAGTTCGAGACATACATTGTAATATGCAGTGTATATATGTCTCTGGTGTAGCATTTAATCTTTTAACTGACGAAAAGTAAGCTACTGTAGTTTTCGTCATGGCGAAGAATGTGGATTGCTATGATTAATTCCTGTTCTGTATTTCTTTCTAGACTGCAGCGGTGTCATTACTGATCCTGTAAACGGCGAATACACGTATACCGCACCCACGTTTCAAGACAACAGGAAGTGCAATTTTGTCATCAAAAACACGTTGCTAAGAAACCACGTGATAGAGGTCAAGTTTGTCAAGTTTGACCTTGAAGAATCAGATGAATGCGAGTTCGATTCTCTCAAAGTCATGGCGGGTGAAGATGAAGGTGAGTTCATTTATGATTTGCCATCTAATTGCCATAAATTGACATCTAAGCATACGAAATGGGTTCTTTTTTGGTGAACATGTTTTATCTATTTTGAAAATAATAAACAATATTTGTCCACCTGTAGTACAAGTGACCTCGCCGTTCACTAATGAGAAAGACCATCTATATATATTTCTTGATTATTAGATTGTTCGTGTGTTAGAGTTATTTGATGAATGGCAAGGCCAATTTTAAATGTTTAAATGTAGGCTACATTTAATCTGTCGATGGCACGTAGAACAAGTCATTGTTGAAGAGACTGACATTGGCTTTGCGCTCTCTGTGCTTTCATTCAGCTTCTCATATTCTCTTTTCTTTATAATGAACTGCTCCCCTGCCACTTTGATCAATCATGTGCAGCCTGTTCACAGGACAAGTAAACTAATGCACGATTTAAATGATATATGTTGTACCTTCTTTAGGAAATATTTTATGGAATATGAGTGATGCCAATAAAACTGCATCGCAAACTGTAATACATGTACATGATCCTGTTTAACTCAGACTCCAAGCTGTTAGGAGGTAGCCATGGAAAACACTACTGTGGACAAGAACTGAAGGGCAGAACCTTAACGACAAATGGTGACAGCCTACGGATGGAATTTAAAACAGACGAGTCTTTGTCATTCTATGGCTTCAAGGCGGTGATTAAATTTGTTCCAAATAATAGTAAGTATATATCAATATTTTTCTATGTTTTTAGCTCACCTGAGCCGAAACTCAAAGGTGAGCTTATAGGATGGCCATGCTCCGGCGTCCGTCCGTCGTCGTCCGTCCGTCGTCGTTTACAATTTTAAAGATTTTCTCCACGGAAACCCATTGGCCAATCGAAGGCAAACTTCTCGTGGAGTATCCTCAGGAAGAGGAAATAAAAGTATATATAAATGGTCCAGGTCACATGACCAAAATGGCCGCCATGGCTGTAAATAGCTTAAACCTTTAAAAATCTTATTCTCCAGAAACACAAGGCCTATGATTTTGAAACTTGGAATGAAGCATCAGAAAAAAAGCTCTACAAAGTTTATATAAATCATGACCCTGGGATGACCTTGACATATTTAACGGCAATGTCAACTTAGGTCTCTCATGCATTTGAATGGGGAAAAATGGGAAAACATCATTCAGTTGCAGAAAACTTTCTGGGAATGAGCAAAAGGACAGGGGGTCGTCTGCCCCACCCCTGGGGCTAAATACATATATATATATATATAATCGTAATATTCAAACATCTTCTTCCCTGAAACCGCTTGGTAAATTAGAGCCAAACGTCATATGAAGCATCCTTATGGGGAATGGAAATATGTATATATGAATGGTCCACGATGGCCGCCATGACTATAAATTGCAAAAACATTTTAACAAATTTCTTCTCAAGAACCAGACGGCCTATGATTTTGAAATTTGGTATGAAGCATTAAGGATAGGAGGTCTACAAAGTTTATATACATGTTAATCATGACCCAGGGATGATCTTGAACCATTTTACGGCACGGTCAACATAGGTCGCCCATGCATTTGAATGGGAAATTGTCAAAATGTCATTTGAAGGGTAAAACTTAAAGGAAATTGGCAGTTGGACTGAAGGTTTATGATTCTGAAAAAACAAATTGGACCACAGGGGCTGGTCTGCCCCACCCTGCGGCAATGCACATGTATATTAGGCAAAAAAAAAAAAAAAAAAAAAAAAAAAAAAAAAAAAAAAATGTTTCCGGTAACCCGACCGACCCTGTCAAAAACTCCCCGACTCTAATATTTTTTTCCTGTTTTCCGAAAATGAAAACTCGAAAATCGAAAAAAGATCGTGTTTTTCTAGTACCGGACCGGCAAAAGAATACCGTAGAATATCACAGTTTATAGCGTACCGTCGATTATACGATCAATACATGCGCATGTGCAGTATAAAATGGCGGCCTTTTACATGGTAAGGCTTCCCTTAAAAAAAAAAAAAAAAAAAAAAAAAAAAGTCCCTACCTATCGACCCATTTTTTCTGGCATGTTACCGGAAACATTTTTTTTTTTTGGGGGGGGGGGGGGGGGGGCTTACTATAATATTCAAAGATCTTCTGCCAATCAAAGCAAAACTTCATGTGTTAAAAGGTAGCAGCTGTCATGATGAAGAGGAAACGAAATGTTATATACATGGTTCAGGTCCCATGACCAAGATTGTCGCCATGGCTTTAAATAGCAAAAACCTTTAAAAATCTTCTCCAGAACCATTTTAGATTTTATAACTTGACATGAAAAGGTACAAGTAGGCAATGATCAGGAAAAGGCGCAGTCAGAAAGAAAAAATAAATTGACGATTAGGTACTTATATTAAGAAAACATATCGTAAGCCGAGTGAGTAGTTATTTCCCAATAGGCGACCACTCAGTTACCCGAACTTAACTAAAACTACGAAAACATACACGCAAGGTTTAAACAGTACAAAAATCCAACTATAAAACATAAAACAACAACAGGAGTATCGCTTTGGAACGATCAGTAATATAAATTACTAGGGGCCTTTTAAACCAGTTTACTGGGCCCAAACCTCACCCTTATCTTCTGCAGTGATTCACAACATTTAGTTAGTTGTTCGGTTCTCGTGGTGAATCTCTAACTAGTCAATGAATCATCAGGGACAAACAAATAAATCATCATCATGAAGCATCAGGGAGATGACTGTACCCAGTTTGTATAAATCATGACCCTGAAATGACCTTGATCTTTTTTACGGCAATGTCAACATACTAGGTTGCCCATGCATTTGAATGGAGAAAATTGTCAAAATGTCATTTGAAGGGAAACGTTGTGTGGACAGAAGATTTATGATTCTTAGAAAAGTTGACCCAAGGGTCTGTTCTGCCCCAACCCAAGGCAATATACATGTATATTTTCATAATACGAGTATTCAGAGCTCTTCTTCTCTGAAACCGCTTGGCCAATCAAAGCCAACTTTGATGTGTAGCATCTATAGGAAGGAGGAACCAGTGTGTGTATAAATAATCCAGGTCACATGACCCAGATGGCGGCCATGCCCATATATGGTAAAAACCTTTCAAATCTTATTCTTCGGAACCGGTGAACCAACCAAATATCAACAAAATTTTGCATGTAGCAATGAACTAGTATTCTAGAGTACTAGACTAGAGTACTACAATATGTATATAAATTATGACCATGTGATCTATAGCAAGGTCAGCTTAGGTTGCATATGCAGTATTAAACTGTTAAACTTCCAGATATTGGGCAAATGGACAGAATATTTATGGTTTTATAAATAAAATTTACCCCAGGGGTTCATTTGTCCCTGCTCTGGGGCTTTATACTCGTATATGACCACAATAGTCAAATAAGTTTATTGGTTATATCCCAGATCTCAGGTGAGCGTTTACAAGACCATTGATCCTCTGGTTTAATACTTCATTACTTCTTTAAATAAAAGTATTTACATGGAAAATCGTAAATGAAGGTTTGGTTACCTCTTTTTATCGCACATGCTTATAGCAGGGTGCGATATAGGAGTCCAAATTTTCGTCCGTCCGTTCGTCCGTCCGTCCATACGTCCGTCCGTCCGTCAACATTTACGTCGAAGTTTGGTTTTCTCTTCATCAGTGATAGCTGTGAGTGTGAAACCTTGTATAGTAATTGTCCTTGACATACCT
Organism: Rugalucina vietnamica; assembly: GCA_964017185.1. Lineage (NCBI taxonomy): Eukaryota > Metazoa > Mollusca > Bivalvia > Lucinida > Lucinidae > Rugalucina > Rugalucina vietnamica. The sequence goes on from OZ024875.1 coordinate 44,370,513, forward strand.
TTCAAGCACGCACCTTGACCCAGTGCCCTTGACCTCTATTTCACGGTCCATTGACTTTGTTCATTTTTACGTCGAAGTTTTTTTTTCTGCATCAGTCATTGCTGTGAGTGTGAAACTTTGCATAGTAATTGTCCTTGACATACCCTTTAAGCATGTACCTTGACACGCTGACCTTAACCTATATTTCACGGTCCATTGACTTTGTTAAGTTTAACGTAGAAGTTTGTTTTTTCTGCATCAGTCATAGCTGCGAGTGTGAAACATTGCATAGTAATTGTCCTTGACATGCCCTGTTAGCACGCACATTGACCCGCTGACCTTGACCTATATTTCACGGTCCATTGACTTTGTTAATTTTTACGTCCAAGATTGGTTTTCTCTGCACCTGTGATAGCTGTGAGTGTGAAACATTGTATAGTAAACATCCTTGACATACATGTACCCTTTCAGAACACACCTTGACCTGGTGTCCTTGACCTATAGTTCAGGTTTTTAGTTATTTTGCCCGATGCAGGTGCGATATCGACCTCCGTTGCGGTTTTGCTTCATGAAACAAATCTATCTTATAAAAGTTTAAACGCTCTCAATCTATTAGCAAAATATCGAAAAACTTTATACGTAAAAGATATGATGCCTTAATCGTCAAACCTTTATAAATTGGTTACAACTACCAGTTCCTCAAGATTCCGTTGGCTGTTTCTTTTATTTGACAGTTTGCAAGTGTGAAAGACCAGGAACAGTCTGTGTGCGCACTGGAATGGAGAAACTGTAAGTGAACCACCGAATAAGAAAATCAACAATCTGCATATGCGAAAACATAGATGCAGATCAGCTGTGCAGCAGTAACTGCACTCCTGATCAGCGTCTTTGTTTTCGTAACACAGATAGAACAGTAGCTCATCTAAATCAGAAATTGCTATGGAGTGTATGTTTTCGAGTTACCATGGCAACAGATACTCATCTGATGCAAATCTTTCTTGATTTGAACCAGAATTTATAATGTCTCTATATTTTATTTCTTAATCTGCTATCTGATTAAGGGTGTTATGCAATACAAAATATATGCATTTGTGCTAAAGGTTTGTAAAAATACAAATGCTGTCTGCTGTTTGTAGTTACTCGTGTAACGATAATAATTAATAAAGTATAAAGGTTCGATCCTTTGGAAGCAGTAGAACATTCAAAAGGAGATAGTATGGACTATATTGCGCAATTTCGGGTAATAGGCCCTCATCAGTAGCCCTTTTAAAACTGGCAACGAAAGCCAGACTATTGTACTGTAATTTCGAAACTTTTACGTGAGTAGTGTATATCAAACATACATTCCTAAACGGGATCAAATAATTTAAACATTGCTTAGAAGCATGTTTCTAAACGTGTGTGTTTTGAACACTCTGAATATCTTTACTGATCTGCTCTGGTCATAAATATTTATTTTGTCAGATGAAGATTAGTATTTAAAGGTGTCCGATTTTGATCAGATTGCAGTTTTGGGTATTTTCATTAAAAATTCACATGGAAAATACTTTATTTTGCGTAATTTTAAGTTTATTTCACTTACTAAATTAGGAGACATTATTTTTCTTGTCAAACCGGGAAATTTAGATTAGTCCGTCCCTAAAATATAATGACTCCTATACTGATGGTGTATTCTGATATTGACAGTTGTGAACCTGGATCAGCGTGCTCGTTGAAGTGTCAGAATGGAGGCAAATGTGTTAGGCATCAAGGTGAAAGCAGATGTGTTTGTCGGACTGGATTTTCCGGAGAGTCGTGTACGCAGGGAGAGGTATATTTTATTTCTGCCAAATAGACAAAAATCACAGATAACTCAAACTAGATGCAAGGTTAGGCAAAGCAATGTTTAGTAAGTAATTCAACTGAAATTGTAACACATCTTATATCGTTTTCCAATCTTAAAGAAAAGGCAAAGTTGAAATACGAAAATTAAGTGTTATATTTGTATCAATATTCCTTGATTTCTGTGTAAGGACGCGGTCATCTAGGATACTCATGAGGCTTTATAACGTCATGAAGCCCAGTATGCATAATCAACATTATTGAAATCCTATTAATGTTTCTTTTTATTTTTGCTAAATGACTACTGTACTATTGATTTACTTTTAATTCTGGCAATACTTCACCATATTAGTTTTAAAATGTAAAAAAAGTTTCCTGATTATATATTCAAATTTGGTGCCGTCCCTTCGTCCCAAATATTCAAATTACAAGATCGTGACCTATTTGATCAAAATTTGATTTGATCAGATCTTTTGTTGAATATTGCGTTCTCCTTACACGTCACTTTGCATTAATAATTCACTGTAAAAAAATCCGCGCGAAAGATGGAGTTTTGTGAAGTCTTTATTTCACAGAGGCTACGCTGTCGTGAATTAATACATCGCAATTTGCCCTCCAATATCCCGTGTTAAGCGCGATAAATCACATTCAACTATTATCATTTTTAAATATTGTCAGAACAGAACAGAACATACACTTTATTTACACTCAGGTCTTTCAAAGACACAAGAGGAACACACATGTACACTACAAAACAAAGCAAACAGATATGGTGGCAGGATTTTTGTAATCTAATGTAGTAAGTCTTAACATTCACGCACACACACATACACACTCACGCACACACACACACTTGAAACATGTCTAGTTTGTTGGGGGTGTTTAGACTATTTTATACAATTTTGTCAAAATACATTTAGTTTACATCATGAAAAATTTTACTGTCATATTTACTTTATTTTAAAAAGCCATCATTCGTAGAACGGCTATACAAAACATTTTAAACATTTTTTTTTCAAATATACAATAACAAACACATTTTACAATTAAAATAAAAATGTTGAAACGTTCGTCAATAGGTCATAAATAGTAAGAAGAGGGAAGGACAAAACATGCCTATGGATTCCTTGAATGTCAACACAGACAGCAGATGCACATGTATATTTGTGTTCTACTTTATATAAAAAGTATAATAGTGTTATTTTTGTAAAATGTGGTATGTAATAATTACTTATATAATAGGAGAAACAGAAAGAGAGAGAAAGGAAAAGAGAGAGGGCCGGCAAAAGAGAGGAAAGGAAAGAAGCCGAGGATGAGTGAAGAAGAAGAAGAAGAAGAAGAAGAAGAAGAAGAAGAGAGAGAGAGAGAGAGAGAGAGAGAGAGAGAGAGAGAGAGAGAGAGCATTGGAATGAAATAATAATCGGAGTGGCTATTACCAGTTGACTGGCAGCAGCGATTTTACGTTAAAATGGCTGCTGCCAGTTGACTGGTAATAGCGATTTTACGTTAAACTGGCTGCTGCCAGTTTACTGGTAATAGCGATTTTACGTTAAATTGGCTGCTGCAAGTTGACTGGTAATAGCGATTTTACATTAAATTGGCTGCTGTAAGTTGACCGTCACCAGCCATTTTAGGATTAATCGCTGCTGCCAGTCAACTTATTATAGCATTTTAACATAAAATAGCTGCTGCCAGTTGACTCTCATATTTTACAAATTATTATTTGCACATAGATGAAGTAACGACAACGTAAGAGTAGTCATAATATGAGTAGAAAATGTATCAAATGAAAGGGTATCTAAACTATTTACATTACTTACAGTGTTGTTAAGAATGTCCAATTTTGTCCAAAGCATGTATATTATGCTTGTAGAAGCCTTCTTGGTATCAGTTTTGGTCTTACAAATAACTTATAAACTGTTGTTTTTGTACTAATGCAAAACATTTGTATTGCTTCAAATGTCAGCTTATACAATTCTTCCTGATCTTATTGTTGAATTATTGACTTTTATAAGTATTATGCGTTATTAAGTGAAGACACGATCACGCAATCCATCTATTTACTGTTATATCGTATTATTGTTCAAATTTCTTTAGTATGTATTAACATGCATCTTCAGATACTTTATGTCTACCGCCTTTTGTTATTTTGAGGATGATACCAAACCCGTCTGCGAAATTTCACAACATCTGTGTTGTGCACAAAAGGAAAACAGTATCTATTTTCCTTTGAAGTCATAATTGCTAACACTGACTAAGCTTAAAATAAAAAAAAAAATAATTCTAACTATAACCAGTTGACTGGCAGCAGCGATGTATCGTAAAAATGGCTGGTGACAGTCAACTGGCAGCAGCCAATTTAACGTAAAATCGCTATTACCAGTCAACTGGCAGCAGCCAATTTAACGTAAAATCGCTATTACCAGTCAACTGGCAGCAGCCAATTTCACGTAAAATCGCTATTACCAGTCAACTGGCAGCAGTGATTTCAACGTAAAATCGTTGCTGCCAGTCAACTGGTACTAGACCTTTTCAATAATAATACTTGTAGTATTACAGTATAGGTATATACAATATATACAGGTTGGACATAACTAATGAACAATATTTGAGTATATTTACAACACACATAATGTCTAGGGATACAGCTGCCATATCACCTTCTCGTCTTGGTACCGAAAGCGAAAGTTCAAGGGAGAAGGGTACAGCAACTTTAACCGCTTCACAGGAATCTAAATTACGAAAACATCCAAATAAAGCGCCGCCATAATCCATATAATAATGTAAGTAACTGGTGCGTTATTTGATGCTTCGTTGGGTTGTGTGTAAGGGGCATTCCACGCATGAGTTCAGAGAACAGACCACAGGCGCTCGACGACTGGATTCTTTTTTTTTTTTTTTTTTTTTTTTTTTGCATTTTCACCCGTTTGGAGACCCTTACGATATGTTCTTGCAATTATTTTACCTTTAAAACCTTTTCTATCAATCCTCAATCAACACTCCTCTATGGGCTACTATATAGACAAGGTCGGAAACGCGGTGTCCTAGTTTAATTGGGGTCATGGGATTCCCCGCATCTCAAACTAGTACTTCACCCTTTACCGTTATTTCAATGCTGAGTGTCTACTTATAAGCGACTTTGTAACATGTCTCACCTATTGCCTTCGTCAAAAATAAGCATAGTCGCCCGTAAACTTATATTTTATACCACCACCTGTCTACTTGGATGGGATCCCGAATGTTTTTGTATGGTGACCTGTCGTTTCTAGAAATCAGTGGAAGGTCACTGTAAATATCGTATGAAAGAATCAATCCTACTGGATAATTGTATTGCATTGTTGCCATGACACTAGATCACAAAGTGTTTTGACTGGATATTAAATCAAGCAACCTATGAAAACCAACGTAACACATATCACGCGCTGGCGTAACACGTCGTGTGACCCCGCATCTCAAACTAGTACTTCACCCTTTACCGTTATTTCAATGCTGAGTGTCTACTTATAAGCGACTTTGTAACATGTCTCACCTATTGCCTTCGTCAAAAATAAGCATAGTCGCCCGTAAACTTATATTTTATACCACCACCTGTCTACTTGGATGGGATCCCGAATGTTTTTGTATGGTGACCTGTCGTTTCTAGAAATCAGTGGAAGGTCACTGTAAATATCGTATGAAAGAATCAATCCTACTGGATAATTGTATTGCATTGTTGCCATGACACTAGATCACAAAGTGTTTTGACTGGATATTAAATCAAGCAACCTATGAAAACCAACGTAACACATATCACGCGCTGGCGTAACACGTCGTGTGACCAGTGTATTTATAGTAATGTCACGGCTAGATTGCCGATTTCATTCGGGATGTCCTCCAATTTTGTAGAATGCTTTCATTGTTAGTTTTTACGGGCGGTTGTGCTTATTTTGAATGAAGGCAATGGGCGAGACCTTTTACAAAGACACTCATGTGTTGACAGCCAGCATTGAAATAACGGTAAAGGGTGAAGTATGAGTTTGAGATGCGGGAACTCCCATGACCCCAATTAAACTAGGACACCGCGTTTCCGACCTTGTCTATATAGTAGCCCATAGAGGAGGGTTGATTGAGGATTGATAGAAAAGGTTTTAAAGGTAAAATAATTGCATGAACATATCGTAAGGGTCTCCAAACGGGTGAAAATGCAAAAAAAAAAAAAAAAAAAAAAAAAAAAAAAAAAAAAAGAATCCAGTCGTCGAGCGCCTGTGAACAGACACCATTACAAACAATGTCGAAATTGTAATAAACATGACGTAGGGTACAGCAACTTTAACCGCTTCACAGGAATCTTATGCAGACAAAATTACGAAAACATCCAAATAAAGCGCCGCCATAATCCATATAATAATGCAAGTAATTGGTGCGTTATTTGATGCTTCGTTGGTTTGTGTGTAAGGGGCATTCCACGCATGAGTTCAGAGAACAGACACCATTACAAACAATGTCGAAATTGTAATAAACATGACGTATAAAATTTTCCATTGATAAACAAACAGACAAATAAAATAGCAACAATCATACACATACATTTCTTAATAAATTCAGTGACAGTAGGTATTGTATTAATTATATTACTTGAATTCATGCAATATAATTTCTATAAAATGGCAAAGGTTTCTAATAAGCTTAGCGTCATTGATGTTAAGGAGCTGACAGAATTTGAACACACTAGGTCGATTTGAGAAAATGGTGTTATATATTTGGCTCTAGGTTCTGAGAAAAAAGGACATTTACAAATAAAGTGATACTCGTCGCCCAAATCATTCAAAGGGCATAGGTTACACGTTCTTTCATCAAATAATGTACCATCCCAGTGGTAATTTGTGATTACTTGTTCGTAACTTAAAAAGGAGTATATAGAACCTACGTGGAAGAGTAATAAAATACTGCTCTAAACACAACTATGTTTTGAAATTAAAATAAGTAAGCGCTTTCTGTGATTGGGATGCTTGTTTAAACTGATCAATAAGTATTTTCGTTGTGTGGCTGCTAAGTGATAGAAGATGAAAAGTATATTGCTGTATCCATATATCAGGCCGTCCAATTTCAGACAGAATAGTTTAGTTTAATTTAATAATCCGCCTCGACTAATCAGGCCTCATGACCATAATATACTTAAGGAATTCATATGCGCAACACACAAAATTTCAACTTTTACGTATGTATTTGGCATTTTGATAAAATCCTTTAATGGAATAACCTACTGACTGCTTTTTGCACGTGATGAAATGAGAAAACGACATTTTATTGACAAAAATAACGACAAAACGTCGAAAACTATGAAAAACGCAAATTGTGACGTAAACGTCGGGGCGAAGGGGAAGATGACAAATTCTTTGCATATGGGTTACGTGACGTCGACTTGATAATGTGCAATAAAGACTAGGATCATTGTATACTTAGGTGCCGTCCTATGTTGCGTTAAATGTTGTTAATGGAATGCTGCGGTTTACAATAACGAAAAATGAGTAATTAACGTCATTTAAATTATTCGATTTTGGCTATTTGTACCTAACGGTATATATCGAACCAACATACGACACGACGTGCTTTTTAATCAACAGTGACGTCACAGATACCGTAGAAATAGATCATCGGAGCGTTTGTTTTGACGTTCGTTAAACAGAATATCACGTTATGTAAAGGAGCGAAACGGATTATATGCTTTGAGTAACATTCGACTTACGCACTGTAATCAAACGTTTGGCAATTGATCATTTTTTAAATCAGAAAATTGGAAAAACATAATGAGCGTCTTTAAAATGCAGGATGTTGGTTTTTGACGTTATAATGGACGTTTTAAGGACGTCTGAAGTACAAAGGTCATAATGTTTACGTAAATAATCATTTTATTGAATATAACGCATGCCGAAGGAAATTTTACTGGCTTTTGACTCATTTTTTCGATTGACGTTGGTGACGTTAAACGTCCCATAACATACCCAAAATGTTACAAACTGATCAATGATTACATCTGCAATCACTTTTAGGGGTTTTGGAAACAAAATATTGGTATTTATTTCATTTTTTACATTTACTGATCATGGTTACAGGGTGTGCTACTGTAGGTCAGTGTGGTTACGCGTACGCCATTTAATTAAGCACACGTAACCGACATTGTGACTCAGCCTGTTGCAATTTGACGTTTAGATATTGTTTTCATATAAGACGCTCAGTTATACCACAGACTTGCATTACAAAGCATGTAACCCAAAGTATTTGTTGCGTTTCTTTATTCCTTAAGTATACTAACTTGAAAAGCCAGAATTATGTACGAGTATATATGAATACAAACATGTACGAGCATATACATGTACGTGTACAGTACTGTTTGCTTTTCAAGGGAGGTTTAGAACTGTTGGAGTTTGAAAAATCCCCTGAAGACCGTGAGTTGGCACGCGGAGAAACAGTTCACCATGAAGAATGTAAGGCAAAAGTGGTAGATGGTGACGCTCATATTGAGTACATTTGGTAAGTCATAGCCGATTTAAAAACAACAACAACAACAAAAAATTTTGATGAACATTCTCTAAGCATGCAGAATAGCCTTAGATTGGACGCCGCGCTCTGCTTCAGTTGATAGATAATATACAGCCCAATACAAGGAGTACAATTATCTGTTTGTAGACTATTTCAGACCTTGCATCAGGAAAACAAGTCCGTGAAATAACTACCCCTTAAACCCCACTTTTAAGTAAGTAAGTAAGTAAGTAAATAAGTCACGTCATGAAAAACCCTGTTCTGAGTGAAAGAAATCTACTTAATGAAAATGAGATATTATGCTAGAAAGTCATTGAAGCTATGATAATAATGACACAGTCAGTGGCTTACTTTTCATGTTAGCAAAACAGGCAATCTCATGTCGTGGCTCAATTATGTTATAATAGAAAATTACGAGATGAGCTAGTATGAAATTTACAAAGTGTGTGCAAAATATTGTAATGGCGATGGAGGTTGATATTTAAAGACATACTGCCAGATTTCATCCATTGTAAGCAATTTTTAGAAAATGATTGAATGGTATCAGAATTCTTTATCCACAAGGGAATACTATTCCAAACCAGCGCACCAGAATAAGACAGACTGTTTTTAAATAAATTATTTTAGGTTTAGGTATGAGAAAATTTCTGTTAGAGGTTGATCTCAAATTTAATTGTGAGGAATTCAAATTCTGCATATCACCTCTCATCTGAAATAAATCTGTTAAGTAAATTGGGGCAACATTCTAAGCTATTTTAAACATAACTTTTGCTTTGTTAAAAAAGATGCTTTCTTCAAAAGATAAGATATCCAACTGATTGCGTGCATCGACTAAAGTGGTGTAATCCTTCCCTAAAATAAGCTTGCAAGACCTTCTTTGCATTTTTTCAATTCTATATGCATTTAAATTGCTAGAATTTCCCCATACTACACAACAATATTCAATATGAGGTTTTATATATACATTATAGTATAAACGTCTATGTTGTTCATTGAGATACATTCGGATTTGCGATAGTAACCAAAGGTGCGACGCTATCTTTTTACATACATACTGAAAATGACTGTTCCAAACTAAATTCTAATCAACGTGAACTCCTAAGATTTTCTCGTAATTTGATTTTTTTTTAGCTCCCGATCGTTAAATGTGATGTTTAGGTCACTTTCAATTAAGGAATTTCTCTTCTGTCGACTAGCAATCAACATTAATTTAGTTTTGTCAGTATTGATAGTCATACCATTCTCTAAGCACCAAATGTGGATGGAATTCAAAGCATTTTGGAGATTAGTTTCCAAGGAACACTTATCTAAAGCAACTCTATATAAAGTTGTATCGTCTGCATAGAGGTCAACCGATACTGGTAAGTTCTGCAATGAAAGCAGTAGATCATTGATAAATAGCAAGAATAAAATAGGACCCAAAATGGACCCCTGTGGGACCCCGCAGACAAAATCACCACTAGTTGAATTTAAGTTGTTAATAAAAATTAAAACTGAGATCCTTTAAGAGCAGTGAACACATTAATGAGAAAGGTGATGGGCCATGCCGCGGTTTCGACTATTGAAGTCTCGTCAGTGACCCTTTAGATTTGGCAACATGGAGCCAAAGAGAATTACTGAAATTTTGCAACTTTCAACAGGGTAGTCGATACAAAGACTAGTGTTATCTAAATGGGGCCAAATATATTAAACATTGGCTAGAAAATGAATCTAAACCGATAATAAATTTCTGAGTTCTCTGAAAATATCTTCGCTGATCTCAAAGGACCAAACAGAAAATATAACCTGCACTATGGATGATGTACGGGGAGACTTTTTAGGGCCGCCACACGGCACAACACCAGCTGCAGTAATAGCAAATAAAAATTTAAACTTAGATCCTTTAAGAGCAGTGAACACATTAATGAGAAAGGTGATGGGCCATACCGCGGTTTCGACTATTGAAGTCTCGTCAGTGACCCTTTAGATTTGGCAACATGGAGCCAAAGAGAATTACTGAAATTTTGCAACTTTCAACAGGGTAGTCGATACAAAGACTAGTGTTATCTAAATGGGGCCAAATATATTAAACATTGGCTAGAAAATGAATCTTAACCGATAATAAATTTCTGTTATTAAATAACTACTTGTTGGGTTCTGTTATTAAGATACGACTTGAATCATAACAATGTCGATTCACAGAACTTATAAATACGGAGTTTCTTTAGAAGTAATTGATGATCAACTAGATCAAATGCTTTCCGAAAATCAATCATGGCACTTCCAACTAGCTTGCCCTCATTAATTGCTTTGAACCATGTGTCTGTCAATAGAATAAGAGCCGATTCTGTAGAGTGATTTTTCGGAAACCACTTTGACTTTTATGAAGGAGCGTATATTTATCAAGATAAAGCATTAGATTTTTTTCAATCCATTTTTCAATGATCTTAGAGAGAGTAGGCAAGATCGATATCGGTCTGTAATTATTAACATTATCTTTGTCACCAGATTTGAAAATTGGATTTACTTTTGCATTTTTCCAAATACACGGGAAAATACCAGACTCAATACTTCTATTAATTATATAAGTAATTGAAGGGGCTAAAACATTTGGAGCAATTTTTAACAACCGTGGGCCTATAGAATCTAATCCCGTTGCCTTTTTGATATCCATATTAGACAAATAATTACTAACGAACGAACATTTTACAAAACGAATAGAGAATTTTGTGTCATCGTTCACTCTAGAATCAACAAAACTTTGAAGTAGTTTAAAGTCAGACTGTTTAATCGGCTCTTAAAGCTTTGATGGGATACTTACAAAGTATTCATTAAACACATTGGCAATTTCTTGATTATCAGATATTAAATCATTATTTACCTTTATCTCAAAATTATCTACTTTTAAAATTAGCATTCCCCTTTTTACTCATGCCAAATTGCTTAAGTTATTTCCAAATCGAACGAGGGTCATCTTTTCCTTCCTCAACTTTAGTTTGATATGTTTCCTTTTTTGCCAGATTTATCATTGCAGACACTTTATTTCTTAAGGTTCGATATGCTTCTATTTTACCATCTAATTTACATTTATCGCGTTCTTTTATACATTCAAAAATTTCAGGGTTAAGCCAATCTGGTTGATATTTTCGTTTAATACGATGCGATTTTAGTGGGGCATGTTTATTAACTACTTCTAAGAACATCTTATTCCATACGTCGACGATTTCATCCACGCCATTAAAATATTCAATTGTTTCCCAAGGTACTTCTTGCAATTCACTGATAAATTTGTTTTCATCAAAATTCTTAAATGATCTATAGGTAATAGTTAGATGAGTATTAGATTTTATAACATTGCTAAGCTTACGATTACCAAATATTGCATAATGATCACTTAATGAGATTTTACAGACATGTACTTGTGTTAGGTTTTCATCACAGTTTGTGTAAATATGATCAATTAATGTACTAGAGCTATCTGTTACCCTTGTTAGCTCACTGACTAATTTGCTGAAGCCCAACGAAGTTATAAAATTTTCCCATTCGATATCCTTATGTTCACCAAGTAAGTTTTTGTTAAAATCACCACACAAAATTATTTCCTTTCCTTCACTTGACACATTATCAATAAAACTCTCAAACCTATCAACAAATTCAACTTTAGAGTCTGGAGGGCGATACATATTTCCAATTAAAAATGGTTTACTCTTGCCAGTTGTTACCTCTAACCAAATACATGCAATGTATATATGCAGTTATAGATGTAACTGGGGTATGCGGCGGTATACCTATTTTTCTTATTTTTGCTCCAAAACATAGACTATGGGTACTCGTAAGAACCGCCTCGCAGAGGCGGTTCTAACGTTTACCCATAATTTTTTTTTGAGCGAAAATAAGAAAAATATTTAAAAAAAAAATCTGATGAAATTTGGGATTTTTTACCACCAAAAAAAATTCTGTATATTGCATGGACAAGTTTTCGTAATGGAACCAGGAGGACGGGGTTGGAAATATACCATCGTCATGCATTGGCATTGACGTCGCGCAAGCTACTGATACCTGAAAGCGTAACACGACGTAAACTGACGTTATCCTCAAAATGGCAAAGAACGTTGAATATAAGGGCGCTCATAAGACAGTTGTCGCCGCTACAAGACATTCTGTTCACAAATTAATCTATACGAGTGTTTAAATGAACTCTCAAATGTTTCTTCTGGTAGAAAATATCAATCGAAATTCAAATCAATCAAATTACCGATGGTGAAGATATGAACCGCATCATGTGAAAAGCAGATTTTGGCTAGACGCGAAAACAAAAGCGCAGATCAGCTGACGGGACCTCTAGGACCAGAGTCCTAGTCTTTATCACTGCGCCATTCCGCTCCACATACAACATAAAGGAATATTTGTGATTTTATCTGCACTGTCATCGCAGAGCTAATTTGGGCCGTTGATCTTATGCGAATGATTTTCTCTTGATGCAGCTTAACATTTGCAATTTAGCATAAAGATAGACTACACGCAGTCTGATCATTTCGTCTTTCATTGTTGTTGCTTAAGTATCTCCACATCAACTCTGTTGTTGTTTTCCAAGATTCATCTTTTGACCCCTAGTATGAAACAAGACATTTTAGGTTATCTTCTCGTTTACTTGACAGTTTTTCGCTTGTTTTTCTGTTGTTCACATGTATCAATAGAAATAAAAAAAAAAAGCAACATAAACCCGTAAATACATAAAGCTATCCAATATGGATATATGGAGTTCATAATGTAAAATTATTCATACAAAACTTCCATGTGTAAGGCTTTTGAAATCAGTTCTGAGCACTTGTGACAGCAAACGCGCCCGGTGGCGTGAAATATTAACGTCAGAATAAGAACGTAAAAATCGAAAAATTTTGAAATCGCTTTAGACACACATATTGCTTATTCGTTTTATCTTAATAACCATTTTGATATCCAATAGCCAGTAAGCGTGCTGTCAATTAAAATTACAAGGTAAAAGTATATAAATCGTAGGAGTATCCGTTGTCAAAAACGTGATGCAGAGTCATTTATTTGTCAAAAAATATTGAATTTTAGCAAAATTGAATCTTATCTCTGTTTCGATTAGACATAAAACAACCGGTATAACAGAAACAACGTGTCTCAAAAATCCTATTTTTTCTCACCAAAATAATTTACGAAAAGAAATTACACTCGGCTTTTACACATTTTTTAAAGATGCGATTGTGGATTAAACCGTATTTTTACGTAAGCCGGCAAAATTTGGGTTATAAGCATATATTTTTATACTAAGCGGACAAAACGAAATTCACACCTTGATCGACCGATTCGTCATATTTATCGCATTGGAAAGCAATCATTTTCCCATTATTTAACGATAATACTATTCACCAGCTAATGTGTTGATTTCAGATGCTTTTTACAATCCGAACTAAATAAAAACTATATATTTGCAACACAGGGGTCGGTATAACGTATCCAAAATAACGTCTGCGGACAGTATGCAAGATTTAAAAAGAATCGACCGATTTCATAAGCATTTTATTTTTTTCGCAAATAAAAACAATATTCTGATTGGAATTTATAATTTGGAATATAATATCACAACAACTTATCCATATTTGACGATGAAAAACTTTCATTGGCTACCTCACAAAGGTACCCCCACCATTTCTTCTTCTGGGGACAACACTTCTTAAACTGCTTAAACGTGAATTTTACCGGAACTGAATGTTTTTCCGATACGATAAAACATTTGATGTTTGCGGAATTGACATCGCTCAAATATAAAGAAAAAAATAACGTCCCTGTTAGCGCGCTTTCAATAGCATCCAAAAATATGCACTGCACCCCCGGAGCATTTGTTACGCGGGGACAAGCAAAAATTGCGTCATTTGCAATTTTTGATGTTCAAAATTGAGAAAAAGAACGTTTTCTTCTAGTAAAATTGTACACCAGCGGAAAGTAATTTTCATAACCTTTTCAATGATATATGATAATGCAAGGGTTTTATTAATATTATGCTAATTAATGATTAGAAACTATGAGCGATGGCGCTTTAAACACGAGAGGCATCAGTAGCGTGCGCGACGTCATTGGGTACACATATTTTAAGCTTTATTTTGTTTGTTTATCTAAGTTGATGTTTTACGTCCCAACTATGGTCATGCTGGGACGTTGCCTCCATTTGGTGGGACTTTTACCAAAAAAGAATCTTGAAAAACACAACCACCAAAGCAAGCCAGTAAGGCTTATATGATAGATGGTTTGACTTGAACCACTTTTCCTCAGCAGACTCAAACCTGAACGGTTAACAAATAAGATGGTCAATCAGTAGCGTTTATACTGCGTTTACACAATGTTCCCGGCGGCTCCGGCAGCCCCGTTTGCTAGAAACGTAGCGTGCCGTGGAGTTTTGGTAATATATTTCTCTGATTTTCAAGATCTATTACGTTTTGTTACGTTTTCTTACGTTCTATTACGATATCCGTAACAAGCCGTGGTAGTGATAAGCCGGTGTGTCACGGAGTCGCTAAGGTACGTTATCCACCATCTATCACGATTATTAGCACGTTCTATTACGGCCTGTTGCGGTCAGTTGCGTTTTGACCAAGGCGTAACACGTTTTTTCGGTCTGTCAAGGTCAGCTACGGACGAAACGTAGACACCATACAATATAAAGCACATTTTTTCCCTTTTTTATACGAATACATGTAAGTCCTTTGAAATAATAACAACCGCGCTCCTCAACAACCGACTGCAGAATTGATAAAGAAAGTTTGGGATTGTAATTCTTCTTCAATTGCATAGTGCAGCGTATGGTCTGTATTGTTCACTATAGTGACTGCTCCAATATGAAGGAACTTGTCCCAATGATATGCCCTTTTATATCTATAAACTTCACGCGCCGTGATAACCGTAACAGAACGTGACATACGCAGTAGAACTGGGAGAACACCGTCAAAGACCTTAACGCACCATAACTTAACGCAACAAAACGTGTTGAGCATTCCGTCGGAAACGGGACAAGACGTGAGACGACCGTGACCAAACGCAACAGAACGTGGAAGATCCGTAGTTTGCCGGGCTATTCACTAGCTTCCCGTTGCACTACGGACCGCCTCCAAGTTGCGTTACGTACTGTTACGTTCTGTCACGGTGTGTTACGTTCAGTCCGTTTTATCACGGCCCATTACGTTTCTCATTTCCGCCGTGACTGCCGTGGCAGAATTTTATACTGCGTTTACACTATGTTCCCGGCGGCCCCGGCAGCCCCGTTTGCTAGAAACGTAGCGTGCCGTGGAGTTTTGGTAATACATTTCTCTGATTTTCAAGATCTATTACGTTTTGTTACGTTTTCTTACGTTGTATTACGATATCCGTAACAAGCCGTGGTAGAGATAAGCCGGTGTGTCACGGAGGCGCTAAGGTACGTTACGGTTATCCACGATCTATCACGATTATTAGCACGTTCTATTACGGCCTGTTACGTTCTGTTGCGGTCAGTTGCGTTTTGACCAAGGCGTAACACGTTTTTTTCGGTCTGTCAAGGTCAGCTACGGACGAAACATAGACACCATACAATATAAAGCACATTTTTCCTTTTGTGTACGAATAAGTCCTTTGAAATAATAACAATCGCGCTCCTCAACAACCGACTGCAGAGTTGATTAAGAAAGTTCGGGATTGTAATTCTTATTCAATTGTATAGTGCAGCGTATTGTCTGTATTGTTCACTATAGTGACTGTTCCAATATGAAGGAACTTGTCTCCATGATATGCCATTTTATATATATAAACTTCACGCGCCGTGATAACCGTAACAGAACGTGACATACGTAGTAGAACGGGGTGAACACCGTCAAAGACCGTAACGCACCGTAACTTAACGCAACAAAACGTGTTGAGTATTCCGTAGGAAACGGGACGAGACGTGAGACGACCGTGATCAAACGCAACAGAACGCGGAAGATCCGTAGCTTGCCGGGCTACTCACTAGCTTCCCGTTGCACTACGGACCGTCTCCACGTTTCGCCACGTACTGTTACGTTCTGTCACGGTGTGTTACGTTCAGCCCGTTTTATCACGGCCCATTACGTTTCTCATTTCCGCCGTGACTGCCGTGGCAGATTTTTAAACTGTCATAAAATTTGTCACGGTGTCCACGGTTATCCCGGCGTGCTACGTTTGCATATCCCGTTCCCCTGCGTTGCCTCACGGTTATCCCGTTTTGCTCACGGTTGTCTGAAACGTGGCCGCCGTGACCGCCTGGAACATAGTGTAAACGCAGTATTAAACTGTCAACAAATTTGTCACGGTGTCCACGGTTATCCCGGCGTGCTACGTTTGCCTATCCTGTTCCCCTGCGTTGCCTCACGGTTATCCCGTTTTGCTCACGGTTGTCTGAAACGTGGCCGCCGCCGGGAACATAGTGTAAACGCAGTATTAGCTTTGCCTGGAGGCACAATCAGCACATCTATTTCTTTAATCCCCAATGGGCGATGAAATCTGGTTAAGAAGCCAGGAAACATCGACTAAGTCACGGTATAACTTATTTTGTTAATAAGGATGTAAAACATAAACCAAAAATGTTGATAATAATAGTAGAAACAAAACTAATGATGTGTTTAATCCTAACAGAAAGTGGAGAAACTTACACTTTTGTGTAATTTTAATTGCACCCATGTATAGTGTTACACTACGCTTCGCCGGAAAATGTTTAGTGATCGCCGTATTTCTGATGTAGGACATTTGATGGGGAGCCGGTGAGTCACTACACAGAAGAACGAGGGTTCGGTACGCTACATGGGGGCGTGCTTAAGTTCACCAAGTTTAATGATCAAATGGAGGGAACGTACAGCTGCATTGCGGAGACTGAGAGTGGATCCAGAATTGAACATGTCTTTGAGTACAAACTGGTTGAGAATTGTCCAGCAGGTACACCGAAACAATATGAGCCGTGACGCGAAAAAAAAAAGAAAAAAAAAAAAAAAAGAAAACGGTTTTCGGGATTTCCGACCAGGTACGACACAAAGCAAGCTGTACAAGAACAAAAGATAGCTAGAGACTTGAAATTTTATATTTATAAAAAAAAAAAAGAGTAACTGTACATGTACTATGTCTGTAGCGAAAACAGCTGTGCAGTTACTACAGTGCTGGTCTGCGTTTTCACATATGCAGATGGTTGGTTTTCTCATCATGTGGCTCACTTATCCAGTAATAGCTGGACATAGCCGCATATTTCAGCAACATTGTGAAACACAGATTAATTTTTAAAATCTTCCATAAGGCTGTTCATCCAAATTGAAATGGAATCGTATAATAAATACGTTTTCTTTTTTTTTTTTTTTATTTGTTTTTTTTTTATCTTTTTGGTCTTACAGCAATCTGACTGTGATTCTTGAAAAAGACCACTAGATGCCTGCATCAGGAAAACATGTCCGTGTAATGTATACCCCTTATACCCCAATTTCATATAACAAAACTGGGGTATGCGAGGCGGTTCTAACGTGTACCCACATTCTATGTTTTGAGCAAAAATAAGAAAAAATATCAAAATTTTTATACTTTCAATTTTTACAACTTAAGTAAAATCTCATGGGCATGTTTTCGTGATGCTTGAAGAAAAAAAACTTAAGAAACGGCCGTTTTATACATATAAGTAGATAAATTTAAGTGAAAATTAAGGAACCTCTTCATGGAAAGAATGTTATTATACAATCTAACAGGCGGCCTGGCCGCTCTATCTGATACTTCAGTGTGTTTCGTAGTGTGTGATAATGATTTTTCGCAGATATTTTACAACTGTTCAAACATAGAAGAAATATTTACTTAGAAAAATTGAGCATCTAGTTTGTCGCAAAATGTGCAGCAAAAATTTTGGAAATCGGTTAACAAATAAAAAAAAGTTCTGGTCAAAAAAAAAAAAAAAAAAAAAAAAAAAAAAAAAAAAATTGAATAGCCAAATCTAATGGAAAGGAGGTAAATATTTTCCCGCGAAAAATTAAATTGTTGCTATTCAATCATGATTGCTCAAAATCATTATAAAATGACACAAATGACATACCTGAGACAAAATCTTCATGATCAAGTATAAATTCTCGAAAAATATGAGTAGTATCCGGGTTTCTTTTCTTTCAAGACAATGGATTCACACCTTCAGACAATGACAGAGACAATAGATAACACCTTAAACAATAGAGGCGGGAAAGGGATAACAATAGGGTATTGCTGGAATCGGAGGTGCTAGAATATTGTCACATAGTCGATAATTATATATTGTTTGCATAATTGGTGTATCGATGTCGTTGACGAACACGACGTTATGGTGTGAGGCCACAACACGACAAAAGTTATTTGCCGACCATGTCGAACTGGACTGTACGGTCACACAAGCTGGTTTGTGACTTCGGATCTAGGAATAGCAAAGACGTAGGTTAGCTGCGCATCATAAACACACAACACACCCAGACTAGCGGACGTATTATGGATGGTAAACGGAATAACTTTTGGGTCTATTGGAGTTGTGTGTTTATGTTGTGTGTTTATGTTGCAAAATGCTTAAACAACACGATTTGATGGGTACACTTTGTTATATCCCGGGAACTCTATAAATACGAGGTCGAACCGCCGGTCCGTGTATGCACTGCTTTAGCCTATGTTACATGTATAGTACGAGTCCATGTTTAGTTTTGGTACTAGTCAATGCATCGTCCATATAAGCTATAAAAAAGATCGCACCGTTTCATGCGACAGCTAGATCGGGGTCTGCGCTGCTTTATTACATGCATTTGATAAAAGCTTTAGTCTAAAACATTTAAATACGCGTACATGCATGCGATGCCAGATTGGAGTAGAAGTTTTACGGTCACATAGTGTTAAACATTCTAACGCTGTTACAAATACCGAGGTCACCTCGGTAGAATGCAGCTGCTGGTCTGTGTTATGCTCTGTGTTGGCCTTTTTTCGGTAAGTTTTACGGGTCATTCGTTAAAGTTTTATTACATGGGTTCATGCCGCAAAAACATTGTCACGCCGCATCGCGCGGCAGCTAGTCCGTGGTTGCATTGTTTTGCATTTGCTACGTGAGACCCGTATTCAGCTTTACGGTCCATGTTAAACTGGACGGTTCAACTATAAAAGATAGCTTACACCGCAGGTGCTAGTCTGGGTTATACCGTGTTACATATATGTGGTGGCAGGCTTCGTATCTTGCAGTGGCTTGTCCGTGTGTGCACTGTTTTTCTGCACTACATGTTAGACCATGCGTAAATGCATACTATAGCATAAGCGTGTGCACGTATACTAGCGTAACATGTATGATCGTTTGTCTGTCCGTTCATAGGACTAGGCTGTTCGTCCACATGTCCACATCTTCTGATTAAGTTCGAGTGTCCGTCTGCTCGGAAATATAAACATATACGAACATCATCGAGATGCGCAGCTAACCTACGTCTTTGCTATTCCTAGATCCGAAGCCACAAACCAGCTTGTGTGACCGTACAGTCCAGTTCGACATGGTCGACAAATAACTTTTGTCGTGTTGTGGCCTCACACCATAACGTCGTGTTCGCTGATGCCTTGACCGCGAGGCGCGGTCTTATCATTCTGCTTTTTTAACCAATCAAAAAGCGCATCTCCATATACCCGTATGTAGAAACGTACGCAATACGATTTGTGCCTCCTTATTTAATAACGAGACATAATTAGAACAATTATCGACTTTGTCACCATCTTCTACGACACCTCCGATTCCAACAATACCCTATTGTTATCCCTTTCCCACCTCTATTGTTTAAGGTTTTATCTATTGTCTCTTCCATTGTTTAAAGGTGTGAATCCATTGTCTTGAAAGCAAAGAAACCCGGATACTACTAATATGCATTTTCACAATCATCGATTATCTCCCTTGCCATCGCAAAATCCATATTCAAAATTCATTTCGGTCATAAAAACTTTATTTTGACATGGAACTATTTTTATGTCGTTCCCCGTACAAAAATGTTCTGCGAAAAACCATTCTCAGAGGCCAGGTTTTAGACTTTAAAACATGTCTATGCATAAAAGAAAGATATCCTACATGTATGTAAGATGTAAAAAGTGAAAATGTCCAGCTGATTTTCCGTGCATAAAAGAAAGTTATCCGAAGATGTAAAATGTGAAAATGTCCAGTTGATTATCTATGCATAAAAAAGTTATCGTTATCCGAAAAGGTGAACATGTCCAGTTGATTTTCTGTGCATGAAAGAAAGTTATTCTAAGCTGTAAAATGTGAAAATGTCCAGTTGATTTTCTATGCATAATGTCCCTATCACACTACGACAAATTGCCTCGCGAATCGTCACGAATTGACAATTTTTGACTCTTTTTCGATTCGTAGCGGAAACGTAATCGATTCGCGAAGTTCTTAACTAATTCTTACAGTTCGTAGTAAGTTCTTGCGAATCGTGGGTCAGTCAGAAATTCGTGGCCAAAGTTTTGAATTGTTCAAAACTTTGGTCCCGAATTTTCAACCCCCAAAAATCGCATTTAATTCGTAACAAAGTCGTAGTGCATTCCGTGACATCGTAACTGAATCTTATCTGATTCGGATGCATTCGTAACGCTTTCGGGAATTCCGGAGCTTGTCACCCAACTACGAACTGACAGAGAATCCGTTACGAATATCGCGAATACATTCCGAAGCAGATAAGAAATAGATAAACTATCTACGAATTCACAGCCATATGCGAATCAGCCAAGAGTCTCACGAATGACTAAGGACTTAACTACGAGTTTATTAGAAGCTGTAGATAAATGGAATTTAATATTGAAGTTTATGAATGTTAGCCAAATTCTCCGAAACGCGCCACGAAGTCCACCAATCTGACAACAGAACTATAACTAAAAATGTACACCAAAGGACATGAGAAAGATACATAGAAAAGCAATGATATCATTTTGGATGCGGCGGAAGGCAGTTCCGTTGACGAGAAGTTACTTATTTACTTCTAAGAGAATCAAGTCTCAGAGGTGAAAAACGTTGCAGGCACTCAAGAGATGCGTGGTTATATTGTAATATATGAGCAAGTGTTTCCATTGTAATTTAGTGAACAAGTGTTTCCCAAGTATCATCGAATACATGTAACTGTTTGGGGCCATAGCCAACAGAAAAATAGCATGGAAAAGTGGTGATCGTCCTTCATTTATTTTGAAACTGATTCCCAAGCAGGTGTATTATAACTTTTATAACTATCTTATAAAAATTTCAAGAATTGTCAAGAACAGCTACGAATATTTATTATTCGCACATGTATGTTATCGTCGTACTCGCAACTGATTCGTAACTGATTCTCAAACTTTCGCGCAGCATACCCTCAGTAGATTATTGTAAAATTTGTAAATCGTTTAGAATTCTTGCCAAGTTCGTCCGATTGCAGCCGAATACAGCCGAGTCGGCTGAATATTCGTTACGCCATCGTGTCTGTGTCCTAAGAGCTTCGTAAACAATTCGAATAAACAAAAAAAGTTCAGGAAATTCCACAAATCGTAAAATTCATCGATTCGTGGCAATTCTTGGAGTTCGGTTTCGTAGTGGGATACGGGCATAAGAGAAAGTCATCCTAAATTGTAAAATGTGAAACTGTCCAGTTGAGTTTTTACCGTTTTCTTATATATACTCAAACATTGGCGAGCTATGCGCTTCGAATAAGTAGCCACAATCTACGTTTTAGAACGAAAATAAAAGACAAAATGTTTACCCTTTAAGTGTAAACACCAGTTCTCTACAAAAAAGTAAGAGGTATACATTTCACGGACGTGTTATTTGATGTTTTGCGTTGCTAGGTATTGATCTCGGACCTAAAGACAAAGACAAGAGGGTTGGGGAGACAGTAACGCTAGAATGCTATGCTCCAACAGCTGCTAGCGTTGTATGGAAAAGAAATGGACGGTTAATTGACACTGACCACGAGCCTCGATTTTCTGTAAGTAAATGCATATGTTCAAAGTAACTGGATTTTTTTTTGGATTCAGTTTTACGTCCCTTTCAAGCTTTTTTACTCATATCGAGACGAATCAATCGGTAGGTGGGGCGAAAACCGGAGTACCCGGGGAAAAACCACCTGACACACCGCAAGCAGAACTTGGCTTGTCCCACATGTGACTCGTGCCCCGATCGAGGCGCGAACCCACAGCGGTGAGATGATCGAATGATTAAGAGCACTAAAGTCAGCGACCTTAACCACTCGGCCACGGGGGCCGCCAAAGTAACTGGAATGAAGCCTTTCAGAAAATTTGACCATTACCAGTATGGCTCGCATTTAGCGGAATTTAATTGTCACTGGAAGTGTAGTAAAGCTGACAGAAAAAGGTACAAGTAGGCAAAGATCAGGAAAAGGCGCAATCAGAAAGAGATTCCCACTCCAAAAACCGAGGTGGGAAAAAACCAAACTAACAATCAGGCACTTATACCATGAAACATGCTGTTTACAACTCCACTGGTATATAACATAGTCAATACCGACCTCTGCTAATTAAGCAGTTAATTGGGTTAATTAATAATGAGCTTAATTAGCTACATGTATATTTTGTACCTTGTATCATCTACAAGAGTACATAGTTGCATAATCAGTCACATGTTTAGTGCAATATCTTTTGACATTTCGATTTAGATGATGAAACTTGTAGAACGTGACTGACATTTAGGCACCTGGTATTTGACATTTCAATTTATAAACAACTTGTTAACACCTCCAAATACCAGGGGAACAAATGAAGTAAGCGATATAAATAGAAAGGTACAAGTAGGCAAAGATCACATTTTTGGCATCGAAACTAAGAACATCTGTGTATTTTGGCAGCTCCGCCAACTTTGTGATATTTAGCAAATGTTAACTATTACGTCATTCAGCTGCCGTGTGATTGGTTGATATCTTTAATACATTATGTATATAGGTGGCGCTGAGTGACTGACCTTTATTTTTATTGGCTAGCCATGACGTAAGTACATGGCGCCTTGATAGCATAGAGGGCGCTTGGCCAGAGAGTATATAAGATGATGTCTCCGTGAGAGATTGGAGATTTAGATTTTAGTTTTTGAAATTACTTTACCACTATACGATTACTTTAATTTACTTTATTGTTGGAACGATTTAAATAATTAAATATGTAGTTCGTTACAAGACTTTATTTCATTAAGTGTTTGGGCCATCTGAGGTCCTCCTTCGGGTACTGCCCCCACAACTACGCTACAGGTACCTGATCACACTTTCGTTTTTGTGGGGAATATAATATTTATGTTTGATCCTTTGGGAGCAGTGAAAACATTCAAAGGGAGATAGTATGAGCCATATTGTGCAATTTCGGGTACTGAACCCTCATCAGTGACCTTTTATAAACCGGCGACGATAGCCAGATAAATATACTGCAATTTCAAAATTTACACAAGGGGGTCTAAATCAAAGACATATGTCTACGCGGGGTAAAATGATTTAACATTGTTCAGAAGATGCCTCTGAATGTACAATTTTTAATACTCTGAATATTCTTACTGATCTCAAAGGACCGATAGAAATAATGTAATATGCATTATGGATGATGTACGGGGAGACTTTTAGGGCCGCCAAACGGCACAACACCAGCTGCAGTAATAGGAAATAAAATATAAAGGTTTTAAGCAGTGAAAACATTCAAAGGGAGGTAGTATGGGCCATATTGCGCAATTTCGGGTACTGAACTCTCTTCAGTGACCCTTTATAAACCGGCGACGATAGCCAGATAAATATGCTGCAATTTCAAAAAATTACACAAGGGGGTCTAAATCAAAGACATGTCTAAACGGGGTCAAATGATTAAACATGTGATCTCGGATGTGTGGCTTTTATATGCCTTTAATGAGCTTTTACCTGAGATTTAGGAACTTTGACCGCTCTACGGGTTTACTTGAGTTTTGCGTTTTATCTTCAGAAAATGACCAACAACTACCTGAAAATAGAACAACTGGAAGAATTAGATAGTGCTACGTACAGGTAATGGCAAAAACGTTGGCAATCATTTGATAAAAACATCATGACAGAATGTGTTTTTAACTTTTTACAAATACCACAGAAACCCCAGGCATTTCCAATATTTTGGATGAGATTGACGAATGGGTGAGTCCACTTTTATTTTTAGAGGTGTTAGGAGTGATTTTTATTTTTATCTGATTTTTCGATGAAATTTGTCTGTGCAAACAGCATGGGCGGCGTCACTTCTGGGGCTATGCTGTTTGCCTATCTCCCAACCCGTCACCATTAAAAAACGAAAGCAACTAACCAACCGAAATCAAAAGAAAGAGTGGGCTTAGACTAAATTTGCGAGGTTGAAATGCGGTAATAGACAATCAGGTATGTCGTTAGGTTAAAATATTCGAACATGCTGTGGTGATGTTACTTGATCGGAAAGAATAAGGTTGGAGATAATCAAACAATGCATAATAAATGCATGAGCCGCTGCATGAGAAAACAAACAATTTTGGTTTCCGACCAGGTCCGACACAAACTGGCCTGTACAAGCACAGAAGGCTAGAGGTTGGAAATTTTGGATTTAGAAAGAAGAGGAATTGTACTATCCGTGTAGCGAAAACAAAGGCGATGATCAGCTTCGCAGTTACCTATGCAAAGTGTTGGTTTTCTCATGCGAAGGCTCATATTTCTGTTTCTTTATTACTAGTAAAAAACGGATGTTTTATAGGTGTGAAGCGAAGAGTCGCACGGGCTGTGTGGGCTACCGGGAAGCAAAATTGACCGTTCTGGATGTAACATCTTTGAATAACTGTAAGAGCCTTAGAATATTTGTATTCTGAGACGACTTGTATCGATAAGGGCACTATAGACACACGGGGACCCAACTATTAATCGTGATTATTGATGCGACGTGGAATGTTAAAGCAGGCTATTATGAAGTTTCGTATGCGTCGGCGAGATCGTTACGAATGCGACGTTCCACATCCTCTGCCCTTGGACCGTAAGTAGCACGTGTTTTGCTCTCGTGAAAATAAACAAAGCCGAGTTCGGCGTTCACTATGATCTGCAAAATTCTTCTATGTTCCAACTTGAAGTCAAATGGAATACTTGCGGCACTTGTGTTTTTCAGCTAATGGTTTATAAAGTTGACATGTAGATACAATCTTGCCACGGAAACTCATTATATTCTTAAGTCCTTATGTTTTTCTTTGTCTTGGTCGTAAACTAAGAAGTATAACACAGTCATGTGGGTGTCTTTATTGAAATTTGTATCCAAATGGCTTTGTAAATGCACATTTATTTACTGAGCTTGAAAAACAGTAAGATAAGCATCTTTTGTATGCATCTAAGACGAAGGTACGTACTACTAGAATGAGTCATGGAAGAATTAGCATTTTTGTTGTGCTCTTTCATAAGTTATTTACGTACATGCAGAAGCATAACCAGTGCCTTTATCAAGCGAAATATTGCATGGCGTTTTTCTTTGGACTACATGCACTTCGTTGACCGAGCTTCAAAGCATATACCACTTTCATTTTGAATGAGGTCACAGAGTGGGGTTTCTGGTTCAGCTATGTCAACATTCGAGTGACACAACTGATTTAGTCTTGCCTCGAAACAGCAAATCATTTTCGGACATATCAGTGACAGAGCTTATATGTTTCCTTACATTAAATGAATCTAAGGCTAAACCAAATAATTTTTGATCATTTAATATGGGTGGCCCCATGCATTTCTGATAAGCAGGGAAAAAAAACAACAGAATTAAAGGGGTTTTGCGGTTTTTAGGTGCGGTTGCGAGGCAGTTTTCCATTGGAATGGCGTGTTATACAAGAACAGCGATCAACTATGGTTATTTCATTGCATTAACATAAGAAGAGTCTTCGGGAGCACTTTGAACCCTCGGCCTCGGGCTCAAACAACTTTCTCCAACCTTTGCAAGTAATAATACAGTATAAAACCATGGTTGACCCCTTTAGCATGTATCTAAAAATATTTATTGAAGAAAATGCATCACTGCCTCCATATAGCAACATTTGCTATTTTATTTTACTGAATCATCGGTCTCATTCTTCTACGATGCAATTCTGTGTCGCATATTACATTTTAACAACGTCTTCGATGCATACAACATATGCTTATCTTACTGTTTTTCACGCTCAGTAGATAAATGTGCATTTACAAAGCCGTTTGGATACATATTTCAATAAACACACCCATAGGACTGTGTTATACTTTTTAGTTTACGACCAAGACAAAGAAAAACAAACGGAATTTAAGAATGTAATGAGTTTCCGTGGCAAAATTGTTTCTACAGGTCAACGTTATAAACCATTAGCTGAAAAACACAAGTGCCGTAAGTATTCCAATTGACTTCAAGTGGGAACATAGATGAATTTTGCAGATCATAGTGGACTCCGATTTTGTAAACTCGGCTTTGTTTATATTCGCGAGAGCAAAGCATGTGATACTTACCGATCAAGGGCAGAGGATGTGGAACGTCGCATTGTAACAATATCGCCGACGCATACGAAACTTCATATTAGCATGCATTACCATTCCACGTCGCATCAATAATCACGATTAACAGTTGGGTCCCCGTGAGACATGTCTCAGTATACAACTATAATAATTTCATACCTTCCCGTGTAACAGTATACAACTATTTCATACCTTCCTTTGTGACAGTCAAAACTATCACCCCGAGGTGCTGTGGATGACCCGATGAACTGTTGCCCGAGGCCGAAGGCCGAGGGCAACAGTTCATCGGGTCATCCACAGCTCCGAGGGGTGATAGTTATGACTGTCACAAAGGAAGGTTTGAAATAGTTGTTTTATTACCCAACTCAAACATTCATTATTAACTTCATAACAGACACATACTATAGTATGACAAGACTGGTTGTAACATTAAATGTTAAAACTGAAAATATGGTTGAAACATATTTATATCTGCTTTTGTTGTATAGAACATGTTTGCTTGTTTGATTCCGATTTGCTTGTTTGTTTACTATCTTATTTTATTTATTTATTTTTTGTAAGTTCTGCTTGTTTATTTTGCACTTAAGTTGATTGACTTGCTTGCTTATCTTACTAATTTTGTTTTGTTTATTCTGCTTGTTTGTTTGGTTCATTTTTTGTTTGTATGATTGTTTGTTTGTTTGTTTGTTTGTTATGTTTTATTCTGTTTGGTTTGTTTTGCTTGTTTGTTTGTTTGTTGTTTGTTTTGTTTTAAGTTACTGTTAGTTTTTTGTTTCTGTTTTCTTAGATTATTTCATGTGCTTATTTGTTATTAATGCTTCGTTGGATTTGTTTGTTTTATGTTTGGTTGCTTGTTTTTGTTTGTTTGATCATGTTTTGTTTGTTTGTTTGATTCATTTGTTTGGTTGTTTGCTTTTGATTACTTTTTGTTTAACAATATTTGCAAGTATGGTGAGGCAGTATAAAAGCATGCAAAGCATGTCACATGACTGGGAAACAGTAAAAACTCTTGCACATGAAACAGTTCGTCACATGACATTTAACAGTTCATTGAAACTGGTTTAAACTGGCTTTAACTGAAATTGTTTAAAAAACAGCATGAAATGTTTTATTTCTCTTTATATAGTATGTTGGGTAATAATATATAATAGATACGTTGGGTATAAACCGCACCAGGCGGGCATCGTCTAACGAAATTGGAATACCCGTAATCCCTGTTTTTGAGCAAAATTAAAAACAACAAATCGTTTGTGCACCTCAGTAATACTCAGTATACATTCACGGACATATTATCCTGATGTAAATATTTGATAAAAAGACGGTAGAAAGAAATACATCGATCGTTAATACAAGTTGGATAAAATATGGCAATTTATACAGGCATTCAGTTGAACCTCTGGTTTAGAATTCAAACAACATTGATTTATACGCACCTTTTGATGCAACACGAAGGCCTTGTGGATTGATACATGTACAATTTGAGCCGCCTCCTGGGAAAACCAACAATGTGGTCTCCGAACAGGTCCGACATAAATCAGGCTGTAGAGTCACAAAAGCAGGCTAGACGCTCACAATTTCGGATTTAAAAAGAAGAGGAAGTGTACTATCCGTGTAGCGAAAACAAAGGCGCTGATCAGCTTCGCGGTTACCGCGAAGCTGATCTGCGTCTTTGTTTTCGCATATGCAGATTGTTGGTTTTCCCATGAGGCGGCTCTATTAACTAACAGAAAGACAATTAAGAGTCTATATCTTAAAGGTATTTATGTGTTTACAGATTGTGGTATCACGATCCATAGTGACGTCTCAACCAGAATTTCTCAGGGCAGAGTGGCAGATCCAACAGCATACCCATGGCATGTAGTATTTAGGGGAATAAAGGTAAAGTTCATTATAACAAATGCCCATGAAATACTCGTATAGAGGGATTTTCAATTATAGTGTAACAATTGAAAATATTAATCTGAAACATTTTGATATTTTATTAATTTTGCTCAAAACAAAGATTGTGGATACACGTTAGAACCGCCTCAGTTAGGCGTTTCTAACGAGTTCCCACAATTTATATTTTGGATCAAAAATAGAAATATAATATATATACCCCTATAAACCCCAATTGTTCTATATAAACGCGGGGTTTAATGGGATGTACATGACACGGACATGTTTTCCTGATGTAAAGGCTAAAACGATGTCCTAATCTCGGGAATCACATCATGTCTTTAGACATGCCTGTGACATGACCCCTAGTAGGACTCTCTCTCTCTCTCTGTCTCTCTAATAGCCTTCAGTAACGAACTTGTTCTGATTGTCTACTGTTTTTATTCTGTTTGCAAAACACATGAACATGTGTGTGCACTAATCTGAACATTGTCAAGTAAATTGAGAAGATGGTTACAAAGGAAGCAGCGTGAAAACATGTGGAACTTTAAAGTTTCAGAGACTAATGAGATAAATTTTAATATTTGTTTGCAAGTTGAACATGACTTAAGTGAATATATACTGGATGTATTATGTGTGACAGCATTCTGAGTTAACTTTATGTATTTTATGCAGGGCTTAGATCTATACCCGGGCACTGAGTTGTACCCACTCTTTCATCTGTACCCACAACGTCCATGATCTGTACCCAAATTTATCTAAGTTTGTCACCCAATCTGTGCTCAAGCATGTTTCTAGTCCATAGCCACATTAAAGCCAGATGTTCGTAACTGAAGGCAGTCAAAGGAACGTGCGTATCTAAGGGTCGAAACTTCATTTTTACGCCGCACTCGTAACGTCAGTTTTCGCTCGAAACGTCATTTCTAACGTCATTTTACGTTCGGAATACGAAACTATCTCCATATAATTGTGCAGAGAACTTCAGAAATGTAAATAAGAGCTGTCGCAGGACAGCGTGCTCGACTGCTTCTGACCTTTGTCAAACATAAGGCCAAACCCGACTAGTAACCCAAAGCATTATGCTCATACATCTTTTTGCCTTGATGCAATAAGGCAAAATCACTGAACCATGAATGTTAATTATAACTACCTAAGATTTAAAGGTCTCACTCATATTGTGAAAGAAGTGTGTTCATATACCAACTGAGTGCCAAGACACAAGGCAAAATCACTGAACCGTGACATAAGGTCACACTGACCTATAAGTATTTCAGGGTCAAAGCCTCAAAGGTCTAGTGATACTTACTCATAATGTGAAAGAAATTTGATCATATACCCATTCAGTGTTGAGATATAAAGCAAAATCACTGAACCATGAAATTAGGTCATAGTGACCTATAAGTATGTTTGGATTCAAGGTCTGGTCATACTCATTCATAATCAGAAAGAAGTATGAAAAAATACCAACTGAGTGTTGAGATATAAGGCAAAATCACTGAACCATGAAATTAGGTCACAGTGACCCAGGAATACTTTACGG
Organism: Rugalucina vietnamica; assembly: GCA_964017185.1. Classification (NCBI taxonomy): domain Eukaryota; kingdom Metazoa; phylum Mollusca; class Bivalvia; order Lucinida; family Lucinidae; genus Rugalucina; species Rugalucina vietnamica. The sequence continues at coordinate 44,400,699 of OZ024875.1, forward strand.
TCAAAGGTCTTGTCATACTCATACATATCGTGAAAGAAGTATGTTCATATACCAATTGAGTGCCGAGATATAAAGGAAAATCACTGAACCGTGAAATTAGGTCATATTGACCTAGGACTACTTTAGGGTCAAAGGTCTTGTCATACGCATACATAAAGTGAAAGAAGTTTGTTCATAAACTACTTAAGTGCCGAGATATAAGGCAAAGTCACTGAACCGTGAAATTAGGTCACAGTGACCTATAAGTATATTGGGGTCAAAGGTCTGGTCATACTCACTCATAATCTGAAAAAAGTATGAAAATATTCTAATTGAGTGTCAAGATATAAGGCAAAATCACTGAACCGTGAAATTAGGTCACAGAGACCTAGGACTACTTCAGGGTCAAAGGTCTTGTCATACGCAAACATACTTTGAAAGAAGTTTGTTCATAAACCATTTGAGTATCGAGATATAAGGCAAAATCACTGAACCGTGAAATTAGGTCACAGTGACCTATAAGTATATTGGGGTCAAAGGTCTGGTCATACTCACTCATAATCTGAAAAAAGTATGAAAATATACTAAATGAGTGTCAAGATATAAGGCAAAATCACTGAATCATGAAATAAGGTCACAGTGACCTAGGACTAATTCAGGGTCAAAGGTCTTGTTATACGCAAACATACTTTGAAAGAAGTTTGTTCATAAACCATTTGAGAACTGAGATATAAGGCAAAATCACTGAACCGTGAAATTAGGTCACAGTGACCTATAAGTATATTGGGGTCAAAGGTCTGGTCATACTCACTCATAATCTGAAAAAGTATGAAAATATACTAATTGAGTGTCAAGATATAAGGCAAAATCACTGAACCGTGAAATTAGGTCACAGTGACCTATAAGTATATCGGGGTCAAAGGCCTGGTCGTACTCACTCATAATCTGAAAGAAGTAAGAAAATATACTAATTGAGTGTCAAGATATAAGGCAAAATCACTGAACCATGGAAAGTAGGTCAACCGACCCTTACCGTCATGACACACAAGTCTGTGTCATAAAGTCAAAAGATGAATGACCAACCATCTTCCTAAGTTGTTTCTATTAAGAAATAAAAAGAAAAAAAAATTGGGGAGTTCTAGATTTTGACCTCTAGCCCCGCCCCCCTGACTCCGACCCAGAGGTCCGATGTCATGGAACCTAAAGTGTATGAAGTATGAATGCTTTATGATAAGTTGTTGTCAAGATATGGACTCCTTGTAAAAGTTACACAGCAGTACATATATTTTTTACAGTGTTCTAGTTTTTAACCTCTAGCCCCACCCCCCCAGGCATGGACCGAGAGACCCGATGCCATTAAATGAAACTCAACCCTACAGGGTACCTATGGTCCGAGTATGAAAGCCCTCTGATAAAAAGTTTTCAAGATATAGACTTCTAGAATACTATATCACAGTAAAGCCATTATTATTAATGGTGTTCTAGATTTTAACCTCTAGCCCCACCCCCTGGCATGGACCCAGGGATCTGATGCCATGGAATGAAAGCCGACCCTACAGGGTGTCAATGGCCCAAGTATCAATGCTTTCTGATGAGTGGTTGTCAAGATATGGACTTCTAGAAAACTTTAACACAAGAATTGCCATTTTTGAAGGTGTTCTAGATTTTAACCTCCAGCCCCACCCCCTGGCCTGGACCCAGGGGCCCGATGCCATGGAATGAAAGCTAACCTTACAGGGTATCTATGGTCCAAGTATGAATGCTTTCTGATGAGTGGTTGTCAAAATATGGACTTCTAGAAAACTTTAACGCAAGTGTGACGCGCACGCGCACGGGAACGTGGACGACCGAGGTGACTGCAATAGCTCTATGCACTTCGTGCAGTCGAGCTAAAAAATATTATTTATTACTTTTGCTCAAAATATAGATTGTGGATATGCAATCCCAAGGAAAACATCATTTGTACGACATTTAGCAATACTGAATACTTAACAGCGTCGGAGATTTTGGCGCAAAATCGACGTCGCGCGTAAAACGTACTGGATTCAGCAACGACTACCAAACGAATCCGGTAACTAGGGACTTTCTCGTTATCTACCTATAGTTCAGAAAATTCTCTCATACATATCAGTTTTTTTTAAAAAAAATTCCTACCGTGGATTTTTTTTTAAAAATATATCATGAAAATTAACAAAAAGGGGTCTAAAAATCGCATTTTACGCTGACGTCAATGTACGACGTATTTTCGCTCTCAAATGACGATTTTGAAGGCCGATATCTCGAAAACAAGCTCGGAACGGTATCGATTTTTTTTTTATTTTCGTTTGTAGGACATCAAAATACACTTTCATGCAAAAAAAAAAAATCTACCGTGAGGTCAATTACGTACATCTGGCTTTAAAGCATAGTAGCTGCCGCAACCATTAGCTTGCTAACGAAACGCTCATCGTATGAGTGAGGGTATAAACTTGATGGGTACGTTACCAGGTATAGATCAGAGAACATTGATAATCGTGGTTACAGATCAGAGAACGTACGCAATGTTGGGTACGGATCAGAGAAAGCGTGGGCTTAGATGAGAAAATGTAAGGGAAAAGATCAGGGATAGCATGCAGATTAGTCCCTCACATACACTTGGCAAAATCTGTGAATGTAATTAGAAAGATTGCTGTTCGTCGAATGGAAATCGAAAACAATAATTCGCTTCTCTAGAGCGGCCAGCTAAGTAGAGGGGATAGTTCGTTTAGCGTAGATAAGTTTAAAATACGTTCACAGTCATTTATTTTCGCCTTTCTACTCTTACAAGCCGCACGGTATCATGTTTGGGCGTCGACCGATCCTTATTATTTTCCGTCACTTTTACCTCTGCCTGTCGTCCCCAAGATATTGCCCACTTTACAATGATTCACATGCAAGTGGTTAACGTTTGGTTTCAAAACTCTGCGTTTCTCGGTGGACTAACATGATCAAAATTGTGACCGGACAAGATTCTGCCAAATTGAATGCGAAATGGCTTTTTAGCGCTAATAAGAGCAAATGGGGTTGGTGTAAACACCAGGTACCGTCTGTGTAGAATAGAACGACCTGTTAAGAAATCGAACTCTTAATTACAAGTCTTTTTGAGGCGCTTCTTTTCTATACAAAACTGACTTTCATGTTAATGTGTGTTGTACTTTTTTACACAAACTCAATAAAATTATTGTACAGATCTTGATTTTGGACCTAATTTGCGATTTTCACCAGCGTATCGATTCTGTTGTTTCTAATTTAAAAGTGTTTGTTTTTTCGAATGAAGGGCACGGTTCCTAAAAGTTCGATCATATTTTCCACAGAAATCATTGGTTGCAATAAAATTTCAGCATTTTGTTTGAAAATTGTTACTATCAGCATGTGGACTCTGAAGTCTTTCAGTTGTTTCGTTTTTGATTTTTTACAAAATCTTACTAGGTGCGTTGGGAATTTAGTTAATAAAAATAAAACAGATCCTTTAAGAGCAGTGAACATATTAATGAGAAAGGGGATGGGCCATACCATGGTTTCGGCTACTTAAGCCTCTTCAGTGACCTTAAGGTTTGGCAACATGGAGCCAAAGAGAATTACTGTAATTTTGCATCTTTCAACAGCGTAGTCGATACAAAGACTAGTAAAATCAAAATGGGGCAAAATATATGAAAACGCTGGTTAGAAAATAAATCTAGACCGATAATAATTTACTGATTTCTCAGAATAACCTCGCAAAAAGAAAAATATAATCTCCTCTAAGTATATTATACATACAAGTAATATATAAAATGGTGGGGACAGAAATGCTCAGCATGTGATTGTTGAAACCAGTGACTTTATATATTTCTTTTTCAGAAAAACCAAGAAAACTATGAAGAAACATTCTGTGGTGGTTCACTAATATCTGCACGTTACGTATTGACTGCTGCTCACTGCATAGAGGACTTCGGCAAGAAATTTGGACAAGACTTCGGATCAAACAGTGTGAGATTGTACATCGGCTCTAACGACTGTTACGGCACTAGAGGAACAAGACGGCTTCCAGCTAAGGTTTGTACACTACTAGGTAAACTTAAAATGAGGTGAAGTAAGATATAATGAGGTCCAAAATGAAATATTTGAAGTCTGCGATGCCTCAGTACAAATAAAAGTATAAAAAGTCGTACAAGTACAAGAAATTCGGCCATAGTGTAATACAGAGCTGTCAGCATACCGGGGCCATCGCCTCGGCTCTATTCAAAGTATTTGTTTGTTTGCATTGAGGCTTAACGTCACAGTCAACGATTTTTCAGTCATGTCGGGAAAGAGCCAACTCTTCCTGGGTTTAAGCATTACTGTAGCGAGTTAATGTGTCTTGCTCAAGGACACAATACGGTGACGCCTGTGGGGATCGAACCCAGGACCTCTCGATTCGGAGTCCGGCGCTCTACCACTACGCCACCGCGCTCCCTATATTCAAAGTATTTATTAATGTGCACAGTGCACTTCATTATAACATATTAACCCAAGCTATTAGCTTTACTACATATCATAATAAAACATAATGATAGAACCTTTGGAAGCACCGGATTCAAAACATTTTGGCCACGGTGCCACAATTTTAAGAACGTCTGATCTAGTCATTATTCCTGAGCACTTAGTCTCTGGTCAACCAAGCGGTTATCAGCTCTATGTGGAGGCAGTTGTAAATGTAAATAATTATTATACAACAAGGGAAGCAAGAACTGTCAATTGGATTCTGAAAATAAACCTTCCCCATGGATATCGCCTCGCCAATTTTGAATGGACAAGATATTCAGATTTCATAATGCGGTGCAATAATTTGTCCCATACTTATTTTAGATACATTTGCACCCAAACTACCAGCATGCTGCATATCAGGACAGTGATATTGCGCTGATCGAATTAGACAGCCCCGTTGAATACACAAACCGCATTAGGCCTGTTTGTCTACAAGAAGAAACCTACATACAGAGAGCGTTCTTCAGTGGAGTGAAAATGACTTTCGGAAAGGTAGCAGGCTGCGGGGAAAACTGGAGGAAGACAAAGGAATCCGACTTACAGGAAATAAAGCTTCCATACGTAGAAAAAGAGAAATGTGAGGATATGGTTCAGAGATATAGAGCTAAACCAAATTCGCGACGCAATTTCCGACTTACTGAGCAAATGTTTTGCGCCGGAAATGACGTGAGAAGAACAGGGGACACATGCAAAGGCGACAGCGGAGGAGCTATGGTGATGGCAGCCCAGAATAGATGGATACAGACAGGAATCGTCTCCTTTGGAATAGGGTGCGACAGTGGTAACTATGGTATCTACACCAATGTCGCAAAGTTCTATGACTGGATAAAGGATATCACACAGTTCCACAAAGAAGTTATCGAAAATAACCGAGAAAGACATTAAAGTGCTGGTTTAGCCACAAAAAACTATGATGGTTGAAAGTGGCTTTACTTGTTGAACAAATACTAGTTTACTATGTGGCCTTGAATTCCAAGAGACAAAAACTGTTAATAAAATATGTTCCTGCGAGCGAGTAATGCTACAGATCAGTTTTGATATTTTTGCAACAATACGTACACATTTTTTCCAGATTTTCTGAGAAAATAATACAACTACAGAAAATAGATACTGGGCCTAATATCATTACGAAGACAGCGATTTTTGTCAGAAGCACAAATTGAAAATTTCATTGGAAAAGTTTTGATTTTTTAAATGTTTTCACTCAGAACATACATTATTGGTACATGTTAGAACCGCCTTGGAGAGGCCCACAATCTATGTTTTGGCTCAAAAATGAGGAAAATAAGCATACCCTGCATACCCCAGTTTTACTATATAAAAGTGGGGTATAAGGGGGTATATATTGCATGGACATGGTTTCGTTAGTATCATAGTGTTTCTTTTAATGGTCAGTAGAAAAAGGTACAAGTAGGCAAAGATCAGGAAAAGGCGCAATCAGAGAAAGATTCCCACTCCAAAAACCGAGGTGGGAAAAAACCAAAGTAACAATCAGGCACTTATACCATTAAAAACATTTCGTAAGCCGAACGAGCAGCTATTTTCCCAATAGGTGGCCACTCAGTTACTTTAACTAAAAATATGAAAACACACATAAGGCGCCAACAGCACAAAACAATTTAAACACCAAGACATGAAACAAAAAGAACCACCACAGAAGTATCGACTTGGAACGATCAGTAACATAAAGTTACTGGCGGGCTTAAATCGATTTTACATGGCCATAACCTCACCCTCAGCTTCTGCAGTGGTTCATAACATTTAGTTAGTTTTTCGGTCCTCGTGGTGAATCTCTAACTAGTCAATGAATCATCAAGAACAAACAAATAAATCATGATAAACAACCTGATGAACACCAGGACACACAGATTCAGTAAGCTGCCCGACGATGGAGATCCCTGGGCGCCAAATAACTTACTAACTCCGGAGCAAAAGAAAAACATCAGTTGGACCCCGGCGGGACATTTGATAGTAAAAGAGTCCTTAAGGACATTTTAAAATGTTGCTCATGTACAATGCATGTACTTCCAAATTAAACTAAGTAGAAATGAAATACGTGGCTTGGCGGGCAAACGTCAATCTGAAAAAAGCTTAAAGGCAAAGATTTACCAAAGAAAACATGTCCATGAAATGCGTACTCCCTTGCACCCACATTTTATGCAGTGAAAGTGGGTTGTTCAACGGTTTACTTTGTTTTTCTTATTTTCGATCAAATTATACATACATGTAGATTATGGGTACTCATTAAGACTGCCTCAGGCTGAGAAGGTGCTTGCGTTTAGCCACAATCGATTGTTTGAGCAAAAATAAAGAAACCATTAAACTTTTTAAACTGAAAAATGTCATTTTTTCGTGATGAACCAAACCACAGCATCAAGAAAACATGTCCGTGCCATGAATACACCCTTAAACCACACTATTTTATAGTAAAACTGGGGTTTGCAAGGGTATACCTATTTTTCTTATTTTTGCTCCAAAACATAGATTGTGGGTACTTGTTAGAACCGCCTCGGCGAACCACCTCGCCGAGGCGGTTCTAACATGTACCCACAATTTATGTTTTTTGAATAAAAAATATCTATATATATTACACGGACGTGTTTTCGGTAATGCAACTCAGAGACAATTTCTCTCATAGTGAGTCCAGTCCTGATAACCGTCCACAAAACTTGCAGGAAGTGTACATTGATCATCGTAACTAAGCTGGCACGTGTTGTCCTTCGAATTGTAGTCTATACTCAGGCACGTATCAGCATTTGTCACGGCACAAGACTCCTTGCATTCCTGTAGAGATAACGGCTTAATACTTGCCGCCGCGTTGTTTTTCAGAACGTAGGTGGGGTACGCCGTAAAGTCTTTACCGTACTCACTGCACCGAGCTGAAAGAAATAAAATGTTAGAGTAAAATCGCGTAGACGAGGAAGTTTGTCTTCAGTGTTTCCGACCATATCCGACAAAATCGAGCAGAAGGTCACCAAATCAGAACGTATAGCGAAATGGCACTAGCAATTATCAGTAGAAAAGAAAAGCTGTTTCAGCTAACGACGAAAAGGGCATCAAGCCAATTTAGCAAATTTTAAAGCCTGTCACATAGCCCATCTCTTTTGCAGGTTGAGGGAATATGGGCCAATTAAGCATTTTTCGTATATCCCGGCTATTCAACGTTTCCATATTCCCCCAACCCAAATAACCGCCTATAAAGCTCATAACTGGTTTAGACGGAATGGCGTACGTCAGATGGTCCGTGGACCTTGAAGAAAACAATAACGATATACACCTACGTTAATCTTTGAAAAGCTCCGAGGTATATAGAACCGCATATGTCAGGTTTCTACCAAAGAGGGTGTGTGTGGAAAGAAATTAAATGTCATAGCATATATCTCAAATATTCGGAAGAGAAAGAACATAAATTTATGAATACTTTGAGCCGCCGCACCAGACAATCAGCATATACGAAATCAAAATAAGAGATCATTGCACATATCAGTGCCTTTGTTTTCGCTCCAAAGACCGCATGAGTTACTTAATCCGAAAATTCAAACGAGCTTTATGCCTGTAAAGCCTGGTTTGGGTCGGACCTGGTCGGAAAGCCAGGCTGTTGGTTTTCGGATGTGAATGCTCAATCATGGAGAAACATTCACCATTCCTTACCTGCCGCCGCGGTGCAAGCTGGGTATACGTAAGTGTAACAGTTGCTGCATACACACGACCCTGCAGTACACACGGAGTTGACGGAGAAGAGAGAGAGACACTCGGCGTCTAAGGAGCAATACACGACAGGTGGCGCCTTAGACTGTACACCGATACCCCAGCTACCCTACAAAGAGGAGAGGAGATAATGATATATGAGCCTGTGCGTGAGAAAACAAACAATTTGGGTTCTGACTATGACACAAACCGGCCTGTACAGTCACAGAAGCTGGCTAGAAGCTTGGAATTTCGGATTTAACAAGAAGACGGATTGTACTATCCGTGCAGCGAAAACAAAGGCGCTGATCAGCTGTGCAGTTGCTGCACAGCTGAGCTGCGTCTTTATTTTCGCCTATGCAAATTGTTGGTTTTCTCTTGCGGTGGCTCATATTGTAATTGTTCGACGGTATGTACCGATACACTGCTACCCCAGAGAAAAAAGAGAGGGGATAATGAAAACCGTGTCGTGAAATATACGTACCGATACCCCTCTGCTACCCTATTGAGAAAATGGGAGATTATGAAAACCGTACATGTAACTGTTTTATTGCATTTTACGGAAACACTTCTTGAACATTCATTAATCTCCGTAAACATAGATACAAATTAACCATTATTTTTTTTTTTTTGCATTTTTTGCGGGGGGGGGGGGGGGGCATGAAAAATGAATATATTTACCAGATCAATAATGGTAGGATATAAATGAATATATTTACTAGATCAATACTGGTAGGAATTATCAAATCATTTTTGCTTGCTTTATATCTTTTCCTTATTGGGTTTGATGATGCTCCTGATGTGAAAAAAAAAAAATAATTACATGATTCAATCCCATGTCGGAAACTTCGACGGCAAAATTGTGTTCTTGCTTGTAACAGTTCTTGCTCGACTTTGAGACATTTTCAGATTTTCGTTTCCAACTGAGGTACAAGTAAACCATAACCCAGCGGGCACATGACGTCAAAATGACGTCATATCAACGTCGATGCGACGTCATGACGTCGCATCGACGTCGATCTGACGTCATTCTGACGTCATGTGCCTGCTGGGATTACCTGTTGAAATTCCACATGTCTAAGGAGTTCTGGGGCTCGAGCTTCAAACAAAGTTCCGACCGGAAATGACAGGTAGTCGCCATTAATGATGAAACAGTCACGTGATTCTTTGTCATATATCATATTTGCACATTGTTGTTGAAGACACTGATCAGCACACGACAGAAAACTTCTTGAAACTACTCCATTATTTGATATTTCGGAAGGAAAATAGTTTTTGTTGAAGAACTGAACTTTTCCGAAACTCGCAGAAACGAGACCGGAAATGGATATTACGCCGTGCGCAGTAGAACAAAGGGTGCAGACATAAATTAAAACCATTAGACACATTGTTATTGTTGTTTTTTTTTTTTTCAAGTGAGAGATAGCAAAACCGTGGAACTACAAAGCTTTAAAAGATTGAAATTGAATTATAACTCCTATGATTCTTACATTGTATTCTGTTATCACGGTTGCAAGGTAATAGTATCCGTACCTAATCTATTTTTGGCCATACATAACGTATTTTAAACTCCTTACTTCGGCATTACCATTACGAAAAGACGCCCATGCAATAAACAGGTTTTAAAAGCTGGAAAAAAATAAAATTTTCAGCAGAAAAAAAATGATATTTTTCTTATTGTTGCCAAAACATAGCTTGAGGGTACACGTTAGAACCGCCTCGGCGAGTACCCACAATCTATGTTTTGCCGCAAAAATAAGAAAAATAGGTATACCCCTGCATACCCCAGTTTTGCTATATGAAAGTGAGGTATAAGGGGGTATATAATACACGTACATGTTTTCCTGGTGATCTTACGAAAGAATAACTATAATTTCCGATATAAAACGGTTTCAAAATTAAACTGATTTAACGAATGTCATTTTAGAAAAGTTATTTCACACAACTGATTTGATAAGAATATGTTTCATTACAAAGCTACAAAACACAGAATTTATTTTCGAACCTTTTACACCCAGTGCTTTCATGTAAGACATTGGAATTAAAACATTTTTTAATGTAAAATGGGATCGAAAAGCATCACTCGAATGATGGCTTTTGATGAAAACAGTATGAGCCTTCTCTGACACGGAATTATAATTGGGTAACATGACATTTAATTAAAAGACGATTGACTTCCAACAGTAATCAATGGAAGATTTTAATAAGTTTCCCGAACAAGTTGTTTTAATTGACTCGATTTCTGAGTTCCAAAGTAGAAAGGCGCAGTTGTATGTTTTCTTTTGATATATACCAAAGGACAAAACTCAAGCACCACACATTATCTAATGATCCGATTGTTTTAAAGATGTTTTTATATAATATAACTTATTTCGGCATCTCACCTGCCTGCATGCTCTGTTAACCCTTTATCACGGTTCATAAATGCAGTTGTTTTGAAATCGTAACACAATCATACGACAACTGTTAGCGTTTTACGTAAAACGCCTCAGCCATGTAATAAACAGATTCTTCTAAAGTTGTAAATTTTCAGAAGTTTTTTTATTATTATTATTATTTTGTTTTTGCTAAAAACACACATTGTGGGTACACATTAGAACCATGTTTTGGAAAATAAAAACGAAAAAAAAAAAAAAAAAAAAAAAAAAAAAAAAAATAAAATAAAAAAAAAAAAAGAAAATAAATAAATAAATAAAAATAAAAATAGGTATACCCCTGCATACCCCAGTTTTGCTATATAAAAGTGGGGTTCAAGGGGGTATGCATGATATTAATGAACACAATTACGGCGCCAGTTAGTATAAAATGTTTTGGCATGCAACAACGAGCTTATGTTCTCATCGAAACTTGTATTTAACATACAACAAAAATCTAGACGTTGTGCCTAACTTATGGCTGTGTGTATACTTATGCTAATAAGGACCTTCAGATAATCTAAACTAGAACAGTTCAACCGTTCAATAATATCATCAAGATAACATTGCCGTGTAATATATACCCTTTTATATCCCACTATCATATAGCAAAACTGGGGTATGCAGGGGTATACCTATTTTCGCTCCAAAACATGGATTGTGGGTACTCGTTAGAACCGCCTCATCGAGGCGGTTCTAACTTGTACCCACAATCAATGTTTTGAGCACAACTGTTAAAAATAAAAATAATAAAAAATATATCATATGATTCTTTTTTTTTATTATTTTTACCGTTTCACTGACGGAAATTCTATATATTGCATTGGCATGTTTTCGTAATATGTTATCACCATATGATTCACAATGTCTTTAGTACATGTAAAACATTTAATTATTTTTTATCATTCATGTAATATTGGTCCAGTTTTCGGTTGAACTGTAAAACACAGAAGAACTATAGAGCAGAAGCACCACCGTTTAATGATTGGTGTTGCGTTTTAGGTACATATAGGGCGATCCATAATATCTGTCGCACTTTCATTCTTCAATAGTTTTGTTATGGCAGCACATATAGATCCAGAAAAGTTTAATGGCAACCGTTATAAACAAATAAAATCGACTCAATCACGTTTAAGCTTTACTGGTCTGACGTTTTTACTAAAAACTGTTTTTGCTGATTTCAATGAGAACCCCCTATGATCCCAAATGCTACCCAGTGGGCACATGTCAGAATGACATCATATCAACGTGCGTTGTACTAATTATTATTATTTATCGTTATATTATTTACCAATCTGTGTGAAAAATGGTATAACTTTATTTCTGTGCATTTTTGAATAATTTTTACATTAGTATAATTTATATCAAAATAATCTACAATAACTTAAAGGAGAGCGCAATATTCAACAGCGATACCTTTTAAACTAAAGAACTGATCAAAGCAAACATTTTGGCGCAAAATTTTTCAAATAGGTCAAGGAATAAGTGAGATACTGACATTTGAAATTTTGGAACCCAGTGACTTTTTATATTTAATTAGAAAACTATAATATCTTAAACAATGAATAAATTTTAAATTTCAAAATTGAATGTGAAATATGTTCAGAACTGATGGTTAATAAATAGTAGAAAACATTCAAACAAACAATAACATGGAAATATTAAGCGTTTCATTTATATTGATGAGGCATATTTAATTAGGGCTTTATGACGCCATAAAGTCTCACTAATATCCAAGATGGCCGCCTCCTTGAACAGAAATTAATGAATATTCAAACCAGTATAACTTTCTTAATTTCCATCCGATTTTGATAAAACTTGTACCATATTGTTAAGGAAGTCGATTTCTTCTATTTAAGATGTATGGTATTTCAATCTTGCCTTTCTCTTTTAGTTTTGTTGGATATACAATATTAAATATGTTTATAAACCACTTACATGTTCAATACAATTGGTCAAACATTTTTATGTTATTATAACAGTTACATACACACGCTTTATGACATCCATGGTAGATTATGACGACGCCAAGCTTGTTTCGAAAGTCTGTTTTTTTCTTTGAGACCCCTTGAATGAAAATGCATATTCACCTTAACTTAACACCTTTGAGAGTTGAAACATTTTATTCATTTTAGGAATATAAAAATAAACGCCAAACATTCATACGATGATGTCGTAGGAACATAAATTGGATGTAAAAAGGTACAAGTAGGCAACAATCAGGAAAAGGTGCAATCAGAAAAAGATTCACACTCCAAAAACCGAGGCGGGAAAAAACCAAACTAACAATAAGGTACTTAGACCATGAATACATTTAGTAAGCCGACTGAGCAGCTATTTCCCAATAGGTGGCCACTCAGTTACCTAACTTAACTAAAATATGATAACAAACATAAGGCGCCAACAGCACACAAAAAAATAAACACCAAGACATAAAACAATAAGAACCACAACAAAAGTATCGCCTTGGAACGATCAGTAATATAAAATTACTGGCAGGCTTAAACCGGTTTTATAGGATCCTAACCTCACCCTCAGCTTCTGCAGTGGTTCATAACATTTAGTTAGTTGTTTGGTCCTCGTAGTGAAAAGCAGCGTAAAAACTGTCAAAATGTTTGACCTTTACTATTTAACACTTACTGAAGTATTTGAAGTACGTAGCATACTATACCAAACAAAACAGAGCTAAAAATCCAGTCCAACCATGCCGTACAATAAACTCCGAGAAAAAACAAAACTAGCTTCAATCAGAGAACCAAATGCCCTGAAAATGCTCACCTGAGATTTGGTCTTTGAAAAATAACCTTCTGCGAAGGTAAAAAATGACCTAGAACTTGAATATTCATAGAGCTTCATTAACTCAACTGTTTGTGTATACCAGTTTCAGGTCACCTGCAACTTAATCTTCTGAAACAGCCACTGATTATGCCTTTTTGCCATTTAATAGCCTATATGACCAAATTTGACCGTGCCCTAAAATAGTTCAACCCATGACTATATTTATATAAACTATGACGGACTAGAGTCCCCGATACTACATACCAAGTTCTGTTGAAATTTGTTTGCCGGTTCCAGTTTAGAAGAATTTCAAGTGTCTTTATCATACATGTACATGTATATGGACATAGCGCTCATCTTGGTCATGTGACCCAAACTATTTATATATACATTGGCTCCCCCTTCCCAAGAATACTCCACATGAAGTTTGTGTTTGATTGGCCAAGTGGTATCAGAGGAAAATATCTTTAAAAATGGTGGATTGAAGACAATGGAAGTACACCTAAACTAAGGTGGACCTTAACTACAAACAATGCACTTCTGGGCCCTGGTTATCTCCAAATCTCATAACACTCTCTAGGTAACCAATTTGTTATTCTCCAAATTGATACAACATCATAGGCCAGATGGCATAATGGAGTGTTGTGATAGTAAACAAGACCCAATGGGCAACAATCGAAAGCAGAACTTATCTGCTTCACTGTAGGTTGTGGCCTAAAGTTCCTGCTTCCAATCACTTCATTCCATTTCGTCATGTGACCCAAGATGTTGCATCAACATCGCAGTAACAGATTTTGTTCCATCTCAGATATAAGGGGAATATAAGACTACAAACTGCCAAAGATTTTCAGTGTAGCTTTTTACAATATAAAATCACCTAACACACAACAATAAGCGCTCAAGCAGTCCTCATTGCAGAGTGGTAAAGGTGCACTGATTTCATTCATCACTCGATCATCTCATCGCTGTGTCCAGTTTCAATTCCAATCCTGTGCAAGGTGCATGTGAGACAAACCAAGTTCTGCATGTGGGTGTGTCAGGTGTAGCATTAAGAAACGCTGTCAATAATTATTTAAAAATAATTATAAAAGCGGAAAAATTCAACGAACGCACAACAGTACTGGTTAAATTTAATACCAAGCATTAATCTTTTAAACTCTTTGTACAAAAAAAAAAAAAAACTAACTAGAAAAATTGCCTTGAGAGGCACGTATACCCCCGGCTGGTAGCCACCAAGCCCCATCCTCCCTACCCCCTACCCCAACCACCCGGCACATGCTCACCCCTGACACTGAATCTCAAATCCCAAATGAAAGACAGTACCCTTATCAAGTACATTTTCGAATTAAGCATTGTAAACTACTATGCTTACAAACATGGGGGAGCATAGTTTTAGAATGACAGGTCTATTTTAGAGCAGTATACAGAGCTGACGTGTATACTCAATCTAGGACATAATCACGGACATTGTGGGTCAGGTCCTCAGTCCTAGATTGAAATGAAAATAGAATGACATTCATAAAAAAAAAAAAAAAAATGTCCTAGATCTTGACCTCTAGTCCCCACCCTCCAGCATGAACCGTAGTGTCCAACCCTTACGTGGTACTATGGTCTATGAAAGAATGCTTCCTAACACATGGTTATCAAGATATACACCTACAAAATATTAATGCTGGTAACTATCATATTATATAAATATGTCCTAGATTTTGACCTCTAGCCCCTCCCCTGGATTTTGGTGCCTTGGAATAAAATTCAACCCTAAAGGCTATCTATGATCCACATAGGAATACATTCATATAAGTATTTGTTAGGATATGGACTTAGAGAAGAAAAAAGACTATGTAAATAGCACATTTTCAAGGTGACCTATTTTTTGAACTCTTGCCCCACCCCCAGGCATGGACCCTGGGATCCGAACTCATGGAAACAAAGAAAACCTTATAGGGTACCTAAATTCCAAATACTAATGGTTTCTGATGATTAACTCATGAAACATACACTACCAGAGAAACTTTTACCAAAACTTTGATCAAAATTAAAGGTGACCTAGATTTTGACTCCAGCCCCACCCCCGGGCATGGACTCTGTGGTCCGAACACATGGAAACAAAGCAAACCCTATAGGGTACCTATGGTCCAAATATGAATGGTTTCTGATCATTGGTTCATGAGATATACACCACTAGAGAAACTTTAACCAAAACTTTGACGTAAATTCTATGAACGTTCCGGAATTACGAACTAACTAACTAACTAACGAACATACGAACGGACGAAAGGACGAACGGAAAAGCGAAAACTATATACTCGTAGGCAAAAATGCCGGGGGTATAATAATTTAGATTCGAAAACAGAATACAAGAATAAAGAAGTAACAGTATTCATTAAATGCAAATGAAAGCATTATGTTTTCATTAAAACAATAAGATGAGTACACTTAACATGCTACAGTATAAATATAAAAGCATTAATTAAAAAAAATGTTAAACATAAAAACCGCAATACAAATCTATAATTCAGTAACTAACTATTCTAATCTAACTATTCTAAATAACTTAAACATACAATTTTCCAAACAACATAACATAAAATAAATAAAACATATCTAATAAATTATACATTATACATTATATACATTATACATTTAATTGAATTTGCTTTGCAACAACAACAACATTAAAACTGCAAGACCATGAAGACCCGTTTACACATTCAGGATTTTCTCTACGATTCACCCCGATTTCTCATGGTCAGAAAAATCGGGAAGGATCGGGATGAATCGTGGCAAAAAGTAGAAATATTCAGTGTCACTACGATTCCAGTAAGAATGTCCACGATATTAGTATGGTGTCTGTAAGGTATTGCTACGAATCAATTATGATTCATGACGGCAACGCTACGGTCAATGAAGACTGACCACGTTAGCACAACGAATGCTCACGGTGCTTGTACACTTCGATACTGTACTAGTACAATTCACGGCGGTAGCTCCGTAGCGAAACAGTGGATGATTCGTAGGACAACCGTACACAATTCATGGCGAATCGTGAGAATTTGTGGTGTCAAAGATTCCACGACTGGCTATGATCTCTCACAAATAGCCATGAATATAGCTACCATGTCAGTACGAATAAGCACGATTCTGCTACAAGTAAGGCCACGCCCAATAACCACCACGATTCCCCACAAATGTTTTAAACAGTTTAAAACTTCCGTAGCGCTACCATAGAGTTTTCCGAATCATCACGATTCATCAAGATTCGCCACGATCCACCACGGTTCTACCACGAATCACCACGGTACACGGGTTTTACAAATCGTGGCGAATCGTAGCGGCACCGCAGCCAAAAATCGTGAATGTGTAAACAGACCTTGACAGAAACATCTCCATCAACACTCAGGAACCTAATATTTTTAATTAATTGAAATATTTTTAAAGTACATTAGATTTAATATTGTTTTTATAGTTAAATTTTGATAGAACTTTGCATGGGGGACTTTTAAAATTCCAATATTATATGAGCCATGTCATGAGAAAACCAGATTTTTACCTATGCAATAAAAACATGCAGATCAGCTGTGCAGTAACTGCACTGCTGATCAGCTCCTTTGTTATCACTACACTATTAGTACAATCTGTTGTCTTCCTTCTGGCCTTTTTCTGTAGCTGTACAGGCCAGTTTGTGTTAGACCTGGTCGGAAATCCTGAAGACTGGTTTTCTTGGTAGTGGCTCAAGTATTATTGACCTCTGCCTGTACCACAATAACCAAACTTTTACTTTAAAATGGGGGATGGTGTTGACAAGTTCACATGGAGATGTTTCCATGGTGCAATTTATAATTAACAAACTGTCCTATAAACAACCTATTCTCTCAAATAAATATAACTTTCTGTTAAAACAAATTATCCTTTAAAATAAGTTAAATAAATAACAATCACATTTAAAAAAAAATGGAACAGGAAAGAACTGCAAAGAATAATCCCATGTCATAAGACAAGAACTCCGCGGAGGTCGATATTGCACCTGCATCGGGCAAAATATACATTACTTGCAAGGTTTCACACTCACAGCTATCACTGATGCAGAGAAAACCAAACTACGACTTAAAAATTAACAAAGTCAATGGACCGTGAAATATAGGTCAAGGTCAGTGGGTCAAGGTGCATGCTTGAAGGGTATGTCTAGGACAATTACTATGCAAGGTTTCACACTCACAGCTATCACTGATACAGAGAAAACGGAACTTCGACGTAAAAATTAACAAAGTCAATGGACCTTGAAATATAGGTCAAGGTCAGCGGGTCAAGGTGCGTGCTTGAAAGGTATGTCAAGGACAATTACTATGCAAGGTTTCACAATCCTAGCTATCACTGATGCAGAGAAAACGGAACTTCAACGTAAAAATTAACAAAGTCAGTGGACCATGAAATATAGGTCAAGGGCACCGGGTCAAGCTGCATGCTTGAAGGGTATGTCAAGGACAATTACTATGCAAGGTTTCACACTCACAGCTATCAATGATACAGAGAAAACGGAACTTCGACGTAAAAATTAACAAAGTCAATGGACCGTGAAATATAGGTCAAGGGCACCGGGTCAAGGTGCGTGCTTGAAGGGTTTGTCAAGGACAATTACTATGCAAGGTTTCACAATCCTAGCTATCACTTATGTAGAGAAAACCAAACTTCGACGTAAATGTTGACGGACGGACGGACGAACGAACGAACGAACGAACGGACAGACGGACGGACGGAAATTTGGACTCCTATATCGCACCCTGCTATAAGCAGGTGCGATAAAAACCAGATTTTTTTATGCAAATGAAAAACCAAAGGCACAGCTCAGCTCCCCAGATATTGAGCAGGTACTGAACATCTTGTTTTCGCTACATATGAGCCGCCCCATGGGAAAACCAACAATCTGCATAGGCGAAAACAAAGACGCAGATCAGCTTCGCGGTTACCGCGAAGCTGATCAGCGTCTTTGTTTTCGCTACTCAGATAGTACAATCCCTCTTCTACTTATATCCAGGCCGGTTTGTGTCTGACCTGTTCGGAAACCACATTGTTGGTTTTCCCACGACGCGGCTCATATATACAGTGTAGACAGTTCACCTTTTCCAATCATTAAAGCCTGTAGTTGTTTGGTATTTGAACTACCAATGTCAGACTTGGTGGGAAACCCAAATGCAGGTTTTCTCTTGATGCAGTTCAAATCATATACATGCATATGTATTTATTGAGATCACAATAGCTTTGAAATATTGCACATAGCATGGTGAATCTAGCCCCGAGGTTATAAAATGCTTTTCATGCTCAGCTCACCGGAGCACAAAAACTGTTCATAAATGACAAAATAGCCCAAAACTCCAAAGCCTGTAATTTATCCAGTTCATACATGTTAAAATGCCAACAATTGTTGGCATAAATAATAATTTAACATTTATGAGTAGGATAAATTTTAGTCTCAGCTGAGCTGAGCATGAAAAAAAGTTTTATAACCTTGGGGCCTGGTCTTAAGAAAATGTATACATGCACCTTAGCCAAAATTACATTTTTCACTCTGACAGCAACATTTGGGGGTATACCTTTATGGTGGACATGCTCCTAAACTGTCGGCTGAGTCACGATCAGGGTTGCAATTTGTGTTGCACTTGAGGCAAAAAATCAACATCTTCGTATTTTCATTTTTCTTAGATTATAATAACTTAAGACCTATCAGGTTTATATTCCAGTGATAATTCTTTTGGTTCTCGTGTGTTTTCAAATTTCACCATTGTAGGTAATGGGAATAGTCCAGTACAGGAGCTTCAAAACAGTGTTTTGGGCTGCTTAAATGAGATCATATGCAGCCTAGATAAGTCAGTGTTCCATGTTACAGTTAATTAATTACAATGTAACGTGTGGTTGCATATGAAAATTTGGACGAAACCAGGTTTGCAACTAACACTTAATTTCTAATGTGCCTCTTAAAATGGGGCTACAGACTCTACAGGCCATGCAAAAAATACATTTGACCATATCAGCAGTCTTATACAATTTCTTGACAAAACCTTCAGACATGTTTTACTAGTCACCAGTCTGAAAAACAATAAGACCATTTTATCCTTGTTAATAGGAATCTGGCTTTGAACTTCCATTTTGAAAATGATGTTTTTTTTAAAAGAACAGTTTCACTTACTATGCCACATCTTTTTCATTTTTTGTCCAAATTGAATTATTACATTGGACATACGAGGTATGGCAGGAAAGTTCGTAGACACTTCAGCTATCAGAAAAAGTAACGCGTTGTTGAAGAAGCGTTTTGCATAATTTCAAGCAGCAATATCTTATGAGTATATTGCAGAAATTTTGTGCAATTTGAAGTAATAACACGCTTGGTATGGCCACTTTTCTGCTTGAGGGTAGGGCCGTGCGGGGCAGGTGTCAAAACGTGATAAAATGTGACGATTTTCACATTCTGTTTTTGCTTGTGAAACGGCACGGAAGTGTGCTGTAACGTTAAGATATTTTGATCCTGAAAGAATGTTCAATCAACAACGTTTTCTGAATGTTTGGGCCTTGGCGGCAGTACAGTTTGATATCTGTGAATAAAATTTCAGATGCAGTCCGAAAAAATTGTTTGAAAAAATGGCATAATTTTGACGTCGGAGAACAGCCGATAACGATAAAATTGTGTGTTTTTGTTATGGAAATGGCCAACAAACACGATGGAAATGATATAAACAACAACATAAAAGCTATCAGCTTGTCTGTCACTAGTTTACAAGTGGCAGAGTTGATTTTTGGACGCTCGATAGATCATCTAAGATGATAAACGGCGGCGGAAGGGCACTCGTCTTTCATTCTCAGCGAATGAAAAGGTACAAGTAGGCAAAGATCAGGAAAAGGCGCAATCAGAAAAAGATTCCCACTCCAAAAACCGAGGTGGGAAAAAACCAAACTAACAATCAGGTACTTATACCATGAAACATATCGTAAGCCGAATGAGCAGCTATTTTCCCAATAGGTGGCCACTCAGTTACCTTAACTTAACTAAAAATATGAAAACATACATAAATATGGTTTCATATGTTCAACCGGTCATCAGAGAACCCGAGGACAGTTGGCACAGATCTGCATTTGACAGCTGGATACACATGATAAAATTGTACCGATATCCAAGGACCCAATGTGGAATAACTCTGAAACATCGGTTAAACTTGTTACAAATATATAAAACACTGACAGCAATAAACTTCAAGTAACGTCACTGAGACGTTGACCCTTGCCCCGCTCCCGGTTAGGGTGGTGCACATAAAAGGCTGTAGAAGATGTCGTGTTGGCCAGATTTTCATAAAATTTCGTCTATTTGCTCATGAAATATTTTTGCAAACCCAGATATATTCATTTTGACTGAATTTCTTTTACTGTTGAAAATACTAATGGTGTCTACGAACTTTCCTGCCATACCTCGTATGTGCCTTTGATATTACATGCATATTGGACCTTACTCATTTTTTAACATAACGGCAAACCAGCTTAGAAAACACCCAAAATATAAGTGCAACATCATAACATGTGAAAAATGGTGATTTTTGGACATATATTGCCTTGCTATAGCAAAATGTTGCATAAAATATCCCATTGTTATATACCGCCAGAAAGCTTATTACTTAAGTGTTATGGTAAAATAAAAACATTTATTCTTGGATAATATCCTATTGAATTATACGCGCATAACATGGCCTAGGTCAGAAAAGCAACCCTGATCGTGACTCAGCCGTTTTTGATTGCAAATTGATTGTTATCATTCTTACAATAGCAAAACATTTGTTGTGTTGTTATGACAGTTGTAGAAATTCACTGTGCTGCATTATGCAAGCTGGTGAGTACACCTGAACCTCTTTATAATACAGCTCATTACAATACGATTTTGGATATAACACTGATCACTGTTGGACCCCACTCAGACTATTTTTTGCTATATGTCTATACATTTTACTCTCATTATAAGATGGATTGGATAGCTAACACCGAAACTGGCTTAGACCCTAGCAACAGTGTTATATAGAGGTTGAGGTGCTTTGTACATAGAGAAATGACTATGGTAAAGCAACATTATCACAGCAAAGCAATGTTAAAATTATTATTTTGCTATTACACTTCAAATAAAAGCAATAGCTTACAATGCAAAACTTAAAGTTAACCACAAATGTATGGATGACAAAAAAATCAAGAAATATTTGCTCTTCTATCATCACACTGGTTTTCCTGAGACAACCAATACAGTTGAAATTAAGACCCAAGGTAAAAAGTTTTTTCATGCTCAACTCAGCTGAGACTAAAATTTATCCTGCTCATAAATGTTAAAATGCCAACAATTGTTGGCATTTTAACATTTATAAGCAGGATAATTACAGGCTTTGGGGTTCTAAACCTTCAATTTCAGTATATTTGGTCTAGTTTGGTAGTTATGAGCAGTTTAAATTTTATGCTCAACTGAGATGAGTTTGAAAAAAGTTTCATAACCTCGGGACCAAGCATCATGAAAACATGTCCATGAAATGTTTACACCATCATACCCCACTTTTATATACTGTAAATAATGGTAGTTCACAGGGGTATAACTATTTTTCTTCTTTTTGAACCGAAACATAGATTGTCGGTACTCGTTAGAACCGCCTTACGAGGCAGATCTAGCATGTACCTACAATCAATGTTTTAAGCAAAGATATTAATATACCAAACAAATATTCCAACGAAATGTTTTATATTTAATGCTGAAAAAGTTATCTGTATATTGCATGAGCAAGTTTTCGAAATGGATGTAAAAACTTGCATGGAAACAACATCTCAGACTAGTATTTACACA
This sequence comes from Rugalucina vietnamica, assembly GCA_964017185.1. Lineage (NCBI taxonomy): Eukaryota > Metazoa > Mollusca > Bivalvia > Lucinida > Lucinidae > Rugalucina > Rugalucina vietnamica. The sequence continues at coordinate 44,422,938 of OZ024875.1, forward strand.
CTATCGTTGCTTTTTTATCAAATTAATCTGCCTTGGTTGTTCTCAGGTGCTTTGGATGTCTCTGCATCACCATAGCACATGAGGAACTCCATAATACAGAACCACAACAGTTTTACACAACCATATTTGACCCGCATTGTGAGAAACCGCCACCGGGTTATTGCATATGCGAAAATAAAGGCGCAGATCAGCGCTTTTGTTTTCGCTACAGGATTCTTCCTAATCCTGAAATTTCAAGCTTTTAGCATTGTTTTGGGACTGTACAGGTTCTTTTGTGTCACATCTGGTCGGAAACCCCTATGACCCGTTTTCTCGTGTTGCGGCTCATTTTTAATAGTGTAGGAATAAGCATCACTTCATTTGATGCAGAATACAACTGTCAGAGTATCACACCATATTAGCTGCAATCACCAATAACACATTTGATATACACAAACAATTCTTGATTGCCAAATAAGAGCTGTCGCAGGACAGCGTAGCTCGCCTGACTTGTGCTTTGTTACTAAACTTATCAAAATCTATGACCCATGACCTTGACCTCAAGGTCGCTCAGGTGGGTTGTGATGGTACAGCATAAAATTTCAGACCAATATCCACAAACATGCAAAGTTTCAACTTGATCCATCAACATAGAGATATATAGACTTTAAAAATCTTTAACTCAAAACTTTAACCAAAAATTTCTAAGGCCATGACCTTGACCTCAAGTTCACCCAGGGCGGGTCATAATGGCACAGCATAAAACTTCAGACCAATATCTACCAACACGCAAAGTATCAACTTGATCCATCTACATGTTCAAGAGATATTGACTTCTAAAAACTTTAACCGAAACTTTAACAAAAAAATTCTAAGTCTGTGACCTTGACCTCAAGGTCACTCAGGGTGGGTCATGATGGTACTGCATAAAACTTCAGACCAATATCTACCAACATGCAAAGTATTGACTTGATCCATCAACATGTTCAAGAGATATGGCCTTCTAAAAACTTTAATGAAAAAGTCACTAGAGCACGAAATATAGGTCAAGGTCACTTGATCAATGTGGGTGCAAAGTCGGGACATCGAGGAGAAGCCATATGCAAGGTTTGATGGTTGTAGGCTTTATAGTTGATGAGATATTAAGGGTTGGCTTAAAAAATGACAAAGTCACTGGAGCATGAAATATAGGTCAAGGTCAGTAGGTCAATGTGGGTGCCGAGTCGGGACATCTAGGAGAAGCCATATGCAAGGTTTGATGGTTGTAGACTTTATAGTTGGTGAGATATTAAGATTTGGCTTCAAAAATGACAAAGTCACTAGAGCATGAAATATAGGTCAAGGTCACTAGATCAACGTGGGTGCAAAGTCGGGACATCGAGGAGAAGCCATATGCAAGGTTTGATGGTTGTAGGCTTTATAGTTGATGAGATATTTAGGGTTGGCTTAAAAAATGACAAAGTCACTGGAGCATAAAATATAGGTCAAGGTCAGTAGGTCAATGTGGATGCCGAGTCGGGACATCGAGGAGAAGCCTTATGTAAGGTTTGACAGTTCTAGGCTTTACAGTTGATGAGAAACTAACACAGCATCTGAGCATTGTACAAAGGTGTCCTAGATATTGACCTCTAGCCCCGCCCCCAGGCATGACCCCACGGGTCCCTTCACACTAAATCACAGAGGACCCTCATATGTAGCAACGTTCCAGATATGAATGATTTCTGGTCAGTGACTATCAAGATATAACAATTTTAAAAACTTTAATCGAAAGTGTGACGCGGACGTAAACGTACACGTACATGTAAACGGAGACGACCTAGGTGACTACAATAGCTCTATGCACTTCGTGCAGGCGAGCTAAAAATGTGTTTTAGATTGCCAAAACAATAATCATCGAACATAATTAAATCAAACCTTCTCAATTGCCAATACAAGGATCCTCATATGTGATTTTTGGCAATCTAAAATGCCTTTTTTGGCAGTCAAGAATGCAAATTTGTTCAAAATTACATGTTCCGAGTGTTGCTTATACAGAGTCATGTCAAGTGTAAGAATATGAACATCTTGTTTAAAATGGAGTTGACAGCTGGTCTATGATGGAGTTGATCTCTTTGTAGTTTTCCTCTCTCTGAGACTGTATCTCTTTGTGGATCTCAAACTGATGTCTGTGGTGTCATCAGGCTGAAATATAAAGCAAAAATTGAGATCAAATGATCACACCATGGAATCATATCGATGCAAACTTTCCCCTTTTAAACCACTACTTACAAAGTACATGTACAAAGGAGGTTTGAAGGAACCAATAACACATAAAATAGGTTGCTTTTCAAGGATTATTTTGGCTTATTTTCATCAATATTGTCTGTCAGATAAACATTTGATCTTCTGTGGTTGCATAGGCTAGTTTGTGTCAGATCTGGTCCAGAAGTTATAAAATTATTTTCATGCTCAACTCAGCTGAGCACGAAATTAAAACTGCTTATAAATGTAGATATAGCCCAAATAAATTGATATTTCAGGTATAAATCACTAAAGTATGTAATTCATCCTGCATATAAAATGTTTTAAAAATGCCATTAATTTTAACATTTATGAGCAGGCAGGATAAATTTTAGTCCTAGTGAGTTAAGCATGAAAAATGCATTGGTGTCAGCATACTTACAAAGTCCACATCTTTTTCTCTGATTGCAGGTGAAACAGCAGCTGTCTTGTCTCTATCAGGCAGCTCATGTATGCTTTGTAACATCTCTTCTTCAATTGCTAGAATCAAAATCATCTTAATCAGTGTAATGAATACCCCATATTTGTGCTTCAAAACAAAGAGTGTGGCTACTTAACGTGTGAATGTAGGAAAATAAGAGCTGTCGCAGGACAGCGTAGCTCGCCTGACATGTGCTTTGCCACTAAATTTATCAAAATCTATGACCCATGACCTTGACCTCAAGGTCGCTCAGGTGGGTCGTAAAAGCATAAAATTTCAGACCAATATCTACAAACATGCAAAGTATCAACTTGATCCATCAACATGTTCAAGAGATATAAACTTCTAACAACTTTAATGAAAAACTTCAACAAAAAATTTCTAAATCTGTGACCTTGACCTCACAGTCACCCAGGGTGGGTCATGATGGTACTCCATAAAACTTCAGACCAATATCTTCAAACATGCAAAGTATCAACTTGATCCATCAACATGTTTAAGAGATATAGACTTCTTAAATCTTTAATGAAAAACTTAAACATAAAATTTCTAAGTCCGTGACCTTGACCTCAAGGTCACCCAGGATGGACCACGATGGTACTGCATAAAACTTCAGACCAATATCTACCAACATGCAAAGTATCAACTTGATACATCTACATGTTCAAGAGATATAGACTTCTAAAAACTTTAACCGAAAGTGTGACGCGGACGTAAACGTAAACACGGAGGACCGAGGTGACAACAGTAGCTCTGTGCACTTCGTGCAGGCAAGCTAAAAAGTCACAGGAAAAAAAGTCACGGAAAAAAAGTCACAGATTTGGGTAGGAAAAAATGTCACAGGAAAAAAAGTCACAAAAAAGAATGATGCTTTTTCTGGTTAGAAATAAACATTTTATTGTTATTATTACCATTATTATCACTTTATGTTTTGTTTGGATTGATTTTTTAGCCTTTTTATGTCCCACTTAACAAGATTCGGTCATGCCGGGACTGAGCTGATACTTCCTGGGTACTTGACCAGTTATTTGATAACTTATAATAGGCTTCTTCAAGGACACTGCATGTAGTCAATGTCGAATGGGCCAAAAAAATCGTCCCATGGGAATTTCATGACGATTTGTGACGACCTACCTTAAATCAAACTTTGGGCCATATGTAACAATTTAAACCAGTTCGTCGCCCTGAGACCCGCGTAGGGGCTGAAATATGACGTCATCAAAATGGCGACCAGCGCACTCATAAAATGCATTTTAAACAACCATTTCCATACTATGCTTGTCAGATAAAATTTGATTTCCAGCTTCTCGCTGTTTTTAAAAGGATGGATTTTACCAATTGTATTTATAAAAGCTAATTTAACACAAAAGTGTCTCTCACAAGGAGCATAACACAGAAAATACCAGAGGACCAATGGTCCTGCAAACGCTCACCTGAGATCTGTTGTACGTATATACCAATAAACATGTTTGCATATTATGGAAAAAAGCCCCAGTAAAGGGGCAGATGATTCCCTGGTGTCCATTATTTTTCTTCATAATAATCAATATCCTGTCCATTTGCCAATTTCCTGCAAGTCTTTCCCTTCAACCGACAAATAACAGTTATCCCCATTCAAAGGCATAGGCAACCTATGTTGACCTTGTCGTAAAATAGGTCAAGGTCATCACAGGGTCATGATTTATATATACATTGTAGTACTTAAGCCATTGATGTTTCATGCCAAGTTTTGTTGTAATCGGTCCACCGGTTCCAGAGAAGAAGATTTTGGAAGGGTTTTTACCATATATGGGCATGGCGGCCATCTTGGTCATGTGACCTGGATCATTTATATACACATTGGTTCCCTCATTCTATAAATGCTTCACATAAAATTTGGCTTTGATTGGCCAAGTGGTTTCAGAGAAGAAGATGTTTGAATATTTTGGTAATATACATGTATATTGCCCCGGGGTAGGGGCATATGAGCCCCTTGGGTCCATTTTTTTTTCAGAATCATTAATATTCAGTCAAACTACCCATTCCTGCAAGATTTTCACCTCAAATTACTTTTTAAAAGTTTTCCCCATTCAAATGCATAGGCGACCTATGCTGACCTTGCCATAAAAAAGGTCAAGGTTATCACAGGGTCAAGATTTATATACACATTGTAGTACTTGAGCCATCAATGCTCTATGCCAAGTTTCTTTGAAATCAGTGTACCGGTTCCGGAGAAGAAGATTTTGGAAGGGTTTTTACCATATATGGGCATGCCGGCCATCTTGGTTATGTGACCTTAATTATTTATATACACATTGGTTCCCCCTTCCTATTGATGCTTCACATAAAATTTGGCTTTAATTGGCCAAGCGGTTTCAGAGGAGATGATGTTTGAATATTATGATAAGATACATGTATATTGCCCCGGGGTGGGGGCATATGAGCCCCATGGGGTGCAAATTTTTTCAGAATCATTAATATTCAGTCCTACTGCCCATTTCCTGCAAGACTTTTACTTAAAATGACATTTTAAAAGTTTTCCCCATTCAAATGCATTGACGACCTATGTTGACCTTGCTGTAAAATAGGTCAAGGTCATCACAGGGCCATGATTTATATACACATTGAAGTGCTTGAGCCATCGATGCTTCATGCCAAGTTTCGTTGAAATCGGTCCACCGGTTCTGGAGAAGAAGATTTTTGAAGGGTTTTTACCATATATGGGCATGGCGGCCATCTTGGTCATGTGACCTGGATTTCTTATATACACATTGATTCCCCCTTCCTATAGATGCTTCATATAAAATTTGGCTTTGATTGGCCAAGTGGTTTCAGAGGAGAAGATCTTTGAAATTGTGGACGGACGACGGACGACTGACGACGGACGGACGGACGCCGGATCATGGCCATCCTATAAGCTCACCTTGTGAGCCTAACGGCTCAGGTGAGCTAATAAGCCACGCCGCGACAAAATCTGCATACAAAGTGCCAAACTATGCATAGTATCATGGGAGCTAATTTGACATACCTTGCACTCCCCAGGACTTTTCATGAGTGCAAAATCATTTAGTGGGGCCCCCAGAAATGCAAAGAAGATAAACTCATCTGCACTATGAAGAAAGCATGGTTTCCATGGCAACCGTTCATGCGATTCTTATGCTAGGGGTGTACGTACTAAATTGATCATATCTCCACCGTTACTTATCCTAGACTTCTGAACATGGTCTCATTTCAAAGCTTAGACATAGCTCTTTCTTGAAGACTTCCTATTGTAAGCAATGCAAATTATCTAATTTGCATATTCATTCATTTTAATGAAAACACGAAACATGGCAGAAAATAGTTAAAACCCCAATAAATGAACAAATGTCATGCCCAAACTGTCATTGTGAAACTTTGTTATTGAACCAGTAATATCATATGACAAATGAATTGATGACCTCGGCCTATTTCATTTGCATATTCATGAATATTAATGAACTGTCAAAAAATGAAGAAAAACGAGGGAAACATTATATCCATTGCAAGGTATTGGATAGGTTATAAGATCTATCTTGCATCCCTGGGACAAATTCACAAGGCTACCAGTGTTGTCAGAGGGACCACCTTAAATCCATGAACTACTGTCCTCATCAATAAAAATATTTGCATGATTAAAAATTACATAGTTTCCACACCCACTCCTAGTGCTATTCTAAAGAATAGGATGTACTTACAAAATAATCAAATCCCACCAATAGAATGTTCTTGAATACTATACATGGTCTGATAGTGATGCATGAATCTACTTCCTGGGTACTTGACCAGTTATTTGATAACTTATAATAGGCTTCTTCAAGGACACTGCATGTAGTCAATGTCGAATGGGCCAAAAAAATCGTCCCATGGGAATTTCATGACGATTTGTGACGACCTACCTTAAATCAAACTTTGGGCCATATGTAACAATTTAAACCAGTTCGTCGCCCTGAGACCCGCGTAGGGGCTGAAATATGACGTCATCAAAATGGCGACCAGCGCACTCATAAAATGCATTTTAAACAACCATTTCCATACTATGCTTGTCAGATAAAATTTGATTTCCAGCTTCTCGCTGTTTTTAAAAGGATGGATTTTACCAATTGTATTTATAAAAGCTAATTTAACACAAAAGTGTCTCTCACAAGGAGCATAACACAGAAAATACCAGAGGACCAATGGTCCTGCAAACGCTCACCTGAGATCTGTTGTACGTATATACCAATAAACATGTTTGCATATTATGGAAAAAAGCCCCAGTAAAGGGGCAGATGATTCCCTGGTGTCCATTATTTTTCTTCATAATAATCAATATCCTGTCCATTTGCCAATTTCCTGCAAGTCTTTCCCTTCAACCGACAAATAACAGTTATCCCCATTCAAAGGCATAGGCAACCTATGTTGACCTTGTTGTAAAATAGGTCAAGGTCATCACAGGGTCATGATTTATATATACATTGTAGTACTTAAGCCATTGATGTTTCATGCCAAGTTTTGTTGTAATCGGTCCACCGGTTCCAGAGAAGAAGATTTTGGAAGGGTTTTTACCATATATGGGCATGGCGGCCATCTTGGTCATGTGACCTGGATCATTTATATACACATTGGTTCCCTCATTCTATAAATGCTTCACATAAAATTTGGCTTTGATTGGCCAAGTGGTTTCAGAGAAGAAGATGTTTGAATATTTTGGTAATATACATGTATATTGCCCCGGGGTAGGGGCATATGAGCCCCTTGGGTCCATTTTTTTTTCAGAATCATTAATATTCAGTCAAACTACCCATTCCTGCAAGATTTTCACCTCAAATTACTTTTTAAAAGTTTTCCCCATTCAAATGCATAGGCGACCTATGCTGACCTTGCCATAAAAAAGGTCAAGGTTATCACAGGGTCAAGATTTATATACACATTGTAGTACTTGAGCCATCAATGCTCTATGCCAAGTTTCTTTGAAATCAGTGTACCGGTTCCGGAGAAGAAGATTTTGGAAGGGTTTTTACCATATATGGGCATGCCGGCCATCTTGGTTATGTGACCTTAATTATTTATATACACATTGGTTCCCCCTTCCTATTGATGCTTCACATAAAATTTGGCTTTAATTGGCCAAGCGGTTTCAGAGGAGATGATGTTTGAATATTATGATAAGATACATGTATATTGCCCCGGGGTGGGGGCATATGAGCCCCATGGGGTGCAAATTTTTTCAGAATCATTAATATTCAGTCCTACTGCCCATTTCCTGCAAGACTTTTACTTAAAATGACATTTTAAAAGTTTTCCCCATTCAAATGCATTGACGACCTATGTTGACCTTGCTGTAAAATAGGTCAAGGTCATCACAGGGCCATGATTTATATACACATTGAAGTGCTTGAGCCATCGATGCTTCATGCCAAGTTTCGTTGAAATCGGTCCACCGGTTCTGGAGAAGAAGATTTTTGAAGGGTTTTTACCATATATGGGCATGGCGGCCATCTTGGTCATGTGACCTGGATTTCTTATATACACATTGATTCCCCCTTCCTATAGATGCTTCATATAAAATTTGGCTTTGATTGGCCAAGTGGTTTCAGAGGAGAAGATCTTTGAAATTGTGGACGGACGACGGACGACTGACGACGGACGGACGGACGCCGGATCATGGCCATCCTATAAGCTCACCTTGTGAGCCTAACGGCTCAGGTGAGCTAATAAGCCACGCCGCGACAAAATCTGCATACAAAGTGCCAAACTATGCATAGTATCATGGGAGCTAATTTGACATACCTTGCACTCCCCAGGACTTTTCATGAGTGCAAAATCATTTAGTGGGGCCCCCAGAAATGCAAAGAAGATAAACTCATCTGCACTATGAAGAAAGCATGGTTTCCATGGCAACCGTTCACGCGATTCTTATGCTAGGGGTGTACGTACTAAATTGATCATATCTCCACCGTTACTTATCCTAGACTTCTGAACATGGTCTCATTTCAAAGCTTAGACATAGCTCTTTCTTGAAGACTTCCTATTGTAAGCAATGCAAATTATCTAATTTGCATATTCATTCATTTTAATGAAAACACGAAACATGGCAGAAAATAGTTAAAACCCCAATAAATGAACAAATGTCATGCCCAAACTGTCATTGTGAAACTTTGTTATTGAACCAGTAATATCATATGACAAATGAATTGATGACCTCGGCCTATTTCATTTGCATATTCATGAATATTAATGAACTGTCAAAAAATGAAGAAAAACGAGGGAAACATTATATCCATTGCAAGGTATTGGATAGGTTATAAGATCTATCTTGCATCCCTGGGACAAATTCACAAGGCTACCAGTGTTGTCAGAGGGACCACCTTAAATCCATGAACTACTGTCCTCATCAATAAAAATATTTGCATGATTAAAAATTACATAGTTTCCACACCCACTCCTAGTGCTATTCTAAAGAATAGGATGTACTTACAAAATAATCAAATCCCACCAATAGAATGTTCTTGAATACTATACATGGTCTGATAGTGATGCATGAATCTAACAAAGTAACTTGATACCTAAAATTTAAATCATTTAATTTACTTATTCATGAAAGTTAATTAAAAAAAAAAAAACACACACATAAAATGGAGAAAAATTGAAGAACAAATATGGGGTATATGTACAAAATCGCTTGCACAAGAGCTGTTAATCAACCCTGGATGCTGAAAGAGGTATCAAATGAATGCTATGACAATGTCCTATGACCCTAAAGTATGATATAAGAATAATATTAATTTCAATTTCATGAATTTTAATAAGAAATTTGATATAAGTATATAAATAAGTAAACCTACAAAATCACTTGTATCTAGGCAATCAAAAGTCATATAGTGCTGAAATTGGCATCAATGTCTATGGCAATATTAAACCATCCTGTACTACAATTTATTAGTCATTTGAGTTTTAGTTTCAAGAATATTGATAAACCTTTTGAATTTAGAGAACAGGTACGGAAAAATTATGGGGATACACGTAGAAAAAGCACGTATCTTGGCTACTGAACGCTCTAGAGAGCTATAATTGGTATTGAATGATTGCTAAGACAATTTTCTGTAACATATAATCAGATATACGAGTATAAAGTAACAGCTATTTTTGTTGTATGAATATTAATGAGATCTTCATAAGTACGAGCAAAATCAACTAGAATTGTCAGAGAATCTGACTATAGCCCCGCTTCTCAGCTTTTTTTGCAGGGTGAAAAAAACAATGACAGGTAACTATCACAGGCTATCACAAGCTAGATCTCATCAATATTGATGCTCATACAAAATTTGGTCTGATTATGTCAATTCGTTCTCTGTCAAATTTTTTTTTCGAAAAATGACGGGTAATAATCCAAAGCTAGATCTTGTCAATGATGATGTGCATACAAAATTTAGACGGATTCTGTCAATTCGTTCTGAAGATATTGAGCGGAAACAAAATTCTGAAGTCAATCAAGGGCTGTTAACTCCGTCAAAATTTTGCAAAAAATGATGGGTAATAATCCCAAGCTAGATCTTGTCAATGATGATGTGCATACAAAATTTGGATGGATTCTGTCAACTCATTCTCCAGATATTGAGCGGAAATGAAATTCTGATGTCAATCAAGGACTGTAACTCCATCAAAATTTTGTGAAAAATGACGGGTAACAATCCCAAGCCAGATCTTGTCAATGTTGATGTGCATACAAAATTTGGTTGGATTCTGTCAATTCGTTCTCAAGATATTGAGCGGAAACGAAATTCTGACGTTAATTAAGGGCCATAACTCTGTCAAAATTTAACAAAAACTGAAGGGTAACAATCCCAAGCTAAATCTTGTCAATGTTGATGTGCATACAAAATTTGGTCGGATTCTGTCAATTCGTTCTCAAGATAATTATTGAGTGGAAACGAAATTCTGAAGTCAATCAAGGGCCGTAACTCCGTCAAAATTTTGCGAAAAATGACGGGTAACAATCCCAAGCTAGATCTTGTCAATGATGATGTGCATACAAAATCTGGTCCGATTCTGTCAATTTGTTCTCAAGATATTGAGCGGAAACGAAATTCTGACGTCAATCAAGGGCCATAACTCTGTCAAAATTTTGCGAAAAATGACGGGCAACAATCCCAAGATAGATCTTGTCAATGTTGATGTGCATACAAAATTTAGTCGGATTCTGTCAATGCGTTCTCAAGATATTGAGCGGAAACGAAATTCTGATGTTAAGCAAGGGCCGTAACTCCATCAAAATTTTGCGAAAAATGACGGGCAACAATCCCAAGCTAGATCTTGTCAATGTTGATGTGCATACAAAATTTGGTTGGATTCTGTCAATTTGTTCTCAAGATATTGAGCGGAAACGAAATTCTGACGTCAATCAAGGGCCGTAACTCCGTCAAAATTTTGCAAAAAATAACAGGTAACAATCCCAAGCTAGATCATGTCAATGTTGATATGCATACAAAATTTGGTCGGATTCTGTCAATGCGTTCTCAAGATATTGAGCGGAAACGAAATTCTGACGTTAATCAAGGGCCATAACTCTGTCAAAATTTTGCTAAAAATGACGGGTAACAATCCCAAGCTAGATCCTGTCAATGATGATGTGCATACAAAATTTTGTCCGATTCTGTCAATTCGTTCTCAAGATATTGAGCGGAAACGAAATTCTGACGTCAATCAAGGGCCATAACTCCGTCAAAATTTTGCGAAAAATGACGGGTAATAATCCCAAGCTAGATCTTGTCAATGATGATATGCATACAAAATTTGGTCCGATTCTGTCAATTCATTCTCAAGATATTGAGCGGAAACGAAATTCTGATGTCAATCAAGGGCCATAACTCCGTCAAAATTTTGCGATAAATTACGGGTAACAATCGGAAGCTAGATCTTGTCAATGTTGATGTGCATACAAAATTTGGTCAGATTCTGTCAATTCGTTCTCAAGATATTGGGCGGAAACGAAATTCTGACGTCAATCAAGGGCCATAACTCCGTCAAAATTTTGCGAAAAATGATGGGTAACAATCCCAAGCTAGATCTTGTCAATGTTGATGTGCATACAAAATTTGGTCCGATTCTGTCAATTCGTTCTCAAGATATTGAGCGGAAACGAAATTCTGACATTAATCAAGGGCCATAACTCCGTCAAAATTTTGCGAAAAATGATGGGTAACAATCCCAAGCTAGATCTTGTCAATGTTGATGTGCATACAAAATTTGGTCAGATTCTGTCAAGCCATTCTCAAGATAATGAATGGAAACAAAAATGTCGGAAGGACGGAAGGACTGAATAACGGAATAACGGAATAACGGAACTACGGAAGGACAGGGTGAATCCAGTATAGCCCCCACTTTTTCAAAGCGGGGCTATAATAAAAGATGAAGGGGTACACCAACAAAATCGCTTTTATCTCCGCTGCCAATATCCTTAGAGGACTCAAAATGACATCAATTTATTGCTAGGACAATGTTTTACCATGTGCTTAAATACATTAATCATGCTTTCTGGCAAGGAAGACTAAATCAATTTTGATGAAGCACAGCCTTCAATTTTCTGTTATTTCCACAATTTTTCGAAAATTTATGTAACGTTCAAAAAATTAATAATATGTGGTTAAGCTATCGGACTATATGAGTGTAGTGAATTTTTCCTAGCATTCTATTGGTACCATTCTCAGCACTCTATGGATATTGGCAGCTGAGACATAAGCGATTTGTTTGGTGTACCCCTTCATTTTTCGCTGATTTTTATCTTATATCTCAGTAATATCCATACACCAAAAATAGCTGATGTTTTATCTGTCTGATTAAATGAATACAGAACATTGTCCTAGCAATCATTTGATGCCAATAATAGCTCTCTATGTATTTTTGTGGCCAACACACGTGCGTTGTTTTTAAGTATACCCCTTAATTTTTCTGTTTTTTTTTTCTCTAAATTCAAAAGGTTTTGTTAATATTCTTAAAACTACAAATCAAATGACTTATCAGTTGTCGTACAGGGTGGTATAATATTGCCCTAGACACCATATGATGCCATTTTCAGCACTATAGGACTTTTGATTGCCGCGATACATGTCGTTTTGTAGGTTTACTCATTTAATTTTTGCATTTTTTTTCTCGCAAATTTCTTGAATTTTCATTAAAATTCATGAAATTAAAAATCAGATTATTCTTATATCATATTTTAGGGCCATAGAACATGGCCATTGCATTTGTTTGATACCTCTTTCAGCATCCTGGGTTGATTAGCAGCTCTGGTGCAAGCGATTTTGTACATGTACCCCCTAATTTACCACATTTTTCTTCATTTTTTATGTTGTTTTTTATTAAGTTTCATGAATAAGTAAATTCAATGATTTAAGTTTTAGGTATCAAGGTTAAATATTTAGATATGTATAGTATTTTAGAGCATTCCATTGGTGGGATATAGTATTTGTGTGAGTACACCATCTTCTTTAGAATTGCATGAGGGGTGGGTATGGAAACTATATAATTTTACATCATGTAAATGTGTTTTTTTTATTGCTGAGGACAGTAGTTTATGGCTTTAAGGTGGTCCCTCTGACAACACTGGCAGCCTTGAGGATTAGTCCCAGGGATGCAAGGCAGATCTTATAACATACCCAATACCTTAAAATGAATACAGTTTTTCCTCGTTTTTCCTCAATTTTTGACATTTTTATTTTATATTCATGAATATGCAAATGAGATTATTTTGATATTTTCATATCGGCCCAGGTCATCAATAAATTTGTCATATGATATTACTGGTTCAATAACAAAGTGTCACAATGACAGTCTGGGTTTGACATTAGCTGATTTATGGCTTTTGCAAGATTTTTCTGCCATTTTTTATGTTTTCATTAAAATTTACGAATATGCAAATTAGATAATTAGATAAATTGCATTGCTGATCATAGGAAGAAAGGACATTATCTATGCTGTTAAATGAGATCATGTTCAATGGTCTAGGATAAGTAACAGTGGAGATATGATCTTTGTATGTACAATCCCATGCTAAAAAATAACGCTAACGGTCGCCAAGAAAAACGTATGTCCAACGTACATGTATGTACGAAAGGACGTACGACCGGATAAAGCAATATCTTTAACCCATCGACATGATTCGTCTATCGTGTGTATAATCAGGTGCATTTCATACATTTTCGTTGAAAACAGGGCAATAATGCACTGGTTTCCATTGATTCTGATCGAAATACAAATAATTCATATTTAGTCAGATAGCCGCCATTTTGATGACGTCATAAATCGACTCTTAATCGGATGTGCGACGAACAGGTTAAATGTTATGCATATACCCCGAAGATAATTTTTATATAGGTCGTCATAAATCGTCAGAAAAATCGCACGGGATTCCCATTCGACATGGACTAATGGCAACAGTTTGTTTCAATCGAAGTTCTACAGCAAGGTCTGAAACTCTACCATAATGCCACCATGCTCTTCGTATTGGGCTGATTCTCATCCATTCAATGTTTCACATTCTAAGGGCATGTTTTGATTCTGATTATGACATTTCCTCATCATTGTTTTCTTTTAAAATGAAAATCATGTACTACTACATTTTATTTACTGATATATGTATTTTCTCTTGGTCTTTTATAATTGTGACTTTTTTTTCCTGTGACTTTATTTCCTGTGACTTTTTTCCGTGACTTTTTTTCCTGTCAGTGACTTTTTTCCATCCACCTAACGTGTACCCACATTGCAACAATCGCTTTTGAGCAAACAATATCATTTTCAATCAAACATTCTCAGTTTTAAAACCAGAAAAAATACTGTGTGTTGAATGGGCATGTTTTGTAATGGTAATATTGCATCTTTAAATCATTTCCCATGTTTGTTTTTTTTGTTTTTTTTTGCTTTGTGTTAATTTCATCCAAAACAACAATGTTTCAATCATGTTGTAATTGTAAATTATGACAAGGCTGAAATATGCTTCAAAACAACAATGCTAAACACAACACACAAGCAAAATTAAAATTTAGATTTCTTGTCTTGCCTTCGTCACAATTTACTTCTATATTTTAAACATGCCCATGCATTAGGCAATTATTTTTGGCTTTGAAAATGTACAAAATCAGTTGAAAATGTTTAATACTTTAAAAATGTTCGCTTCAAAACATACATTGTTTGTACATGTTAGAACTGCCTTTGCCCAGTGGTTCTAACCAGTACACACAATCTTTGTTTTGAAGCAAAATAAGAACAATTGCATACCCCTTTACAACACAGTTTCACAATATAAACACATGATAAAAGTGGGGTTCAGTAGTGGGGGGGGGGTATACATTTCACAGCCATGTTATCCTGAAGAGATAAAAGAACACTACCTGCGCCAGGTGATCTGTAGTACCCTGACTGAGCCCAATTTAGGACTAACTCCCGTTTAGCACCATAGGGAGACGATGCTTTCAATGACTTCAATTCCCTCTCCATTGACGATCTAGACCTTGACTTTCTAGACCTAAAGCTGCTTGACTCTGAATGGGTATCCCTATGACGTTTTCCACTTTTCTGACTGACTGGTGTGTCTGGTATATGTTCTACTGGTATGGGTACAACATGACCTCCCGACTTGGTTGGACTGGCTGTTGGAGTGTGTAGTCCTTCTTGTGAACACCTGTCAGTCTCCTGCATAGGGGTGGTTGTAATAGGCACTGGAGCTGAAAAATGTATTATGAGTGAAACATCTCAAGACAGATCAGCACTGCTAGATGTTAATTTTCTGTTATCATCTTACTATTCTATTCATAGGCAGTGCATCTAAAATCATTATACTGAAAAGTCTTAAAACCATAATATGACCTCAACTTTGGATACCAGCTGTTTTTTTTATGACATCACTCATGAGGCTACCGGAATTTTCATTAAAACATCACAAAACTAGCGCACCTTGTGTTAATTAGTGCCACACAGCAATGACACTTACTAGGTAGTCAAAGACATGTATTTTTCTGATTCGAAATAGAATTACGAGGATAATTTCAGTTTAAATGAAATTCTATGGACCTGAGTTTTCACAAAATACTAGTTTATGTCCAAAAATCAATGGAAACACTTCAATTTCCCATTACCTCACATGCTTACTGACCGTAAGGCATCCATTTTCAAGATGGTTTCCTGGCAAAACCAACTTCGTAACCATATAAAAAAATAAAGAAAATCTATGGATAGGCTTTTTGTACTTCTTTACTTTAAATGAAAGTTAGAATTCCTTTATATGCTAGTTTTATAAGCAAGAACACATGTACTTACTTTTAGATGGAGTATTTTGTTCTTGAGATTCATCTGCCTCTTTATGAGGAGTCTTCTCGACATGTTCTGTAGGAAATGTAACACAAGTTCTAAGTTCTAAAACAAATCAGTACCAGCAAACAAACAGTGAAAACACAGATCAGGACAGGCCTCAAGAGTAAATCAAACATATTTGGGTCAAAAATGGACAAATGGGGCCTAATGGCCAAAATTTCAAAATTTTGATATTTACAACATGTGAAAGACCAAGTTTCTCTGAGTATTGTCTGAATATCTGAAGAGATTATCTTCACAAATAGCAAAGATATGAACTTTGAAAGTTATGTACTTGCTGCAATCTAAACATGACATCATGAAAATTGTGGCTGACTATTGATGATGACATTATTGATAATGGTAGCCCAGTACATTTGTTATGAATAGTAGGTTAAACTAAACATAGCAATTTACAAGGTGCAAGAGACACATAGTGGTACCTACCTTTTAAAACTTTACTAAAATGGCTAAACTGTGTTCTGAGGTCTTGCAGCTGTTGATGATTTAGCTCATGTATATCTTTATAGCTATAGGCTTTATACAACAGTATGCAGGCTCCTAGGAGTGATGTGACCTTCCGTAAATACCATATCATTTGATACTGGAATATCTGTAGAAAATAATTATATATGCATGTTTAGATTCCGTAACTATGGTGAACAGAGCTCTCTTACATTGAGTCCAACTTTAAATAAAGAATACAAAAAATTGATAAAAAAAAGATAGATTATTGTCATGCTTATCATTTTTGAAACATTTGTTTGTATGATTTGTGCTTAATGCCATTATGTTTTAAGCATTGCCTACTGACTCTATATACAAGCAGCCCATCTATTTCTACCCTATTTCTCATAGCTCCAATGAGAGGGAAAATGTAATATGGCTCAAGCATAACATAAACGATATCAGTATGTTACTTATCAGAACAATAACGGTATTGGTATGTTACTTATCAGATGGTATATACATGTACTAGTAACTAGATG
Organism: Rugalucina vietnamica; assembly: GCA_964017185.1. NCBI lineage: Eukaryota > Metazoa > Mollusca > Bivalvia > Lucinida > Lucinidae > Rugalucina > Rugalucina vietnamica. The sequence goes on from OZ024875.1 coordinate 44,439,930, forward strand.
TACTGAATTTCTATTTCAGGTTGGAACAGGTTTGTAACAGGAAAACAGCTTTTTATACAAACAGGCTCAAATGCTTTGAACTTCACTAAGGCTGCGGGTGGGTGTATCAAATACCTCAGAGGGATACAGATTAAAATAAGTCCTTGACTTTCTTCTGAGTCCCTTTCAGTCAAATCAGTATATATTTGTATGTTAATTATGCATATATGGTAATTTGAAATCAAATTAAATATGTTTTAAACCGAATACCTCTTTATCTGCTTGTGCTTGGAAAGTCTCCGAGTCTCCTGTTCTCTTGAATACATAGAACACCAACAACCATTCAATACCCATGGATAACATCATAGTTCCAAACAACCACAATCTAGCACCACTTGTCCTTGATGCCGAGGTTAATAAATATGATATAAATATGGCACTAATATAATACGCCAGTGAATAAAGCGTTGACAATTCACCGGTAACTAGTGACTGTATTTGAGCAACTCGGTCAAATAAATTATTTATCAATGTTCTCTGCTCAACAGAAGTTTTCTGAAAATCACTCAACATCTCGTGTATATTCTCTGAGGAAGTATTAATGATTTTACTTAAATTATGCGCTTTGTCCAGAATGGTTTCCTGATTTTTCAGGGATTGATTTTGTCTTTCTATCACAGTCTGTTGTAGCTTACTACTCTCTTCCAGTTGATCGGCTACCTGCTCTGAGCTAAGTGACAGCCGTTGTATAGTTTTCTGAGTTTTCTCATGCCAAACTTGAGACTGCAAGAAGTAGCATATACTGTGCGTATGTGTAAAGAATGTGGCATAGTTTGACCTATCACTATCACTCAGCTGTTCAGTGCATGTGTGAACAGGATCAGATTCTGCGCATACATAACCTCGTCTTCCCTGCATTTCTAGGAAACAGTTGAGATAAGCCAGAGCCATTTTTGCATGAGTTTCTTCAGTGAATTCATGACAACCAACTTTAATCACTTCTACGGCATTTGTCCAGCATTGTCCATAATGTTCACTGGCAGCATACACTTCAAATTCATTGAATTTTGACTTCCCAGCTTCATATTTGCTTAAACTGATGCTATCTAAACTCATGCATGTCCAGATACCAAGGACAGCAATGATGCCAAGTTTAAGAAGTTTCCTGATATTTATTTCCATTTTCTTCTTTGACTTGGCAAAACATTGGTGAAGGTCAGGAGATGTAATCCATTGTCACATTTAAATCGCTGCTTCTGTATGTTTCTGAAATACATCACAATCATTAAACTGTTAAAAGAATGAGTATTCATTTACATATATACTATATGAGCCATATGGTGAGAAAATGGGATTATTGCCTGTGCGAAAACAAAGGCGCAGATCAGCTGTAACTGCACAGCTGATCAGCGTCTTTATTTTCGCTTCACGGATAGTACAATTCCTCTTTTCTATAAATCCGAAATTTCAAGCTTCTAGCCATCTTCTGTAGCTGCACAGGCCAGATTGTGTTGGACCTGGTTGGAAACCCCGAAAACCTGTTTTCTCGCGGCATGGCTCATATTATCAATTCTAAAAGTAGGCAGCAACCAGGAACTGGTACAAATCAATTATGGGTTGTCAGGACTGGTGGTACATGTATATGAGCTCTACTGGGGCTGTGAGAAATAGATGGGCTGCTTGTACCATCTGACAGACAGACCGACCACCTGATTACTGGTTATCCACTTATACAATCTGATCCTAAAGAGCAGTCACACATAAGCGTTTATGCTGGATGTGTGTCTTATACACTATGAATATACATGTATTCCATATGCATTATAAGTGCATTGAATATGCATTTGTTGCACAGAATACATATATATTCCAATTTTACGAGAAATTGTTTTGGGCACTTGCTGAATCCTTCAGTGTCGTGTCCCAAGCCCGTATACCTCAGAACATATACAGAGGATTTAGTGCAATGTTTCATATTGAAAGAATGACAGCTGGAAGTTTTTAAACAAGAATAAAACCACTAAAAACAGACAAAACAGGATGGATTTGTTTTTTCTAAAAGCACAATTAACATGTCAGTAACGCATTGGTGAAGTGTATTCTTCTTGATTTATCTTGAAAATGTCGGAATTATTGATGGTCCATTTCACCTTTGCTCTTGAAACCAACTGGGCTCGCAATGAAGTGATATGAAACATAAATTATGTGTAATATAGCGTAGTGAGATTTCGCAACTAGGTCCGATAGGTACTGAAAAACAAGGTCTTGCTTACTATGCGAGGATGTGAGCACAACTATGCTATGATGATCTGTGACAAAAAAACTGTCTAGTAAAATACAGGCTTATTACACCCTTGAGGGTACTGTACTGGAAAATGTTGAAATAAAAGCATAAAATACTTGAGTGTAACTATCACGATTTGAAATGGAATATACATATTTCCAATGTTTGTACAAAAGCAAACAGAACTCTACGATTCTTGAGGAGAAATTTGTATTCTTGTCCCCCAGATGTGAAAGAAGCAGCTTATAAAGGACTGGTGCAGCCGGTTTTGGAATATGGAAGTTCAGTTTGGGATCTTCACACTCATGGCCTCCAGGAATAAAGCTCTGGAAAAGGTCAAATAACGTGCTACAAGGTTTATGACTGGAAATTATGTTTTTGAAACTGGGAGCAGGTCAAATGAAATGGGAATCTCTTATGCTGGCATCATACCTAGCCTAATAACTCACGATTATACCAGAAGCACTCATGAATGTATAGGAACTGGCAGTTTTGCATACAATATTGTTGCGAGTGGTACACGAGGGCCTCACGATGGCTTCACGATGGCCTGACGACATCGTGTTAGGTGTAAAATGTATTCCTGAATGTGTCCTTAAGGCATCACGTGACTACCCGATGTTATGTAAATATCAATTAAATAAAAGTGTGTTGAGCATTGATATAATATCTCATGTTTAACCACAATTAGTTTACATATGTATACTGTAGGGGCATTGTGTATTTTATTGGTTGGAGACAAATGCATGGAGTCTTGGAGTGGTCATGGGCTGCCGTATTGAGTGGATTCTTAAAGTGGAACCCTGGAGGGAATGTTTGGAGTGGAATAAATTTATACGTTTTTAGAATACAAAAAAACTTTCAGATATGGGTGTTAATTCTTATCATAACCATCCCATGTCCAAACAGATTATCTAAGTTAAGGATCTACCAAAATATACATGTATGAATGATGTGCTAAGACATTAACAATCATATCCAAAATAACTTTCTATATACATGATATATCGGAATTAACTGGCTTTGTTTTCATTTAGTTTTCTGTTCCAATCCATAGTTCCACTCCAATCCATGACTCCAAAGACTCCAGTCCATAAAATACAGGGTACCAACCTATACTGTAGGCTGGTGGTTGAACGAGCCCCAGTTTCATTTGCGTGCAAACGTGGTGTCTTTTAAGAAAGCATTTAATTTGAATGCTTTCATTGTTGACGTCCATAGTAATAAGTTAATTAATAAATCAGTTACTTTACAACACTGTTCAAGCTTCATGGTACTTTAAATCCATCTTTCGCATGAAACTGTCACAAAACTGTTCTTAAGACAGTCAGTAGTTAAAATGCTCGTTTGTCGAATTCTGCAATGGGTACTACTCTTCTAGAAAGAAAACCAGGTCTGCTTAAAACTAAGTTAAAAGACAGAGTAATAAACAAACCAAATACCTGTAAGAGATGGTCATGCTCCAGCTGCATGTATAGAAGCAGTGCTACAGCCTTCTTTTTCCTAATTGTTTTTTTTTCCTTCGAAATACACCATGATTTAACAGTATTCCACTTGAGGCTTCTGAGAAAAATGTTGTGTGGGTGCTGATTTTTCATTTTTTTGTATGTCCACGCTACCCCAGGAAATATTAGAACCGTTTTGGTTAATATTGTTTTTCCATCCTGATGCCATCGTGTTCTAGATTTTTTAAACACCATGCTTATACGATGGCGTTGCGAAGGCCACACAATGGCCCGATGTCTTCACGATCCCCACTGAAATTGAAACTTTTCATAATCGTGTGTCCATCGCGTGTTAAAATCGGCTAGGTATGATGCCTACAAGGCGTCACACAAGAAAAGGGGGAAGGACAGAATCTGAAGAATTATACTGCTATACAAAGGTCTGAGGAATTAAGCCAGAATACCTACAGATGACCTTATCCCAAAGAATAGGCGTTGTAGAAATCAACTCTTTGGCATTTCAGATACCATCAGCTAGCAAAGAAGCGTACAAAAGTAGTTTCTTTCCACAAACTATCAGGGACTGGAATGACCTACCTGATTCTCTGATTTCCTCTGCTAAAAATGTCTGATGACTGTGTGTCCAAGTTCGCATCTCTTGTGATAGCCCGAGTCTTCTCTGGCTGTCTGACCCATAGCCGCCAGTCAAAAACAATCGAAGGCTATTTAATGTCAGAGCAGTCTCGGATTTCTCTTGTGAGAGCCAGACACTAATTTCCTTCCTGGCACACCCCTTTATGAGCCTTACAGTACACAATATTGGTGAAGTATTGTCAATTTGGCGTGTCACCAGTAAGTCATTCAGATCGGTTACATAAGCCTGAGGTGATGACATACATGTGATACCTCCCTCATCATCAGGGAGACTCCAGGAAATGAGCCACAAAATTGGTAAACTTTCTTCTAAAATATACTACTTTTCTAACAAAAATACAAAATCTCCCTGAAATGAATCAGGAATTTCCCTATATATTCTATACATTTTTCAAAAATCTCACTGAAATGGAAGAAAAATCTCCCTGATTGCTCTTTCAAACTCATCACATGTATGTGATGATCAGAAATTGATCAACTCAGAGTCAGATTCAGAAGATAGATTATGAAAGGAGTAATCGCAATTCCTAAAAAAAAATTACATTATCAAGGCTACTTACAAAAACATTTGACAACTTGTATGTTGATCATCATCACTGAAGAAATATATTCAATTATATAAATAATTCTTCACAAAATCCTCGCGAGAGGGTGTTGCAATGTAAAAAGAAAGAAAGAAAGAAAGTAAATTAGAAGGTAACTGTTCCTTTTAAACTATTTCTGCAACTGCAATTTCCGTCTGTCGTGTCATTTCGACCCAGGAAATGTCGGTCTCTTTTGTAAATTCTGCCAGTGTGGTCTTCTCCGGAATGGACCAAAATACCGGAAATGGCTGTTGGACAACATTACGAAAACATGCCAATATGATATACAGTAATTTTTTCAGGTCAAAAATCGATAATTTTCAGAGGAAATTTTTTTTATATTTTTCTTATTTTTGCTCAAAACATAGATTGTGGGTACACGTTAGAACCGCCTCACCGAGGTGGTTCTAACGAGTACCCACAATCTATGTTTTGGAGTAAAAATAAGAAAAACAGGTATACCCCTGCATACCCCAGTTTTACTATATAAAAGTGGGGTCACAGGGTATTCATTGCACGGACATGTTTTCCTGATGTGAAGTATTGTCAATTTGGCGTGTCACCAGTAAGTCATTCAGATCGGTTACATAAGCCTGAGGTGATGATCAGAAATTGATCAACTCAAGAGTCAGATTCAGAAGATAGATTATGAAAGGAGTAATCGCAATTCCTAAAAAAAATTACATTAAATTATCAAGGCTACTTACAAAAACATTTGACAACTTGTATGTGGACCTGATGAACTCCATCCTAGAGTCCTTAAAGAATTGGCAAAAGAATTAGGACCTGTATTTGCACATCTCTTCCAGCAGTCAATCAATACGGGTGAAATCCCCAAGGAATGGTCACTTGCTAATATTTGTCCACTTTTCAAGAAAGGTGACAGGTCCCTTGCTTGTAATTACCGCCCAGTTTCTTTGACTTGTATTCCTTGCAAACTTCTAGAACATATTGTCTGCTCAAATATCATGGGTCATCTTGACCAGTATAATCTTTTGTCGGACAAACAGCATGCATTCAGGAAATGGCATAGTTGTGAAACTCAGTTAATTACAGTGATAAATGATTGGTCAAAAATATTGGACAAAAAGGGTCAGGTTGACACTTTTATTTTAGACTTTGAAAAAGCTTTTGACACCCCTCCACATGAACTTCTTAAAAGCAAATTGTTTAGTTATGGTATAGGTGGAAAGACATTGGAATGGATAAATGCTTTTTTGTGCTTCAGGCAGCAAAGGGTAGTAGTTAATGGTGTTAAATCTGACTGGGCCCCTGTTGTGTCTGGTGTCCCTCAGGGCACCGTTCTCGGTCCATTGTTGTTCTCCTTGTACATAAATGACATACCCGTTGGCATTGACTCTCAAATCAGGCTTTTTGCTGATGACTGTGTTTGTTACCGTGAAATTAAAACAGTAGAAGATACATTGAAACTTCAGAAAGACATTGACCTTTTAGGGGGCTGGGCCCGAAAATGGGGCATGAGATTTCAACCTGTCAAATGCAACATGATGCAGCTGACAAATAAGCCGATAAATAAAATTGAGGCCTCGTACACCCTCGAGGGAACGGTTTTGGAAAATGTTGATAGCATTAAATATCTAGGTGTAACAATTACAAATGACCTCAAGTGGAATACCCATATCAATAATATCTGTACTAAAGCCAACAGAACACTTGGATTCTTGAAGAGAAACTTATTTTCTTGCCCCCAAGATGTTAAAGAAGCAGCTTATAAAGGACTGGTGCGCCCAGTCCTGGAATATGGAAGTTCTGTTTGGGATCCTTATACTAAATGCCTCCAGGAGGAATTGGAGAAGGTTCAGAATCGTGCCGCTAGATTTGTAACTAGGAATTATACTTTCGAGGAAGGTAGTATGACTGGCATTCTTGAACAACTCAGATGGGAATCTCTCAAGAAAAGGAGGACGGATAATCGACTTATATTACTATACAAAGGTCTGAAGGGTAAAGCCAGAATACCTACAGATGACCTTATCCCAAAGACTAGGCGTTGTAGAAATAGCCACTCCAAGGCATTTCAGCTTCCATCTGCTAGTATAGAGGCCTATAAATGTAGTTTCTTTCCCCAGACTATCAGGGACTGGAATGACCTCCCTGACTCTCTGTTTTCTACTGCTGAAATGTCAGATGATTGTGTGTCCACGTTCGCTTCACTCGTGCGTTCAAGGGACTAATTTCCCCCCCCCCCATCCGAACCCCCTGGTGAAATAATGTCATTTGACGTGTCACCAGTAAACTATTCTGATTCTGATTCTGATCATCATCACTGAAGAAATATATTCAATATAAATATTCTTCACAAAATCCTCCTCGCGAGAGGGTGTTCGTTGCAATGTAAATAAATTTTCCTTGTTAAAAGGAACGCTTGGCTAGTTTGTATATACCATTATTTGTCCGTGTGTTGTGGTTTTTCGTAGGTTTGTGGAGTTTTTCGGTAACTCGATGGATCACATCGGTTATGAACACTTCCTCGCTACGGTGGATTTCAAGCTTTCGTACTTGGTCGGACCTAGCACAAAGTTCCGGGTTTTAACATTATCCGCCCAGAACGCCACCTAGATCCAAATACGTCAAGTCCTTATAAAAACGGCGGAGAGCAAGTCTGGTTTCCGTCTTCAATTGCTTTATTATGCAAGAAGTGTGGCAAAATATTGCGACTGGAACCAGGCCCCTGGATATCAAAGGGAAACCCCATAGGTTGAAGGAAAACCCCCACAGATTGAGGAGAAATCCTCATTCCGGTTCAATTGCTTGACGCTGTCGCGCCAAGCAAAAGAAAGAAAGAAAGTAAATTAGAACGTAACTGTTCCAGAATTTTGAAAGAGAAGTTTTTTTCTATTATTTTTCGAATTTCCCATTGTTTTTGTTTGTAAAACTTCTCGACTTTAGGTCAAGAAGTTTGGGACCTGCAATTTCTCATTGTTGGTCGCTGTTTTCCCCCAAATTAAGAGTCTAAGCATCGATTTTCTTAGTCGTGCGATTCGCGCCAAAACGATTCGTACTTTACTTGAAAATTTCTTTTCTTGAAACTTTTTGGCCTGAGAGCTGACAAGCTTTTGGACCAGAATTTGTTCAAGCTTCATTGACAGTGACATTGAACGGCTCTAGCAGGGCTGCAACGATCTGTCATAAAATTTAAAGAATCTGAATAGTTTTTCTGGTTTGACCTTCCCCCACCCACTTTTTTTCATATAGTGATTGAAGGTCTTTTTGTTTAATCATTTGAATTGGAACTCATGGCTTCAGGTTTTGTCGGACCAACTGTGGGGCGGTTGACTTGTCGGGGTGGAAAAGAGCTGGTATGTTGTTTCCATACACCGAAGTCTTGTCCGCTGCTCCTCAGGTTGGCTTTGTTGTTGGTTTTTGGGCTCTGTGTTTGGAAGTGGACAACATCAGGAGATATTTTAGATGTGAACCAGGACTGTAGTATAGGATTTGGTAAATCAGTTGGTGGAATTGCTCAGAGCTTGGCTCTCACAAGGAAAATTGGTAACCGAAGAGGCTCCGAAGGATTACGCAGTTTCAATCCTTCAAAGGGAACAAACTTGTTGATTCTTATTATTTTGGCTGGAGATATAGAAATGAACCCAGGCCCCAGGTTCCAGTGCCGCACGTGCAAGAAGTATTGTAAGGCGGCCGAGAAAGCAGTTAAATGTGAAGATTGTGAGAAACGCTTCCATGCGTCTTGCGTAAATCTTGGTCCCGTTGAGTTACAAAAGATTGAGTCGGGTAATGATTCTTGGTATTGTTCAAACTGCAAAGCTGAGTGCAGCCTATGCAGTGGTGCTGTTTTGAATTCCCATAAGGCTGTCCAGTGTGACAAATGTGAAATGTGGGTGCACAATAACTGTTCTTTTATGTCAGACTCAGAGTATGAAACGATGCAAAACTCAAACTGTACATGGATTTGCCCAAAATGTGACTTTTTCAATTTCTCAGACTCTTTTTTCAATGAACAGTTTAACTTGGAAAGTGAAAATAGGTTTGACCTACTTGCAAGAGGTCATGAAAACAAGTCCACTGAAACCTTGAATAGCAAAAACAGTTTTATTAGTGGTCTGAAATTTTCCAGTATCAACATAAACAGTATAAGAGGAAAAAAACTTGAGTTGTTGGCCTTCATTGATTTTCATCAATCGCAGATTTTGGCGATTCAGGAAACAAAAATTGACAATTCCATATTAACGTCTGAATTATTTCCGGAATCTTTTCCATACAGCGTGTACAGAAAGGATAGAACCTTACATGGTGGTGGTGTTATGCTTCTTGTACACAAGGACATCCCACACATGCCCCTCACAGAATTGGACAATGACTCAGAGTCAGTTTGGGTCAAACTTTTTGTAAATAAGAAAACTCACTTTGTGGCTAGCTGGTATCGACCACCTGTCGATGGTCATTTACCTGTATCGGACAATGGAAATGACTTATTGAATTCACTGGAAAAGTTTGACAATCTATTTAGAGAACAGCTTGACAAAATCAAAAATATTAATAAAGGCAACAAACCCCCCTTAATTCATGTTTTAGGTGATTTCAACTTTAGAGATATTGTATGGCCGGACAGACTCAGCAAATCTGGGTCATCATTGAGTCAGACGGAGGGTCAGATTTTGATAGATATCATGAATGACCATGGTTTGGAACAATTAGTCAATTTCCCCACCAGAGAAAGAAATACTTTGGACTTAATTTTGACCTCTCTTCCTGGTCAGTTTGTAGACATTCATTCCCCGGATAAGCTCAGTGATCATGACATTGTTTCTGGCACATTGAAAATTGCTATCCCCCCTATAAAGAAACCTAGGAGAAAAGTGTATCGTTATCAGAAAGGTGATTATGAATCTATGAGAGCAGAAACACTTAAATTTGCAAAGGAAAGATACTTCAACGGTTACTCAGATACTCGGTCGGTCCAGGAAAATTTCAATCTCATTACATCGTTTATTCAGGAATCGGCAGATAAACATATCCCCTCAAAAACTAGTCGCTCAGTTTCCTCTGTCCCTTGGATAACACCTGAAATAAGAAGGAAGATTCGCAGAAAAAATGCAACTCATGCAAAAGCTAAAAAGACTGGTAGTGCAAAATTTAGATCTAAATTTGAATCTTTACGGAAAGAGATCAAAGCTGATATCAGGAAGCAGCATGATCTTTATGTGAACAACTTGGTAGGAGATGTTAAGGCTAATCCTAGAGATTTTTACAGGTACATAAACAGTCAGAAAAAAGATACCCAAGGTATTCCCCCGTTGAAAAAGAGAAATGGAAGTGGAATAGCTCAATCTGAATTTGAGAAGGCGGAAGAATTTAATGGTCAGTTCTCGGATGTTTTCACTAAAAGTGAATACAAACAGGTCCCTCTTATGGATAGATCTGCCCCATTCATGCATGATATTGTGGTCACAAAGGAAGGGGTGACCAAACTTCTCAAAGGTCTAAACCCGTCTAAAGCCTTAGGGCCTGATGAGCTTCATCCTAGAGTCCTAAAGGAACTGGCTATGGAATTAGGGCCAGTATTCGCCCATCTCTTCCAGCAGTCAATTGATACAGGTGAAATTCCTAAAGAATGGTCTCTTGCTAATATTTGCCCCCTGTTTAAGAAGGGCGACAGGTCACTTGCCCGCAATTACCGCCCTGTTTCTTTGACATGCATTCCTTGTAAGCTTCTTGAACATATTGTATGCTCAAATATTATGGCCCATCTTGATGAACATGAACTCCTGTCGGACAGGCAACACGCATTTAGGAAATGGCATAGCTGTGAAACTCAGTTGACTACAGTGATAAATGACTGGGCCAAAATCTTAGACAAAAAAGGCCAGGTCGACACTTTTATACTCGATTTTGAAAAGGCTTTCGATACTCCTCCCCATGAACTCCTTAAGAGCAAATTGTTCAGCTATGGAATAGGTGGAACAACACTGAATTGGATAAATGCTTTCCTTTGTTTCAGACAACAAAGGGTAGTGGTAAATGGTATTAAATCGGATTGGGCTCCAGTTGTGTCGGGTGTCCCTCAGGGCACCGTTCTCGGCCCCTTGCTGTTTTCCTTGTATATAAATGACATCTCAGCAGACATCGAGTCTGAAATAAGACTCTTTGCTGATGATTGTGTTTGCTATCGTGAAATCAAGAATGAAGAGGATACATTGAAACTTCAAAGAGACATTGATCGCCTAGGCAGTTGGGCTAGAAAATGGGGAATGAGATTTCAACCCGTCAAATGCAACATGATGCAACTGACAAATAAACGGTCTAGTAAGATACAGGCTAACTACACCCTTGAGGGCACTTTACTGGAAAATGTTGAAAGCATAAAATACCTGGGTGTAACTATCACAAATGATTTGAAATGGAATACTCATATTTCCAATGTTTGTACAAAGGCTAACAGAACTCTCGGATTCTTGAGGAGAAATTTGTATTCTTGTCCCCCAGATGTGAAAGAAGCAGCTTATAAAGGACTGGTGCGGCCGGTCTTGGAATATGGAAGCTCAGTTTGGGACCCTCACACTCATGGCCTCCAGGAAGAACTGGAAAAGGTCCAAAATCGTGCGGCAAGGTTTGTGACGGGAAATTATGTTTTTGAAACTGGGAGCATGACTGGCATTTTAGGTCAACTGAAATGGGAATCTCTTAAGAAAAGGAGGAAGGATAGTAGACTTATATTGCTATACAAAGGTCTAAAGGGTAAAGCCAGAATACCCACAGATGACCTTATCCCAAAGAATAGGCGTTGTAGAAATCAACACTCTTTGGCTTTTCAGATACCTTCAGCTAGCAAAGAAGCGTACAAAAGTAGTTTCTTTCCACAGACTATCAGGGACTGGAATGACCTCCCTGATTCACTTGTCTCCTCTGCTGAAATGTCTGATGACTGTGTGTCCAAGTTCGCTTCACTCGTGCGTTCAAGGGACTAATTTCCCCCCCATCCGAACCCCCTGGTGAAATAATGTTATTTGGCGTGTCACCAGTAAACTATTCAGATTCAGATTCAGATTCCTTTAAAACTATTTCTGCAACTGCAATTTCTGTCTGTCGTGTCATTTCGACCCAGGAAATGTCGATCTCTTTTGTAAATTCTGCCAGTGTGGTCTTCTCCGGAATGGACCAAAATACCGGAAATGGCTGTTGGACAAGAAGAAAGATATCCAAGACATCCCCCTTTGTAGGCGAGACGCTAGATTCTGTATCTACCGTATTTAACGAAATCGCACAACACCCTCCACATACTTTGTTTGCAGTATGCAATTGGTCCATTGGCCATCTTAGATGAGTTCTAGGCACGTTGTCGCCCCGGCAAGTGGTGCACAATATTTCTGTAGCTCGTTACATAAGTTAAATGTTCAAAATATATCTGTACCAACAAAATAGCGAAACCTACTATGCTCCACCCACTTTAATCATGCAACAACACTAATTATATCACGTACTAGAACAATTTAACAGACATGCTTTATGATCTTTAAAAGTTGAAATTAGACATTATACGGTGTTACAAACGTTACTTCTACATCTATGGCGTAAAAATAGTGGTTTTGGTTAAAAAAAAAGTTTTTGTTTTTGGCATTTCTTTCTTCATATTCCAAAAGCTATAGGTCCTTTCCTACTGACCAATAGTTCAACTTGGCTATTACACAAAACAAGGACACGCTAGAGTGTCCTTGCACAAAATCATATATTTATATTAAATATTTAATTTATTTTATTCAAATAATGTAACATTTCCTAAGGATACCGCCGTATGCTGTAACATTTTAAAAGTAGGCGTTTCAACAAAAATATCAAAATGAATAACTGTTATATGTTTGTGTAAAGTATTTAGTTCTATTTTACACACCCTATGATAAATACAGGTTTAGTGTGCTGAAATACACAGCCTGTGACTTGCAAGTATGCTCATGGTAACGTATGTAACACCTTAATGTTAACAATGGTGTATAACATGCTTTGGGATTTTGTGCTTTGGGTGTGTGCGCTTTAAGTTCACTGACAACCGGATTACACTCTTGAATATTTGCTATATCATACATATATTATTTCTTAATAAGTGCTAAATCATAATTACATACAGCGATGAGCATTTTATCTGCATTAAAATCATTAAAACTGATTTTTTATATTTAATAATTATGTGTTACATACGTTACCATATTTACCAATCAAAAGTACACATTTCTGGCAAAGCAGTGAGCATTCATCTTAAAGAAGGCATATATGTTATTGATCTACAACAAGATGATTGTATTTTTTTCTTCTTTTCTTCAAACTTGTCTGTTCATAGTTGACTTTGAACACTTTATTCTTTCATAATCTGAAGTGAGTTACTGTGGACTATATGCAATAACTTTCGACTAAGGAATGACATGATGATTAATTTTTTCAGGTTTGTAAAAGAAAAGTAATAAGTGTCTTTTAGATCAGTGTATCTAAAATATAAATGTGCAAAGAAAAGTATATTAAAATAGCTTACTGTTCTGTTATTAAACAGTCTGTTTTGAAAATGTAACATACGTAACACCATCGATGCATATATGTGATTAAAAATATCAACACATGTGCCAGTAACATTCTTTCATCAGATGACATTAATATATTTAGGTTTGGACTTTATTTTAGAGATGCATAGTGCATTTTTCAAACTTAGAGTATATTTCTGTTTTGAATGGGTAACATACGACGTGCGTAACGGCTTCTGGAGGGCAACTGCACCATACCATTGGGCGACAACGTGCATAGAAAATCTTTATATTGATCAACGAAGCCACCCGTAGTGTATTAAAATTGAAATTCGCAAAGAGAAGTATATTAAAATAGCTTACTGTTCTGTAATTAACATTTACACAGGCTGTTTTGAGAATGTAACATACGTAACACCATCGATGCATGAAAATGATTAAATATATCAATATATGTGCCCGTAACATTCTTTCATCAGATGATATTAATACATTTAGGTTTGGCATTTAGATTAGAGATTCATAGTGTATTTTACAAACTTAAAGCACATTTCTGGTTTGAATGGGTAACATACGTAACGTGGAGGACAAATGCACCATATCACAGGGCGACAACGTACCTAGAAGCTCTTTATATTGACCAAAGAAGCCACCCATAGTATCAAACCTAGTATGTGGAGGGTGTTGTGCGAAACGAAAAATTTCCCTACCCACCGTCTCCTCTATTGAAGGATATTGATCGATTAGGTAGTGGGGCCTGGAAAACGTTGAAAGCATAAAATACCTGGGTGTAACTATCACAAATGATTTGAAATGAAATACTCATATTTCCAATGTTTGTACAAAGGCTAACAGAACTCTCGGTTTCTTGAGGAGAAATTTGTATTCTTGTCCCCCAGATGTGAAAGAAGCAGCTTACAAAGGACTGGTGCGGCCGGTCTGGGAATATGGAAGCTCAGTTTGGGACCCTCACACTCATGGCCTCCAGGAAGAACTGGAAAAGGTCCAAAATCGTGCGGCAAGGTTTGTGACAGGAATTTATGTTTTTGAAACTGGGAGCATGACTGGCATTTTAGGTCAACTGAAATGGGAATCTCTTAAGAAAAGGAGGAAGGATAGTAGACTTATATTGCTATACAAAGGTCTAAAGGGTAAAGCCAGAATACCCACAGATGACCTTATCCCAAAGAATAGGCGTTGTAGAAATCAACACTCTTTGGCTTTTCAGATACCTTCAGCTAGCAAAGAAGCGTACAAAAGTAGTTTCTTTCCACAGACTATCAGGGACTGGAATGACCTCCCTGATTCACTTGTCTCCTCTGCTGAAATGTCTGATGACATGTGTCCAAGTTCGCTTCACTCGTGCGTTCAAGGGACTAATTTCTCCCCCATCCGAACCCCCTGGTGAAATAATGTCATTTGGCGTGTCACCAGTAAACTATTCAGAAATGGAGTATTCACCATTTTTGCATTATCCGCTGGTTCCCAGCTTTAAAAAATCAACATTGGAAATATAGGTAACCAGAACCCCCTGAGGGGGGTTTCTGGCTACCTGTTTTTCCAATATTTATTTTTGTCAGCAGGAAACCAGCCGATAATGCAAAAATGGTGAATGAGATTCCAGCCCTTCAAGTGCAACATGATGCAGCTGACGTCAACAAACGGACTAGCAAAATTCAGGCTTCTTACAGTGTTGGAAAATGTTGAAAGTATCAAATTTCTCGGTGTAACAATAACTAAGGATTTAAAATGGGATATTCACATCAGCAATGTGTGTACTAAATCCAATAGGACCCTTGGTTTTCTGAGATGAAATCTGTTTTCTTGCCCCCAAGATGTGAAAGAAGCTGCCTATAACACGGGTGGGCATCAGGGGAGCTACCTCGAAAATGTGTTAACGCAAATTTGTTCCCACGCCACATCCGCGAACTGTCGAGGTAGTGGAAATCCCCATAATTGGAAGTACACGCAAAGGTGAGCTCTCGCTTTTTTGCTTTTTTTCTTTCAAGGGGCGCATTACTCAGAAATCGGGTGATGCAATCCCATGTAAATATGGTTTAACAATGCATGAAGACCGAAAACCCCATTAAATAGTGGAAAATATGAGCAGGACGACCTAAACATCACGACTGTCGGACTGCATTTTCGCCGTGTGTTGACATATAGGCGGGCATCTCAGACAGATTTTGTAGCTCAGATTCAGTTTTGGACCGCTGTCACATGTTTTGGTGCAAAACATGATCAAATTGACTACAATGACGCAAAAATTTCAGATCCCCTGTTCTCCTGAATAGATTACCTACCCAAAAATGCATTCGTGTTGTTCCCAGACCAGCGAGGTAGCGGTAATCTAGCGAGGCAGTTCCAACGCGTTTACCTAGGCAAAACAAAAGCAGTTTATTATTTGGCTTATTTGGTGTTCTACGTCCCACTCAGCAGCTAGGGTCATATGGACACGGGATCTCGGTTAAAAGTCTCGTCCGAAAGACTAGAGAAGCCTGGGACCGAACCCTAGACCCCTGGCTACGTCGAGTGACTTGTCCTTTATGCCATTGCTGTAAACAACATTAAAATATGTGTGAGTTAATAAGAGCGCTAACACACCGCGCCTATATAGCCAATGCTTTAAAAACGTGTTACATTGAACAACAATTTCACACTTTGTAAGCGCGGGGCTATGGCGTCAATTTCAGATGCAAACGTGACGTCAGTTGCTGCGACAGACGGGCGTTACGGCATTTTTACTGATGTAACAAATTCATTGTAGGCATTAGTGAAACAGTCTATTTTTTGCGGGATTTCTTTAGTGCAATTGCGTCGAAATGGCACTGCAACTGAAGGCTTCAAGTGTATTTTTGTCCATGATTGTGTGTTGGAATGTTAAAAGATCAGCTCTAGTGCGCGAATTGTTCAGTAATAAATCAGTTTGTCGGTCAGTCGTAAGCAGATAAATCACTCGCGCTACGCGCTCGTGAATTGATCTGCTTTACAACTGACATCCAAAAAGTGAATTAATACTCAACAATTCACAGCTAGAGCTGATCTATTTCTTAAACATGTTACATTTTACATGCATCTTTCTTCACAGCAATTTAAGGAATAGGATTTTGTAACGTTTGGCTGGTGAAAGCCACAAGATAACCATACGGCTTACATCAGCTAAAAGCAAATAATCATAAAAAGACTGTCCCTCTATACATTGAGAGCACCTCAAATCGACTTCAAATTCAATTCTGGTTCTCTAATATACACGTACGTATGAATCATATATGACGCATGGATTTGTTTTAACGCAGTTTTAACAGTTATTTCTCCTTCTTTCTGTTGCAGATTGATATATTATGGAGGGAAAACGCGATGAGGGGAAAAGTTTTTGTACGATAACGAGAGTCCTTTTTTCTTTCTGCCTTTGAAGACACCCATCTGAAAAAAAAAAACCACTAAAATTAATCAAACAGTATTTTTATGAAGCAAAGTTCACTAAGTTTAAAAACAACATGCAAAACCTTTGCCACTATGCTGTTCCATTCTCGGCAATATAACGGTATATACGAGTACTCAGCGTCAGTGAAAAGTTACCAGTAAATCTGGTAGGTCTAACACATGATCAATTTTGGTTGTTTTCCACTTGGGTTTTGGTTGGGATTTATGTTGTAATTGCGCCAGTTACTGATCATTGTTTCACTTTAACTTATAAGTTCTCAAAAAAACTGCAAAAATCAGAAATCGCACGTGCGTCACAGCTCCGAGACTAGCGGAACTGAATTTCGCAAATAAACCATTAGGTCGCTGTCCTGAATCATGAAAATATATCAACACATGAAGATATGTGAAATAATTTCCAAAATATCTACTATCAATTTCCGATAACTTTTCTTTGACGCTGAATATTATATCCGTGAGTGAAAAATAAAAAAAGAGGCAAAAAGCACTGAGTTTACATTTTATACAGTTAATCAATTCCGTTTTATATCAACCGAATGGCTAGATGTTTGAAACTACCTCGCTAGATTACCGCTACCTCGCTGGTCTGCGAACAACACGAATGCATTTTTGGGCAGGTAATCTATTCAGGAGAACAGGGGATCTGAAATTTTTGCGTCATCGTAGTCAATTTGGTCATGTTTTGCACCAAAACATGTGACAGCGGTCCAAAACTGAATCTGAGCTACAAAATCTGTCTGAGATGCCCGCCGATATGTCAAGACACGGCGAAAATGCAGTCCGACAGTCTTGATGTTTAGGTCGTCCTGCTCATATTTTCCACTATTTAAGGGGGTTTTCGGTCTTCATGCACTGTTAAACCATATTTACATGGGATTGCATCGCCCGATTTCTGAGTAATGCGCCCCTTGAAAGAAAAAAAGCAAAAAAGCGAGAGCTCACCTTTGCGTGTACTTCCAATTATGGGGATTTCCACTACCTCGACAGTTCCCGGATGTGGCGTGGGAACAAATTTGCGTTAACACATTTTCGAGGTAGCTCCCCTGATGCCCACCCGTGTATAAATTAAAGGTCTGGTGTTTGGGACCCTCATTATGAAGGTCTTATAGATAGTTTGGAGAAAGTGCAAAAGCGTGCAGCTAGGTTTGTAACTAGGAATTATACATATGAAAAAGGTAGTATGACAATTATGGAAATCCCTGCAGAAAAGAAGGAAGGATTATAGAATTGTATTGCTTTACAAAGGTCTAAAAGGGTGAGCAAAATTACCCACGGATGACCTTATCCCCAAAAATAGGCGTTGTATGAATCAACACTCCATTGCATTTCAGATATCTTCAGCAAGTACAAATGCCTATTTACATATCCCCCCCCCCCCCCCGACAATTTGATTCTCTGATCTCCTCTGCTGAAATGTCAGATGACTTTGTGTATAAAATTTAATTCTCTTGTGAGAGCTCGGGACTAATCCCTTCCGGTCAAGCCCCACCCCCTGGTGTGGTATTAATTGTCAGTTTGACGTTTCAACTGTAAACTTTATACTCAGAAAACATACCGTAAGCCGAGTGAGCAGCTATTTCCCCAATAGGCGGCCACTCAGTTACCCGAACTTAAATAGAAATATGAAAACGCACATAAGGTCCAAACAGTACAAAAGATCGACTCAAAGAAGCAGCTTATAAAGGACTAGTGCGTCCGGTCCTGGAATAAGGGAAGTTCTGTTTGGGAGGCCTTCAGGAAGAATTGGAGAAGGTACAGAGTCGTGCCGGAAGGAAGTATGGCTGGCATTCTCGAACAATTCAAGTGGGAATCTCTCAAGAAAAGAAGGACGGATAATCGACTTATATTGCTATACAAAGGTCTGAAGGGTAAAACCAGAATACTACCGATGGCATTATCCACAAAAAAGGCGTTGTAGAAATAATCACTCCATGGCATTTCAGCTAAAATCTACAATAGAGGCCTATAAATATAGTTTCTTTCCCCAGACTATCAGGGACTGGAAATACATCCCTAACCCTCTGTTTTCCAACGCTGAAATGTTAGATGATTGTGTACCCAAGTCCGCTTCGCCCTAGGGACTAATATATCCCCATCCGAACTCCTGGTGAAATAATGTCATTTGGCGTGTCACCAGTAAACTATTCAGATTCAGAATCTCTGTAGCTGAATGTACGTCTTAAAGGCTGTATGTGTTTTGTTCTTTTCTTTATTAGAGTATGATATATGCATCTGCAAGATTATCAATTACAACACCACCATCTTCAGAATGGCGGAGAACGCCCAAACGCTACCGGATAGAAGGGGTCAAGTGACTTTTGGTTTTGTTTGGCGCAATCTGACAATGGCACCTAGGCATACTAATTTTAAAAGTAAGGCTTTGCATACAAAATGATGGTTCGACCTCAACTTGAGAATGCAGCTCCCATTTGGCATCCCTGTGACAGAACTAAGATTTCTAAGGCGAAGAAGGTGTAGATGATTGCATCCAGGTGGACATGCAGGCTAATGAGGAACGCTAGTAGAGTCGACGATATGCTAGACGAAATTGAGTGGGCATCCCGAGAGTCCCATCCCACAGGGAGCGGCCCTCCTTAACATTCGTTTGCAAGATACACTGCGGTAGAGTGGCTCTTGACAAAGACAAATACCTAACACCGGCACCCAACCCAAGACATACTCAGGCATCACAATATACAGTTACTTTGCTTACGATGTCCCGAGAACTTTATTTTTTCCATGATTTTTTTCCGGTTTGGAATAGCGCCTCTCTTCTTTAGTGGTCTCACCTGAGACCACTGAGGAATTTAAGGTTCTCATTTAAATCATAGGCCCAGAGAATGTGTTCTAGTATGCTTCTGATTTATACCTTGTAGAAAGTTGAAATGGCGTGTCTCAAATGTTTTTCTCCCTTGACTAACTCCTACCCAGCGGGCACATGACGTCAAAATGACGTCATATCAACGTCGATGCGACGTCATAACGTCGCATCGACGTCGATCTGACGTCATTCTGACGTCATGTGCCCGCTGGGTAAACTTTGCCACCCATTATACACCTGAGGTGATAATTAGAAATTAATCGACGCAATATCAGAAGATAGATATATACATGTGGATAAGGACAATGACCCTTGCGAAGAAGCTCTATGGGAACGGAAGTACACGGACAACTGCTATTGACCGGAAAGTCACGTCATTTGAGACCATATACGTCGGAGAATCGGTCACTTGCGGCAACACTTTGATTATTTGTTTACACTCGATGAAAGCGTCGTCTCAAATCATGGAAAAGTAGACATACCCATCTTCTTTGGCTTAAATGCAAGTTACATAATATTACTTTTCAGTCACCAACGAACTTGCTATTTTATCGCCAGCTTTTCGTGAAACGAAACTTTAATCACGTATTTATCGTGTCTTGATAAAGTGATTTTCGAAATTGTAAACACGAATAAAACACATGCGGAAAAAAGTAACACCATAGATTTGTACAGTCACTTGCTTTGATGACATAAAATGCAAATGGCCGATCGTCTATTGTACAATTAGAAATTGAACGATCCTTCTACTGTACACTCGCAAGTGCCGCTAAAATCGTTCATATGAGCTGTTTTATGTCCGGACCTGGCTGGTTGTGCTAATTGATAGAGTTTGTCTCAGTGTAATGCGATACATCGGTCCCTTTGCTCTTGTACATGTATCTATCTACTGATGATACTGAATCGCTCAGGCGTGAGGTAGGTGCATATTTAGAATTCGTTCATTAGTGAGTGAGTTTTCCAGCCAAGGTTTGTAAGCATCTCTGTGATTCTGTAAGTGCGGCGGTAGTCACTCATGACATTTTGCCGTCCTTCTCTGGGACCTCACGAATTTTCCTGCTATACGATTGTGAGTCGTTGAAAGGTGCCCAGAATCTAGAGGCATATTCCAATGAAGTGGGACAAAGGTCTTACATGTAGGCAAATGTCTCATTTTCTGTCAGTCATACACTAAAAATGATAATAATGGATGCTATATAAGTGGTCCTAAAGGAATATCTTCTGAAGGAGCTAGTGGTACCACTGTTTGTTCGATTTATGACCCCTGCTGTTGCAATATGATCAAATAACAGTCATAACGAGGAGATAATCTAATCTCTGGAGGGGATAGTAGTAAAGAGGCCCCTAAAGGATAATATCTATGGTACCACTTTTAACCTATGCAGAGATGTCTAGGCTCTATGTATACACCACATACAACTCAATTGCAAGTCGCGCAGGTCGCATCCGCGCTATTCCAATCCAGTATATTTTTAGGTTGTTTATTTAAATTATTGGATATTTTCTGTGTGAGCAACAGAGCATAACATGTTTGAAAAGAATAACCTTGTGGTGATATAAATAATTGAAATGTGTAACATTAAGTGTCACATCATAAGAAATTTGTTGTATGATGAAAATAAAAGCACGGATCATTTGTTTCTCTCGAGGGATTTTCTTTATCGGAATTTAAGAAACTGAAGCTGGGCAGCCTGTTTCGTGTATCCACTCGTAAACCACGAAAAATGGATTCTTTCATAAACGTTGTTAAAAACGTTCTCACAACTATTGATTACACCCGTATGTCAGCCATCCCAGGAAATCAAAAGACTTCGTAATTATATATCCGATACACAACAAACAATTTAAACAGCCATGGTATTATAAGCTTGTGAATCGACAAACAAATTTTGGACTATGGAAAGAAACATTGCCGCATACGCAGAGGAATTTTTGCGTAAAAGTAAGTTGTATCTATTTATTCTATGAATTTACCTAGAGGGGAAAAAGGTACGAACACGTTCAAAGTCTTCCAGGTCAAAACGACCGTATAAACCATCCAATGGGCGGTTTGCCTAAAGTTTACTATGCCAGTGTCACCAACAAGGCAGGCACATGTACTAGCCGGGTGTCGAACCTGTAACCTCTTGAATTGCTAAGCGAACACACTAACCATTAGACTACTGCGGCGGTTATCGAAACTGTCCCCAGGAAACAGAAAGTGGTGTTCTGTACATGTACTGAATCTGAGAATATGAACCGACAAAATACCGATGTCCTAGTAAGAAACTGACGGGAAGGGATCTTAAGAAAGAGCCCCGAATGAATAAATAAACAATAAACATGAGATTCTTTAAGAGCAGTGAACATATTTAATGAGAAAGGGTGTGGGCCAACCACTCGGCACAACTCATGGGGCACATGGAAGAAAATGATCTATTTACCAAACACCAACATGGCTTCAGAAAGTTTTTCATGTGTAACACAGCTTATGGATATATGTGACAAATGGTCTGAGGAACTAGACAATAGGAATAGCATTGACACAATCTACCTCGACGTCCTGAAAGCTTTTGATAGCGTCCCGCATCAGAGGCTGTTGCTAAAGCTCAAAGGATATGGAATCCAGGGTAGATTGCTAAAATGGATAGGGAACTTTCTAAAAGATAGGAAGCAACGGATACTAGTAGACGGGAAGTCATCAGAATAATGGGCAGATGTAACCAGTGGTATAAAGAATGTGCAGATATAACCAGTGGGCCAACTTTTTTTTTTATTTACAACAATGACAACCCCGATGTTGTCCACAGTTTGTTGATGATGGCAAACTATACGCTGTGATTAATGCAGCCAACGATGCTAGTATAGTTCAGCAAGACTTGTCAAGAGTGGATAGATAATCTGATGTATGGCAAATTAAGTTCAATAATTCTTATAAGAAATGCAATCACATGCACTTTAAAATAGGTAAAAATCAAATCTTCAGTATGTCTGTAAATGGGGAAGAAACAGAAATAAACCAAGTGTCAGAGCAAGAAGGTCTTGGGGTTATCATAATATACGACACATTAAAATTTATACCACATATTCAAGCTATGATTAAAAAGGCCAACAGAAACAATTATTTAGGGATAATAAAACTTAGATAAAACTGTTTTCGCAAATCTATACAAAAGCATTATTAGGCCAAATTTAGAATACGCGTCAACCTTCTGGTCAGTTAAATATCAAAAAGACAGCTGAGCAGAGAAGAGCAACAAGACTGGTACACAATATAAGACACCTTTAGTTAATCAAACTGACAGAATGAAAGATCTAGGGCTACCCTCGTTACAATAAAGAAGATCTAGAGAAGACCAAATTGAAGTTTTTAAGGTAACAAGGATCAGTTATTCCGAATGCAAACTCTGGAAAATCATGGTCAAGTTATTTGTCTTTAGAATCATCCTGGATTACCGTAGACATAATTCGTATCGTCTCAACTGTCTGCATTTCGGCCTCTATGCCATGTTCTTATTTTCATTTTGACACGTCAATCAAAGTACGTTTTGGCATGTTGAAATCAGATAAAATTTCAGTCACACGTATAATTATAGCAATTTATTGTGCATACTAGTGACGGCTGAGGACCACCCGAACGTACAAAATTATTGTAGATTCTAACACACCTCGCCTATATAGCCAATGGTAAAAAACGTGTTATATTGTGCAACAATTTCACTGGGCGAATAAGCGTGACGTTACTTTGCGGCATTTGTGACGTCAGCTATCCCACAAAGCAGCGTTAGACGGTGAAACGTCGTTTTAGCGCACAACAAACGTAATAAGTGTGTGTAAATACCAGCATTACAGTCAAATATTTGGCGGGATATCTGCAATGCAATGGCGGAAAGCTGAACGATATCGACGGTTTCAGCAACATTTATTCCGTTTATTGCGTGTTAGAATCGAAATAGATCAGCTCAAGTGCGTGAATTGTTGAGTAATAATTCACTGTTTGTCGGTCAGTTGTAAGAAGATAAATCACTCGCGCTACGCGCTCGTGATTTGATCTTCTTTACAACTGACCTCCAAACAGTGAATTATTACTCAACAATTCACTGCTAGAGCTGATCTATTTCTTAATTATAATATTATGATAATAATTACGTTTGAGCGATTTTAAAAGTTATCTGATAATCTCTGAAACCGAATTTTTGTAGAGTAGTTTTGCTTCATTTTTGTCTTAGTTGGTCTTAACACGGGTAAACAGGGTATGGAAACTATTACCTTCCGTGTTGACACGATGGGGCTGACAAATAACTGCAAACAAAGATGACAAACATTTAGTTTTCTAATAAACTGCATATTAACCAAGAAAATAACAGCATCTTGTTACACTTGGGCCTCTACTCTTGATTAACTAAGGTTTCATCCTGACAACATTACAGCCCTTAGTTAGCCAAGAGTTGAGGCCCAAGTGTTACAACTGGTGTCAGAAATGGGATATAGTGGCAGTTTACTGCGAGATCTACACTATATGACACCAGTTGTAACACTTGGCCTCTACTCTTGGCTACCTAAGGGCTGTAATGTTGTCAAATTGAAACTTTAGTTAACCAAGAGCATATTAATCTTCAGGGCGACACTTTAAGATCACGGAAATTCCAAGATAATGTTTGGCACATGGTTGTGAAACGCAGGTTGCGACTAGTCATAATATATACTTATGTATGTGCCTTGTCTGACACTATGATTGAATTCCTTTATTTCATTTACTATTGTTCCTCCTATACACACGAATCATGTGCATCATCTTCCTGAATCAACTGATATCAAAAGTTGATGAATAGGCTTTTGCTGATATGCATTACATTTGAGCCTGTGCATGAGAAAACCAACAATTTGGGTTTCTGACCAGGTCCGACACATACCGGCCTGTTCAGTCACAGAAGATGGTCAGAGGCTTGAAATTTTGTATTTAAGTAGGAGAGGGATCGTACTATCCGTGTAGCAAAAATAAAGGCGCTGATCAGCTTCGCGGTTACCGCAAAGCTGATCTGCGGCTTTGTTTTTGCCCATGCAAATTGTTGGTTTTCTCATGCACAGGCTCATTTCAGATGTTACTGAAATCAGCCCGGATAGTTCAGGTGCTACAAGTTCGGTGACCCATGCTGTCAACAGAACACAACAAGAATTCAACGCAACATTAGTGTGCAGGTAAAGTATATGGCACTTCGTTTGACCGTACATGTATCATACCTACAATTTTTAAATGAGACTTATTATTATTTGTGAATAAACCACAAACGTTAGATCAGTTAAAGGTGATACCGAACAAGAATTATAACTTTGAACACCTTTAAAATTTCAGCTGATTTTACACATTTTTAAATTACATTGTGGTCTACTTCAACGTCTAGAAGTTGTACTTTCTTTACTAGATCAACTGGCTGTCACTCCGCTCCACTTTTCGGTACCTCGTTCCACTTCCCTGACAGGTTTAACGGAATGCCGATGGAAATATTCCGTCTTATTTCTTTACAAGTTCTCGTCATCAATTCTTGTTTTACAGAAGTGAAGCTGATGATCTAAAGTCCCGTGTAGTAGCTACCGTACACACCTTCCTAGAGACTTGTGTTGAGGGACCGGGTAGATTAATATCAGAGTCTTGGAATCTATGTACAAATACTGGAACATTCGACTGCAGCGATCTCAGAAACTGTAAGCATGTTCCGAATCTCTGAATATGCATTTCATGCAATATACTTAAACAATGACCAAGAAATAAATGTGTTCTCATTGTTTATTAAATCGTTTTTCTACATAAATGTATGCATTTAAGGATTGAAATTCAGACTTTAGCTTTCCCTGGATGATGAAAAACATTAGGCTGTTTTAATGTCTGTGAAGCTAGTGTGCACGTTTTCATAGCAATAATCCTTTTGGTATGCTACGTTATATGACTGTGACATTTCCATGATATTTAGGTTAATTATTAGCACTGTCTGTTACAGATACATCTCACTGTCGGTTAGCTACACAGTCTCCACGATGCAGCTCACCTATTCCACACACACGTATGTATAACTATAATTGAGCCGCGACGCGAGAAAACCGGTCTTTGGGGTTTCCGACCAGGTCCGACACAAACCGGCCTGTACAAGCTCAGAAAAGAGCTAGAAGCTTGCAATTTCGGATTTAAGTAGAAGAGGAATTGTACTATCCGAGTAGCGAAAACAAAGACGCTGATCAGCTTCGCGGTTACCGCGAAGCTGATCTGCGCCTTTGTTTTCGCATAGGCAAAAATCCGGTTTTCTCACGATGCGGCTCATATGTATAATATAAATTCTCTTAAGTCCAATTCGCATGCGCCAAAAATACACGCGTGTAAATATACTCCGGTGTGCAAATTTTACTCGGGGTAAGCAAATGGCGCATGCGAACGCAAATACACACCGTAGTATATTTACATATGGGTAAATTTACCCCCGAGTCTGACCAGATGCAAATTTTATTTTTACAAATACACATGGGGCTGTATGATTAGTCGCAAAGTAAAATCTACCCATGAGTATTTTTATTTCAAGTCAATATTCTCACACTGGTCCGTCATTACGTACAGGAAATTAAAGCAACGTATAGGTTACTAAAGCGCAACGTATAGTTTACTAAAAAAATGGCGGATTTTGGTGGACACGAATCGGTGAGTAAGATTTGTTTATTGATTCTGATGTTCCTTTTTTGTTTATCTTAATCAAACACACCTTACGGACCAGCAAAACTATTGTGTTATTTGCCTCGATCGGTACATTCTGCAGGAAATCACCCATTTAAGTATAATGTTCGACACCCTTAGACAGCTGATTGCCAAATCGTGTGTTTTGAACTTCTCCGAGAAGAAAACTTTATATTGTGGTCAAAGTTCGATGGTAAATGTGTTGATTTTTTATGTCGAACATAGATACTGACCTAATAAGACGATCTGGCAAAAAAAAAATTTCAAATGTCCTTTGATAGCGAAATTATTAATGATTTTTCATTACAACGCATTCGACACCTAAAACGGTACAACGAAAAAACAACTGAAACGTTCTAATTTGGGTAAAATAAACCTTATTACGTTACTATGGACTCAGTTAGATCCTCTTAATGTCTGCCCACAATCTATTTCTTGTGCAAAATTAAAAAAAATATCAGAATTATAACTGAAAATCATTGTTTTACAGGTGAGAAAAAAAACTTTACAGTTGCATAGGCATGAATAATAATAATAATAATAATAATAATAATAATAATAATAATAATAATAATAATAATTATAATACATGGGTTCCGAGTCACCTCGATCCAAATTTTCTTTCCAAGAAAGTCTCGGCTATGTCAGCTCGACCCATTTTTTCAATCAGAAACTACAGGACCATCCCCCTTAATTTATGGATTTTGAAAATATAGCCCAGGAATAGACACAATTAAATTTAAAATCCCAACCCAGACACCAAGCGGGAAAGATATAGACTTAACAAGAACAAACATAATAGATCAACAGAAGGTTCAGGGTGCCTGAACATGAAAATGTGACAACACACATGAAGAGCAAGATGACTAGCTCTTTCCAAGGAAGGTAGCCATCCGGCTTCCTTCAACTAAATACAAATTAAGCGTATACAACATAAGCTGACATGCCAAACATACAACATAAAGAATCACAGTAGAATCGCCTTGGAATGGTCAGCAAAAGAAATTTTACTGGAGGGCTTAAACCGGTTTTACTGGCGCCAAACCTCGCCCTTAGTCTACTGTGATTCAATAACAAACAATCTTCGGTTCTCATAGAAGCGTCCTAGCTCGTCAATGAAGCATCACAGAAAACAAATGTAAACACTGTGATGAAACAAAAACGAGGACTCACCAGTAACGCCGACACTGAAAAACCGCCGGGAGCAAAAGAAAACTATTTCAACCTTGGTGGACCCGACCAGAGACATATGTTTATCCCGTAACCTTAACTTGTTGTCAGATCCCTCCCATCTGTAAGACAGCTTTAGTTCTGTACCGTCATTGAGTCTGAGGGCCCACCCACCGGCGTGCACTTAAAGAGGAAAGTAAAGTTTTTTTACCGTATCTGGATTAAAAACTAAGCATGCAGTATATTGCATTAAATTCAACCGATTCTTCGATATCGATTGACTATCTTTTTAAATTTAACAGCAAAATGATCAGATTTTGTCTTTCCATTACTCTCATCCAAAATTTTCTTAAATTTAAACATTAAGTCGCCATAAAACTCGAGTTTGGCTTCATATGATGGTTTTGATGCCTATTTTAATGTTTAAGGGTTTAACCTGTGAGCTATATAAGCAAATCTTGAGATAAAAGTATACAAATGAAAACTTTGGATGAAATAAAACGCTATAGTATCAAAGAATGTTACATACAGTATCGTAATAAGGTTTATTTTACCCAAATTAGAACGTTTCAGTTGTTTTTTCGTTGTACCGTTTTAGGTGTCGAATGCGTTGTAATGAAAAATCATTTATAATTTCGCTATCAAAGGACATTTGAAATTTTTTTTGGCCAGATCGTCTTATTAGGTCAGTATCTATGTTCGACATCAAAAATCAACCCATTTACCATCGAACTTTGACCACAATATAAGGTTTTCTTCTCGGAGAAGTTCAAAACACACGATTTGGCAATCAGCTGTCTAAGGGTGTCGAACATTATACTTAAATGGGTGATTTCCTGCAGAATGTACCGATCGAGGCAAATAACACAATAGTTTTGCTGGTCCGTAAGGTGTGTTTGATTAAGATAAACAAAAAAGGAACATCAGAATCAATAAACAAATCTTACTCACCGATTCGTGTCCACCAAAATCCGCCATTTTTAGTAAATTATACGTTGAGCTTTAGTAACCTATACGTTGCTTTAATTTCCTGTACGTAATGACGAAACAGTGTGATTCTGCTTTTAGATAACAAATTTTCACATTTTTTGTTCATAACTGATTATATGACAGTTGCTGAAACTGTGGACATTGTTGCTAAATAAGAGTTGTAATTCCTTGTGAAAGGATGATAAAAGGGAACTGTATAACTGCTAAGGTTATGCCTGACCATTACATGATTCTCTTCTGCTGCCAAAGCCTACAAGAACACCTTGAAGTGGTCTCTTCTTCTTTTGCAAATACAGAAAACTTAAATGAATATGTTTTAATCCAGAAACGATAAAGGCCTTTACATACAAAAATACTCCTGGTGATAAAACCCATTAGAACGCAATTTAAATTTACTCACAGGTTGATTTGCACAATGGAGTATATTTACACACCGAAGTATATTTACACGCGTGTATTTTTGCGCATGCGAATTGGATTCAGACAAGGGCAAGTAAAAGTAGATCCATGACAACCGTTGTGACGCTTAACTTAAAGTTACACTAAACAGTAAATGTGTAAAGGTCCTAAACATTGAAAAAAATATATGATGGGGTTGAGACCGAAACAAGGAATTCTCAATCCGAGGCTCTGCCGACTTGAATAATCTGAAAACGAGCCTGAGATTTCCTTGTTGAGACCTCAACGGTATCCTTGATTATTTTGCCTGCTCATCTTTTAAATACCTCTTCAGTTGTTGTTTTGGCAGCCATATTGTTTGCGCATGAAATACTTTTTAAATGAATAAGTTCAGAGAAGTGAGAAATAATAATAATAATAATAATAATAATAATAATAATTTGGACCTTTCAACTTTACATATTCAGCAGTTTGCGTCGTATATAAAATATTCAGCAAATTTAAATTTGGCTTTTTTTCACCAAAGAAGTAGACAAAAATTACTATTTTATGATTTCATGAAAAGGCACAAGTAGGCAATGATCAGGAAAAGGCGCAATCAGAAAGAAATTTCCACTCCAAAAACCAAGACGGGGAAAAAAAAAACAAATAGACAATTAGGTACTTATTCTTATAGAACATAAGCCGAGTGAGCAGCTATTTCCCAAAAGGCGGCCACTCAGTTACCCGAACTTAACTAAAACTATGAAAACGCACATAAGGCCCAAACAGCACAAAAATTCGACTCCTAAACATAAAACAAATATAACCACAACAGAAACATCGCCTTGGAACGATCAGTAATATAAAATTACTGGGGGGCTTAAATCGGTTTTACAGGGCCCTAACCCCACCCTCATCTGCAGTGGTTCATAACCGTGATTTAGTTATTTGTTTGGTCCTCGTGGTGAATCTCTAACTAGTAAATGAATCAACATGGACAAACTAATAAATCTACACTTCCATGGCTATTTATATATGTCACTGGCAGTTGGCACTAGCATTTCGCCTTCCTTATATGGAAGTAATCATGAGGTGTACATTTTATTGAGCAAAATAAAGTTTGAGTTTTATACATATTGCCTGACATTTTCGTGGCATTTCCTGCATAATTATGCTTTTTCACTCCTTTCTTCCAACAGTCCCACCAAAATGTGGTATAGAACAGATGGTGGACCAGACAGAGGGCCTGATGTTGCTGATAGGAGTATTGCTGCTGGGAATTCTCATAGGAGTCGCAATGGCAGTGGCTGTTTGTTTGATATGTCCAAAGATTCACAGGTATTTCCATCTTTTCAATAAAGTCACGAACAACACTTCATAAATGTTTATTTATATTTTACTTTTAAAAATATTAACATGTCTCAAATTCTTTATTTTTTTTGTAACTACTTTAAAAAATACAACATCTTCACTGAAAACAAAATGCGAAATGTACGATATACAGATATATACAATATCCATTTAACTATCACAGATTTAAAAGGTAAAAATGAGTAAAAATGTTTATTATCTAATAATCTAACTAATCATACATGTATCAACAATTAATCATAAACCCATCTCATGTAGCGTTTCTGCGTCACTAACTAACGCAGTTATCAAATCATGTTATCAAAATATGAGCATGTCATACAAATGCGACGCCGAAACCATATTCCTTAATTTTCATCGATTTGAAAAAGTGAATAATATTTGGCGTATATATTTTACACCAACGTCTCTCTGTTGTAGCTGGATGCATTCCAAACTAAAGACCAAGTTTGAGATCACGACAGAACTGGGCTACGATACAGATTATACTGATATAGACGATAGGATGGTAAATAAATTACACCAAGCTTGTAAAGCAAAGTAAATGTCATATGAGCCGCTGCACAAGAAAGCCAGCAATCTGCATAAGCGAAAACAAATGCGCAGATCAGCTTCGCAGTAACTGCGAAGCTGATCAGCGCCTTTGTTTTCGCTACACTGATAGTACAATTCCTCTACTTATAGACAGAATTTCAAATATCTAGCTTTCTTCTGTGATTGTACACTCCGGTTTGTGTCGGACCTCGTCGGAAACTCAAATTGATGGTTTTCTGACGCACAAGCTCATATTCAATTCACACTGAGATTTAGCTCTTCAGTACTTTCTTACTTGTCTGTTCAAAGACGATTCTGCTTTGATTTATCATTATGTTGCAAAAAAAAAAAAAAAAAAAAAAAAAAAAAACAGAGGAAAAATGGTCTTGTAAACGCTCACCTGAGATCTGCTACATATGCCAATCAACATGTTTAAATATTATGGTATTTAGCCCTAGTGCAGGGGCAGATGAAGCCCTTGGGCCATTCGTTTTCAGAATAATCAATATCCTGTCTATTTGCCAATTTCTATTTTATATATTCCCTTCAAATGACATGTAAACAGTTTTCCCCATTCAAATGCATTGGAAACCTATGTTGATCTTGTCGTAAAATAGGTCAAGGTCATCTCAGGGTCATTATTTATATATACATTGTAGCACTTACACCATCGGTGCTTCTTGCCAAGTTTCTTTGAAATCGGTCCACCAGTTCCGGAGGAGAAGATTTTTGAATGGTTTTTACCATATATGGACATGGTGGCCATCTTGGTCATGTGACCTGGATTATTTATATACACATTGGTTACCCCATCCTATAGATGCTTCACATTAAAGTTGGCTTTGATTGGCCCAGTGGTTTCAGAGGAGATGATGTTTGAATATTATGGAAATATACATGTATACTGCCCCGGGATGGGGGCATATGAGCTCCTGGGGACCAAACTTTTTCAGAATCATTAATATTCAGTCCTACTGTGCATTTCCTGCAAGACTTTTACTTTAAATGCCGTTGTAAAAGTTTTCCCCATTCAAATGCATTGGCAACCTATGTTGAACTTGCCGTAAAATAGGTCAAGGTCATCAAAGGGTCATGATTTATATACACATTGTAGTACTTGAGCCATCGATACTTCATACCAAGTTTCGTTGAAATTGGTCTGCCGGTTCCGGAGTAGAAGATTTTTGAAGGGTTTTTACAATATATGGACATGGCGGCCATCTTGGTCATGTGACCTGGGTTATTTATATATACATTGGTAACCCTATCCAATAAATGCTTCACATACAATTTGGCTTTGATTGGCCAAGTAGTTTCAGAGGAGAAGATGTTTGAATATTATGGAGATATACATGTATATTGCCCCGGGGTGGGGGCATATAAGCACCTGGGGTCCATTTTTTCAGAATCATTAATATTCAGTCCTACTGCCCATTTCCTGAAAGACTTTTACTTTAAATGACAGTTTAAAAGTTTTCCCCCATTCAAATGCATTGGTGACCTATGTTGACCTTGCCGTAAAATTGGTCAAGGTCATTACAGGGTCATGATTTATATACACATTGTGGACCTTGAGTCCCTTATGCTACATGCCAAATTTCAAGATCCTAGGCCTTTGGGTTCTGTAGAAGAAGATTTTTAAATATTTTACCATATATGGGCGTGGTGCCCATCTTGGTAATGTGACCAGGATTATTTATACCCTTCCTATAGATGCTTCATATAAAATTTGGCTTTGATTGGCCAAGCGTTTTCAGAGAAGAAGATCTTTGAAATTGTGGCCGGACGGACGACGACAGACGGTTGGGCGCCGGATCATGGCCATCCTATGAGCTCACTTTGTGAGCCTAACGGCTCAGGTGAGCTAAAGAGCCTAACGGCTCAGGTGAGCTAAAAATCAACAAACAAACTGAGTTTGCTTCGATCAGTATTTTGCAGATGACAGTTTTCCTTAAATTCGGAGCAAGGATCTGTCATTTTTAATACACTTTTTTAAAATACGTGAAAACACAGACGGTGTCACTGACCTGGCCAGACTTAAATATGAGCCTGTGCGTGAGAAAAACAACAATTTGGGTTCCGACCAGGTCTGACACAAACCAGCCTGTACAGTCACGGAATCAGGCTAGAAGTTTAAAATTTCGGATTTAAGAAGAAGAGGGATTGTCTATCCGTGTAGCGAAAACAAAGGCGCTGATCAGCTTTGCGGTTACCGCGAAGCTGATCTGCGCCTTTGTTTTCGCCTGAACATTCTGTTGGTTTTCCCAAGCGGTGGCTCATATTTGTTCGTTCCTTTAGGTAGGTGCCACAGGCGTATTGAATGTTATTTCAATTTAATTAAGCAAAGCGACACAATCATGAAGTGACAAAATCACAAATGAGCCTCCATAAATCATAAATGGCCAGAACGTTTTACAAGTTTATTTTATTGATGTTTGGGCTTAATTATCCCCCCCACCCTGCCAAAACGAAGGTTAAAGGGGTATGCTGTTTTCACTTTGTCCGTCCGTTTGTCCGTTAGTCCAAATCATTGGAGACACATTGATGGGATTTCATGAAATTTTGCAGGCTTCTTATTATTAACGAGACAAAACTTACGGGTAAAAATCAATCCTTTTAGACATATTCCCATTTATAGTTGTATATGGCTTTTGTTTACAGTAAAAATTGTGCATTTGCGGGCCGATTAACTCCTACTACTGTTTTTGTTGGAACTTTTTGATATTATGCTTTTGCCTACGCGATGAAGCCCATTGGACATTTGCATGAAAAAAAAATATTCATTGCAAAAAATAATGTTTGATAAAATGACAGCTACGTCAACTTAGGCCTAGTTTCCAAGGACGATATTTCTTTTAAGAAGATTATTTGTCACAGAAACTTCGGCAAGGAGTTTGCGTTCACACATAGCAGCGATTACTTATATAGCGTTCACACACAGCAGCGATTACTTATATTACTTAGCTCGCTCACCTTTGTCACAGATATTTGACAAAAAAACTTCGCCACAGAATTGAGTTTACACGAGCATATTTTTATGCGACAAACCTACTTTGTCAAAGAAAAATTGTCCGTGGAAACTAGGCCTTAGACATTTTTTTTTTTTATTTTTTTTTACAGTTAATGGCTTTCATGGGCCGATCAACTCCTAATACAGTTTTTGATGGAACAATTTGAAATTATGCCTACATGATGTACTCTCTTTGGACATTTGCATGAAGATTTTTATTTTTTACTTTTTTGTGAAAAAAATGTGGTAAACAGTTACACGGCGGGGGTATTTAATAAACATTGCTTATTGACTCTTTTTTATTTTTCTTGTAGTTTTAATTTAAACTTTGCTTTAATTATATTTCATCATTTTTCTCGGACATTGAACCGAGAATTCTTAATTCGTAATCAATGTTTTTGTTTTTTGCTGTTTTAGGTCGGCGCCCCTCCACAATACCAGCCAAACGACATTTCGTTATACAATGTTTCAAACATCAGCAGTAATTCGTCAGATTATACATGTTCATACTATGATACCACAAACATGTTGCGCAGTTCTAGACATAGAGACAATGGAATAACGAGTGTACATGGTATATACTTGCGCCAGAGTGGTTTACAGTGTGACAGTGGAAATGTGAGCTATTCCACTGGTGAAACAAATGAGAATACATCATGAAAACATGTCCGTGTAATGTATACCCCCTAGAACCCCACTTTTATAGCAAAACTGGGGAATACAGGGGTATACCTATTGTTTTCTTATTTTTGCTCCAAAACATAGATCTGTAGATTGCGGGCACACGTTAGAACCGCCTCCGCGAGGCGGTTCTAACGTATACCTACAATCTATGTTTTGAGCAAAAATAAGAAATATCAAAGATTTTCTACTGAAGATTTTCAGTTTTTACAACTTGTAAAAATCTGTCTATTACATAGGTCAGCAGTAATTCAACAGATTATACAGGTTCAGACTATGATACCACAAACATGCTGCGTAGTGCTAGACATAGAGACAATGGAATAACGAGTGTACATGGTATATACTTGTGTCAGAGTGGCTTACAGTGTGATAGTGGAAATGTAAGCTATTCCACTGGTGAAGCAAACGGGAATGACAACCATGTTCCTGGGAAAATATGATTCAGCGAGCAAATCCTTTTCTTCAAGGCAAATTAACTGTCACGCTCATAAGTGGCAAATCCAGCAAGTGGGAAATCCAGCAATGCACGCTTATCATTTAGGGTATTCTGTCTACTGCATTGAATTAGGCGAACTGCAATGGCTTTGTGCTTGGGCCTTTCTGTGTGTGTGGGGGATTTATGAAAGAATACAAGTTACAAATACAATGAAGTCGCTTAACATCGATGGTATTGGCATTCTCCCTGATTTTCATGGCCTGCCTTCAGTCTTCTACTTTGACCTCAGATTAAAAGTGAAATTCTTGTAATGTAGCAGCTGTACACCACAGAGCCCGTATTTCTCGTGACCAAGGATACCAATAAGTGCCTCCTGAAACATTAAAATATCATAGATAACATTATTCAAAAGCGGGATATATGTTTAGCATGTTTAGAAATGGCATGCGCCATTTCCTGATCATTGCCTATTTGTACTTTTTTAAGGAAGATTAAATTGTACAGTAAAAAAGAAACGCGTGTACAGTAACAGTCTACACTCACTGAATGATGTTCGGCTATAATACTTTGTAATAAACTCCGTCATAGTGTCTCTGTTAACATTGTCAAAGGGAAGCCGAAAGCAGAATGTATGAGTGCTTTATCGATCAACAAAATGTCAGCCTTGAGCCTACTTGACATTTAAGGTTACTTCCTATGTATGTACTGAGTCCGACAACTGTACCAAACGTTAGTGGATGTAGTTAATGTTTTGGTTGGTATATGATCACAGTTAAGAGTAATAAATAATACAAAAACCTCAATTTCTTCTTCATCATGCGATTTGTCTAGTGTTCGACATGCCCTAGAGAACAATCCTTGGTCATTGTCCAACACTTGCAAACAGTACCTAAACGGGAAATAAAACAAACAGAACAGCAACCATTAGAACTGCGATATGCAGACATTTAAATTGACTGATACTGACTAATAAGCCTTAAACAGTACTTTTCTATTGGCATCTGGTGAGAAATCTTAATTCTGCGTAACTTTTGTGTCCAGTCATTTCGATAAATCATTTTCCTTTTTTAAAATGTTTTCCAGTGCAAGTTATGGAAATAATCTTAAAAATATTAACACAATTCAGACTGAACAATTGCAATATTTTAAAGGTGATATTTTTGTTTTATGGCTCTAAATATCTCAGTTTAGCCAGTAATTTTATATTACTGATCGTTCCAAGGCGATACTTCTGTGGTGGTTCTTTCGTTTTATGTATTGGTGTTTAAAAAAAAATTGTGCTGTTGGCGCCTTATGTATGTTTTCATATTTTTAGTTAAGTTTAGGTAACTGAGTGGCCACCTATTGGGAAAATAGCTGCCCATTTGGCTTACGATATGTTTTCATGGTATAAGTACCTGATTTTTAATTTAGTTTTTTCCCATCTCGGTTTTTGGAGTGGGAATCTTTTTCTGATTGCACCTTTTCCTGATCTTTGCCTACTTGTACCTTTTAGAGCACATGCATATGTTGTTGTACATGTATATTACATAACAGATATATAAAGTGATAGATACATGTAACTCACATTTTCAGCATGTCTACTTGCCGCTCTAGATGAGATTTCCTGCCTAAAATGAACAGACGTGTTATGTACATTCTAGTGCAGATAGTGTAGACGAATTAAATGGAAACATATTGACCAAGACAGCAAATTCTAATGAATTCAATTGCTATCGTACTCTGGTGTGCTCTAGCATTTCAGTCGGTAATTTAGAAAACCATATTCCATTGTATTTGTAGTCCATGCAGTACATGCATGGTATGTGTATTTGAAATAAAATCTATGCAGCTTAAAATGCCATTACTGTGCTTTAAGAAACACTTTAGGACCAATTATGAGGGCGCTAAAGGTAGATCGGTGGTGGTGCTTAACCAATTATGTTACCCTCTCTAACATAAGTGTATCTTCTTACGTTAACGAGCAGAGAGAGAGAGAGAGAGAGAGAGAGAGAGAGAGAGAGAGAGAGAGGGAGAACACTTGTAATTTAATACACTTGTAATTTAATGAACAACACCATGCGGATGGCATTTGTCTTCTCTTTGTTTTCTGATATGGTAATTATGTTATTAAAAGAAAATAAATTTGTTGTATGATCGGAAAGAATTACCCTGTAACCCTCTTGGCGTCTGTCCCTGTAAGAATAGATATGTGTACACACAATAAAGTAAATGAAAAAAAGAATCAAACTCTGTGATGAACTGAACATATGCTTACAGTCCGGCCAAGGTTTATTAATGCTACAGTTTGATTTTTCCTAGATTTAAAGGAAATAAATTTTTAGCTTATACTTAGCAGCCGTTCAATTTATATCCAATATAGGCAAAAAGCGGTATTTTCACGGATATTGATATTTTCACGACAATTAGGTTCTTGTACGAACGCTATGTTTGTACCATGTATACTTTGTCTCCATTTAAGATCATATATATCGAGTATTATGGCAGAATGGTATACTACTACTTAAATCCCATATTTTGCGCTATACCTGCACGTATACTACTATACTATTTAAACCATATACTTGCCATGTTATCCATCACTCGTGTAACCAGTGCCATCACTGGATGAGCTTCATCACTGGAATCACCTCCATAAGCCTTCACCATATCGTGCAGGTCCCTGGGTCCACCAGATGCCGCGGCTCTGTCATCCATCAAGGTATCTCTCAGTCTGTCCATGTCTAAAGAATCGACCTCATCGCTGCTTAGAACTACGTCTTTATTCGGGGGCTTTGTGGAAAGAAAATAAAAAAGTAATGATTTAAAACTTGTACAATAAACAGGACATAAATTCGTAAAAAATGAAATTTCAATACACTTTATGTCCTCTGTTAAGCCTGTCACGTGCTACCCATGTTGCGCGTACCATTTTTGATTTATGTGATGTCCACGTTGCTGGAAAAGAGCTGGTGATGCTGCTCAATCAAGCGTTCTGTTTTAATTTATTTATTATTTTGCGATTGTCATTTTCTTACCCGCTGATCAGTGTCCGGGTTGAGGTTTCATATTTCATTGAATTACTTGTCATTTCTAAATTTCCTTTAATATTAAATAAGCATACTCGTAAAGTTAACATTTTGGCTGCAAGTTGGTTGCGATCTAAGATTTGTTTTGTACACAATATTAAAATAAGTTTCAGAAGAATTAACTCACAATTTGTTTGGGTTTCTTTGCCATACTGAAGAGTGGGTGTTTCAGGATATCTGCAGCTGATGGTCTCTGCTGGGGGTCTTTCAACATCATCTTGGTGATAAGCTGCACAACACCATCACTATAGCACGTCGGCATTGTAGGTTTCTGAATAAGAACATGCACCTGTATGCGGCTTCCGAGAAGTATTTTAAAACACCAACATATCCCAGCCAAAAAAGGGGATTGCATCCCAGCCAGCTAATTTCGACACACATTATTGTATTGTATGTGTTTAGTTACCATGTGGATCTGACCAACATGTTTGTAAGTCTGGGGTTCTAGATCCTCTTTGCTAAGTTTAGGACTTAGTACCCTTGGCTTGCGAAGACGATGGATGAAATTCAAAAGTGTGTATTGTACACATATCAACGGTGTATTAAACTTGCATTTTATGGTGCTACAATATTAACCAGACAGTTTAATGCAATTTAAGTTATCAATACAAGTTGGCTTTTTTAAAAAGAAACCAATGAAAAGGTCAGCAGCCGTTTGTTATAAGAGATATTCCCTTTTGCTCTATTTCAGTGTTGTTGATTCTCTGGTTCGTCATTAATTTCGATTCTCATACATTTCAGTTTCGTTTCCTATACATGAATGTCGTTTCTTGTAATGACGCTTGACCAGTGTGTGTATCTGTTGCTCAAGGCAATGACAAAATTTTTTGATGTTATGGAATCAAAGCCGATACTAAAGGGAGCACGATTACAATCAATATGTCGATTTGTAGAAAACCATTTTGCAGTGCAGTCAATTTGTGACAGAGTTCTGAATTTTGACCTGCAGCCAAACTACCAGAAACAGACCCATAGTGCGATGTGATGGACTAAAAGTCAGCCATATAGAGTTTCTGTAGTTTCTGTACCCCTCGTCAGGGTATATACGATTAGCGCAGTCACCACGATCGAGATTGCTTGCTAGATATTACCGCTATTTGACGGGGAGTGTCAACAACTGGTAAATTAAATTGATTGTGGTGAACTGTCTAGTCCCTATAGACGGGTTCACTAGTTTTTAGTAAGCGCTTTATGTGACAAAACGCGTAATTGAGGGTGAGCAGTCGATCATGGGTACAATTTTCTTCATATTCAAAGTAAACACTGTGGAAAAGGTCCTGAGGGACCTTTTCCAATTAAGTTGGTGTGTTGTAAAACAGAGAAATGATAATACATGTACGACAATTTTTCAACTCTTACATGTAATGTATATTGTATCTCAATACATACCGCCTCACGTACAACCAAGAACAGTAACATCTGTGGCATTGTATCGTTGAAGTCTTTGTCCATGGACGCCAGTTCGTACATCAGCACCCCCAGAGAATAAATGTCAGTCTAGATTTATCAGAAATAGAATTTAAGTTCGAGTTACTGAGTGGCAACCCATTGGGAAATAGTTGTTCACTCGGCTTACAATATTGTGCTCTTTTTAAAATACATGTCAGTTTAGTTTGTCCCATCTCGACTTTCTTTATCTTTCTGATTGCAAATTTCCTGATCATTGCTTACTTTTGCCGTTTTGCGATGGCAATATTAAAAACAAACTAATTCATGTACACTCTCGGTTATTAAATTGTTTATTTTATACGAATTCTCTCTTTGGTTGAAAAAGTATGATAAAAAGCCTGTGAAAACTAACCATGTCTCAAGAGTATTACTAAGACATATTGATCCCATGTCTGTTTTAAAATAGTAGCATTGTAATACCTTGGTTGTGTATGGGGTGCCAGAGAAAACTTCTGGGCTCATGTATACAGGTGCTCCGCACATGGTCTGGGCAAGGTCTACTGGTGACTGCAAAACTCTGGAAATATACCGGTTACAACTTCCATTACCTGTGGTACTTGGCCATTGGAAATCAACTTAGAACTAACGAGAAAAACGCTGACCATCATAAATCCGAGCTGAGCACGTCTCTTCATGACCGTGTCCATAATTAGAGACGAAAATGCTCTGATTATTTAAGAAGTAATAAATCAATCATTCAATCCCAATGTTAACGCACAACATCTATTATGTCGAATCGGCTGTTCTAAATCTACACACTCAGATAGAGTTCATACAAATACACTGAAAAAAGTTATAAGAGGCCACCTCATATTTTTTCTTCTAGTTCAGAAAGTAAAATACGATCAATTAAAATTCATGATCATATGAATAAACCAATGTCTAACAGTGGCTATGTGAGTTTCTGCATTCCAAAATGCGTGATACTTCTCACACAGACGAAGCAT
This sequence comes from Rugalucina vietnamica, assembly GCA_964017185.1. NCBI lineage: Eukaryota > Metazoa > Mollusca > Bivalvia > Lucinida > Lucinidae > Rugalucina > Rugalucina vietnamica. The sequence goes on from OZ024875.1 coordinate 44,480,361, forward strand.
GTGTAAAGGTACCCTATTTCAAAAAGTCACACTTTATTAACATCAAATTAAATGTCATATTATGACGTTGTGTTTTTACATTTTAATTTATTTGAAAGTGCTACTGACTGCCATGATGCAAGATAAAATTAAGTCAAAAGTGTTGCTGCAATAAGAATCTTCTTTTCTGTTTTGTACATGCAAGAAGACAACAACCGGAATAACAGGAATTCAGCTTTTGTATGCAATATGCATACCAACTTTGTTCTTCTCCAGTTGCGTTATTATCAGCAGCACGGCATTGAAATTTTCAGCGATTATTTAGGTCAAATACTAGACTCTGATAAACTTTGAAAATTAAAAAAATCGTCCACAAATTTTGTTATTTTGTTCGTTAAAAATTGGATTTGAAACCGGAAGTGTGCGGCAGCCTTGACCTGTTGGTCCTCGAAAATGGTCTAAAACAGTTCAGTCGGGTTATATCTCTCATTTCCAGGCCTCATCAAGTGAATTTAACAGGGTTCAACATGTTTAAGAGGCACATTTATGAATTTTCCAAAACATCTCAAAATTGGCGATTTTTAAAAATGCATAAAAATTCTACCAGTAGAGAAAATTCGAATGTTTGATGTTTTTCCGAGCCGTAACGACCCCCTTGATGACACCCGTTCCTAATAATTAATAAATGGTGTGCTGTATTCATTTTTTTTATTTAAAAACATTGATTTTTGCATTTTTACTCCAAAAACGCCTTTAGTAAAAGAAAATTATTTCTTAACACTTTGGAACTTTACTTACTTGAAAGACACGTCTTGCAAAAAAGACACATGCAATTTTGAACATGGCTTAGAAACAAAAAATGAGTTTGAAAAGTGGCCTCTTATAACTTTTTTTCAGTGTACAGGCCTACCTTGCAATTCCAAAATCCCCTAGCTTCACATCCCACTGCTCGTCTAGGAAAACATTGGCTGCTTTCAAATCTCTGTGAATAATACTGATGCCGTGCAAATACTGAAAACATAAACTGGAAATTGCCACTTTGATGTAAAATGTGTTGGATTTGTAGCTTGATATCCCAGTCAACAGCTGTGGGTATATTGGGACTTTGCTCTCATTTTATAAGCTATTTACCCAACAACAGGATGTCATGACATCCAAAATGTGCTTTATAATTACCCAAGTAAACATCATGGACAGATTGGTTCAACCACTTTAGAGCTTCTAAACCAGATCATCTATTTCTAACAGTTCGAATGGGCGGGGTCTTTGATGTCTTATGGACTACATTTATGTATACGTTGCTCTTAGAAATAATAATAATACATGTAGTAATAATAAAATCCCTGATATTAATGTGCGACTTTCAGAATAGCTAAAACAATTTTGGGGGCTGAAAAACGTCATGAAGCCTAGTTGAGTGTTTTATAACCGTTCTATAAAGGTGCTGTCATTATACCTGTCACTTGTGTAGAAGTGTTGTGAGTAAACACCGCCTACCTGTAATGCGCTTGTTATCTGCCTGATCCATTCTACCAATCTGGCCTCCTCCAACACATTTCCCCTATGTTTCTCCACATAGCCACTAAGGTCACCATTACAGCAGTACTCTGTAACAAGGTAGATGACTCCCCCTTCCTCACTGCAGTGGAGAAACTTCAGAATGTGTTTATGATCTAGCTTTGCGAGTAGCTGGGTTTCTTGAATGGTCTGGAAGATTATTTTCTCGTCTTGCCCAACCAGGTTGATCACCTTTAAAGCTACCTGAAATATTTTATGTAGCGAGCTATATGTCTATTTGCCATGAAGCTCTTCTACTTAAGCCTCTTCAGTGACCATATAGAAGATCAATTGCCGATACACTCCGTGACCTCGCTCCACTTCCGTGACAGTCGGCGTGGAGAGGTCTTAAGGGAACACCGATGGAAATATTCCGTCTTACCCTATAGATTTGGCAACATGTTTGCTTAAAGAAATTTCAACGAAAAATAATATAGCAATCTTAAATCTCTCTAGACGCCCCTAAAAATGAGGGTGGGCTCTCCCGAATGATAATGATGGACGAATCTATTAGTCAAATATGGGTTAACTTCTCAGCCTGCATCTTGCGAGCAGATTCAAACAAGGGGGCATCGTCAAACATAATTCTACAATCCTTTACTGTTTACACAAAGGAATTGAGACGGACTTTCATACTCACATTCGAGCGCGGTGGCGTAGTGGTAGAGAGTCGAACTCCGAGAAGAGAGGTCCTGGGTTCGATCCCCACAGGCGTCACCGTGTTGTGTCCTTGAGCAAAACACATTAACTCCCTAAGGTACTGGTTAAACCCAGGAAGTGTTGGCTCAGACCCGACATGACTGAAAAATTGTTGACTGGGATATTAAGCATCAACACAAACAAACAAACAGATCATACTCACGGTCCCTTTGCCCTTTACTTGAACCGGCACGCATTTGAATACAATCTAAATTCAATAAATAATCATAAGTATGACAAAAATAACCACAAAACTAATTTAGAGGTTAAACCCCTTAATCCAAAATTTAATAATTATTTGCCCTCAAACGCTTACCTTATCTCCAGACGGGTTCTCCAACAGAAAAACCTGACCGAAGGCACCTTTGCCTATCAACCCCTTCACATCAAAGTCTCCAGACATGCTTCTTTACCCCCTTTAGTCTTTAGAAAGCTTTGAATCTGATTTTTGTGAGTTCTAGTTTCGATTTGAATCCCTGATACGTAACATGATAATATACCCGTTATAAAAAGATATATACTCGTATACTAGTACTTTTCTAATATACTTCCTCATTGTATGATCATTGTATGGGAACAAAAAGTTTCTTGGAATTTTTGAAGGACAATTATTTCAGTTATTCATACACATGATTAGTCTTACATATACCTACAGATCAATAAAAAAATCAACAAAAACATTAGTCATTTTATATTAAGATTAAGCATTTTATGATGATACGAGACGCAGATGTATTGATATCTGATTTACTTCCGTCTAAAGTTTAAAATATACCAGCATTTTTAACTCGCCTGCACGAAGTGCACAGAGCTATTGTTGTCACCTCGGTCGTCCCCGTTTACGTTTACGTTTACGTGTACGTTTACGTGTACGTCCGCGTCACACTTTCGGTTAAAGTTTTTAAAATTGTTATATCTTGATAGTCAATGACCAGAAATCATTCATATTTGGAACATTGCTGCATATGAGGGTCCTCTGTGATTTAGTGTGAAGGGACCCGTGGGGTCGTGCCTGGGGGCGGGGCTAGAGGTTAATATCTAGATCTGAAGTTTTATGCTGTACCATTATGACCCACCCTGGGTGAACTTGAGGTCAAGGTCATGGCCTTAGAAATTTTTGGTTAATGTTTTGGGTTAAAGATTTTTGAAGTCTATATATCTCTACGTTGATGGATCAAGTTGAAACTTTGCATGTTTGTGGATATTGGTCTGAAATTTTATTTATGCTGTACCATCACAACCCACCTGAGCGACCTTGAGGTCAAAGTCATGGGTCATAGATTTTGATAAGTTTAGTGGCAAAGCACAAGTCAGGCGAGCTACGCTGTCCTGCGACAGCTCTTATATATTTTCGTAAACAGGACCTCTATAAACACGACAACCAAGTTGACACAACCACTAGACTGTCTTGCCCAGAGTGCCGTGAGATCGCCACAAAGAAAATCTTTATATTTTACTCAGTGTGAGAATAAAGTTTCCTTTTAAAAGGAAAGTCTCGCCTGTGTTGATCAATTTGTAAGGAGTTATACCAGAAGTGTAAAGATAAATTGCTTGGGTTCTATGTACCTAACACTGCAAGGTTATCACTGCATTATAAAGAAACTGTTTAAATAGACCTGGGCAGCGTGTTAAAGTGTATGTGTGAAGGATTTTATAAACCAGATGATCAATGGTCTTGTAAACGTTCGCCTGAGATTTGGTATATACTCAAATACTTTCATACATGTCCTTATATATAGCCTTGGGTCAGCAACGGACAACCCATTTTTTGGTAACTGGACAACTCGGCCCATAGCAAAGTCGGCCCATGACAAACTCGGTCCATAACAAACTCTATAGACCATATAAGTATAGCGAATACCGATTAGCGAATACCGAATATCGCCATATATTTCTATATGGGTCAGCAATACAGTGTTATGGAGCACAATAATCTCCAGTGCACTCTTTCAGAGCAAGAGTTCTGATTCAGATTTTAGTATTTTATGCGTTCATTTCAAGTTGCATTATACCAAGAGATGCACAGTGTTAAGGAGCACAATAATCTCCAGTGCACTCTTACACAGCACGAGTTCTGTTCAACTAAGGTCAAAATAATTTTCATAAAAAATATCAGTTCTAACACATAATCAGTAAGTCACAGAATTCAGGAACAATAAGTCTACTGATATCCACAGCTACAGAATACAGACTAAGAGCTATGGTTCCAGTACAGACAGTTAGCTGGTTACTGTGACATTCAATCGGCAGTGAACAAATCAAGACAGTTGCATTTTATATGCATAAAATCATGTATACTAAATGTGTTCTACAAAGTTTGCTTTAAAGACAGTATAATTTACAGTGCATAACAAAAACATTTTATGATACAAATGTTAAACATTTGCAAATGGTCATGTCTAAAAGTTATTTGATGCAGTATTTCGATTTTGCTCATTCCAAACAAAGAGCGAAGAAATGTTTTATGCTTATTGCTAGGGCCGAAACGACTCGTCATTTTGTATGTTCTTGTCTTGTATAATTTTTATGTAACGATAAATCAAGTGCAACCCAATTGATAAATCCGCGTAGTCGTAGCCTGCTTCGTTCTGGCGAGTTCATTATCAATCACACAGTCTAGCGTAGTCGTTGAATGAAAAAAAAAATCTTTATAGAAATCAAAAATTAGATTATCAAACTTTCCACATTTTGGGGAAATTTTTCTATGCATGAGTCCCCGCTAGGACCGGTAGTAACATGAGTGAATTGTATCTATTTTTGCACATCTAAACACCCTACTAGGCCGAGGAGACCTTCAGTGCGCGGTGAGCCATTCAATGATTCAAGCGGAAGCAAGAAATCTTGTACCTTGTATTTTGAGAAAACAAACTCTTAGACTGCTCCACTGCGCATGTGTCGGATTTTAAGATCCAATGACACAAGCGGGCAGCTGCACGCCAATGTTTACATCCAAGTATTCGTGGATGTACAGAGTGCATTGACTGACCCATGAACATAAACAATTTTCTGTTGGCTGGAACCATGACAACAAAGAATAAACAAGTTGGTGGCTGGCTGGCGTGTGATTGATAATGAACTCGCCAGAACGAAGCAGGCTAACAAACTCTGAAACTAATTATCGAGACAAAAATGCCAGTCTTGCGACCGATACGTTGAACACTACAACACATCAGGCAATTATGTCCGTAATATATCCCCTTAAACCCCACGTTTATATCATGAAAATAGGGTTTTCAGGGGCAAAATATTTTCTTCATGGTTACTGCTCCAAAACATAGATTGTGGGTTCTCGTTAGAACCGCCTCGTTCTAACGTGTACCCACAATCAACGTTTTGAGCAACACTATTAAAAATAACGATTTTTTTTTTCAGTGAAATTTTCAATTTTTACAGCTGAAAAAAATCTCGGTATATTGCATGGGCAAGATATGTGGATATTATGATATAGTATGTCGGTACAAGATTCATAAAGATGTCTACAAATGTTGACAAAACAAACCAACAACAACAACAAGTAAAGACTCGTACCACATTGTCTGCTTGAACCCCAGAAAAGTTGTGTACTGGCTTACTGTCGTTGATGCATTGTATATAGCCTCTCGATTCTGGGACCCTCTCCTGTCTTCTTTCATTTGCGTAACAATCCATAACTAACATGGTGCATACATGCATTCAATCATGCACGCAATTCAATAAAGCCATGTTCTAGTAGTAGTTGAATCGGGATGATGACTACTTAGGCTTAAAGTTTGATTATTCTATACTTAAACACAAGTTACCATGGTTATCATGGTTATCATCATATTTTAGGCTAATGGTCGTGGTTCAAAGTCATACCAAGTCCTAAATTTAATGAATATGGTGTGTTTTTATTTAGTAGGCTACTTGGCTCTTTAAAATAAGACATTACGACTAGACAGTCCCTATAGGAAATGCTAATCATACAGAGCCGTATCATTAGCCTGTGTGGGTGCGTATCTTTAGCCTGTATTGGCTAAGAATACGCCGGGACCGTAGCTGTAGCCACTGCCTTTGTAAGTACATGGATCCCTAACTTTTATACCTATCTAGGGCCTCACTTTTGTACGCCCCTGTCTTCGAAAATAAAACTTTCTCGGACACGCCGCGATGGTCTAAAGCGTTCACTTTGCGATTAGTAGGTTGTGGGTTTCGACCCCGGGACGGTACATATGCATATCTACCGAATGAGGCCTTGAAGATTGCACGTAGACTGCTCCACTGCGCATGTGTCGGATTTTAAGGTCCAATGGCTGGAACCATGACAGCAAAGAATAATCAAGTTGGTGGCTGGCTGGCGTGTGATTGATAAGGAATTCGCCAGAACGAAGCAGGCTAGATTGCACGGCGATATGTATGTATGTATGTATGTTTGTTCGTAGTGTTCCGCCGTTGACTTATCGGCGCACCTCGTTTTAACCCCGAGTAAGGGTTAAATGATGTATTCCCATCATTTACTGTATTCCCATCATTGTTTTGGGCAGCCCAAAACAGTATAGTGGTCAGGTTGTAATGGATCTTTTTGCGTAGTTTTCGTGCCACGAGGTGTGCCTAAAATGCGCACTGCATGCTCTTGTTTAAAAATCCTGCCTTAAACGGTAACAAAATCTTAACTATTACTGCGGTAGCCTGCATGAGTTATGGCCAACTAGTACTTTTAACCAACTCGTTCCTGGTCAACTCGTACTTTTTCAGTGGTCAACTCGTATTGTCGTCAACTTATACCTCAAGTCAACTTTGTTATTAGTCAAATGTTATCATCTATTTAATGTAAACACTAACTTTGAGGACATTTTTTCTCTGTATTTGGCATAAAAGCGGAGATTTTCTATCAATTACTCTATCTTTTGCAAATTAACAAGTCTTCGATTGTACAAAGGCCTTTTGACCAACACATGTAAATACCAATTAAAGTTTCATAAGAAATCAATCATTTTATCATTTTCTTTAGCCTATGTAAAGAGGTTTTTGTTCAGGTTTTTGTTCACATCCTGTCAGCTCCTTTAGAAGATTTTTGAAATATTTTGCTGTATGTAATGGTCATTTGACATAGGTCAATAAAACAAAAGTAATTTTTTTCCTTTGCAAGGAAACACCATGCAGAATGGCTTTCATTGACCATGTAGTTTCAAAGAAAAAAGACGTTTGAATATCATGGAAGTGAATATGTATTCACCATTTTTGCATTATTCGCTGGTTCCCAGCTTTAAAGAATCAATATTGGAAATGCAGGTAACCACAAACCCCCCTGAGGGGGGTTCTGGTTACCTGTCTTTCCAATATTGATTTTTGTCAGCAGGAAACCAGCCGATAATGCAAAAATGGTGAATATAGCCCCTAGCAGCTACATACAACCACCCCATTAGGCCAATTTATTTCCTCATCATAAAACTACTGTCCATTTGTATCTACTTGACATAAACCAGACTAGCCCAAAACTTGGCTTCTTCAAGAAGCCAACTTGTTGAAGCCAGTGCTTGCCTTATGAATGCTGAGCGCCAAGCAAGGTAGCCACTGGTACCATTTTTAACGTCTTTGGTGTGACGCGGCCCGGGCTCGAACCCGCGCCTCCCGCTTCCGAAGCGGACGCTCTAACCATTACGCTATCGACTCAACTCAACTCAACTCAACTCAACTTTATTTGCAAATCATATAACATTTGACAATGGATACATGAAATGCGCCCATAAAAGGCAGTGAATAACAAAAAGACAAACTATTCCACCCACCCCACAAAAATCACTTCGGAGTGCCGGACTGTGCCCGGAAATATCCGGTCGATTCCGTAAGGAATCGCCGAACTTGTCGAATGCGCCTACTAAAGACCGGGACCAATCGAGCACTCCCATCACATGCAGTCCATGGTCCAGAAAAGCCAGCACAAACAACGAGATGCTGCCTTTAACAGACCATGAACTACATATACCTCACCTAGTGGATACTCCACAACTGAGCAAATAACAAAACTTACTAGTTTATCACATATACTACATGCACAACAAATAAACAGCAATATGGGAGTAGAAAATGTGTGAAGACACACTGAATCAGAGCACCACACATCAACCATCAAAAGTCACCAACTTATAAAATTAAGCCCTTAACTTCAAAATTCTCTCTTCAGAGAGAGATGAAAGTAACTGGTATACCAAGTGAATCAAATTGGAATTTTCAGTGGACATAAGCCAAATTAATTTATCTTTGTCATTCAATCTTTCAGTATTTGGATACAGTTCATGGATCTTTGATAGATTAGTATTCCTGACATCATTTAAAACTGGACATTTTAAGAGAAAATGTATTTCATCTTCTACATTATTTTTACATAATTTGCATAATCTTTTGTCTGCACTGATATTTTTATAACGACCTTGTTCTATTTCAAGTTTGTGATTACTGATTCTGAATTTACAAAGATTTCTTCTTTGATTTCTGCTACCAAATTGCAAATATTTTTCCATTGTAAAATTTTGTTTAAAAAGACTATACGTTCTTAACTTGTTACCTGTGTGTTTATTTTCACCATGAGTAGACTGTGTTTTTTCTTTCCAATTAAGAATAAATTTAGTTATTAAAGCATTTAAAACTTTTCTGTATAAATATTTAGAATTGCTATTTAAATCAGCCTTAATGTTCAAGTAAGATAAGATGCTTTTTATGAAATTAACCCATGAATCAATTCCTTTATTACTTAAATCAACAGATAATCTGTATGTTTCAGTTAAGAGATTATTTTTTGATTTTTGTATGTGAGTTAAATATTTAAACATATTAGCTATAATTTGAATAAGGAGGGGGTATCGACCTGTTTCTCCTCGAACAGCAAGATTAGTTGCCTTTGAACTTACCCCAAGTATATATTTACAAAACTTTAAGTGTAACTTTTCTTGAGGTAACTTATCATACATGTTAAGTAAATAATTATCTTGTTTGGATAGAAGTTTACTTGATGAAAAAGTTCCCCATATTTCAGAACCATATGTAAGAATTGGTTTAATTGTATGATCAAAAATGTGGAAGCTTGTTTTTATATTAGGAGGTTGTGGATAAAAAGACTTCGATAATTTAAATTGACCCTTTAATCCCTTAAGATAAAGATTATGTTTTGCTTCATTAAAGCAACCCAAATGATTGTAAGTGACCCCGAGATAAGTATAAGATTTAACATTTTCAATATCCTTTCCTTGAAAGGTAATATGCACATCTTTCAATCTTCTACTAGAACTAAAAACTAAAGATTTTGTTTTATCTAAATTAACATTCATTCCCCAATCCTTGCAGAAAGATGAAAGTTTTGTAATACAGTTTTGAAGTCCTTTTTCACTGTTAGATAATAAGACTAAATCATCTGCATATAATAAAAAACTAATATGATTATGAGTTAAACAGACTGGATCACAGGAAGAGTCAAAATAAGAAGGAATGTCATTGATAAAAATGTTAAAAAGAGTAGGGCTCAGATTGTCACCCTGCCTAACACCTGCAAATGATGAAAATGTATCAGTACTATAATTCCCGACTTTCACCGATAAATTTGTAGAGTTATACATACTTTTGATCGTCTGGTAATACTTATCACTGATACCGATTTTTCTCAATTTATAAAAAAGGCCATCATGCCAAACTGTATCAAATGCACGCCTAAAATCGACAAAGCATGTGTATAAGGGTGTAGCACCTTTATGGGTATGTCTGTCTATTAAGTTTTTTAATATAAACATATGATCTGTGGTTCGATTACCTTTAATAAATCCAATTTGTTCTTTACAAAGAATATCACGTTTTTCTAAGAATGACATCAATCTGTTATTAAGAATTTTATTAAACAATTTGCCAATACAACTGCTTATTGTTATTCCCCTGTAATTTGAGGGGTCAGATAGAGATCCTTTTTTGTGTAAAGGGGTTATAATTCCAGCAGACCAAAGACTTGGGTATTTTAAGGAGCAGAGTACTAAATTAAATAATTTTTTCAAAGGTTGAAGTAAGTAATAATGTCCATATTTTAACATTTCATTTAAAATAGAATCACAACCACTTGATTTTTTGTTTTTAAGGTCTTTGATGCAGGATGAAATTTCTTTTTCAGATATCAAATAGTCCAGTTCATTAAACACTTTTTCTTTCTCTAAATCCCTTAATTTATCTAAAATATCAGAGTTTGGTATGCTATCTTGTTCATTTAAGGCTGAAAAATGTTTTATCCATTCTGAGCTCGATATATTTTCACTTTTATCAATTTTATCAGAGTTTTTTTAATTCATCTAGGAGTTTCCAATATGAAGATGGGTTATTTTCACGCATACTGTCTAATTTATCTAAAATTCCCTGGCGATATTGTCGGAGTTTATGTTTTCTGAGTTTTCTGAATTCCTTCAAGGTCTTGTAAAATGAAGATCTAACGTATGGATCATTACTATATTTTCTAAAGAGTTTTTCCTTATTCATTAAAACCAATCTTGCCTTTTGAAGAGAGAAATCATACCATTTAAGATTTTTATTCTTTTTCTTATTTTTTTACATTACTTACAGATACTGTTTTTCTTTTACTTGTACTTTTAAGTGACATGGCTGCTGCATTCTTTATAATATTACTGAGATCAGCAGCTGCATTATGGGTGTCAGTTTCGTCGAAATTCTTCTCCATAAATATTTTTATTTCATTTTGAATAACATTGGAGTTCAAGGCTTGTTGAAACAGAAAATTAGAGTCTTCTGTCCATATATATTTGTCAGGTAAAGGATTAAGATTTTCTTCAACAGTATTTGTATCGGGACCGGTACTTAGTGAGACCGGAACGGATAGCGTGTCTATAGACTTTTAAACAAGTACGCCGATCTGTCAAAAAATCATGGAAATTTTACAATTTTGAAATGTCTTTGTTTATTACCGAAATTGGTATGAAGTAACAAGAAATTTAATTGATGTTTGTGTCACTTAAAAGCAGAGATGTCAGAGGAGTTCGATCTTATACAAACCTTAGGAGAAGGAGCGTTTGGAAAAGTGTATTTGGTGAATGCCAAAAAAGGAGGAGGACAGGTGTGTAAAATCTTGTTTTTGACATGTCTGTCAGTAATTGTCTTATATCAGAAATGTTCAGGACCGACAACTACTTGTTACAGATTTTTCTTAATGGTATAACTTTAATTTGAGAGCAAAACTGATTGGATTATATAGGGTTTCAAGCATTACCATAATGCATATGGAAAATGAAAGTAGATTTTTGAACAACTTCCTTGTTAAAGTTTATCTGTTTTTTTGTTGTTTTGTTTTTTTTTTGTTTTTTTATCTGATTATTAACCATTATTTGCTTGCTGGGCCACAGCCCAGCAAGCATTGATTCGAAATGGGGTTACCGAAACGGCCAAGGTCCAGTCACCTATTTGGTCGCATTGTTGACCAATGACAAGTGGTTTAAGAAGGAAACCAGCCACACTTTTCGTCCATTTTAAACAATGACTTATGGGAAGATATGACGTTTAAGGTAAGACCGGTCCAGTGATTGGTCCCATCATCCACGTGACAGCAGGCTGCTATCCAATGACGAAGAATCGTATTACTGAACAACCTAACTTGCGCTCGTGTCCTAGTTACACCTAGCTCTACTCAGTTTTAATGTGTTAACATGTATGCATGCAGATTAATTTGTTGGACTGGTAACATGCTATATAGTTGAACGTTTAGTTCTAAACCGATTAGGTTGTGAGCCCGGTTTGTGAGGCATAATGCAGGATCAGTGCACAAAACTTGGGACAAAACCAGTGTCTCTTGGTTTCTCGGTTGCTAACAAATGTTGTAATGAAGCTGGTGACCAGTATGTTGTTTATGAATGAAGTCCAACTCAGTAAATAAGCCGTTTCATGAGAAAACCGAACTGATATTTTAAGCCACTGAGAATGAATGGCTAGAGACTTTTATGGTGGATTAAGAAAGTAAAGCTATATAGTTATGGCACTGCCTTGGCACTGATCAGGTGCAGTTGACTTAAGGATGTTCGCTGCCAATGAAAAAGTATTCAAACTTTTTTTCTAACCACTCTTTTTTGATTCCAAAATACAACACAAGACATTTGAAAACAAAATAAATATAGGGTAGTGTGCATTTTTTCAAGCTACAGGCCTCTGAATGAGACCTCTGAGCAACATGTTTTAAATTTGGTAAAATCAATTTAATTTTTAATTCTTTGAAACATACCTGTCTTGAACAAACATGCGCCTAGAATGCTTTCAAAAGTCATAATATTTACGTAACGCAGACTATTTTGGACCAAAAGCATAGAAAAATTTGCAACTTGGAGTGGACGACAAAATTTTACGATTCCTTTTTCAACCCTACCCCCATACTTGAAAAGTTGGAAAAAATCAATATTTTGAAATGTGTCAGATTCATATTTGTTGATTCAAACTTTTTCTTGTATTTTCACACAACATAGAACTTGGTAATATTGTTCGAATAAAAGAAAGAAATATATAGGGTAGTGAGCATATAAGAGAGAACCAACAACTTGAAAAACGCCATTTTCAGCCTTTCTTCGGCTGTTTTGTTTCTAAAAGCCCATTTCATAAAACCACCTAAAATTTTAAAACCAGTACACTTAAGACACAAAGACTGACTTAGAAGAACATGTACACATATACTGCTGCTAAAATAAACATCGAACTAGCGCAATTAATTTTAAGATGTGTAATATTCAAGTTTAATCTACCCTACCCCCTAAATTTTACTGACAACTAAAATTTTCTGAAAAGTTGCAGAAAATGGGGTGAAAAAATGAAGTTTCTTAGATGGACAATTTTCATGGCTCGTTCAATGCATATCATCAATATGTATCCAAATATAAAATATTAGGAAAATATCTGCAACCGTTTACGAGGTATTCAAGAAAAGAAAAACCGGAAGTTCCGAAATGTCAAATGTTAGCAGCGAACATCCTTAAGAGTAAGAAAAGGTCAATGTCTTTGCATATTCTTCGAACATTGGTCAGCAATGTTCGAATTGTCTTATATCAGAAATGTTCAGGACCGACAACTACTTGTTACAGATTTTTCTTAATGGTATAACTTTAATTTGAGAGCAAAACTGTCAGATTGGATTATATAGGGTTTCAAGCATTACCATAATGCATATGGAAAATGAAAGTAGATTTTTGAACAACTTCCTTGTTAAAGTTTATCTGTTTCTTTTTGTTTTTTTTGTTTTTGTTTTTTTTTTTCTGATTATTAACCATTATTTGCTTGCTGGGCCATAGCCCAGCAAGCATTGATTCGAAATGGGGTTACCGAAACGGCCAAGGTCCAGTCACCTATTTGGTCGCATTGTTGACCAATGACAAGTGGTTTAAGAAGGAAACCAGCCACACTTTTCGTCCATTTTAAACAATGACTTATGGGAAGATATGATGTTTAAGGTAAGACCGGTCCAGTGATTGGTCCCATCATCCACGTGACAGCAGACTGCTATCCAATGACGAAGAATCGTATTACTGAACAACCTAACTTGCGCTCGTGTCCTAGTTACACCTAGCTCTACTCAGTTTCAATGTGTTAACATGTATGCATGCAGATTAATTTGTTGGACTGGTAACATGCTATATAGTTGAACGTTTAGTTCTAAACCGATTAGGTTGTGAGCCCGGTTTGTGAGGCATAATGCAGGGTCAGTGCACAAAACTTGGGACAAAACCAGTGTCTCTTGGTTTCTCGGTTGCTAACAAATGTTGTAATGAAGCTGGTGACCAGTATGTTGTTTATGAATGAAGTCCAACTCAGTAAATAAGCCGTTTCATGAGAAAACCGAACTGATATTTTAAGCCACTGAGAATGAATGGCTAGAGACTTTTATGGTGGATTAAGAAAGTAAAGCTATATAGTTATGGCACTGCCTTGGCGCTGATCAGGTGCAGTTGACTTCAGAGTAAGAAAAGGTCAATGTCTTTGCATATTCTTCGAACATTGGTCAGCATTTTAATGCTACTTATTTTTAGACAATGTTTCCAGGAATTGATACAACCCGTCATTTCTATTTATAACTAAGAGTTAATTTGAGGTATCAAGACATACCGAAAATTGACAACAAATACGGCCACAGATTGTCTCGGTTCTGTATGTTTTAGTCTAGGTAGTTTCTGTCATGAATTGTTTGTTCAGATTTTAAGTTTAACACTATTGTTTGCTCTTTTTTCAACAAATAGGTTTTTACAACTCTTGCAAAAATTAAAATCATATCTTTATCAGAAAGGCTAGAACTTGATAAAATTTCCAAAATAACTGTTAATAAATGCGCACAAATCGTTTAAAAATGCCTCAAATTGGGCAAGCTCTCCTTTTAAAAAGGAAAAATTATTTCATTTTAAATAGCACAAAACTAGTGGTTGGATTATTTATGATGCACAACTTCTTTATAACACTATTGTTGGTGTCCAAGCCATTTTCCATGTTAGCTATCCAATCCATGTTATAACTATAGTATTTTTTTTTACTGCTTTCTGAGTCAATCAATTTCTGACCATTACCTAGTTCCATCCACAAAACTCTGAGGTTTTCCCGTTTTTATTGTGATGTTTATTTTGAAAACCCTGGTGTTGTCACAGATGGACAACTAACAATATCAGTCCATAAATCGGTCCATCCTGGACGATAAACTGGTTGATCTAACCATTACCTAAATGTATAGACATATAGCAAAAATAGTCAAAAACACCATTTGGGGTCCAAACAAAGATCAGTGTTTATCCAAAACCGTGTTGTAACAAACCATGTTATTAAGAGATCCAGGTGTACTTGGCAAAACCAGAGTCCATTGTTACATAATGGATCCAAGAGGACTTAAAAAAGTGTCTGGCATCAGCATTGTTTTAACCATCACCTGTTTGCACTTCATCATGGCCTTGACTGTTCTACTACATATAGCTTCAGTACAACAATAATCAAGAGGGAGGTGTATGAGATTCTCTCAAAAATTGGGAATCCCTCCCTCCAAAATAGGAAGAGATCACATGTATGCTAGTTGGAGAAAGGTTTTCATAGACTGTCTGTTGCAGCTCTTTCTGTTTCTGTATAGTATCAGCGGACATCTCCTGCTTCTTTTCAGTATGCTATGAAAGTGATTGATTTAAGGACTTCCCCACAAGAAGAGAAAGACCTTGCAGTGGCTGAGGCCCAGTTACTAAAGGAACTAGATCACCCACACATTCTTAGCTATACAGATTCATTTGAGTCTGACGGTGCTCTGTGTATAGTGACGGGGTACTGTGCCAATGGGGATCTTTCAGAGTACTTAGAGAAGAGGAATAGAAGGAAGTTGGAGGAAGATAGACTGTTAGAATGGTTTAGACAAATAGCCAGTGCCTTACAGGTTGGTATTGATTTCCACAGGTTTATGGAAATGCTGTTATGTTTTATGAAGTTTTCTTCCCCTCCTGGTGTCTATGTTGGGACTTGGACTTATTTTGATGATTATTTTTGATTATGTTGAAGAAACAATCTTATTGGGAGAACTGAAAGAATCACATTGAGCACTAATGGTACATGTTTATTTCACAATATAATTGAGTTGCATCATAAGAAAACCAACAATCTGCATATGTGAAAATAAAGACGCAGATCAGCTTCGCAGTAAACCTAAAGCTCATCAGCGCCTTTGTTTTTGCTACACAGATAGTACAATTCCTCTACTGTCTAAATCCAAAATTTCGAGCTTCTAGCCATCTTCATTGATGGTACAGACCAGTTTGTGTTGTACCTTTTCAGAAACCACATTGTTGGTTTTCTCATGAGGCAGCTCATATATGTGTGCCTGCTTTTTTTGATTCCAGTATTTACATGGTAAGAAGATAATTCACCGAGATGTAAAAACTCCCAACATTTTCCTCACAGATGACTGGCAGACAAGACTCGGGGATCTAGGACTTGCTAAGTACATCAGTAAAACATGTCCATGCAATGTACATGTATACCCCCTTAAATCCCACTTTTCTAGAGTAAAACCGGGGCATGCAGGGGTATACCTATTTTTCTTAATTTTGCTCCAAAACATAGATTGTGGGACGTGGGTACTCGGTTCTAACTGGTACCCACAATCTATGTTTTGAGAAAAAACAAGAAAAATATCAAAGTTTTTACAACTTTCAACAAATTTGTATATCACATGGGCATGTTTTCGTAATGGGTTAAATTAATTCAAGAGCTAGTTGTTCTAGCATCTAGATTTGTAGCATGTTCTTATGTACCTTCTGTTAAAGTTAACTGTAACTTAATTGTCAAACAATTGACATGATGATGTAGATCTGTGGTGTTTTGTTTTGGAATTAGGAATCTTTTCAACAAGATGCAATAACGTTGAGTAATCTTTAAAGAAAATGAATGCTTTATTATACAAGTCACTTTTTTTTCTAAAGTTTAATCAGATTTTATTGTTTCAATCAAATTCAATATGATACTTAATATTAAACCAAGACTTAGATTTTGTGTCTTTCCAATACAGGGTTCTAGAGAGACCCAATGCTAAAGCTGTGACATTCTGTGGAAGCCCCTATTATATGAGCCCAGAGATATTTTCTTGTAAGCCCTATGATGAAAAGGTAATTTTGTGCACCAGCTCACTTTTTAATAACAGTCAAAAATAATATTTATTCTAAACACTTTACCTCATGAAATTTCATTTAGTTTTAAGAAAACTATGGCTGATTTGCTTACTGGTTCTTTCTGAATACTAGTATATAATAACTGATTTTAGTCGTGTGATTGTCCACCTTAGATTAAGACAGAATATTTATGTGGCAAGGGTGATTTGTGTCTTTGTTATTTGATAAATTGCACATGAAGAATGAGCTTAATGCAAGAAAAATGTCTTCATGAGGTCCATGTCACCATATGACTTTTGCTGTTGAGTTGGATGTTAAATATGAAATCAGCCAAATACATATGAGCCACCGCATGGGAAAACCAACAATCTGCATAGGCGAAAACAAAGGCACAGATCAGCTTCGCAGTAACTGCGAAGCTGATCAGCGCCTTTGTTTGCCACACGGACAGAATGATTCCTCTACTTTCTAAATCCAAAATTTCTAGCCTCTAGCCATCTTCTGTGACTGTACAGGCGGTTTGTGTCGGACCTGGTCGGAACCCAAATTGTTGGTTTTCTCATGCACAGGCTCAATTGCGTTTATTTTTCCAGAGTGATATCTGGGCGCTAGCTGTGATAGTATATGAGATGGCGACACTAGAGAGACCGTTTGATGCTATGTTGATGCACCAACTAGTATTTAAAATAGTGCATGGAGGGGTAAGTGTTTATGCTACAGTTACAAATACCAGAATTTTTTGCGTTATAAGGCAAAAATTGGCTCAGCTTGTTTTTAAATGAGCAGTTTGCTTTAAGCCTGGATGAAAGTTAGTCGCCAATGTACTGTGACAAGCATGAGGATTAAACTTGCAACCTCTTGGTTGCAAAATGACTAGCCTGTCCACTACACTATCACGATCTGTGCAAATCAAGTGATCATGGAATTTGATGGAAATATAGGTTATTGTAACTAGACTCTAGTTTGTAAAGTAAGGTATTTTACTTATATATTAGCTGCCGGCCGGCCAGCCGCAGGAAAAATCCAACAATCTGAGTTTCAGACTATGTCTGACACAAACTGGCATGTACAGCCATAGAAGAAGAAAGCTGAATCTTGAAATTTTGGATATAAGTAGAAGAGGAATAAGTAGAAGAGGATCGAGTTGTACTATCTGTGTAGAGAAAATAAAGGCGCTGATCAGTTATAACTGAACATCTGATCGATCAGTTACTGCACAGCTGATCTGCGCTATTGTTTTTGCACATGAATATTGTTAGCTCACCTGAGTCGTTAGGCTCACAAGGTGAGCTTATAGGATGGCCATGATCCGGCGTCCATCGTCCGTCCGTAGTCCGTCCGCCGTCCACCATTTTCAAAGATCTTCTTCTCTGAAACCACTTGGCCAATCAAAGCCAAATTTTATATGAAGCATCTATAGGAAGGGGAAACAATGTGTTTATAAATAATCCAGGTCACATGACCAAGATGGCCACCATGCCCATATATGGTAAAAACCCTTCAAAATTCTTCTTCTCCGGAACCACTGGACCGATTTCAACGAAACTTGACATGAAGCATTGGGGACTAGGGTACTACAATGTGTTTATAAATTATGACCTTTGGATGAACTTGACCTATTTTACGGCAAGGTCAACTTAGGTCGCCCATGCATTTGAATGGGGAAAATTGTTAAAATGTCAATTGAAAGGCAGATCTTGCAGGAAATGGGCAAATGGACTGAAGGTACAGTACAGTCAGCGTGATGTTTATATCCCTCACGCTTACGAACGTGGAATCTCGCATGTCACGTGACTTTTTTCCGTGGATTTTGCGTGGAATTAGCGTGGATTTCGCGTGAGTTTTGCGAGGAAGTAGCGTGAGTTTTGCGAGGAACTGCTTAAGTGTAACGTGAAACGAAACGTGAAAAGGATTAAGAGAGTTGCGTGAGATATCTACAGTCCCACGCTCGCTCACGCTTTCCACGTTCGTTTCACGCTCAGGATAAAGGGACATGAATAAAGTGGTTCTTTTCACTTTATATATATATATGTTTATGTCTCTTGTCAACCAAAATAAAAGCAGTGATGTCATTTCCGCCGCTGAAATTTTGCCGTGTACAGACATGTACATGTACTTATCAGTATGGTGTCTCACATTTCTGAAACAAAGAAGACACGCGCAAACGTAGTTTTTGTTTATATTTTCTATACTTTCTTTTGTTTTCTTTTTTTTTAACTTATTTTTCTTTTTTGTTTTTCCAAAGTTTCAAATCTCAAAGATATGCTTGCATTTTATCACTTATCACACAAACTGAACTGTGTGTTTGTTTGATTAGGGTAATTTATAACTTTATGCACCAAATTAGAGTCAATTTGTTAATTTTAACTTAGAGGCTATGTCGCTTATTAATTCTGTGTACAATAATTGTGCCGATACAAGAATAAAGAAACCCTGATTTTGTTGACTTTGGTTAATGCTGAACATGTTAAAGGGAATCAGAATTCTCGCAGGGGCATTGTACCCACTCTTAAGATGAATTAAGATGAATTAATTGCATGTAAATTTAATTGTAACGTACATCGTAATTTATGATTAAGTGATACATGTACATGTAGCAAGGTGCTTGAACCGTATTACATGTAGGTCGAGCTTTAATTGACGTTGGGCATCTTAGAGAATACGTAAGACCCATTTATTTGAGAGATGTTCTGAAAAACAAAAATCTGGGGTGCTCATCTTCTCTTATGGCAAAAGTATCAGATATAAATGTTCTGCATCTAAAACCGCGGCAGTCAAAAATGCACGTCGCTGCAAAATAATATTTAAACGTGCCAATTTTGTCACCACTTAATCTACGATGATAATTGAATCAACACTGAATAACGTATTGCTCAGACTGCAACTCGTCAAAACATGCGTATGTATTTACGTACAGGCGCTTTGTCGTACAAGTGTATGTATTTGTACAGGTTTATCGTCATCATACTAAGTTGCCGTCCTCGTACTAAGAATTATTAAATTATATATTATATTTAATTTGGTTACAAAACTTTAACATTTTTACCCTTTTGAACAAGACGAAACGATAATCCTTTTCTCGCATGTCTCTTAAACTTTTCCACGCTTCTTTTCCTTAATGAACGTGGAAAGCGTGAGCAAGCGTGGAACTGCTTATATCTCACGCAACTCACACGCTTCTTGCGAGGAATGAACGTGGACATAGCGAGGAACAAGCGTGGATTTTGCGCGGAATGAGCGAGGGTTTTGCGTGGGTTTTGCGTGGAACTTAATCCTTTTTTCTTTCGTGCGTGAGCGCGAAGGATATAAACATCACGCTGACTGTACTGTAGGTAATTCTAAAAAAAATTTGGACCCCAGGGGTTGGTCTGCCCCCATCCTGGGGCAATATACATGTATATTACAAAAATATTCCAAGATCTTCTTCTCTGAAACCACTTGGCCAATCAAAGCCCAATTTTATAGGAAGCATCTATGGGAAGGGGGAATCAATGTGTTTATAAATAATCCAGGTCACATGACACGATGGCCGCCATGCCCATATATGGTAAAAACCCTTTAAAATTCTTCTTCTCCTGAACCAATGGACCGATTTCAACAAAACTTGGCATGAAGCATCGGGGACTGAAGTACTACAATGTGTTTATAAATTGTGACCTTTGGATGACCTTGACCTATTTTAGGGCAAGGTCAACATGGGTCGCCAATGCATTTGAATGGGGAAAACTTTTAAAATGTCAGTTAAAGTGAAAGTCTTGCAGGAAATGGGCAGTAGGACTGAATACATTGTATTAATGATTCTGAAAAAATTGGACCCCAGGGGCTCATTTGCCCCAGCCCTGGGGCATTATACATGTATATTGCCATAATATTCAACATCTTCTCTTCTGAAACCGCTAGGCCAATCAAAGCCACATTTCATGTGAAGCATCTATAGAATGGGAGAATCAATGTGTATATAAATAATCAAGGTCACATGATCAAGATGGCCCCCATGCCCATATATGGTATAAACCCATTCAAAAATCTTCTTCTCCGGAACCGGTGGACCGATTTCGAAGAAACTTGGCATGAAGCATTGATGACTCAAGTACTACAATGTATGTATAAATCATGACCCTGTGATGACCTTGACCTATTTTAAGGCAAGGTCAACATGGGTTGCCTATGTATTTGAATGGGTAAACTGTTAAAAATGTCATTTGAAGGGAAAAACTTGCATGGACAGTAAATTGATTATTCTGAAGAAAAAAAATGGCCCAAGGGCTTCATCTGCCCCTATACTGGGACTATTTTCTATAACATTCGTATATACAGCAGATCTCAGGTGAGATGCAGCAGGTTTTCTGATGCAGCAGGTCATATATAGTATAGATAAAAACTTATCATTATTTTTGAAACTAAATATTCTTAAAGAGAGTTATATATATCAGTTAAATGAAATGGATGAGGCACTTGCATACATATATGCATAACACGTTCAGTTACAAAACATTTTGGGACTGAATTTTGTATTTTCTGTACAGCTACCACCAATGCCGAAAGACTACAATCCAGAACTAACTCAGGTCTTGTCCAGAATGATGCAGAAGGATCCAGCTAAACGTCCCACTGCTGATGACCTCGTCAACAACGATCTCTTCAAGAAAGCCCAGAAACCACCTGTGATAGCAGCAAAGGTAACTGCCGTAAAAATATGTGGACTGCGGCGCTAGAAAACCGGTCTTCATGGTTCCCTGCCAGGTCTGGCACAAAATGGCCTGTCAGTCTCAGAAGAAGACAAGAAGCTTGAAATTTTGGATTTCCAAAGAAGAGGGATTGTACTATATAGTGAAAACAAAGGCATTGATCAGCTGTGCAGTTACTGCCTCTTTGTTTTCCCATATGCAAAAATCTGGTTTCTCATGATGCGGCTCATGTAAGGATTTGGCTCTACTGATGCTTATCTTTCTCTAGGTCATGGTAAGCATTTAACATGTATGTATAAAAATTTAGGCAAAGCTTCTTAATTTCTGACCGACCATCTGATTACTGGTTAACCGTCAAGTCTGCGCCTGCCTAGAAAAAATGGTTTAGTAAAACCATCCATACATACACTGAAAAAAAGTTATAAGAGGCCACTTTTCAAACTCATTTTTTTGTTTCTAAGCCATGTTCAAAATTGCACGATTGTTTGCCAAAAGACGTGCCTTTCAAGTAAGTAAAGTTCCAAAGTGTTAAGAAATAATTTTCTTTTACTAAAGGCGTTTTTGGAGTAAAAATGCAAAAACCAATGTTTTTAAATAAAAAATTGGATACAGCACACCATTTATTGAAATTAGGAACGGGTGTCATCAAAGGGGTCGTTACGGCTCGGAAAAACATCAAACTTTCGAATTTTCTCTACTGGTAGAATTTTTATGCATTTTTAAAAACTGCCAATTTTGAGATTTTTTGGAAAATTCATAAATGTGCCTCTTAAAAATGTTGACCCCTGTTAAATTCACTTGATGAGGCCTGGAAATGAGAGATATAACTCGACTGAACTGTTTTAGACCATTTTCGAGGACTAACAGGTCAAGGCTGCCGCACACTTCCGGTTTCAATGCCAATTTTTAACGAACAAAATAACAAAATTTGTGGACGATTTTTTTAATTTTCAAAGTTTATCAGAGTCTAGTATTTGACCTAAATAATCGCTGAAAATTTCAATGCCGTGCTGCTGATAATAACGCAACTGGAGAAGAACAAAGTTGGTATGCAAATTGCATACAAAAGCTGAATTCCTGTTATTCAGGTTGTTGTCTTCTTGCATGTACAAAACAGAAATTAAGATTCTTATTGCAGCAACAGTTTTGACTTAATTTTATCTTGCATCATGGCAGTCAGTAGCACTTTCAAATTAATTAAAATGTAAAAACACAACGTCATAATATGACATTTAATTTGATGTTAATAAAGTGTGACTTTTTGAAATAGGGTACCTTTACACATGCTTCGTCTGTGTGAGAAGTATCACGCATTTTGGAATGCAGAAACTCACAGTGCCACTGTTAGACATTGGTTTATTCATATGATCATGAATTTTAATTGATCGTATTTTACTTTCTGAACTAGAAGAAAAAATATGACGTGGCCTCTTATAACTTTTTTTCAGTGTATAACCCTTAATTGTTTAATTGGGTGGTTATATTTATGAAGCATATTTTGAGGGTCATGACATCCTAATGTTGGGTAAAAGTCCCATAAAATGGAGGCAACATCCCGACGTGACCATTGCTGTTGACTGGGATGTTAAGCATCAATTCAAACAAAAAAACATTTATTTGAAAACAGAACATAAGATTTTATTCAGTAAGCTAATACATGTAAATATTAGTACAACAGTTACTACAGCTTTGTAGTGAGGCACATATTTAGGGCTCATGCTTGGAAAGAATGTTTGTCTTGATCATGATATTTTTACGGACTCATTCGCAATTATGTTGCACTTTAATTCTTGATTAAGATATCTTTGTATGCTTTACAGCCTGTTCCAAGAAAGCCTATGAAGCCCCCTCGAGGGGTGGCCAGAGCTGGGGGTGGTGATGGACCATTCAACATGAAAAAACTACTTGATACACTATCATTAATGCACAAGAAAGATGAGGCATCCAGCGCCAGTGATTTTGACGGAGATGTGACATTAACAGGCATTATGGCCGACACTCATAAAGTAAAATTAGACAAAACTGTTAAAAATATGAAAACAATGAAAGCTCCAGTGAAGCCACCTGTTAAAGCCAGTCCAAGTAAAAGTCCCGATAAGGCTGTTCCGCAGGTATCAGTTTCTGATGTGGACGTATCTGTTGGGGGTGCCAGTGGGGGAGGGGACTCCTTCACGGCGACCATGATCAACTTCCAGAAGAAAGTGGCGGATGAATCTTTCAATGTGATGCAGCTGGTTGTCAGGACAATGACGGGACTATTTCCAAAGGTAAAATATATACACATACATGGATACCAACCAAATCAATGGGTAAAAGGCTTAAAGCTGTATACCCAATTCTCTTGATAAATCTTCTATACTTATATGACTTATGCATGGTTAAGTTGATAGAAAACTTTATCTTTTTCAAAATGCCATTGTCATACCATGGTCAGTTTCATGTCATTGATTTATATCCTTGTAATATTATTAAAAAGATCCATTTACTGTCCACCTTTATATAGCAAAATGGTGTGTAAAGTGGTATAGGTTTTTATAAATGTTCTTTTTGTATGAAACATAGGTTGTAGGTATAGATCCCGCACGATTGTAGTAGACTTATGTCACATATTTAATGTTGTACATACGATTGAAATGAATGCATCTGACCAATGGAAACAGGCGTTTCATGCATATTTATAATGGTAAATCTGTGACGAAAGTTTACTACGATTGTCCAGAAACTATACTTGTTACTGATTGCCAGAAAAGCAAAATGTGGCTCTGTAATGCTATTAAATTTGGTCAACTTGTTGCAACAAATATTATCATTTTAATTTCAGGATGATAAAGAAAGGAAAGAAGCATTTACAAGTGAGTCATTGTAATAAAACCATAGAACATTTCTTCCTTAGAGTTAGGATCAACATTTCAACTATGAGTATAATTTACAAATTTTGCATCAGATTAAAAAACAAAATACATGTAGAACCTTTGAAGCATACCTTGCATCAGGATAACATGTCTGTGTATTGAATACCCCCTTAAACCCCACTTTTATATAGTAAAACTGGTGTATGCAGGGGTATACCTATTTTTCTTATTTTTGCTCCAAAACATAGATTGTGGGTACTCGGCGAGGCGGTTCTAACGTGTACCCACAATCTATGTTTTGAGCAAAAAATTGTCAAAAAAGCTTCTAGCCATCTTCCCTGGCTTAATTTGACATGGCTGTTAAACTGAATGATCTCTGCTAGGTATTACAACCCCTAATTTCATTTGGGGAGCACAGTGGCCATGTGCTTAAGCACAGGACTCGATTGAGAATGTCTAAATTACAAAAACATGCCCATGTAATGTACAGATTTTCCCTAGTTGTAAAAATTGAAAATTTTCAGTAGAAAATTTTTGATATTTTTCTTATTTTGTTCAAAACAAAGATAGTGGGTACACGATAAAACCGCCTTGCCATGGGGGTTCTAACGAGTACTCACAATCTATGTTTTGGACCAGATATAAGAAAAGATATGTATATATATATATCCATATGTATGGAGTGATTTTAATTTTTTATCTCATTTTTTTTAATTTTTCTTTGCAAACAGAATAGCCCGAGATGGGAAGCCGCATTATGCGGCGTCACATCTGTGGCTATTCTGTTTACCTAGGTCCCATAAAAAGGACGCCAGGCTTATATGAGTTAAGCTGCCTTAATATAGTACTGGTAAGTACTCAGGAACTGATGGCTTCATCCTAACATGACTGAAATAGTGTTGGCATTAAGAAGTATACAAACAAACAAACAATTTATTATTCTAGGAACCACAGATCCAGTTGCAATGATACTGAGACAAATAGAACATTTACAATAGTAAGTATGAAAAGAACTATCCTTTATGCACTAATCATTTGTTACCACTGCCCCCACCACCGGGGAATCTTTTGGTCCAGCAAATACCCGCTAATCCCCCCCCTCCAGTCTGCTATCTTTTCATTCCACAACCCTTTGTGCCTATATAATGCAAACCCTGGGTATTTTCTACTGCACTGCCGTGGTCTAAACTTTGGTCAAGGCCCTACTCATTTCCACTGGTGCAGGGGTGGGGCGTGGTTACAAATGACTAGTGCATTAGTTACTGCATATGTCACAAACAAATACAAAATTACAATCACATAAATGAGATGAAACTTTTTATTAATGCAAGTTGTCATTTCTTTCAATATTTTATTTTTAGTCAGTTTTACTGTAGAGCATTGTAGTACAAACCATAACATTGCTTCCACAGTTTCAAACTTGGACCCAAGGTTATAAAGCTGAGACTAAAATTTGTCCTGCTCATAAATGTTAAAATTGTTTGCATTTTATCATTTATAATAGACTGGCATTCTAAACCTTGAATTTCAACATATTTGGGTTATTTATGAGCACTTTAAATTTCATTTGCAGCTGAGTTGAGCATGAAAAAGTTTTATATAACCTCAGGACCAGGCCTTGTGTGTAACACTTATTTTATAGTGATTTGCTCAATGCTAATTTAAATGGATAGAAAGTTGTATTTGATCATGTCTTTCATGGCTTAAAATAATGTTTTGACATTGTAGTTACTGCATTAAAGCCCTGAATAACGACACAAGTCTATTCCAAAAGGCATATCATATGCTGGCTACGGAGAGAGATGAGGAAAAATTGGAGGTAACAACACATGGATTACTTGTACATATAAATTTTTAAGAGGCTTTTCGTTTGTTTTAAAAATAAATTTCTTATGACAACTTTGATTTAAGGTATGGATGTTGCCATCATCGTGTTTGCATCTCATTACGAATATTTGCCCATGCAATACTAAGAAATATTTGAAGTTGTAAAAAATGAAAATTTTCAGTAGAAAAATTTTGATATTTTTCTTATTTTTGCTCAAAACATAGATTGTGTGTATGCGTTAGAACCGCCTCACCGAGGCGGTTCTAACATGTACCCACAATCTATGTTTTGGAGCAAAAACAAGAAAAATAGGTTTACCCCTGCATACCCCAGTTTCGCTATATAAAAGTGGGGTGTAAGGGAGTATACATTACACAGACATGTTTTCATGATGATGTGGTCGTATGTGGTGGAGGAAATCTGAGAACCTGGTGAGAACCACTGCCTTGTGATAAGTGACCACTACCCTGCTACATGCTTTGGTCTGGCCCCAAGGTTATAAAATGTTTTTCATGCTCAAGTTAGCTGAGACTAAAATTTATCCTGCATATTGTTAAAATGCCAACAATTGTTGACATTTTAACATTTATCAGCAGGATAAATTACTGGCTTTGCAATCATAACCTGAAATTTCGACAAATTTTGGTTATTTCAGTGATTATGAGCAGTTTAAATTTCATGCTCAGCTGAGTTGAGCATGTAAAAAGTTTTATAGCCCGGAGGCCATGATTCCAACTGAGAACTTGACTGCAGAGGTGACAAGAATGTGTATTAACCACTAAACTATGCAGCCCCCAATCATTGATTCATTACAAAAACTTGCCCATGCAATATTATAAAGAGATTGTTTGTTTCAGCTGTAATAATTTAAAATTTTATTCAATGGAAAACAGTTGATGTTTTTAATATTTTTGCACAAAACATAGATTGTGGGTACTCGTTAAAATCGCCTTACAGATTACCCACAATCTATGTTTTGAGTAACATTAAGAAATATGAGAATGTTTCTCCTGATTTTTTTTTTTCATTTTTACTGCTTTACAAAAATCTCATGGATATGTTTTTAGCTCGCCTGTACGAAAGTACAGGAAGAGCTATTGCAGTCACCCCAGCATCGGCGTCGGCGTTAGCGTCGGCGTCGGCGTTGCTCAAAATGTTAAAGTTTTTGGTCAAAGTTTTTATGAGTCTATATCTCTTGAAATTGTGGATGGATCAAGTTGATACTTTGCATGCTGGTAGATATTGGTCTGAAGTTTTATGCTGTACCATCATGACCCACCTGGGTGACCTTGAGGTCAAGGTCACGGACTTAGAAATTTTGTGTTAAAGTTTTTGGTTAAAGTTTTTATAAGTTTATATCTCTTTAAATTGTTGATGGATCAAGTTGATACTTTGTATGTTGGTAGATATTGGTCTGAAGTTGCTGTACCATCATGACCCACCTGGGTGACCCTGAGGTCAAGGTCACGGACTTAGAAATTTTGTGTTAAAGTTTTTTGGTTAAGGTTTTTATAAGTCTATATCTCTTGAAGTTGTTGAAGGATCAAGTTGATACTTGGCATCTTGGTAGATATTGGTCTAAAGTTTTATGCTGTACCATCATGACCCACCTGGATGACCTTGAGGTCAAGGTTACGGTCTTAGAAATTTTGTGTTAGAGTTTTTGGTTAAAGTTTTTATAAGTCTACATGTATATCTCTTGCATATGTAGATGGATCAAGTTTATACTTTGCATGTTGGTAGAAATTGGTCTGAAGTTTTATGCTATACCATCATGACCCATCTGGGTGACCTTGAGTTCAAGGTCACAGACTTTGAAATTTTATGTTAAAGTTTTTGCTTAAAGTGTTTTGAACTGTATATTGCTGGAGCAGATGGATGGATCTAGTCGATACTTTGCTGTTAGATATTATTCTTTTATTATGCTGTAGCATCTTGACTCACCTGTGGTCAAGGTCACAGAATTAGATTTTATGTTATAAGTCTATATCAAATATGTAGATGGATCAAGTTGAACTTAGCATGTTGGTAGATATTGGTCTGAAGTATCACGACCCACCTGAGTGACATTGAGGTCAATGTCTTTGGTCATAGATTTAATAGATTTAGTGGCAAAGCACAAGGCAGGCGAGCTACGCTGTCCTGCGACAGCTCTTATTGTAATTGACAGCTGTCAGTTTGGTAGAAAGGCATCATGATGGTATTCATGAGGTTCTTTGACACATCAATATATGGAAAGATCAGCAATTTTGCAAAATTTCAGTTTTTGGTTAAATTGCACAAAGGTTTTGGTTTTGCAGTTGTTGAATAATATTGGCGTGTTTTATGTAGCAAATGATTTTGTGATGACATTCAATTTTATTTTGTATTTCAGGAGAATTTGATCCAGATTTTAGGCCAAGAGAAATTCGGACTGTGTGGTGTACAACTTTTGTTCTTGAAGAATTTTGAATATAATCTAGAAAAGCTGCAGGGGCAATAATATATCTAGTTTATACAACTACATTTGTATTTTTCATGCTCAACTGAAATGAAAGCTATTGTAAGTTGCTCATAACTAGTGAGAATGCTAGAGCACCGGTGTTTTAATCCTAATAGGCTGTATAAAACGTTAAGCCTGTTCATCATGTTTGTCCTATTAAATTTTAAATGTTTCAATGCCAAGAATTGATGGATTTCAGTTCTGAAGAGTAGGATATATTTTATGCTCAACAGAGTTGACAGTCATTGATATTAATAAATTGGATGAATTTTTACCCCTTGATTTTTACTTGAGCATGAAAAGTTTTATGACCTTATATTTGAGTCCAGATTATGAGTCATGAAAGAGAGGATGACAAAGTATGGGCCATTTTGATTTATTTAGGCACTATCTTGTAAAAGACTTTGCAGTTAGTTTACTGGTTAACAAAGTGCCGCAGATGATCAGACTTGGTCAGAGGACCATATGGAAGACTGTCATTCTTGATACATGCATTATCCTAAAATAAAGTGATGATAACAACTATATTATTTAATGTATGAGCCACTTCAGAAGAAATCAACAATGTGATTTCCGAACAGGTCAGACACAAACCAGTCCGTTCAGTCACAGAAAATGGCTCGAAATTATGGACATAGGTAGAAGAGGAATTGTGCTATCTTTGTAGCGAAAACAAAAGCAATGATCAGCTTCACAGCTACTGCAAAGTTGATCTGCGCCTTTGTTTTTGCATGTGTGAAATGTTGGTTTTATCATGACATGGCTTGTATACTTAAAAGCCTAGGCCAGTCTGAGTCAATGATTGGAGTTGATCAGAAGTATGTGTTTGTTTTGTTAAGCAATTGCTCAAGTTCAGTTATATAGATGTTACTGAATATTTGCAATGTAGGGCAGGGCAATAAGATCTGTTCCAGAAGTTATGAAACTTTTTTTCATGCTCAAATCAGCTGAGAAAGATATTTCAAACTGCTTACAAATACCCATAAACAAGAATTGGTAGAAGTTTTAGGCTTAGATCACCAAAGCTAGTCATTTATCCTGCTGATGAATGTTAAAATGCCAAAAAAGTGTTGGCGTTTTAAAAAGATAAATTTTATGCTGAGATGTGTTGAGCACCAAAAAATGAGTTATAACCTTGGTGCCTGGATTTGGTCGAAAGCTACTTTTAGTCAGAATAAGATTAATCCATGTCTGCTAATTATGATGAATGGCTTATACATCTTATTCAATGTTGATGAGTACACTTAATTTAGAGCTGCATCAGGATCAATTCATCCTGTTCATTTCTGAATAATTAAGGTTTATATACAGCAAAAGATAGAAATACAGAACAATGCAAATGATACTTAAATGTTTGTGTTTGTTTAGTATTTTATAGTATTTTATAATCTGAAGTGATAAACCGGTGTTGAAAGTCTTACATATTCTGTATTTGATAATTGTCTTAAAGATACGTATTTTCTTGATTTTATCAATGTTTTGATATAGCATTATGAGATATTAAGTTTTGTACAGTGTCAGAACCAAAGAGAAGCATATATGTACATTGTTGTAAGTGTCTTGTTATTTTGCAATAGACTGCTGATCATGTATATTTTCATGCTTTTTGCTTATATGTACAAAAGGAGAGGAAGAGTTATTGTATACGTCCTAGCTTTCATTACAAAACTTGCCCATGCAATATACAGCATAAAACATCAACTATATCTGTCCACAAGTTCAATAGATGGGCCGTCTCGTGGGAAAACCAACAATGTGGTTTCCGAACAGGTCCACACAAACCAGGCTGTACAAGCACAGAAAAGAGTTAGAAGCTTGAAATTTCGGATTTAAGTAGAAGGGGAATTGTACTATCCGAGTAGCGAAAACAAAGACGCTGATCAACTTCGCGGTTACCGCGAAGCTGATCTGCGTCTTTGTTTTTGCCTATGCAGATTGTTGGTTTTCCCATGAGGCGGCTCAGATGCAAGTTCTAAAAACTTCAACCAATAACTGTAACATAAACTTCCAATGTCTGTGACCTTGACCTCAGTGTCACAAAGATACAGCATAAAATTTCAGACCAATTTCTTACAACTGGCATAATATCAGCTTGCTCTATCAAAATTTTCAAGAGATGCAGACTTCAGTATTAAAACTTATACAAAAGCTTTTAACATTTAAGCAAAGCCAACACAGTCACCAAAGCCAGGATGTATTCAATATTTAGCTCTTACTGTTCTTTTGTAAAGGGGAGCAAAAATTCATCACATCAGGAAAACATATCCATGAAATATCTATCCCCTCATACCCCACTTTCATATTTTCATATTTTTTGATCCAAAACATAGATTGTGGGTGTGGCAGTTCTAATGTGTACCCACAATCTACAGTGACGTGCCAAATTAATGTCCACAACGTCGCAAACTCCATAGACTTCAATGTATTTTCACATTTACAAGAAAAATTATCCTGTCTCTCCTGGTCAACATATTTTCATAATTTTGGTATCAGTTGAAAGGTAAATGAATAAAGCAATAAACAAGATTTTTGGTGAAATTTTCTGACTTTGCATTTTTCATATACAATGATTTAAAACTGAAGGAAATTTTGATAAATTCATTTTCCCATTGACATCAATGGTGACGTTGTCAAAAACTGTAAAAATAATCTCACATTTTCTTTAAGCAATTGCAGCCTTGAAACGCACGCATAGAATTAAATGAAAATATCTTGTTAATTGCTTAATATTTATTTACCTTTCAAATGACACTTAAATCGTGAAAATCGGTTGACCGACAGAGGCAGGATAATTTTTCTTGTAAATGTGAAAATACATTAAAGTCTATGGAGATTCTGACGTTGTGGACATTAATTTGGCACGTCACTGTATGTTTTACTTGAAGTCATTGTTTTAGATGTTTACATTACTATAATTGAAATACTTAAAACTACATAAAGTATTCAACTCAAACATGTATTACTTTAAAAGCAAATACACAGTTTTTCTTCTTTGTTTTTAAATGTGAGAATCCTTTGCAGTGCAAAGGATTCTCACATTCTTTCAACAAAAAATAACAGTGTATTTGTAATATTCATGTTTCAAATTTTAACTAACCACATCCTTAATTTTGAAGAGGTGTTATTTTCCATGTTAACGATAGTTGTTACTTTTCTTAAAACCCTATGCAGCATTTAAGGCAGTGTAAAATCATTAAGATATGGACAGTATATAATCTTATCGATTTGCATAAGGATGACATTCCTTGGGACATTCTTAAGCCCCGTTTTTTGTCTTTTTTTTTGCAAGTCTTCCCTGCACTGCATGTCTGATTGGGTTTCTGTGGAGATTATTCAGTGTAAAGGAAGATTTCTTGGCGTATAGTGCTGATAAAATGATCATGTGATAAAAAATATATATTTTTTAACTTTATTTTATCATTTTTAGCTCGCCTGCACGAAGTGCACAGAGCTATTGTTGTCACCTCGGTCGTCCGCGTTTACGTTTACGTCCGCATCACACTTTCGGTTAAAGTTTTTAAAATTGTTATATCTTGATAGTCACTGACCAGAAATCATTCATATTTGGAACATGCTGCAAGTGTGAAGGGACCCATGGGGTCGTGCCTGGGGTCATCAACTGTAAAGCCTAGAACTGTCAAACCTCACATAAGGCTTCTCCTTGATGTCCCGACTTGGCACCCACATTGACCTACTGACCTTGACCTATATTTCATGCTCCAGTGACTTTGTCATTTTTGAAGCCAACCCTTAATATCTCATCAACTATAAAGCCTACAACCATCAAACCTTGCATATGGCTTCTCCTCGATGTCCCGACTCTGCACCCACATTGATCTAGTGACCTTGACCTATATTTCATGCTCTAGTGACTTTTTCATTAAAGTTTTTAGAAGTCTATATCTCTTGAACATGTTGATGGATCAAGTTGATACTTTGCATGTTGGTAGATATTGGTCTGAAGTTTTATGCTGTACCATTATGACCCACCCTGGGTGAACTTGAGGTCAAGGTCATGGCCTTAGAAATTTTTGGTTAAAGTTTTGGGTTAAAGATTTTTGAAGTCTATATATCTCTATGTTGATGGATCAAGTTGAAACTTTGCATGTTTTTGGATATTGGTCTGAAATTTTATGCTGTACCATCACAACCCACCTGAGCGACCTTGAGGTCAAGGTCATGGGTCATAGATTTTGATAAGTTTAGTGGCAAAGCACAAGTCAGGCGAGCTACGCTGTCCTGCGACAGCTCTTATTCATAGTATGAAAAATAAATTTCTAATTCTTATTTATACAGCCATGTGTTTTTGTTGTTTTGTAATTGCCTTTATTAGCACAGATCTAATACAAGTATAAATGTCACTCGCTGGACTGAGATGTCGGGGGGGGGGGGGGGTGTTGAACTCCAGTGGAACTGGATTATCCTTGAGCAACACTCATCAACACCCCATAGAACTGGTAGCTCCATCCCAGCATTACTGAAAGGTCATTGACTGGGACAATAAACCATAAAAATAAATGAGCTGCCACGTGGGAAAACAAACAATCTGCATATGCGAAAACAAAGGCGCAGATCAGCTTCGCAGTAGCTGCAAAGCTGATCAGCGCCTTTGTTTTCGCTACAGTTGCTCTTCTACTTAAATCCGAAATTTCAAGCTATTAGCTCTTTTCTGTGACTGTAAAGGTCAGTTTGTGTCGGACCTGTTCAGAAACCACATTGTTGGTTTTCCCACAAGGCGGCTCAAATTACATTATTTTTCCCATGCCAGCAGCAGTACTCCATTACCAAGTAAACATTGTTAAATTCTCCATCAACAACTAAGGTCATATGGAGGAAGGACCAGTTTAAAGTGTCCTTAAAGTCTGGAAGGTATACAAGGCCTGTACACACGAGGGTCCATCGAAAAGTAATAAAACTCACTTTTTAAGTCTGTTCTGGAAATGTATATTCAAGTGATAATTCATTTAATATGGTAAATATTGACATATAGGCGGAAAATATACATGTACCAAGTTTGGTTTGAAAAATATCAAATGAGTACAAAATGATGACCTTATTAAATTCACCACCTTTCAGACCTTGCCACACGTTGCAGTCAACAATTTTTCAGTCATGTCGGGACAGAGCCAAATCTTCCTGAGTATAACCAGTACTGTAGGGAGTTAATTTGTCTTGCTTAAGGACACAACACGGTGACGCCTGTGGGGATCGAACCCAGGACCTCTCGATTCAGAGTCTGACGCTCTACCACTACGCCACCGCGCCCCCTACTTTCGTTCTTTTAGGGGGTACACAAAAATTATCACATAAAATGCATGCCGAAAATACACATATTAAAGTAGGACAAGTGCGGTACATTATCATCTGTGAGGCACTATACTTTTTTATTCTATCCGCCAATTTCTGATAAAACGCTTGTGTTTTCATTAATATTCATAAATATGCAATTTTCATATTTTGCATATTGAATGCAGATTAGGTTATAAAGCTGAGCCGAAGCATTTCTCAATAATAGCATTGTGACAATGATAGTATTTAAATATGAGTTATTACTTATTTTTTTATTCTTTGGAACCGCAGTATGGGTGACTATGGAAACCATGAACATATGCATTATCCACATGCACTTATGCAGAGTTTGTAGGGTTTTTTTCTCTCTCTCTTTTTTGCATTAAGGAGGTCCCTCTAATTATAATGTTTCAGTGATGTATTTTTGGAAGTATGTAACGAAGATATAAATATCACAAGTCAACCCATTAACGGATATGAGTTTAATCTCTTCTTTTTCTTGCTTTCATTAATATTCATGAAAATCGAAATGAGACACTTTTCTATTATGGTAATTGAATATACTGACTTGTTCAGAAGTATCATTGATACAATAGCAACATATCATGATATGGTTTGAACTTAAATTAATTTACTTATGATTGCTGTCAGTGTTTTCATTAATATTTATGAATATGCAAATTGAATATAGTTTGCATAATAACACCAATTAATGCAAGGCAGGTGTTTAAGCTCTAAATTGATATCGATTTCAGTGGCCTACAATAAGTATATGCCGAGATATGATCAATTTTTTTCATCAGCTGTTATATCTATATTGAAATTGCTTAGAATGGGTCATGACCTTTGACCCAAGGTCATTCCTATAAGAAAGGTCATACACATTTTTTATCATTTTTTTCATGAAGAGCAATAGCCAGGCTATATTTCACACCATTGTCACTCAGCTCTTTGGCCTCTAATGACTTCTGCATCCTGTAATAATCAGATGTAAACTGGTTCATTTTGTTTTGTTTATCTTTCAACTGCATGTACTCATTTTTTATCATATCTTGATGTTAAGAGCTACTGCATTTTCAGAATTTTACAGCAAACTTCCAAGATATCTTACATCAACTGTATATTTCAACGCGATTATTAAAATATCATATGAAGCCTTTAATGCATTAAGCAACAATTGTAAGCATCTTAATTACCCGTCAGCTTAAATTTCGTAAACAGAAAAGGATTGGTGCAGTTGGATTTCTTGAAAATAACGCCAAGTGCTTTGTAGGGCATGCGGTGATGTTCGCATGGTAGTGTTGCACGTTATATCACTAATTTGCTGTAAATGGTTATTTTTCATCCATTTCTGGGCAATAAAATACGGCCAGTTTCATTACTTTTTGATCAACCCATGTACATGTAGCTTAATACCTTAATACACCTCAACCTATTTATAACACTGTTTCTGGGGTCCGAGTCAATTTTTGTGTTAGCTATCCAATCTGTGTAATAACGAGAGTAAAATGTATAGACGTATAGCAGATACTCTATAGCCCAATTGGGATCCAACAGTGATCAGTGTTATATCTAAAACCGTGCTGTAACAAACTGTGATATAAAGAGGTTCAGGTGTATCAACTCTGCCTGGAGGAGTCTCTAGAAAGCATGTAAAGCCATATCCTGATTGCTTTGACATTGAGCTGCTATTTACCCAAATGTCTAGAATTCACACAAAAA
Source organism: Rugalucina vietnamica (assembly GCA_964017185.1). Taxonomy (NCBI): domain Eukaryota; kingdom Metazoa; phylum Mollusca; class Bivalvia; order Lucinida; family Lucinidae; genus Rugalucina; species Rugalucina vietnamica. The sequence continues at coordinate 44,516,057 of OZ024875.1, forward strand.
TGGGAGTGGAAAAAACAGAAGCAAAGTTTGTCTTCAACAAAGTTTTATTTTTTTTTTCAACTGAAATTTCATTAATAATGTCTGTGAAAGCACTTTTTTTTTTTATCCAAAGCACTTCTCTTTTATATCTGACTCTTCAAATGAGCCGCCGCATGGGAAAACAACAATCTGCATAGGCAAAAACAAAGGCGCAGATCAGCTTCGCAGTAACTGCGAAGCTGATCAGCGCCTTTGTTTTCGCTACATGGATAGTGCAATTCCTCTACTTTCTAAATCCAAAATTTCCAGCCTCTAACCATCTGTGACTGTACAGCTCGGTTTGTGTCGGACCTGGTGGGAACCCAAATTGTTGGTTTTCTCATGCACAGGCTCAAATAGAAGTATCAGGAAGGCCTGCAACATAGGAGCCTTGGCGCTAGAAAATCTGTCTTCAGGGTTCCCGGCCAGGCCCTGAGGTAAGAAAACTTTTTTCATGCTCAGCTCAGCTGAGACTTAAATTTATCCTGCTCATAAATGTTAAAATGCCAACAATATTTTAACATTCATGAGCAGGATGAACTACAAGCTTTGGTGATCTAAACCTGAAATTCAATTAATTGGACTATTTCGTCATTTATGAGCAGTTTAACTTTTATACCTAGCCGAGTTGAGCATGAAAAAAGTTTTATAACCTTGGGACCAAGTCTGACACAAATCAGCCTGTACAGCCACAGATGTCTAGAAACTTGAAATTTCGGAATTAAGAAGAGGAATTGTACTATCTGAGTAGCAAAAACAAAGGTGCTGATCAGCTGTACTGCACAGCTGATCTGCCCCTTTGTTTTCCCAAAGGCATAAATCTGTTCCTTTTGTCATGGCACGGCTCATAGGTAAACCTGCTTCTTGCATCAGCCAACTTGACAAAGTAGATAATCCAATAAGCTGATCTACACATGCGGCTCATCAGAACATTTTCATTGCTTTGATAACATGTTGCTTAAAGCCTACTTTTTGTCAGGTCTGACTTTGTTTAGGCCCCACAAAGACCTGTTTATTTGTAAGTTCATGTTTTAGATATAGGATTATAGCTGCTTTCATTTTTTTACCCATGCATAGATTATAAGTTTATAACTCTAATCACACTGAAAACCTATTATGACAAACATTACGAAAACTTGCCCATGCAATATTCAGAGATTTTTTAAGCTTTGAAAATTGAAAAATTTCAGCTGAAAAATTTTGATATTTTTCTTATTTTTGCTCAAAACATAGATTGTGGGTCCACGTTAGAACCGCCTCGACCAGGCGGTTCTAACGAATACCCACAATCTATGTTTTGGAGCAAAAATAAGAAAAATAGGTATACCCCTACATACCCCAGTTTTACTATATAAGGTATACCCCTACATACCCCAGTTTTACTATATAAAAGTGGGGTTTAAGGGGGTATTCATTGCACGAACATGTTTTCCTGATGTTTCGGTCAGTGCCTTTCACATGCACAGCCTCTTAGATATGCTGAATTAACAAGATAAAGTCTTGCTGACCTAATTTGGTTAAAGCAATTCTGGCATGTTGCCTTGTTCCATATTTATACAAAAATAAATACATGTGAGCGATATAATACAATGGGGATACTTAAGTCTCAAGAAATCATTATATTAAGGAGACTTCAGTATAAAATGAGCCGCGTTGTGAGAAAACGGGATTTTTGCCTATGCGAAAACAAAGGCGCAGATCAGCTTCGCAGTAGCTGATCAGCGCCTTTGTTTTCGCTACACCGATAGTACAATTTCTCTTCTTCTAAAATCTGAAATTTCAAGCTTCTAGCTTGCTTTTGAGACTGTACAGGTCGGTTTGTGTCAGACCTGGTCGGAAACCCCGAAGACCAGTTTTCTCGCGTCGCGTCTCAAATCACCTTTCATTCTGTCTTTAATTAAAGCATCATATCCATGAAGAAAATGCAATTTCGTTGTTAGAATAATGATAAAAGGTCAAAGTGCTCATGCACTCTGAGACTGTTTCTAAAAAAAGTCCATGATGTGAATTTTATAAGTTTCTTTCACAGGTCAGAATGAATATGCTGTCACAAACAATTCTATGTTTATTTCCATTTTTAACAAACATGCCATATTTTTTTAACGAAAATATCAGTAAAAATGCAAATAAACAAGTCTAGTTTTATGCCACGAAAGCCTGTGCTAGCTATAGTGCTAGACATTAACTGAAAGCAAAATTACATCAAGAAAACATGTCGGTGTAATGTATACCCCCCTGAACCCCACTTTTATATAGTAAAACTGGGGTATGCAGGGGTATACCTATTTTTCTTATTTTTGCTCCAAAACATAGATTGTGGGTACTCGTTAGAACCGCCTCGGCTAGGCGGTTCTAACGTGTACCCACAATCTATGTTTTGAGCAAAAATAAGAAAACTATCAAACTTTTTCAGCTGAAAATTTTCAATTTTTAAAGCTAAAAAAATCTCTGTTTATTGCATGGGCAAGTTTTCGTAATGGATAAGTTGCACTGCCTTGCAATTGTATGTTTGCTGAAAAGGCAAACTTCACCCGATTGCCAATAGAATGTGTGCATCTATTCTGAACACACAAATTAGAGAAAAAAGATTTTCTATTTAATTCAGTTTTAAGTTCTCTATTGCAACAAAAACATGTAATTTTGAAACTAAGGAACAGACAGGCAAAACGAATGACAAAAACAATGAAAACAGTCACCTCTAAACAGCCACTTAAACATCTAAGAAATATCTAACTCTCCACATTCACATAAATCACAAAAATAAAAATCATGCAATCATGATTTTGTTCAAAGATGAATCTAATGAAAATTACCCTGTCATGAGAAAACCTGTAGAAAAAACTTTCAATATAAGGTGTGTGTTTCTAATACAATGCTAACACTCAAAATGTTGGAAGTTTTAAGACTTCACACAACACTCATAATCTCCATTGTTTACATAGTCACACTGGTCATCCAGAGACAACTAACGCGACTGAGAACAGCCAACACAGATGAATTTGAGAAAATAATGCTGTATGATGTAAATTCCTGTCTGGGAGCAACTTACCACAGATTAGAATGAGCCTCGACGCGAGAAAACGGGTCTTCGGGGTTTCCGACCAGGTCTGACACAAAACGGCCTGTACAGTTTCAGAAAAAGTCTAGAAGATTGAAATTTCGGTTTTAAGAAGAAGAGAAATTAAACTATCCGTGTAGCGAAAACAAAGGCGCTGATCAGCTTCGCAGTTACTGCGAAGCTGATCTGCACCTTTGTTTTCACAGACAAAAATCTGGTTTTCTCACGATGCGGCTCCAATGATCTGTGATAAGGTATGTTGTTTTGTGTTTAAGCCTGGCATCCTTTTTATTGGACATAGGGCAACAGTATAGCCCCAGATGTGACGCCACAGGATGTGGGCTATTCTGTTTGCAGAGAGGATTTTAATCCAAAATTTATCTGAAAATTTAAAATCACTCCTGATGCCCCTAAAATGAATGTCGACTCACCATAATGATGGGCAAAGCCATTCCTCAAATATGGGTTAATGAGTTAAGCTTTATTGGCTGTTCTCAGTCATGTGGGTGGTTTCTGGTTAACTAGTGTGAAAAACTAAATACAGACTTCCTCAATGACAGGGCATAATGCAATATGATAGTGATGAATACTTTATTATTGGAATGAAAATGACAAACAAACTTGACCTTTTAAGTGTCAGAAATCCAGCAACATATGAGCTGTCTCGTGGGAAAACCAACAATGTGGTTTCCGAACAGGCCCAACACAAACCGGTCTGTATAGTCACAGAAGCAGACTAGAAGCTTGAAATTTTGGAGTTAAGTAGAGGAGGAATTGTACTATCAGAGTAGCGAAACATCAGCTTCGCGGTAGCTGATCTGCGCCTTTGTTTTCGCCTATGCAGATTGTTGGTTTTCCCATAGTGCGGCTCATATGATATTTGCAAAAATAAAATAGAAATGAGTACAAATCAACAGATTTTCAGTCAAGTCACAACATGGCCTCCTCTTACTCTGGGTACTAGAGGGAGTTAGGAACACGACACAGAAGAGGTGGGGTTCTATAAAAGTGGAGGGGCTCTCTCTACAGAATCCTATGCTCTACCACTAGGCCACGGGTTCTAGTCTATTTTTCTGTTTCTTGGTCAAAAATGGCAATATCTACAGAAATCAAAAACGGCTACAGATTTCTTTGGTGCAAGTTTTTTTTTTTTATTATGATCTCTTTGTCGGAAAAACACAAAAATAATGTAGGAAAAAATAAATATTGACGACTAAACCGAGGCTACCACACTCCCCTCGAGCTCCTGGTCTCATACAGCATGTATTATACACAGAGCCATTTTATCATGATATCTGGTGAATTTGTTGTTGGTTCCTTTTTGGCACTAGAAGGGTCAAATCTGTCTGCAAGATGATAATGTAAGTGAATGAATGAATGACTGGAGAGTTTTAGGCAGACATTGTGGTAATAGGTGTTTTAGAAACATTCTGTAACAATGTCTGCACTTATACAATGTACAATGAAAACATTTTTACAAGCAGGGGCAGGTATCAGCAAAAGATATTTCACTAATTGTATATGCAATCACAACAAGTCAACGACCATTTTTTTATTTCATAATTTAAATTATGCATCAAGGCACTCATTTTTTACACTGCGTATCTGGAGACAACCAATAATGGAATACACCAAAATACAATTTGCTGATATCAACCTCTATTATATAACACAGTATTTTATAACGATGAACGAATTCCTAAATTAATTAAGTCCAGCCTACATCATAACTCTGACTTCATCTTTGCTGCTGCCTCTGGGGCATATTTGGGTAAGAGTTCTTTGACGACGCGTACAAAGTCTGATTTTTCTGTACACCCTTTGCATGCCTTGTCCTCTCCCCATTCAGACAGAATCTTCTTCAAGTCTTTAACCTTCAACTTCTTGAAGTCAACAGTGGTGAAGTCTATCTTCTTATCTGTTTAAGAAAGATAAAAGGGATGTTACATACATAATAAAGCATTGCAATGTTTTGGACTTAATGATTAACTTTAAAATACACGTAACTTATTCATTTCATAACCATAATGATCATTTTGTCTATTACTTGTATTGTGGTGGCACTGTCATCAATATGTCAAGTCGTCATGAGAATCAATAAGTGCTTTAGGGAGTTCGTGTGTCTTGCTCAAGGATACAACGGCGTCAATTTGGTTCAAACCCCGAACCTTCAGATCCAGTGTTTTACACTCTAGCACAAGGCCACCAGGCTCTACATGTGGTATTGTGTTCTCTTGTTTGTTCTGAATTAATGTCCCATTGTCAAAGATTTATGTTCATATTGAGACTGTGCCTCAAAAATCTCATCCAAAAGACTGATTCTGTTCATCAATGAAATGGATTGTGCTATTCAGTGTTCAGGATGTGATAAGATGCCAAAATGTCATTACGAAAACATGCCCATGCAATATACAGAGATTTTTAAATTTGTAAAAAAAGAAAATTTTCAGCAGAAAAATTCTGATATTTTTCTTATTTTTGCTCAAAACATAGATTGTGGGTACATGTTAGAACCGCCTCGCCGAGGCGGTTCTAACGAGTACCCACAATCTATGTTTTGGAGCAAAAATAAGAAAAATAGGTATACCCCTGCATACCCCGGTTTTACTATATAAAAGTGGGGTTTGAGGGAGTATACTTTACACGGACACATTTTCCTGATGTGTTAAACCATTGACAGAACAATAAGCAGCATTGAAAGCTCTCTGTTGCATCTGGACCCACACTTACCATATTTAAGATCACAGACTTGCTGAGCATTTTCCTTCAGCTTTTCACAAATCTTCACGGGTGGCAGGTGGTGTTTGAACGGTGTAGCCATAGTACCCAAAATATTAGTGGCCGAGATCTCTAAACCTCCGACATAGTAACACTGTCAGAAAATAAACAAATGGATCAGACAATGGTGGTTTAATGATACATGCATGTGATACCTCACTAATATCGTAAGGGAGACTCCAGGAAATGAGCCATTAACTATCAAAATTCTTCTAAAAATAATATACCCAGCTGAATATACCTATTTTTCAAGCACAATTCAAAATCTCCCTGAAATGGATCAGGAAGTTGTTTATATATTTATACTTGTATATTTTTAATCTATACACTTTTCAAAAACTCCCTGAAATGAAAGAAAAATCTTCTTGAATTTCCTTTTCAACTCCATGTATGATGGTATTAAGGTCATCTTCTAAAATTGAGAGCCTTGAGCCTTCTTCGTCCAGAGCTGGTAGGAAAACTCAGAAAGCAGGGTTTCTTGTTCTTGGGGTGGTGTTCATGTTTAATGATGATGACCCACTCAATATCATGTATACATGTTATGAATTTGAAAGAGGAATCACAGAGATTTTTCTTCTAATTAAATTTAGGGTGATTGTTATTTAAATGTTTAGAATATACAGGAAAATTCCCGATTCATTTCAGGTAGATTTTTGAATTTTTGTTAACAGTCACATGTATGCAATGTTACATATAAATTACGAGCTATGGTCATATGAAGGCGGGACCTTGGTTTAAAGTCAAGATTGTTAAAAAGACAGAAGCCCTGTAATAAACTCGTGACACATGGTTTAGGTGAATAGCAATGTTGAAAACTGGAGTAAAATGAGGCCCACTCTAAAATGTTGTACATAGTACAGTAGTGAGTAGTATTGCTATAATCATGAGTTAGCAAGAACTCTGGCAAAAGTTTTTTTTCAGCTTTAAACTGACTTTGCTTAAAAATATATATATTTGAGCCGCCACATGGGAAAACCAACAATCTGCCTAGGCGAAAACAAAGGCGCAGCAAAGCTGATCAGCGCAATTCCTCCTCTACTTAACTCCAAAATTTTAAGCTTTTAGCCTGCTTCTGTAGATGTACAGGCCAGTTTGTGTCGGACCTGGTCGGAAACCACATAATAGTCATTGTTGGTTTTCCCACTAGGCGGCTCATATCATATATTTTTCTTACAAATCTCTCTTCCTTTCCTTTCTTCGTGGAACAAAACTTTTGAAAGGCTTTGATAATTTCTGCTGGTTTAGCATCATACAACTCTTTGGGGGCTTCATCTTCAAACTGTTTGATAACTTTCACACAGACTGAAAAGAAAACATGGTTAAAGAATTAATAGTTCTATTAAAAATCTCAAAGATTAACACCTCCGCCGACCTCAAATCATTCATATGCACTGCAATTTTCATGAACAAAATTCAGAACATTGGCTACAACCATATGCAGTGTACATTTAAAGATTTTGACTGCTGACCAGCCATATAGAAACGATGTTACTGTAACCAAGACTACCAACTCTAACAACCAACATGACAAATGGAACAACAAATTTAGTTATTAACCCCAATGTCCAATGCATTGAAGAAATGCACTAGTCGTTTGTAATCAAGGCTACTCCACCCAGAGGGAACGCGGCGATTATGACTTTTCAGTTTTCAATACCCTGCTAGACACCCCACCCCCATGGGACAAACTGAAGGTCAAAACTATGCTCTTTGCCCTGTCCTTTGCAATAGAAAATCTCCCTGTGGTAAGGCTCTTAATATCAAAATCCTGTCATTGCCCCTTCACTGCCGGAACAATAAAAAGTGTATGCCCTGTACTTTATCCGGACTATCCCCCACCCTTCCACATAGGTGTGTGTGTGTGTGTGGGGGGGGTTACAAATGATCGGTGCATTATCATATCGTATCTAACCGCAGTCATACTACAAAGACCTTTTAAAATTTCAAGGCTCCAACTTATTTAACATATTCAGAGGTATGTGAAAATGACCAACTTGGTAAATTGGCTCGGTATATTGGAAGATAAATTATTTTGATCATCACCAGGTCTAAAAAAACTCATAAAACAACATAATTATGTCAAAGGACAGATATTCTGTCGTTTGACAGATTGTACCTATCTATGAAACGACAGATACCTGGATTTTTTATCACAATTTTCACATGAAGAAGGTGATTGCATTATCCAGAGTAACAGCAAAATATGACTGTTGGACTTCCACAGAAAATGCACTAATCTAGGCCCTTATGATCTTCACTAAACGGTAGGTTCCATTAAAAATTAATGATTTCAACATGTATCTCAATGCGGTTTTGTTGATTTGCATGTTTTCGCCCCACCTGTTGATTGGCCCGTCTCAAATGAGCTGAAATAATCTTGAAAGGGACGTTAAACTGAATAAAAAAAAAAAAAAAAACGATCAGGAACTGTCATGTGCAGTCTAAAGCAAACAGCATACATGTTACTTTTAAACACAGCTAGTAATAATGTATAATTTATCCCATGGGTTGTGTGTTTGATACTTGGAATAGTATATCCCACAACCCATGATTATGTCAGGTGCCTCCTATTTTGCTAAGGAACGAAATGGTAATAACAGTTGTCCATAAAAATTTTGAGCCGACCCCCACGATCATGAAACGCTTGGTTTGTCACGTGATTCGGTAAAGGAGAAAATTCTCCGGTAACAGGCACAAAAGTTAGGATACAGAACTCGGTATTAGATACCCCGTTTCTAATTTAATCACAGTTACTCTGTGGCAGTTGAAAGAGTAAAAGTTTGTCTTCTTTTACAATCAAATAGGACAAGTCAGTCTGTGAAAAAAGACTGCAGTGAAAATATCCTTAGTTAACCGCTAACAGAAACCTCACTGTATTGTACCTAGATTTTTGACTTCTCTTGGGCCTAGTCAAGGCACCTCCTTGACGTCAAGTTCAACTATAGTCTGAAAACTTGCCTCTGATAATGGTTTTTCGCAGAAAATTTTTGTATGGGGGACGACAGAAAAAATATTTTCATGTCAAAATCTTGATCTTAGTTTGTCCTAATAGGACCTGAAAAAAATTTGGAAAATCAGTGAACAAAGTTTTTATTGACCCGGTTGGCAAGCTACTCTTTCGTTAGAAAAAATCAATATTGGTTACCGGAACTGCACCTTTCCCGCCTCTTCTCTCATTCGGTCGAGGGTATAACTCGGTCAATATCGCTGTGATTTAATTATTTTTAGACGCTTATAAAATCATAATTTGTCAGAATAATAACAGGATTCATACCTTGAGTTGCAGGGGTTTTCCTAGGCCATCCTTAATAAATAGTTTGTTTGCTGTCACCCGACCCATGGTTTTAGGATTGGGTCGGTCGGTAGGCTTTTTTTTTTTTTTTTTTTTTTTTTTTTGGACAGAACTGAAAGATAATATTTTTGTTTGACTTTTACAGAGGATAGGTTTAAATTTCTGTTCAGAATCATAAAGGCAGTTACTCTTCATACTGTAAGACTGCACAATATTGCATTCAGACTATTATTAATATAATCAAAAAATAAGTAATTCAGTGACTGAAATTTAAGATATTCAAATAAAAAAAAAAATCTTCTTTGAGAATGTCAATAAAATTTTTTGGGTAGGGGCAATTTTGGTGGGTCGGTCGGGTGACGGCAAACAGAGAATTTTTTAAGGTTGGCCCTACCTTTTCAAAACAGGGACCCGGGACCAATGATTTTGGGAAAAATAATACGTATATCAGACAAATTGGGAAAATGGATACAAAACAGAACAGGGGATAATATGCATATTTGGTGTTAATTTGAGGATATTTCTCAAAAAATATTTTGAGGGTATGATCTACCTATCCACAACAAATGAACAAGGATTTATTTATTATTTTGGGATTTTTTACCTGAAAATTGGGAAATTTTACACATTTTTCCAATTGGGAAAGGGGCCTGTAATGGGCCCCATAATCAGCCCAGGAAAATCCCTGCAGTTGAATAAATAATGAAGATCTAAAAAGACATGCAAAGCTTTTATTAATATCTTTATTTTGTTTTCATATTTTCTGATTTTAATTCTGTAAGGTTACAGCGATAAAAACCGAGGAATTCACCTTGTACGAATGACCTATGACGTCACGCCGATCGTATCAATGGCCAAAATGAATTTTGCATAGGGATTTTGCATTGGCAAGGGAGATAATCGATGATAGTGAAAATGCATCTTTTTCGAAAATTTTTACCTAATCATGAAGATTTTGTCTCAGGTATGTCATTTGTGTCAATTTGTAATAATTTTGAGCAATCATGATTAAATAGTTAGAATTTAAATTTTTTGCGGGAAAATATTTACCTCCCTTCCACAGTCAGGGACAAAACCTAAACAGGTTATAAAAAAAATAACTGAAACAAGTTATTAATACACTTTAAATGATCTCCCTTTCCAAGATGTTAGAGTTAACTTTTCTTGGATATTTTTTTCAGGTCAAAAAACCACTTATATAAGTTATGCTTTAACTAGTAATTATGACAATATTAACTTGAATAGGTTATAAGTATCATTACCCCACTTGTCTTTGAAGTACCTGCGTACCACTTTTTAGACTATGCGTACGAAGAAATTCTTTTGTAGTAGCTATATTACAGTTACATCATCCTGGGAAAATTGTCTAGACATGTGCCAAAATTCTGGTAAGGTGGGAACAGATGTTTTAAAATCAGGGATTTTGCCATTCTGATGCCAAAAAATTGCATAAAAAACTGAAATTTTCAAAATCATAATGGTATATACTAACTTTCAGCCATGTGAGTATAAAGCTCTCATCTTGCTGCATCTCCCATTAACATTTTAATTATGTAAAACCCTGCATATTTCAATTTAATTAAGAAAAACTTCACAGATTTTGACTGATGCAGGGAAGATGAAAAATAACTTGTTTCAGTTATTTTTTTTATAACTTGTTTAGGTTTTGTCCCTGACTGTTCCATGAGATTTTTGTACAGGAAATCCCTATTCAAAAATGTTTTTGACCAGAACTTTTTTATTTGTCAACCGATTTTCAAAAATTTTGCTGCACATTTTGCGACAAACTGGACGCTTAATTGTGCCAAGAAAATATTTCTTCCACATTTGAACAGTTGTAAAATATCTGCAAAAAAACATTATCACACACTACGAAACAGACAGTAGGTCGAGTTCAGATGATCACACAACTTGTAATCCTGTTTTATTCAATTCTAAATTGTTTGATCAAATAGAACCACCAAGGTCCGCAACGTAGTGGAGTGAGGTTTCGCAACTAGGATGCCCGAAGATTCTGAGGTAATGCACCAGTCATTTGTAACCACTGCCCCCCCCACCTACGGGGAAGGGTGGGGGATAGCTGGGCTAAAGTGCGGGGCAATTACTTTTCGAGTGTCCCGGCAGTGCAGGGGAAATGACAGGGTTTTGACAGTAGGATCCTTACCCCAGGGAGATTTTCTATTGCTAAGGGCGGGGCAAAGAGCAAAGTTTTGACCTCCAGTTTGCCCCCTGGGGGTGGGGCTTATAGCAGGGCACTAAAAGCTGAAAAGTTATAATCCCCGCCCTTCCCCGTAGGTGGGGGAGCAGTGATTACAAATGACTGGTGCATAAGTCATTGATTGTAAAACCTTATTATAATTAAAATGTTATTTAATAAAACAATACCTTCACAATCTTCTTCTTTCAATGGTTTCTTTCCCTCTGTTACTGTAACAACTGCGAGTGCACCTAGCACGATTAGTGGAAAACATAGACGAAGAAGCATTTTGGATGTTGTGGCCGAAACCTTCAGTGTGCGAATCTTTCTCAACTAATTATTTGACTTTAACCAACTTAAAGCGCTTTGTAGTCAATTATTATCTAAAGTCTGATTTATGACAATAAATATATATCATAAAATTCGAGATAATTTTCTGAAATCAGGTTTTAATCACAAAATTTGCTAGAAAATCGTTTTGTCAAAGGAAACGTGTTACACAAATGTCTAAGAACAGTTGGCGAAATTTGATTGGTTGATCTACTAACATCCGGTGATCACTGGTTACCTGCCTTTGGTTTAAAGATGTAGATAAGTCAGAGACCCATGCCAAGATATTTTTATAATGTTCGTGATTGGATAATAGATGACGGAATTCCCTATGACGTAAAAAGGCTACTGAACACCGGATCGCTCTGGAGTCGTTTCGCCCAAGAAAAATAAAAAGTAGGCAAAGATCAGAAAATGGCACAATCGGAAAGAAATTCTCGCTAAAAAAAAAAAAAAGTTGAGAATACCCAAAAATTGACAGTACTTACACTTAGAGAACACCGTAAGCCGAGTTAGACTCAGACCTTCAGCTGTTGTTTAATACAATCTCCATGCATGTTTATTAAGTTGCGAAACCTCACTCCACTACGTTCCGTTGCGGACCTTGATGGTTCTATTTGATCAAACAATTTCCAATTGAATGAAACAGGATTACACATGGTTGACACGTGGTGAGTGCATCCGAACTCGACCTAGTTGACGTCACGGAGGTGCATTGACGTCACGGCGCGCGCTTTGTCGCGTGAGCATGGAGAGCTTCTTTTTGATTGGCTTAGCGTTGCTCTCCAAAAGTGGGAGCAAATAAGCTAGCTAATGTGTAAATTTCACAGAAGCAGAAAATCAGATACTTTTCTTATGGAACATCACTGTGAAAAACTAAATCCTGCTCACCCTCACTTCGTACACTGTTCACAGAGATATTAAATTTTGTCTCCAGATGAAGTTCGATAAAAAAAAGTCTCTGATTTTCTGCTTTAAATCCATAATTTCTGTGAGATTTACACATTCAGCTAGCTCATTTGCTCCCACTTTTGGCCCGCAACGCTTAGCCAACCAGAAAGAAGCTAACCACGCTCACGTGACAAAGCGCGCGCCGTGACGTCAATTCACCCCGTGACGTCGAGTTCGGATGCACTCACCACGTGTCAACCATGTGTAATCCGGTTTTATTCAATCGGAAATTGTTTTGATCAAATTGAACAGATTGAACCATCAAGGTCCGCAACGGAACGTAGTGGAGTGAGGTTCCGCAACTAAAGCCGAGTAAGCAGCTATTTCCCCAAAAGGTGGACACTTAGTTACCGTACCTTAACTAAAATATGAAAAGGCACAAGTAGGCAACGGTTAGGAAAAGGCGCAATCAGAAAAAAGATTTCCACTCTAAAAACCGAGTTGGGAAAAATACATAAAGTGTAAACAGCACAAAAATTCAACACCACAACATAAAACAATTAGAACTATAACAGAAGTATCGCCTTGGAACGAGCAGTAATATAAAATTACTGGGGCTGGGGCTTACACTGGTAAACGTAAACGCACTGGCTAAGGCACGAACGTATAGGCTAAGGCAATTTCAACGCTATGGCTAAGAAAGAAAATGGCGGATAGTGAGACACATGTGCAGGTTTGTTGATGTTTTACAGTTTCATTTTCCGATTATCAATGATGACAGCTACTGGCTTGGCGGCGCGGGATCCACAAATGAGTCACAAACTTACGTTCGATGGTCCGATGTCGCCAGCTAAAGCCAGTAAAAGTGTAACCTCGACAAAGTGGAGACACTGATCCACGAAATCGTATGATTTTTCATGAAATACTGTTATTCTATGGCATCGTACGCTGTCTTGTAGTTTATACAAATGCAAATGATAGGCCTACATCGGACGCCTTTGAGCACGATTCATGAAAAAAATGAAATTGAAGGGCCCCTAGACTGGTCTCAGTCTACTAAATAAAACAATAAATTTATAAAAAAATCAAAAACATAAATAAAAAAAAGAATCACAAGATACACAAATTTACTATCAATGTCAGATTTGGTAGACTGGGGAAATAGCTTGAAGCATAAAATTGGCCTAACGGTTTGCACAGCTTGAAGTGTTTATCTAACCCCTAGAAGTCCTGCTAATGGTCTGTGAAAAATCAGATTTTATCTCTGCTGCCAAATTCTTGGGTATAAAGTACTGAGTGGTCAGTTTCCTTATGTGTATTGAATCTTTTATATGCTGCTTCTGCTTTGTGTATTTCATGATTTTAAGCTAAGAGGATGTACGTTGTTTGATATTTTTATCTTACATGTACATTATTACAATTTTCATCTTCTAGTAGAATATGTGTATCTTGTTTAACTTCCACTGTTTAAAATTCAAGCATGGATTTAACTCCTGTGAAGACAATAACCAGGCTGCATTTAACACCAACTACAAAAGAGTATGTGTGCATCATTTGTGGCGAAAACATTCAAAACAAGGCTTATAGACTGAAATTGTTTCATAAAGACGCAAAAACATCACATTGTCTTTTACTAGAGAGATTTGAATGTTTCTATATCCAATTCTGTTAGCACAGACCATGTGTGCAGGTCATCCATTCGGAAACTTACCAGTTTAGACAATAAAATTTCCGATCTGAAACATAAGTATGAAACAACCTTAGAAAGACTAGAAGCTTCCCATGGAAAGAAATGTAAGAAACGGCTATTACCAGATTCTGATCCGACCTCGAAAAAGACAGTGTTTCCATCAGAATGTGCGGTGTTGCAAGAGCATACAGTAAGTACTTTCCTGTTAAAATGGATGTTTTATTTGATCAATAATATATACATGACTGTGGCTACAATTTTGAGTGAGAAACACAGTCCTGTTTCTGTATTTAGAACCAAAAAAAAATATGTGAGCCTTCGCATGAGAAAACCAACAATATATGGGTATCTGACAAGGTCTGACACAAACCAACCTTTACATTAAATTTCAAATTCATTAAATAGAATAGGAAAGCTTTACATTAAATTTCGAATTCATTAAATAGAATAGATAGGAATTGCACTATCGGTGCTACTGCACCCCTGATCCGCACCTTGTTTTTGCCTTTGCAAGTTGTTGAGTTTCTTATGTGGTTGCTCATTTGATTTGCTTTGTATGTGTTAAATTTGATTAACAAGTTTAATAGTTAAGCGACCAAGAAACGGTGGTCTTCATCAAAGCATTAACAAAATACTTAGTAATTGCAAAATGGAACAAACTTTCATTTTGAGACATTGCTAGGACAATAAAATATGATTTAATATGGAAAATATTTATAATGATGAAATTGCCTTGGTTATGTTCCTTTGTATGCATGCAGTTATTTGAGTTTTACGTTTTATTTCCAGTCTGAAAATGTTCCCAGTAACTGGTATCAAGTCATGGATTCTTCTCCATCTTATTCATTGGTAAGTAACATTTCAGCCATGTCATGAAACAATCTGTTTTGTATGTACAATAATGTACTAAATTATACAAAGCTGAAAAGTCTGCAAAGTGTCATTTATGTTCAAAGATTAACGCTCTTGAACAGCCCTCTTTTTCCTCAATCCTGGGACTCATAATCAGAAGACGTGAATATTAAGTTTTATTCATTTGTGGTAGAGAATCCGAACAATGAAGTTCTGGGTTCGATCCCTACTGATGGCACTGTGTTGTGTCCTTGGGCAAGGCGCATTCCTCCACAGTGGTTAAACCCTGGAAGCGGTGGCTTCGTCACAACATGACAAACAAATGTTGACTAGGATGCTAAACCTTACTTCAAAAAAAACAAAAAAAGAACAAAAAAAAAAAACAAAAAAAAAAACTTTTTTTTTTTCATGCTCAACATACATACATGCAGCTTAGTCTAGAATCTATTGCAAATATTGATAATTGTTGTCATTTTAAAATCTCTCAGCTGAGTAAATTACATGTTTTGGTGAACTATATCTGAATTTTCAATCATTTTTTGTTTGACTTTTTCATTATTCAATGTGTATTTGAAGTTTTATGCTCATCCAAGTTGAGCACAAAAATAATTCATAACCTTGGGCCTGTAGCTAGGAGACCTTGAAGACATGTTTGACGATAAAGCAGATATTTCTTCAATAAATACTTAATTTTATAATGTTTTCTTGTTTAACAGAGTCCGGCATTTGGCTTTAACCATGGGCTCATAGATTTGCTGTCCAAAAATGACTACCAAAATGCTGCAGCCTTAATGATGAAGAAGACTGAGATAAGACAGGCGTTAGTTGCTGAATTTGTGAAAGACACTAAGCATAACCTGAAAAAACTGTGTAGGAAAGACACAAAGTCACTACTTAGAGGTCAAATTAAGGAGTTACTTGAAAAATTCTCAATCAAATCAGTGTCGGAAAAACTGAGGCAAACGTTGTGTTTCTTTTAGGAGTTCATAATGGGGTGCATATCAGATCCGAAGCAAGACAGTAACAAGTTGAAGAAAGGAGATGCTTTGCTGCCACAGTTTGTATCAGCCTCAGCAGGCCTGATTCACTTGTATAACAGAGACATGAACATATTTCAGTGTCTGAACAGTCTTATCATGTTGAAAGGAGGTTGCAAGAAAACAGCATTTACCAGATTAAATTCCACTGGTAACTTTACAGGGCTACATTAGACATGGCAGACCGTCTAGCATCTGGTTGGGAGAGAGACATCAAAGAATGGAAGTTTGAGGTGGAAATATCGACAGCAACCGAGGAAGCTATGCAGAAGCAAATACAAACTCTGGATGAAACAATAGACGTGATGTGTGAGTCTCCTGCCTATGAAGCCTTCATTCTAGAGCTTGATCAGTTACAGCGCTCTCTAAACGACCACAGAAAGACGATGCACCCTGGATTTTACTTTGTCGGTGACAATGTTGATCTTCGAACGCAAGTACGTCAGATGACAATTAAGAACCAGGCCAAGGATTTTCATATGTACAATATGTGTGCTTATATGAACAGAGTTTCGGGGAATCACCTTGACAACACAAAACCAAAGGCTGACATTGAATCTGTGTTATTTAGAGAGCTCATTCCTGGCGAAGGGTTACACGGACAGCTAATTGAACAATTCGCCTTTCTGGTTGCTCAAGAATGGTGTACAAGAATAGTATGGCTTCGCCCATTCAAGAGTGTGCTGCCCACATACATAGAACACCCGTACATGAAAGAAATGCAGCAAAAAACGCAGAGGGTAAGAGCTCTTTATCTTATATATGTAATACAGTCATGACAGTGAACCATGCACTTGTGAAACAATTTTTTTTTCAATATACGGTAATCATTCTTATTAATTTTTCAAAATAACTTAAAGCAAAGGTAACACAATATTGATGTAATAAGTCTACACAATGCATGAAAAGCACACATAAACTGCTGCAATTTCCATTTCATAAATACCAATGATGATGTCATTTAAGTGATGCACTCATTTCAAAATAATGTTTGATCATCTTAGATTAAGTTTGAAGGTTATTAATTATGTGTAAAATTGTGTTTTCATATAACTTGATACTATGCTATTTGAGCAGTGTGCGCTTATGCACATGGTTTTCGGAAATGACCAGGGTGTGCGCTTATTTGAGCATGTGCGCTAATAAGAACGAATGCGGTAGTTACAATTCACCTAGGCAGACATAGGAAACAAAATGATTGTTTTGACAAATTTCATGTTTTACTATAAGATGTGATTAAAATGTATGGCAGTAGAACAGTGTTCAAGCCAATTATGGGATTTGGCGTGCTTCTACTGAAAATGAAAATTTATTTTCAGGTCAACATGGGTGTCTTGATGAATGAACAGTACAATGACCAGATGGTTGATATCTGTCACTTTCATGGGGTACTTTAGTCGTACTAGCACTTCTACAGGTATTGGCCAATAAATTGTATAAAACATATAGGGAAAAAATATTAAACACTTCATAACTTTCTCATTTCTTATGATATTTTTATATCACGAACGGCGATAGAAAGTATAATTCTTTATCTTTACCATAGTTTTTAAATTTTTGACGTAGCACTATTATAAAATGGTCTGTTTGAGGACGGCCGTCTTGTTGTACGCAATTTAATTAAATATATAGCAAAATTTCCGTAAAACGCGGTTAATTACGCCTAGGTACATTACTTCAGCAACAATTTTAAGCTATAATTTTACATAAATGTTAGGCGTCACAAACGGTCCAATTTAGTACAAATATTATATTTTAATCTGGTGTATTTTTTATTTTTGTAGCTCAACGATAAATTGGTCTGTTTGAGCAAGGACCAAAAAATAATAAATATTATTTTCTATCTGGAATTTCCGTGAGTATCCGTAAAATGCACCGATAAGACCCGACTTAATTTCCAGGTATTAATGCCGTGGGCGAAGATTATCGCTCTAATATGAAAATGAAATGTATTTGATGACTGAGAGTGTAATAAAGAATTTTATATGAATAAATTAATAGGCTTAAGTTTAGAGAGTGATATTTTGCGGAAATAAAACATTAAACTTTACCATATTCTGTTCTCCTTTTTCGGCAGTAGATGCTGAATTGAAAACACAGATGTCAATTCGCCCATGATTGCGTAATGTCAATTAGTAATGACACTGTGTTAAATTCGCAATCAAGTTCTACTCATTTTATTTATCATTTTATTTTTATGAGAATCTTTTTTATAATTATTTCGTGAGGTATTTGTATTTTTCTTTTGATGCTGTAATCCGCAACAGGACGAGTGCTCGATATCTGTCATTCAAAGTCAATCCAAACAAAATAGCAGCTTTTATTAGCTTTAATTAAAGAACAAAAACATCAAACATAAACGTTTAAAGCGATCATCGCCTGAACAACTGAATCCCGACAACAATTAAAGAAATCAAATTATGTACATGTAATCCATTTAACTTAAGTATTTCACACATACTCGAGATATAATTGAGCAAACCGAACGAGTTTAATTACTCATTTACCGAAAGCGATGCATGGTGATGACACTGTGCCATAACTCATTATGCATGCCTTATTTAACCAAGGTGAAGAATTCAAAGATATTTAAAATCTATTTTTTAATATCTTTCTCAAAGCATTTTGGCACGAAACAAAAACATAATTTTAATCATTATACATCTATAGTAGTAGAGAAGACTCCTACATTTATCAACCTAAATATGTGTAATTACGCATTCATTCATTCATTCATTCATTCATTCATTCATTCATTCATTCTTTCTTTTATTCATTTCTTTCTATCTGTCTTTCTTTCTTATATGCGATATATGAAATTCTTGACGACAAAGAAATAATTTGAGATAATTCTCAATGAAAATGGCAAGTTTCTGCGTCTTTGTTTTCGCTTCATAGATAGCAAATTCCTCTTTTTCTTAAAATACGAAGCTTCATAGATAGCAAATTCCTCTTCTTCTTAAATACGAAATTTCAAACTTCTAGCCTGCTTCTGTGACTGTACAGGCCGGCTTGTGCCTGACCTGGTCGGAAACCAAACTTGTTTTCTCATGCGAAGGCTCATTTGGTATTTTATTCTTGTACATGAGATTGTTTCTTGGCCTACCTTAGAAAATAAACCGTTTGCATTATTGAGGCGTGTCAGGTTTACACCGCATGGTGCTTTAACAAAAAATGTAGTTTAATTAAACATGGAACTTCGTTTTAAGAATCTAGATCTCTATATGCAGACTTGGCTAAGAGTAGCCTGCCTGATATGCAGAATCAGTTTTGTCTGTCAAAACCTCTCTTGGAATGTTTTTACTGCTTCCAAAGGATCTAACAATTATATTTTATTTCCTATGACGCTGCCAAATTATCATGTGAGAATGTTTTTATAAGAAGCGTGACTTTAATACCTTGCGGCGACAGCCTAAAGGTGTAATCCTTTTAACTACCTTATAATCACCAAAGCGTGGAAACCTACTTTCTGGTCGGCATTTCTGACCATGTCAGACAAAGACCGGATTGGTTACATTCTCGCGAGATCAGACGATACCTCATCTTGATCTCTCGCATTTGACGCTTTGAATTGTGGGATATAGCCGATTTTGGCTACATACGACACACGAAGAAAGCTGGGGCATCCCGCATGAATTTCCCAGATCCCATTGGCCAACTGCGACAGGTCAGTGCGTAAAGCGCTACCTGTCAGCGACAATGGATTGGTTATCATTAAAACTGTATCAAGGTTGAACTGCATACTTGGGTCTTATGGAAAATGGTGTTTCAGCGCTGTGCAGGTCATCTACGCCCTTACACCGCCCTTACACCGCCCGTTTGAGTATCGACTGAGTGAAGAATTTAATTCGATATATATAGACTGTGAATATCTAAGTTTTTTTTACCCAGCGAAAATGTATAAATATTCTAAATTCATTTATTTGGCACGAATTACATTTAATTTCTATATAAAGAAAAACGAATTTATTTAATATTTTATATGTGTCTTTCACATTCGGATCCTGATAGCCTTCTAAATTTATTTTTAACAATATGATTACTACTGCGCAAATATTTTCAAAAGGGGAACAACACGTTTATTCTCCATATGAGGTTACAAACAACTAATGAAGTCTATTAAAATAATAAATGCAGCTTCTTAAATCATATTGAAAATGCATCTGCAAGACGAATGATTTTGTTTACGTTGGTTCTCTGTTATATCCTATATAAAATCATCCGAAGTGACATGGGGGTAGCAGATGAATACCCCCGGTCCCTGCATTACGAAAACTTGCCCATGCAAAATACAGAGATTTATTTTAGCTATAAAAATTGAAAATTTTCATCTGAAAAAAAAAAAAAAAATGAAATTTTTCTTATTTTTGCTCAAAACATAGATTGTGGGTGCACGTTAGAACCGTCTCACCGAGGCCCACAATCTATACCCATGCATACCCCAGTTTTGCTATATAAAAGTGGGGTTCAACTGCGCTTAATTAAAATCAAGTTTTCACGCAGAGAAAGCTGCAGAGAAAGCTGTTAAAATAAAGCGATGAAATCTCAACTGTCCCCAGGCAACACTGACATTACCTGGACAGATTAGCCGAATGATAATCGAATATCGCCGGCCAATATCGGTTATTATCGGAAAGTCTCCGTAAATTTACCTGAGCGCTAGTAAAATCGATTGCTTGCTTATGTGCCTATATTGAAATACGACTATTGTCCCGGTTGCTCCACAAGTATGTCGCTGGTCATGACGATGATGAAGAACCCCGCAGAAGATTTTAAGCGGGGGAGATTACCTCACCTTCGAGCGACATAAGTCAGCCCAAGCAAGTATGGCTAATGGTCGAACACCTAGTAGTCGCTTAGAAGGTTTGGTGCCAAAAATGGAGGAATTCCATAATCAAGCTGAACTTCTCAAGGTGACTATTATTTAAAAGTGTTACTCTGTGTTTAATTTAAAATAAATAACACAATACTTAAAAACTGTAGAGAGTTTATATAAAACACAATTTGAAATAAAGCATATACAGAAACTTCAAATAATAGCAAACAAATACATAGGTCACATTTCAATGATATTGTGTAAACTTATCATGCTTTACAATAGCATATGCATCTTTTTCAGGTTACCTGGAAGGTACTATATTCAACTAAATCGTCAAAAGAGACAGGCACATTGTACGCGGCAAGAAATACAATCAACGCAAGAAATGTCACAGATGACCCAAGTGCTAATTTCTATGCATCAACAGAGCTTTTGAACAAGTATGATTCTGCGCTTATTACTTGCGGAGGGTTGAAACATTTTGGCATGGAGTCCACAGATTCAGAGCCTACCACAAATAAATATGCAGGGAATATTGGAGATAAAAAGAAAATGTGTGCTTTTGTTATATCTGAAGCAAAATCATTCCTAACATGATTATTTGGATATTAATACTCCTGTGATACCGGAATATGGTCTTCAAAGTAATTCAATGTTGTGTCGGTTTTGTAACAAGAAATACATGAAAAAGAAAGCTTTAAGAAAACATGAGTCAACTGTTCATGGTATTCAGGATCCATTGTATACACCGAGGGAAGATCCAGAATCATGTGACCGGTTTGAAACTGGAACAGATGGTATTCTCAACTACACACGAGCTGCACTGTTTCTTGGACTTTTACGCCTGAATCACTCAGATTCTATAAAAATGGGCGACGGACAGAGAAATATGGACATAAATATGTATTTGTATCTGCTCTACAAAATCAACAATTTCCCGAAGTATGCGTATGGTATACTAGAAACAATAGTACAAAGTAAAGTGTTGTTAACTGAACGACTTGCCCATAGATTGATATGGAATAGAACAGTCAATCATCGCGGGAAATCAGACACGAATCATCCAAATGATTTGGATCTTGAACATCAGAACAAGCTATTCAAAGATCAAATACACAACTATCGTGGCACATTCACAGAAAAGGCTATTTCAAGAGTCAGTCGTAGTGCAACAGTCATAGACAAAATTCTTATGACAAATCTATGAAAGTGTTCAAACCATCCGGTGAACACACCTCTGCCAACACAGAGGGGGATATCTTAACACTTGTAAAGTCATTTCAACAGCGAGGAGTATTTGACCACGTTCCTGGAAGGTTCTATCCACAGTTTGAAACAATTGAACCTAACCCATTCCAGAGTCTCTCTGGAGATGTTCTGCGAGACTGGATATCAGCGTGTCTTTAAGAAATATTCACAAGAACCCTTCTATTAATCCATGTCAGAATCATCTGAAAATTGCAAAACAGATGGTCTCTTAGCTATGAAACCTTCAAAGTCTGATTCACTGCTGAATCCTGTTTCTGATTCATCTGATTCACTGTCTTCTGAACCAATTTTGCTGAGAATACATTGTAAAATAGAGTTGTTTGTGAAATCACATGGCGCCTCACAACTGCAGCAATTGGTATCACATTTACACACACATTTACATATCTTTGTACAGTTGTCACAACACATATGGGCTGGAACTGGTGAAACTGATTCTGTATCCTTTGTAAACAGTTCCAATAGTTTTTTTGCGCCGGCATGTTTGTTCGTTGACATACATTTTCATTTCTTTTGATATGTTTCTGCTACCAAGTGAATGTTTATATTTTATAAGAATAGCGTGACAATTTTCATCGGGACTTCGTCCAGCCCTCCCAGTTTCCTGAATATAATAATCCAGATTGTTTGCTGGCCCATAGTGGACTACAGTACTGACTCCCTTAACATCAAGACCCATCGAGAATGAGGTTGAGCACAAAACTACTCTAATATGGCCAGCTGGGTCCTCATATGATTGGCATATGGACGATTTCACAACATCTGATGTCTTCATGTGAAACATGTCTATCAGACGATTTCGGTCGTCATTCTGACCTCCTTCAATGTAGTTTATATAGGCTTTTTTGCCTAAAGTACTGATTAAATGTTTAAATACAGTTGACATGTGCTCAACTTTCCTAAAAAATACTATCATTCTGGGTGTATTGATGCCATCTTTCTCGAAAAGTTCTGCCAGCCATTGAAAATTATTACGTACATCATTGCATTTCATGTCGATAACATGATATCTTATGTTAGGTTTATTTGGGCTTACAATGACTTCCATACAAGCATCAAAACATAAATCCCTTTTTATCGTTTCCATTGTTTCAAATGATGCTGTAGCTGTCAGTGCTACCACAGGTACATCTGGGCCAGCCAGGGAACGTAGTTCCCCAAGTTTCCCATAAGCTCCACGAAAAGCTCCCCGTTTTGTCACTGGACAGGGTTTCCCAACTGCATAGCCAAGCCAATGATGCCTTGGAGCCTGATGTGATTCGTTTGATGATACAACAGTTTGCATGGGTACAACAATCTCTTGGACTGCTAAAAATCAGCTACAATTTTAGCATAATTATGAGAAAAAAAATTCTTTTGATATGTATTTTCATTTGTTCATGGTGACACCTGGTAGCACACCTCATATTCAGCTTTTATGTCTTATTCAAAAACATGCATCATGTAAAAAGAAAGCATATGAGCCACAATACGAGAAAACCAGTCTTCAGGGGCTAGGGTTTCCGACCAGGTCTGACACAAACTGACATGTACTGTCATAGAAGGCTAGAAGCTTGAAATTTCGGATTTAGGAAGAAGAGGAGTTGTACTATCCGTATAGCGAATACAAAGGCGCTGATCAGCTGTGAAGTAACTGCACAGCTGATCTGCACCTTTGTTTTCACACAGGCAATAATCCCGTTTTCTCATTTTCTCATGACACGGCTCATATGTAAATGTCATCAGATTATTGTAATTTCAGTATGTTCGTTTTACATATTTTGTTGCTTATTTTTGTCTTGTTGTTGAAAAAAGTTCGGGGCTTCATTGCTCAATTTATTAAAATGTTCATTATAAATGATACAAAAAATATACTTACAACTTCACAATACAATGTGCTTCATCAACAGATATAGCCCTCAAAATGTTCTTCTGTGACAGGCCTTTGATCAAGTCCCGATGCTCACCCAAAACAGATTCGGGACTGCAAACTAATATGTCAAATTGTCCAGAAACAATGTCCCTCGTAGTTATTTCATCACTCCCTCTCCCACCAATGTCTGTCAAATAAGCAGCCTTCAAACCCAGGGCCTTTAGTTTTACAACTTGACTTCTCATCAAAGAAACAAGTGGTGATATGACAATCACTGATGAAGTTAGGGATGGCAATGCATCATGGTGGTACAAAAAACTAAACGATTTTCCACTACCTGTTGGAGAACAGAAGAGAACATCTTTCCCCTCTAAATAACTATTCACAACAGCTTTTTGATTTTCTCTTATTTTTTCATAATTTAAGTAAGTCATTCCAAACTGTATTGCCTCTTCCATTTTTAAGAAATCATGTACATAGATATATGCATAACATTTTGGTTTTATTATACAACTGTCAAACTAAATAATAACTCTGATCCAAAATATTACTCATACTAAATAAAATGACCATGAAAGTCAACACACTGACTGAGATAAATATGCAAGTGATTAGCATCAGCTGAGCAGTAAAACTCATTTATAAACAATTACACATGCAACCTGGTGCTACAGAGGTCAGATAATCAATTCCTTGATAACTGAGAAATTTGAACTCTTGCTAACCTTATCAGTAGGTACAAGTAGGCAAAGATCAGGAAAAGACGCAATCAGAAAAAGATTCCCACTCCAAAAACCGAGGTGGGAAAAAACCAAAGTAACAATCAGGTACTTTATACCATAAAACATATCGTAAGCCGAATGAGCAGCTATTTTCCCAATAGGTGGCCACTCAGCTACCTTAACTAAAAATATGAAAACATACATAAGGCGCCAACAGCACAAAAAATTAAACACCAAGACATAAAACAAAAAGAACCAATACAGAAGTATCGACTTGGAACGATCAGTAACACAAAGTTACTGGCGGGCTTAAACCGGTTTTACAGGTACCTAACCTCACCCTCAGCTTCTGCAGTGGTTCATAACATTTAGTTAGTTATTTGGTCATTGTGGTGAATCTCTAACTAGTCAATGAATCATCAAGAACAAACAAATAAATCATGATAAACCTGTATATTGTAACCTGTATATTGGTTACCTTTCAGTGGATTTCACCAGGCCCTGTATTTCTGCTAAGGGGCAAGTAACAAAATGTCTTTCAGAGTGTATCAGTTTTGGTAGTCCCTCTTGAGGTGTAATAGTTTATATACAGGGCCTGAATGCCAGGCTAAAGGGCCCCCAGCATGTGACAATACTTGAAGTTTCATTACAACACTATTGGCTAAGGGACTGGAAACAACGTCGTGGCTAAGACCCCAGAGTTTCTCGGGGTGGGGGGGGGGGGGGGGGTTGTTAAATATGGTCGTAAGACTCGTAAGTGTCTTTCTCAAAGTAGGTTTTGGGGTCTAAATTATTGTTCAAAGATGGTTTAGTTCCCCACAGCTAGCTTAATCTTAACCACAGGGAGTTGGGTACTCTGAGATTTTGCCTATACATAGGCTCGGCCACCAGTATGTAGTCTGTACCTTAAAAATATTTGGTCTGATGGACCACCCAAAACAAATATTGGCAATTTTGAAGTTACCCTCTAAAAATATAAAAAAAAAAATGCCGAAACGCATTACGAATAGTCCTTTTTCGACATCAAACACCCAAAGCATATCAAATTTTTACGCGACCCGCATTGTGATATCCTAAATCCCCTGGTGGGTCATCAATTTCGCTGTATATTTTCATGTACAATTTCCTATTAAAGCATCTAATTTACCATCCCATCCCGTCATGGTACTCTGTCTAATTGCCAGGGATTGGTATAAAGTTTTCTATATCCCCCTGTAAGCACCCCCGAAGAACAACATTGATAAGTGCATAAATACGATATATTTGTTTTTTAATTTCACTAACGAAGCTTTTAACCATCTTTGAAGAATAATTTAGACCTCAAGACCTACTTTGAGAAAGACACTTACCAGTCTTACGACCATATCATAACTTTTTACCCCAAAAGAAACTCTGGCGTCTTAGCCACTACGTTGTTTCCATTTCCTTAACCAATGGCGTTGTAATAAAACTTCAATTATTGTCATACGCTGGGGGCCCTTCTATTTCATTTTTTTCATGAACCGTGCTCAAAGGTGTCCGATTTATCATTTGCATATGTATAAACTACAAGACAGTGTACGGTATCATAGAAAAACAGTATTTTATGAAAAATCATGAGATTTCGTGGTTCAGTGTCTCCATTTTGTCGAGGTTACACTTTTACTGGCTGCAGCTGGCGACATCGGACCATCGAACGTAAGTGTAAGTTTGTGACTGATTTGTGGGTCCCGCGCCGCCAAACCAGTGGCTGTCATCATTGATAACCGGAAAATGAAACTGTAAAACATCAACAAACCTGCACATGTGTCTCACTCTCCGCCATTTTCTTTCTTAGCCATAGCGTTGAAATTGCCTTAGCCAATACGTTCGTGCCTTAGCCAGTACGTTTACGTTTACCAGTGTGTTAACGTGACTCGATTTTGCATGCTGGCGCCTAGCCTCACTCTTTGCTGCTGACTACTGTCGGGAAACAAACTCCGTGTATTCTATCATTTGTGTACCCAACGATGACGTCACACGTAAATTAAACATTTCGGAGCATCCTAGGTTCGGAAGATTTGTGTTGCCGTTTGCGCGAGTCATTTGTGAAATATTTTACATATTGCACTTAATTAATTGATTGTGTGACTGTAAATTTAAAAAATATTTCACATATCTTCATCTGGTCGCTGAGAACACTTCGGAAACTAAAGTTCCGAAGTGTTCTAAATGTTGACAAATCATTTTTGGTTACAAAGAAAAAACATATTGTTAAACCCGGTATACCATAGTACTATACCACATTAAATTGTGTTAAACATTTTTCTTTAATGTGAATATAGCAATGCGTGATTTCCAAATTATGTGTAGTACGAACGTTTTCTCTAACGTATGGCATATACACAACGGAGTTTGTTTCCCGACACTGCTGACGTGGCTCTAATATACACAAATATAACTAGGTACGTAGGTCCCACAACTAGGCCGATTCCGACAACCGGGCACACAAATGGACCGAAAAATCTGACGTCATCCTACAAATGGGCTGATTTTTCTGACGTCACAAATTACAGCAAACAAAGCTTACGCCACCACAAGTACACTACTGATAAGTAATGCCTTTGTAGATGTATGTACATGATGTAATATGTAATTACCTGTAATCTGTGACTTCTTTAGCCCTTTTCCCACTGGAATGCAATAACTGGAGACTAGTTCGCGAATAGTTTGCGACTATTTATCGACAAAGATTAACGATATAAACACAACTTTCACGTTGCAGTCTCATTGAATGGACATTTATGCGACAAATTCGCGAATTTCGGTCTAATTTTGAAAATATTTCTCGCGACTGTCACACGATAGTCGCTCGACTGTATGTCGCACGACAGTCGCAAGACATTCGTGAGAGTGTCTCACGACTTCCCCACGAAGTGTAGCTTATTTTCCTTTTTATTTGTACGACAGTCGCGCGACACTCGTGAGAGTGTCCCATGACATTCGTACGAATGTCGCTTAGTTTTATTTTCTTGCCAGAAAGTCGCGAGGTGTTCGCATGTTTTCTCAAGACTCGCACGACATTCGTACGGGTGTCGCGAAAATTTCGCATTGTAAATTCGCCAAAATTTCGTGGCGACAGGTTCGCGACACTCGCACGAACGTCACACGTTCGCGACCAGTTCGCGACTAGTTCGCGACACATGAAAATTCTCACGACACACGTGCGTGCGAAAGTCCATGACAAAATTCGCAAAACAGCCGCGAGAAATTCGCATGCCAGTGAGATACTAGCTTTTACCTCCTGCATAGGAGAACCATGCCGTGTATAGAAGCATGTAAAAGTTTTAAGGCGTAAACGTTTGTATAAAATTAGTGAAGTGTATATTCAATTCATATTGCTCTTTACAGTTTTTCATGCTTTGAAGAAGTCAGTAAAATATGATTATCCCTGCATAAATTCCTGTAAATGACTTCAGATACATGTGGGACTGTCATTCTCATCGTCTTCTTGCTCTTATTTGCTAAGTCCTTGATAGGGTCGCGCGAATACAAGCCTTCTGCACTGATACCGTGACTAACTTTCATTACAAAAACGTGTCCATGCAATTAACACAGATTTTTTAGCTTTAAAAATTGAAAATTTTCAGCTGAAAAAGTTTGATATTTTTCTTATTTTTGCTCAAAACATAGATTGTGGGTACAGGTTAGAACCGCCTCGCCGAGGCGGTTCTAACGAGTACCCACATCCTATGTTTTGGAGCAAAAATAAGAAAAATAGGTAAACCCCTGCAAACCCCAATTTTGCTATACAAAAGTGGGGTATACATTACACGGACATGTTTTCCTGATGGACGCAGAGCGAAAACTTCACTTGTCTCATGCTTTTGTTGGACTTGGCAAATGACCGTCTTGATGCTGGAAGTGGTTAATCTGTCTTAGTTGTCGTCACCATGAAATTAAATAGAATGTCAGAGAGATTCGTATATAATTAGCTCAATAAAGCATTCCGCAAAGATCAAAGTCGTAAGCACGCCTGCATGATCTATGCCATTTTCCTTTACACATGTTTCGAAAACACTAGGTGCCATCAACCATGCAATTGACGCAACCATTTGCAGTTAGTAGACATTAATAAAATGACCCCCCAAAAATATTCTGAAATGGATAACATCTAGATCATATCAAGATCATGTTTGAACCACTTTTTGTGATCCGTTAATAGTATTTATTTATGATCCGTTAAATAAATAACTAATAGATAACAAACACATTTTAAATGTGATCCGTTAATGATTTATTTGAATGATCTGTTTGGTATCCGTTTAAGCTTTTTATTCTCTGGGCCA
This sequence comes from Rugalucina vietnamica, assembly GCA_964017185.1. NCBI lineage: Eukaryota > Metazoa > Mollusca > Bivalvia > Lucinida > Lucinidae > Rugalucina > Rugalucina vietnamica. The sequence goes on from OZ024875.1 coordinate 44,545,169, forward strand.
AGGAAAAGTGACTTAATAATGATTTGTTACATCTTAGGTTTGTCTTTATGTGATATGTTGTATAACTGATATTTTCGAAGTGATCAGTTAGTTATCTGTTATAAGATTTTTCCCACAGAAAGAATGACCGGAAATATTCTCTCTGTCTAACTTACACCCGACAGTGTCGATTGGTACTAAGTGTTGTTTTATTCGTAACTAATTGCGACATGCTTCTTCGTTTTTGGACTCTATAACTGTAAGTGAATATTTCATAATGTACAAATATATAAATACATATAACAAAGTTCAGAGCGGGAATAGGCTGTAATATTTTGTGTGACCCAACGAAAAGTAAATTGTAACAGCCAAATGCGCGCGCAATTCAAACTCTAGTCATTCAAACTGAAAGTTAGTGTGTGAAATATCCAGAAGAACGTTAAAGAATACATTTGCGTGATTGTTAAAGTGAATTATAATTTGGAATTAACTTTGGCTGGTAAGTTCATATACTTTAGCATGTTTAATGCATGCGTACACCTCCAGATAGATTTTCATAGATATATATATAGTATACCTTTTTACTGGGAGGTTTTTAACAAATGACTGTGACTTCTTCCACAAAACAGTCTTCTGAATCTGAATCAACATTTGAATACAGTTAGAATGTACGTACATGTATATACCATGTGATGAATATGTATACTGCACATGAAAAGATTTCGATTGACAGACACGTCTGTACACATTTTCGATATGCATGCTGCTCAATTATATGTTTCTCTAATGGACAGAATTGGGAGAAAGTATTTGGTTTTCTCAACAAAGCCTAGTAATTCGGCTCTATATTTTAGTACAAGACACAAAAGATTAATTGTTAAATATTTGAACTTCCACGTGTAGACGAACGAATATGTGTACTTTGAATGCCCTTGACCTGGCAATAAAAGTCGGCAAGTGATCTCACTCATAATGATTCATTTGTGACCCTGTAGTACTCGATTATGCATTAATCTTATGCTGAAAGTTAGTGATCCGTTAATGGGGAGGGGGGGAGGGCAGGACCCTTTTCTGTGACGTGTGATTGGCCTTTATTGAAGTCTGCGATTTGTGAAAAAGGCAGTTAGTAAAATGATTTCATTTTCCTCTGCACCACTGTGAAAAGGCAAGACTCTCTACCATACATGTAATGTAAGGCTAAGATATTCTTATTTTACAAGTACATGTAACAATGAAATAATGAGTTAAAATGGCACATCCCTTTGATACGAATAATTATTTTTAGTAACTGAGAAGTAACATGCTGTAAATCAGTCAATACAGTGCAAAAACATTGGCCAAATTGCTGAATTCTCTGTGATTACGAAAATTCATTGTCTGTGATTTGTGAAATCATCATTTGAAAACTCTGTGGTTTGTGATTTTGTGTTTTAAATCTCTGTGATCTGTGACCAGACCCCCCCTCCTGACCACCCTCGTTAATGATTAGTTACAATGTGGTCCAAAGGTGATCCATTAGTATGATCCAGTAATGATTTGTTGTGTTCAATGTGATCTAAAGGTGATCCATTAGTATGATCTGTTGGTGATTCATTTGTGATTCATTAATGATCCGTTTGTGATTTTGTAGTATGTTGTTAGTGATTTTGAGATGATCCGTTGCGCAAAACGACCGCCCCAATATATTTAAATTAGTGATCCGTTAGCTCATTTGCATGGCAAATTCGATCACTAACAGATCATTAACGGATTATGATCTAAGTATGATTCACTGAGGTGATCTTAGGTCCATTTATTTTTGTTTGGGCTGTGGGTACTCGTTATAATTTTCAATTTTTAAAACTCAAAAAATCTTTGTTTATTGCATGGGTATGTTTTAGTAAAGAAAATACACATTTATACGATGCTTCTCAGCTTATAACAGACAATTGCATTTGGATTTGGGCTAGACCACCCATATGTTAAGAGTAAGCAATTTCCGATTTCGCAATATTTCATACAACCACATATGGTATGCTGAAGATCGGATATAATTGTAGTTTTGTTTTCCAGATTTTTGGTCCAAACATCTATTTCTTTACCCTCTGGATTCCATATATGAACGCGTCCAAGGCCATAAGCAGAAGGTCCAACCGATCTTTTGTTGTCAATTCTGAGAACTTTTAATATATCACCTGTAGCGCCGTCTAGACTGGTTATTGTCCTATTCCCATCGTCGGACACAAGTACAGTCAATCTGTCGCCATCTTGGAAACATGTTGCAAAGAATGGCGACATAAACAAACGCTGACCTGTGTTATTCAAGGTTATGGACCAAATAACAGTCCCCATCTTGTCCATTTTCATCACGGACGGCACACCAACGCCTGAAGTAGCAAAGATCTGGCCCTGATAGCAACATATGGAAAGTAACGAAGTTTTAATCGAAACAGTGTATTTTGTTTCCAGGACGTTATGTTTCAAATCCAGAATGTGTAGCATCCCTTCTGGTCGTATATACAAAAGAGCTTCTTCGTTGTTCAAGACAGCGACGGCGTTGTATCCAGCCGGCCGTGCAGAAAGAGAACGCGACATGAGCCACGTTCCATCCAGTTCAAACAATTTGACGTTTTTATTGGCAAGGTCAGCAACAATTATCCTTCCATCTTCCGTTACATCCAGGCCGACAATATAACAATCCGCTTCATCAGTTGGAGCTTTCACACTCACTGGCTCTTTGGGTTCAATAGATATACCAGATTCTTTACGCCTATAAGAAAACAAACATAATTAAGTGTATACTCGTGAAAAGCTCTTTCCACAATCTAACAAAAGTGATTCACTGACTGATAATTAACCCCAAATAATTGTAAAGGTAAAAGGAGGCAATGATCAGGAAATAACGTAATCAAAAAGAAATTCCCACTCCAAAAACCGAGGTGGAAAAAAAAACTAAATTAACAATCAGGCACTTATACTAAGAAATTATATCGTATGTGTTTCCAAACAGGCGGCTACTCAGTTACCCAAACTTAACTAAAATATGAAGCGAAATATAAGGTGCAAGCAGCTCACAAAATGATTCAACGTCAAAACATAAAACAGTTAGAACCACTACACAAGCATCGTCTTGGAACGATCAGTAGCATGAAATTATTGAGCGGGGGCGCTTAAACTAGTTTTACATGCTCCTATCCTCACCCTCAACTACTGCCGTTGTACACAACATTTAGTTAGTTGTTCGGTCCTCGTGGTGAATCTCTAACTGGTCAATGAATCATCAAGAAAAACAAAAAACAAAACAACAAATAAATCATGATAACCACCATGATGAATAAGAAAAGGAATCACAGATACAATAAACTGCCTGGCGATGGAGAGCCCTGGGTGCCAAACGACATCACTGAAAATCTAGAGCAAAAATAAAACACCAGTTGAACCCCGAAGCAACAGACAAGAAGCTCCGGCTCCAAAAAACTAAAATGAATAGCTTTATGTCGGGGCTATCATAGTGTCTGACGCCCGACCCACCGGCGCGCAATTAAAGAAGGCAGCATACATGTAGACTGTCACATAACATTTACGTTATATCCTATACTTTTGTAACGTATAATGATTTTTCTAAACTGAAAAGAAATATTCTTTCTTATAAATTACTTAAATTTGTAAATCAAGTCACCATAAAACTTTGGTTCCGAAAGGCCCTCACGTAAAAGCGTCTTTAACCAAACATTAAATCTAAAAATCAATTCATAGTGTCTGGTGTCTAAAATCTAGAAAATGTTTTTCGAAGTTTATGATACCGATAGCCCTGCTGGAGAAATTTGGCTGTTAAATATTTATTTCGCACGTTGACGTCCGTAACATGATAACAGAATCTAGCAAACCTAATAAGTTGCGAAATGTATTCACCATAAAAAGCAAGGTGAGGAACGTCAAAATCAAAATCAAGGTCATCTCGCTTATCATAATTTTTCACTTTATTTGTAATTTGCGAGCCATAGCGAGGAGCGGACATTGAACATGCTGAAATTGCCATGGACTACTGAGAACAATGTTTGTCCTAATAGAATTTTAAAGATACCTCATTATAGTATCCCAAACAAAAATATTCTGAAATGGATCACCTCTTAATCATATCAAGATCATGTTTGAATCACTTTTTGTGATCCGTTAATAGTATTTATTTGTGATCCGTTAAATAAATAACTAATAGATCACAAACACATTTTAAAAGTGATCCGTTAATGATTAATTTGAATGATCTGTTTGGTATCCGTTTAATCTTTATTCTCTGGGCCAAGGAAAAGTGATCTGATAATGATTTGTTACATCTTAGGTTTGTCTTTATGTGATATGTTGTATAACCGATATTTTCGAAGTGATCGGTTAGTGATCTGTTATAAGATTTTTCCCACAGAAAAAATGACCGGAAATATTCTCTTTGTCTAACTTACATCCGACAGTGTCGATTGGTATTTAGTGCTAAATGCTTTTGTCTTGTTTTATACGTTACTTATTGTGGCATGCCTCTTAGTTTTTGGACTTCATAACCGTGTACAAACATGTAAAAACATGGATAACGGGAATAGCCTGTAAAATTTTGTGTCACCTGACTCAACGAATTGTAAATTGTAACAGCCAAATGCGCGCGCCATTCAAACTCTAGTAGGTTGAAAGTCAGTGTGTGAAACATCCAGGGAGAACGCTAAAGAATACAATGGCCTGATTGTTAAAGTGAATTATATGTTGGAATTAAACCTTGGATGGTAAGTTCATATACTTTACCACGTTTAATGCATGCAGACACCTCCAGGTAGATTTTCATAGATTTATGTATACCTTTTTACTGGGAGGTTTTGAACAAATGATTGTGTCTTCTTCCACAAAAACAGTCTTCTGAATCTAAATCAACATTTGGTTACAGTTGGAATGTACGTTTATACCATGCGATGAATGTGTATACTAAACCTAAAGAGATTTCGATCTTTCTGCAGACATTGATACGTCTGTTCACATTTATATAATCCTGTATGCATGCTGCCGAATTATATGTTTCCCTAATGGACAGAATTAGGAGAAAGTATTTGGTTTTCTCAGCAAAGCCCAGTAACTCGGCTCTATATTTTAGTACTAGACAAAAAAGATTGTTAAATGGTTGAACTTAGAGGTGTAGACTAACAAATGTGTGTACTATGTATGCCCTTGACCTGGCAATAAAAGTTTTCTTTGTTCCAAGTGTAGTACACGATTATGCATTAATCTTATGCTGAAAGTTAGTGATCCGGTAATGATTGGTTACAATGTGATCCAAAGGTGATCCGTTAGTATGATCTGTTGGTGATTCATTTGTGTTTCATTAATGATCCGTTTGTGATTTTTAGTGTGTTGTTAGTGATTATGAGATGATCCGTTGCCCAAAACGACCGCCCCAATATATTTAAATAAGTGATCCGTTAGCTCATTTACATGGCAAATTTGATCACTAACAGAACATTAACGAATAATGATTCAAGTATGATTCATTGGGGTGATCTTAGGTCCATTTATTTTTGTTTGGGATTAGTTCCCGTACCAGCGGACACCAGTGAGGAGCTTCTTTCAAGTGGTTCACACTTCAGTAGATTATTTTTCTTTCTTCCTGTCCGTACGTCTATGGACGTGGAAATGCCTGGACTACAAGATTTAGTTAGCACGTCAGGAGTCGATTTTGTTCCTCGTGTTTTCTCGTTCAGTCGTTGGCGATCGTCTATGCGATTTTGATTTTTTGGTGCTCCGGAAACATTCTTACTTTTCTTACTTTCTTTTCTGCTTGTTGATATACGGGTGGTGTTTTTGAGCGTTTTACTGTTACCAAGTATATACGAAATGGCACCTTTTAACGTTTTGATTGTCTTAAAATATCCTGTGTTGACACCTTTGGTCAAACTCGATTTCAGGTATCTACGAGCTTTCGCCGTGTCACAAATCTTATTCTTGCACAGAATTCGAAACAATATCATTTCAAAACTCAACCCGAAAGGCAGAGTGACATTTTCGAGCACCGCTGTAACCATTGCCCTGTACGTAGGGAGTTTCTGTGACTGTTTACTCTTTTGCTTATAGCGAGTCTGTCTTCCTGTGAGCCTCGACGCGAGAAAACCGGTCTTCGGGGTTTCCGACCAGGTCCGACACAAACCGGCCTGTACAGTCTCAGAAGCAGGCTAGAAGCTTGAAATTTCGGATTTAAGTAGAAGAGGAATAGTACTATCTGTGTAGCGAAAACAAAGGCGCTGATCAGCTTCGCGGTTACCGCGAAGCTGATCTGCGCCTTTGTTTTCGCATAGGCAAAAATCCCGTTTTCTCACGATGCGGCTCCCTGTAAAATGTTCATGTTTCATTCCAGTATGTGTTTTCGTTGTCTTTCTCCCCATGGTTTTCGAAATTCAAGAGTCTAGCTGGAATGTATTAACATAACGTCAATTTATTATGTAGACACTTTATAGAGATAATACTAGGTCAGAGTTACATGTATGTGAACATCCTTAAAACACAGATCAAATATAATTACTTAAAATCATACCATCAGTCTCAAGAAAAGACATAATACAATGCATAATTTGATTTTCTGCATGTTTCAAACTCATTTTTGTCAGAATATGACACGCTTTAAAGCCGAAGCCACCATGAACGTTTGTAATAGAAGAGGGACTGTGAATGAATATGTTCATAAATAGACCATTTGACCACAGTTTTGCTCAAGTATGGAGTGACAGTCAATCCTATCGTGAACCCCTTTTCAACTCTAAAAAAGTAAATTAAATAAGTAAATAAGTAAATTAATGCAACTTACCATTTCAACAAGCCATATGCTAGAAAGTCCATAAAATAATAGTCCACTTGAGATGCAATTAAAGTAATTTTGACTCCTGATAAACATATATATAGCTTGATTCTTGTTCCGCATTTTAGTTCATAAGGGTAATCTCTAAATCTGAACAATTTTATATATATATATCGATTTTTGAACAAATAACATGAACTCATTTCGGAAACATGAATGTTATAGTATATCTATACAATAATAATCGAAATATTACTTTACCTATGCTACACTGAGCAAATGAACTGCCTATTGAAAATCCCAAAAAGGAAATCAGTGTAGTTTTTTTTATTTATTTGTATTTTTTTTTGCTCTCGACGAAGTGATGTTAGTTTTACACCATAAGTTGGTTAGGCTGATTGTAAGTAATGACTTTCTACTTTTGTGTTGATCCATTGAGTTCAGTAAAGGAGAAAAAAAAGTTGAGTTAAATTCATGTCTCTTGCGTCTTGCAATGTTTGGTCTGACCGAATGTCTTTAATATATGCCTAGATTTTAAATGCATTCTTAGCAACCCACTATTTAAAGAAAGTGTATCTAAAACGGTTTTAGTTTTTAGATCCATAAATAAGCCATTCATGTGTTTGGGGAACATTGCTTTCATGCTCGGTTATACCATCAATTCGTGTGTCCTAATGTTTTTACCTGAACTTGTATACATCTGGTACCAAGAAACTGACTACAAGGTAAACGACGAAGAACGGTCAAGAGTAGATCTAATGCCTAGGTCACACTAGCACTTACGTACGCTGCGGGCGCTGTGGGTAGGGCTTCCGTATTTATCCGTCATATCCGTAACGATTCGTATCTTATCCGTATTGTTTGTACTAGTACGTGTATTATTCACAGGGCCCGGACGATCCGCAGCCAAGCTTTGATAATTGTCAAAAAATACAGGCACGGATGAAAAATCCGTAATGATAGGTAATAGTATTCTAATCTGTCCGTATTTAATCGGTATCAAAACCGTATCTATTCCGCAACTAAACGTATCTTTCCGCATGCATTGTTGCGGGTCGATACAGTTTCGTTCGGTTACTGTCTTTGTCGGCGTACAATTATGTAATGAAAACTTTCGTAATCACAGTAAACCGCTTACTCACTGAATCGCCCGTGCGTCAAATGCTCACAAATGTGCACGTGCTTTCAATGCGTTCCTTTTGTGAGTATGATAAATATGGATTGCTCAGAAGAAGGAGATTTTGCATTACTTTTACTTGCTGAAGAGGCTGCAATACCTAAGAAAAATAGGAGAACAAATAAATAAACACACAAACATACACGCAAATGTTACTAATATTATAGTATTATGAAAAGTGATTTCCGTTCAACGACAATCACTCGATTGAACTATCACTCGATGGATCAGTCAAGAGATCAATCAATTGATCGATCAATTACTCGATCGATCAATCACTCGACAGATCAATTTACCGATCGATCACTCGATCGATCAATCACTTAATTGTTCGACCAATTAATCATTCGATCAATCAATTGATCAATCAATCGATCATCAATCAATCACTCGATCGATCACCTGAGAGATCGATGGAGTGCGAGCAATTAATCGACCGATAGACCGATTGATCAACCAATCAAACAATCAAAACATGTTATGTTCTATAATTCCTTCACGGGCAGATACGGATGTTTCGTCCGTATCGAATTTTTGATTTTTTTTTCTTCAAAATTTGGGCACGGATTCTACGTACTCTGTGGATACAACACGTACAGCTACGGTCATATACGGATAATTTACGAATTGTTACGGACAGAACGGATAGATACGAAAGACTTGTCCGCAGCGTCCGTCGCATCCGTATACGCGTGACTGTACTTCGTCAATAAACAGCGGTTGCTTACATCCCATTGCATCGGTTTATACGCAAGAGAGCGTAACAAATGTATATCTGAAGGTGTTTGTCCGTATCTAAACGTAACAGATGGTATCGAAAGGTATAAAGACAAGTATATTTCCGTATGCATCCGAATATATTCGTAACTATCCCGTAAGTATTTGTATTTAAAGGTAATTATAATATGTAAACTAATTAAGAACAGTTAGCCACGCTCATAAATTTCTGCGGATTGCTACGTATATTATCCTCAACTAGCCGCAGCGTACGTAAGTGCTAGTGTGACCTAGGCACAAGCGATAACGCCATCTTTCTGATTAACTCTCGTGACTTAGAATCCAGATTGTGTATAACAATACCAAAATGTCTTAGATAAACCATGACCAGATCTATCTATCTATCTATCTATCTATCTATCTATCTATCTATCTATCTATCTATCTATCTATCTATCTATCTATCTATCTATCTAAAAGTGTTTAATCGCTTGAAGTTTAGGCAACGGAATTGTAAAATTATATATAATATGAGTACGAGTTGACCATTAAGAGTACGAATTGACCAAAATGAGTACGAGTTGACTAGCTGTTGTTAGAAACTAATGACGAAGTTATGGAAATATTTTACGATCATTCGTCCTTTTCAGCTGATTCAAGAGTGGTTTGTTTCGAGGTTTAACAACCCTGTCAATAAGTTAAAGCGATACTGTTTTCTATGTATAAACCTGTACTAAGATGAAAAATGTGCACTGTCCACTGAACACCGGTAATGAGGTTCTGAGAGCTTGGACCGGGAACAGTGCGGGTATGATAACTGACTTTCCTTACACACATGGCCTTAACTGTTGACCGTGTTCGTTTAAGGATGTTCGCTGTCAATGAAAAAGTATTCTTGTATAGAAATCTATGCGCATAGCTGTTTGAAGCCGTTTTCGATTGGTCGAAAGCCGTGTTCAAACAGCAAAACCTATGTTCAAATCATGAAATTCACGTGCCGTTTGAACATGGGTTTTGGCCGACGTCATTGGCCAATGCGACGTGACGTCATGTGTTTCGTTCTAAACAAAATGGCCGACGTTGAAGAAGCTCCGCGGGTTTCCGTGAGTTTTTACGTTGTTAATGTTATTTTCAAGAGATTTTAAGTGGATTAGAGAGAAAATGCAAGAATAGCGATCAACCATGGTTTGTTTCAGTGTTCAAACATTCGCTGGATCACTCGGAAGGCGTTTGAACACGCGGCCTTCGGCCTTGTGTTCAAACGCCTTCCTCGTGATCCATCGAATTTTTGAACACTGAAAACCATGGTTGATCCCTATATTCAAACTTTTTTCTAACCCCTCGTTTTTGATTCCAAAATGCAACACATGACATTCGAAAGCAAAATAAGTATAGGGCAGTGTGCATTTTTTTTCAAGCTATAGATCTGTAAATGAGACCTCTGAACACCTTTTTTAAATTTAGTAAATTTTATTTAATTTTCAATTCTTTGAAACATACCTATCCTGAACAAAAATACACAATTCTAATGCTTTCAGAAGTCACAATATTTACGTAAAGCAGACTATGTTGGACCAAAAGCATACAAAATTTGCAACTTCTAGTGGATGATGAAACTTTAAGACTCGTTTTACAACCCTACCTTCATACTTGAAAAGTCGGGGGAAAATCAATATTTTGAAATTAGCAAACCCCATATTCGTAGATTCAAACTTTTTTCCTGTATTTTCACACAACATAAACTTGTTGATATAGTTGGAATAAAGGAATGAAATATATAGGGTAGTGTGCATATAAGAGAGAATCGACGGCTTGAAAATCGCCATTTTAAGCCTTTCTATGGCTGTTTTGTTTCTTACACCCCTTTTCATAAAACAACACAAGATTTTGAAAGTAGCACACCAAATGCAAAAGGAATAACATAGAAAACCTGGTGCACACCTACTGCTGCGAAAATAAACATCGAACCAGTGCAATTCATTTAAAGTTGTGTAATATTCAAGTTTAATCCACCCTACCCCCTACTAACTTTTACTCACAACTAAAATTTCCCGAAAAGTTGCAGAAAATGAAGTTCCTTAGATTGACAATTTTCATGACTCATTCAATGCATATCATCAATATGTATTTAAATATGAAATATTAGGAAAATATCTGCAACCGTTTACGAGATAACCAACAAACTAAAAACCGAAAGTTCTGTAATGTCAAATGCTAGCAGCGAACATCCTTAAACAGTAGCGTTGCAGACAGTCAAAATTTATGCGAAAGAAAGGATTTCTCGTAAATTGCCAATATATGACCCCCGTTATGAGAAAATCTGCGCAGTATTTCCATCATTGCTTAGATCAGCAGTGGTGGGGTCACTGCTTAGTCGATAAGCATACATACATGAGTTAGAATTGACTACCTGTATCCAAAATATCAAACATCTATCAGTCTGTGCAGGCCAGGGTTAGAGTCAGCCTAATCGGATCGGCACCCAAAAGGATGCACGTGTATGGACGATTGACATTTTCTAAAAAAAGATGTTTGTATGTCGGAGTGTGATATCCAAGGCCATCTCAGGTTAGGCAAGAAACGTCAAGTTGTCGCATTATCAACAAACAAACAAACGAACGAACGAACCAACGAACGCACGAACCAACGCACGAACGAACGAACAAACAGTTTGAATTTGTTTGATTTATTTAGCTCTATAACAAGGCAGAACATTGGTAAGCTAATATTCTTAACAAACGTGCATTAAATTGAGTTTCCACTACTAAAGCTAAAAAAGTTAAGCAATTAAGGCGTCTAGAAACTATTTTTTTTTCTTAAAGCTACTTATAATTTTAGACATCTTGAAATATAAATTGAAAGTTACTAAAAAGAAAAAATGTGGAGGTATCCATGCTTTTAAAAGTTATCGATTTTCAAAAATGAGAAAAAAACGACGTTTTTAAGTATTTTCATTTTCTTTTTTCACGGAATAGATCTAAAATATGTCAGCGGAATATGGTTGTAACTGTATTCACAAAATACTTGCGAAACAACAAAATTGAAAGGTAAAAATGAATATATGCATTCTATGGTAAAAATACGAATTTTTGCTGAAAATAAAGTTTCATATTTTTGAACATATTAAATTTTGTCTAGTCGTTATCTCCAAAATATACTAAGAATGACGAAAAACTGATTTTTGAAATCGTGAACGCTTATCAAATACTTATTAAATGAAGATAATGTATAAATCGAGAGGGCTTTCCACGCTTTTTAAGCTGCTATAAGCATTTTACCCACACCTACCCAGGCTCACAAAGATGAATATCCCGGCACGTAATCAAACCTAATAGAAAACTTTTCAAAAATAAATTTTCAAAGCTGTGATGTATGGATGTTTACATGTATATGAGAAAATCTCCAGTTCGGGCATACCAAAATCATTAAACTTCTAAACAATACATGTATTACTAATGCGATACAAGGCCCAAACCGCCACTAACCGTACATCGCGACCTTATAGTCCCGACAATTATGCTAAAGTAAAGAGCTTTCTCAAGCTACAACTTAGAAATTACCGGTACTAAAATACTATATCCCTTTCGATACCGATGGGATTTGAGTCAGAAGAGGTCTTCAAGAAGTAGAATTTAAAACATCTGTTCAATAATAATATTTTTCAAATCAAAAAGAACAAAACTTCCATTGATGAAATATGTACATTTATTGATTTTCATCACACTATATGTAGTCTAAACATGTATAAGATCATACAAACGTTGCACCTGCCAAATGACGACAAATCTTGTTTTTGAGCTCATTACAGTTGACTTTTTTATTGACATCGAAGCGCCTTATCACAACAGTTTTCCCACAAAAGACCGTCTTAATAAACTATCTGTGAAATCAAAAAAATGTGGCCAATCAAAAAACTAAATGTTCAGTTTCAATGAGAAGCATCCTAAGATGAAACAGTAACTGACCTTATTTATCCTTTACATCAAACAAAGCCACATCTTTTGAAAATCTTTACTAATGCTTTTTTGTGATATTTACAGGAGTGAGCTCACTTTGTTTAGTATTTACTATTATCACACTCTGCATGCCAATTATCGATATTCGACCAACGCCGGAGTGAAATAGCTAACTCCGAGGCAATAGCCAACGCCTGAGGAACAGTGTGTGAAGGGTTGTCAGCAAAACTATGAAATATTTTAAAGAGTAAGGGGATAATGTATTTGTATTGATAAGTTAATGGTGTAAGATGGTCTTGCTTCCAAATAAAATTTACATAATGTTACAATACTTTGACTAAAACATATAAATACAAGAAACCATGCACGATTTTGTGGTTTTGACTGTCAAGATTGATTTAGAAGTCAACAATTCTTTAAACTCTAAACTTTTCATTCTCTATTCACGCTATAATTTATAACTCATACGCGCTGTGCAAAGTGTTTTACTTAAAACTCATTTCTGGTGAAGCATTTAGACATTTTTCGCCATCGAAGACCCCTTGTGGAAAAAAGAATGGGATCGCCAACGCCGGAGTAAGGTTACATATGGACATGACCAACGCCTGAGGATGATAACGTTTGCACAGAATGCTTTTTCAACTATTTTACTCGACTTTCACTCGACAGAGTGGTAGCAACAGTATTTGGCAGCTTTACCTGTATAATGATACATACGTGCACGCATGTGCACGGTTATGGAAACTTACCGGGATGTATTTTCTTTCCGTTTTAAGCGCATACGACTACCCATTACCCTTTTTAATAAAATTATTACTATTCGTATTTAAAAAGCATGACATGAACATTTAAGTTATGCATTGTAACAAAAGGTTTTCTGAATCAATATGAATGACTCGACCGAGTGAAACTGTACAATCTATAAGCCTGCAAAAGAAAATAAATCTGTGCTCTTTTAGTGCATGTTGCATTGCATATCTGTGGCGAATCAAGCAAGCCATAATTTTGTTTCAAGTATTGCTCGATTGTATCTTCATGTACAGAAATACGTACTCGTATTTGTAACGTTGCTAAGGATAAACTACGAATTTGAGACAATAAGTGTAGCAAGATGTCCTCAATTCTATGTGTAACAGAAACGTGCGCGCGCGATCCCACGCCACAGGGTAAGCATCTTGTAGGAGATTACAGGCATTACAGACCATTATAGGGTGAAAGTAAATATGATTACTTGGTTAAAAGACCATCAAATCTTGAGAACAAAATAGGGCATCGTAGTTGGTCTTGTCTCTTCTCTAACATTTCCTCCGGCTGCAGTCGTATCTTACTCCGGCGTTAACGTTACCCTCATTTCCTCACTAAAGATAGTCTGTTGATTAAATGCTTGAAAATGTTCAAAATATACCAAATACAAGCGTGTTTTGGTTCTATTAATGCCAGATATAGATTGTTTCTTCCATATGCACAATTTCAACCCCTATCTTTGTACAGAAACACACGTGTAGCTGTTTAAATTAGATTGTTGTAATAACGTACATCTTTATTAATTTATCAAGTATATGTCTATCTTTGCGCCTAAAATTGCTTTGAACAAGAAACTCATTGTCATGGGATGATACAGAATTAGTGAAACTGCGCAAACAGCGTGTTTTCCAATTTATTTTGACATTTTTTGAAGAAGAACACTCTCTATTTTCCTCAGGCGTAGGCGTTATCCTCGGAGTTGGCTATCTCACTCCGGCGTTGATCAAATATCGATATTGGCATGCAGAGTGTGTTATAGCAAAAAACATTAATATTAAAATATAAAGAAAAATGCTACAACATCCGTCTCAAATTTTCTTCATTTCAAACATGACATGGTCACAATGTGGTACAATATTGAGCATAACGGGTCATGGACATGCTGGAAACAATTTCCACCTCTAAAACTTCGTTCTTAAATTGAGTATTATTAAAAATGTCATTTTATTTACAAATTCAAAAACATCATCATATAGCACGTATATATTTTCAGAAGTCTAATATCTGTCAAGCTTTCTTTCTTTCCTTATTGTACTGCCCTTCCTTCTCTCTCGTGTCAATCTGGCATATAGGACCACACAAACAGCAGAGGCTATACCGAGCACCAGTAGTAGGCAAGCCAGGACTGAAGCCACGGTTGTCATGTTGGTACATCTCTCTGTGGTGACTGCAGTGACTAAAAATTAAAAGTGGAGAGTGATAATAATGTTTTGGAATTTTCTTGTTGTGAAACAATAATAATAAATTTGATAATAATAGAGCCTGTGCGTGAGAGAACCAACAATTTGGGTTCCGACCAGGTCCGACACAAACCGGGCTGTACAGTCACAGAAGATGGTTAGAGGTTGGAAATTTTAAATTTAAAAAGTAGAGGAATTGTATTATCCTTGTAGCGAAAATAAAGGCGCTGATCAGCTGAACAGTTACTGCATAGCTGATCAGCTGATCTGCGCATTTGTTTTCGCCTATGCATATTTTTGGTTTTCCCATGCGGCGGCTCAATTGTGATAAAGCATGTCCTTACCATGAACATTAAAAAAAACTATGATGCTTAGATCTTTTCGAAGCGAGAACAATTCCGGGTAATAAACCTTCATCAGTAACCCTTTACAAACTGGCAACGAAAGCCAGTCGCGTGTGCTGCAGTTTTAATTACTTTATCCAATAAGATTACAGAGCATTTGGAGTCAAAATTGTTGTTTAATGAGTTAACGAAAATTATTAAATAATAATAGTTAAGTTTTGTTTACTTTTAGTTAATCAACATTTTTATAGACCAATCTATGGGCACTTATTTAAATATTCACCATTTTTGCATTATCGACTGGTTTCCAGGTTATAAATAATCCATATTAGAAATACAGGTAACCAAAATTACCCTGACCATGAGGTCTTCAGTACACCTGTACTATTCATATGTGCCATGGCAAAACTAAGTCTATATTCAGCGACTTTACTTTCCATACAATGAAAATGAAGACAAAGATAAGCTACCCTGTTGTCACACAGCTTATCCCAATCTTTATTTTGTACTAAAAGTCGTGTTACTGCTAGGTAATTTGCACTATTGATCCCATTATAGATTTACAGAGGTTCATAACGTGGCTCATTACCCATTACAGGAAGTGTCCAAATTCTATTTACAGAATTTTATTATTACATATCTTATTTATATACTTTTACTATTTATACAGTTACAGTATGACAAAGACACTGATCTGGATCTTACAGCCTAAGGTATAAAATAGATAATCAGCGTTTTGCTTCAAGTACAGGGTTTTGATATTTCCTCGTCGTGCTTCTAATGGTGTATACATTTCGTAACTTAGTTGGTTGGGGCCGGAGCTTCTTGGCTGTTGCTTGGCCCACCGGGGTCCAACTGGTGTTTTTCTTTTGTTCTGGAGTTAGTAAGTTATTCGGCGCCAAGGGTTCTCCATCGTCGGGCAGCTTACTGAATCTATTGAAACCTCGTTTTTGATTCATCAGGATGTTTATCATGATTTTTCTGTTTGTTCTTGATGATTCATTGACTAGCTAGAGAAACACCATGAGGACCGGAGAACTGACTAAATTTTTATGAATCAGTGCAGAAGCTGAGTGTGGGGTTATGGCCATGAAAAATCGATTTAAGCCCGCCAGTAATTTTTTATTACTGATCGTTCCAAGGCGATACTTCTGAGGTGGTTCTTATTGTTATGTGTCTTATTGTTGCATTTTTGTGCTGTTAGCACCTTATGTGCTTTTTCATATTTTTAGTTAAGTTTGGGTGGCTGAGTGGCCACCTATTGGGAAAATGGCTGCACATTTGTCTTACAATATGTTTTCTTAGTATAAGTACCTGATTGTTAATTAAGTTTTTTCCAACGTCGGTTTTTGTAGTGGGAATTTCTTTCTGAGTGTGCCATTTCCTGATCGTTGTATACTCTTTTATAAATCAATCCGTAGTCTGAGTGATCTTTCACTAGGACCCTTTTATTTGCCTTCGGCTCGTAAAGTTCTGACGAAATGTCATTGAAACTATGGATTAATTTACAAAACCCTGCACTTGAAGTAAAATCAGTTAATTTATCTATAACTTACACCCAGGATTGCCTGTTACAGGGAACTCGGAGGTTCGGGGAACTCGGAGGTAAACAATGGAAGGCGCCTCGGACTAGGGTCAGTATAGTATCATTTATAATACCACATAACGGTAACTTCAGAACTTATGGTGTTATGGGCTAAAAGGTATTATAATAAGCAAACATTTTATGAACAGTGTGGCCGTTTTTGTCCTCACATTAACATGCAAAAGTATTCCGAACTCAGAATTATGCTCACGAAGCAAGAAAATTTGTATTATCAGGTAAATTGTGGACGACCAATAACATTTGTCAACAAACTGGCAGCTACATTTGAAAATTTTGGCTTTCTCCTCGAGAATTGAAGCTTCCTTGCGCATGATTACAAAAGGATAAACTCCACAGGCTTAAAAACATTAACGATGGTTTCACAACTTTTGATACGGGAATTCTCGGAGTAATTTTGAAATGTAATAATGGGAACTCGGAGGGACATTGGAGATTCGGAGGTGATCAAACATTTGAAGAGCTATTTTTTCCACTTTTTTCCTTAATAATGCTTATATGAGATTATATTTGTTTGAATCACGTTAATTTGCCTACGAAGTAAAGAAAGGTAAGCACAAGGCGTTTATTCTGAGTGTTGTGACACGGTAAGTATGCGTACGTACGTATTGGGGGGAGATGTATACTAGGAAAGGTAATGATCAACAAGCAAGCCACCGTCTGTGTTATCTAAACCCAATACATCCCATCTTGTCTGCATTATTTATTTTTATTCACATTATCGACTGTCGGTACTCATTAGAACCTTTCAATTATGCACATGAATTACAGCTTATAAAACGGCTGATACTGGATTTTCTTTGCCAACTTTCGATTGGGAGAAATAGGGGAAGGGAGGATATTTTTGTCAGTGCCCTTGTCTGCGTTTGAACTTGATATCAACCTGAAAAATCACGTTTTTACTTGAACATGCAGAATGGTTTTCTTTCAAGCGCTGATGATGCTTCATCTAGATTTCCCTTTTTGACACTTAGAATTATGAGATTATACCAGATTTTGGCAAAATGTTTCAGACCAGTTATTAATAAGCTTATTGTTGGTTTTCTGATGCGGTCGCTCAATTATTATTATTATTATTATTATTATTATCATTATTGTCTATTATTATTATTATTATTATTATTATTATTATTATTGTCTGGTGTCCTTTTCACCATTTCAAGGTTGTTTCAGACATACCGAGACGACTCCATCAATAGGTTTAGCGAACACGGGGGAACCCCAGAATAAATACCTGACACACTCGCAAGCAGAACTTGGCTTGCTCCACTTGTTACCCTGAGAGTAGCTTGAACTCACAGCGACCAGTGATTGAATGATTAAGAGTGCTTAATCATCCCAAATATTTATACACTTAAATATGTTAATAATGTGTCCATGCCATACACATGTACATTTAGTTTAGAGTAACATAGATTAGATTGACATATTTGGTACTCTACATATTAACTGGTCTGCATGTCATAAAATTAAAGTCTATTTTGCTCCAGAAGCAAAATAACGAGTCATTTTCAATGAACGGACCCTCCGAATTTACCCATATCCTAAATTTGACGTTACTCCGAGTTATCCAGATCATACATCCGATAATAACCGTACCCAAAATTGTGATACCTCCTACATTTACCTGGGTAAAACACTGGATATTTTACATATACGAGGCTAAGATTTTGCATGATGCTCAAAAAGACCCTGTATTTTTAGATACTAACAGCTGTTTAATGCTAAAATATCGTAAATACACAAAAATAAGTGGCCCGAGTTGAAAATCATACAATTTCCAGTTTATATTATTTGTTTTTGAAATTGATGTGTCAGCTAAAACTGATCGTACATGCAAGGGCTTTGTCTTCTAAATTTTATATGTGCGTTATGTTAAAATTTCTAAAGTGGACGTAAGTTGAAAATAAAACGGATAAATACTGCCGCTAGTCTGAGGCGTCTCCCATTGTTTACCTCCGAGTTCCCCGAACCTCCGAGTTCCCTGTAACAGGGTATCCTGGGTGAACTTACATTCAAAGACGCATAATTATATCCAAAATAAAATGATTAAAATAATGTTTGACATGGCTTGGGTCGTTTCGTTTTATTTTTAAGTGACAATCTAAAAGGCCAACGATTAATCAGTGAAATGCAAATAACATTATATTAAAATCACGATATCTTCATATCTGGGGCTTTTATGTTTGTTTGGAGGAATTTCATCAAAAATGAGATAAAAACTAAAAATCATTCCTAATACCCATAAAAATGAAAGTGGACTCACCCAAATGATAATGATGGGAGAATCCATTCGTCAAATATGGGTTAATATTTTGGAAATAAAATAAGAATTGATAAAATGTGAATGAAAACTAACATTTCTCAAAGAAACACGAGCCGCGTCGTGAGAAAACCACGTCCGACATAAACCGGCCTGTACCATCACATGCCACGGTTAGAAACTTGAACTTTCGTATTTTTGTATTAATTTGCAAATATTTGGATATTTTTCTTATTTTTGCTCAAAACATAGATTGTGGGTACCCAAATCAGATCTGCAATAATTGATGTTGCTTTGTCACGGACATGATTTGCTGGTTAAACTGATAAACTGATTAAGTCGTATACGCAAAAGTAATAGACGATACCTTCAGTGTCGATGAGTTGCACGGATGTGTACAAAGTTTTGGTAAATTCGGGGGAATTTCCAGCTTCAGTGCCTGTGTCTCTCTTTCTCCTGGTAATGGGATCACTAGGGCAGCTCTGGAAAACATGAAATGAGCCTTTGCATGACAAAACCAACAATTTAAGTTTCCGACCAGGTCCAACACAAACCGGGCTGTACAGTGGCGTCTGGAAATTTTGGATTTAGAAAGTAGAGGAATTTTACTATCCGTGTAGCGAAAACAAATGCGTTGATCAGATTCGCAGTAACTGCGAAGCTGATCTGCGCCTTTGTTTTCGCATATACAGATTGTTGGTTTTCTTATACAGCGGCTCAAATAAAATAGGGATTATTTTAAGGTGATAATAGCTGTGTTTCCACAAAAACGACCTAGTATCCACAGTCATTTGTGACGGTCTATACTTTTTATTGCCATTTAGAAACAAGTAGCCCATGGGCAACCATCACCGACCTGACAACCACCATGTTTTTAGAAAACAAAGTAAGACATCTCGAAATCTTGATCTCCTAACACTCAAAGACACCTACTTCTGTCAAAACAAACACGACGGATCGTGTCTTAAACATTCACAGAAGGGTAGATAACTCTGACAGATATACGACACTTAATAGCATATAACAGATGTCCTTATAAGCCACGAGAAAGAATGAGATTCAATGAGATGAAGTTGCTTGAGGGTTCACAGCACAATTCTTCATCATGTGTGCAAGGGACGCACGGATAGTCGGACGAACGGTCGGGCGCCGGCTCAAGTCCCAACCTATAAGCTGGACTTGTATGAGAGCGAATTGAGTTTTCTGGAACTACACTTGAACCGTATTTCAAAAAAATAGTTTTGATAGTGCCTCGAAATTCCTGATAACAAGAATGCACTTACTGCCCTGCTAACATCCATGGACCTTTTCTTCTTTTTTTTTTTTTTTTTTTTTCGCCTCGGCGAGGCGGTTCTAACTTGTACCCACAATCTATGTTTTGAGCAAAAATAATAAAAATATTAACATTTTTCAGCTGAAACTTTTCAATTTTTAAAGCTAAAACATTCTGTACATTGCATGGGAAAGTTTTTGTAATGCGAAACTCACATCGTGACAGAGGTCAGTTGTGTCCACGATTGTACAAAAGCCGATAACACACTGAAAATGCAGTTTATCATTTGCACTGTCAGGTTTCTTCGACCACCTTCCAGCTACTATTGGCCCTGTTGTCACACACCAGACAGGTTCGCTTATGTTGGCAACATCTAGATCTGCCTCAAACGAACGTTTCAACGATAGAGGACCTTGACTGTCCGCCGACACAGGACAGCTGAAAATATAGAATTGTCGTTTTAGCTATTGGTACCATTACTAAAACAGGCCCATGATGACTATTCTTGAATGTAAAAATGGAGTAGCAAAAATGTGATCTATTTTTAAAATATTTTTACACAAAACATTGATAAATTAGAACCGCCTCGCCGTATTACTTTTCCTGTAAAGCATCAGGATTACGTGTCCGTCTAACAGCTGTCTAATGTATATACACCCCTTACAGCCCACGATTATACGGTAAAACTGGGGGTTACAGTGCTGTAAATAATTAGTTTACTCAATAGAATCCACATTCGAACTTTTGGAGCAAAAATAAGGGAAACTATCGAGATTTTAACTGGAAATTTTCACTTTTGACAACTTAGGAAAAATTTGTACATGTATATTACATGGACGTGCTTTCGTAATACTATTTCAAATATAGCGGTAATGGCAATTGAAGTGAAAAGTGAAGTGAAAGTCTAATAACAATGCGATAATAATGTTTGTAAAAAGCGTTTCCTGAACAAGTGTCAGAAAATGTGTAAAAGAAAGACTAAAAAATATCTTAAGTTTCTTGTATCTCGTAAACTCATTCGTCCTATCCATCCACCACTATTCATGTATGATGTCCAACCGATTAATAGATGTTAAGGGATTCTACTATTTAACATCGGTCCATTATTATAATGATTAGAAGCATTATTCGATCGGTTTATATAACCGCTCTCAGTTAAAAATGGAATACAAAGACAGATTTTGCATGCAATCTAAAATGATATAAATTTAAATTAAATGACAAACCCTCCCGAAATAAAAGTGACGCTCCTTCGTGGCCCTGGTCCAGGACTGTCATTGATAAAGCTGGCGTCATTGGCTACTGTACAACTTGTGACGTGGATACCATAGGCATCGGCGTTCACTGCAACGGTAATAATTAAGAAATAGATCAGCTCTAGCAGTGAATTGTTGAGTAATAATTCACTGTTTGGAGGTCAGTTGTAAAGAAGATCAAATCACGAGCGCGTAGCGCGAGTGATTTATCTTCTTACAACTGACCGACAAACAGTGAATTATTACTCAACAATTCACGCACTTGAGCTGATCTATTTGGATTCTAACACACAATAAACGGAATAAATGTTGCTGAAACCGTTGATATCGTTCAGCTTTCCGCCATTGCATTGCAGATATCCCGCCAAATATTTGACTGTAATGCTGGTATTTACACACACTTATTGCGTTTGTTGTGCGCTAAAACGACGTTTCACCGTATAACGCTGCTTTGTGGGATAGCTGACGTCACAAATGCCGCAAAGTAACGTCACGCTTATTCGCCCAGTGAAATTGTGGCACGATATAACACGTTTTTTTACCATTGGCTATATGGGCGAGGTGTGTTAGAATTAGAGATTATCACATTAGGCATTTTGGTTATCGCCCGCAGTATCAACCCGAGACTCCAATATGAAGCCCGAGAGATTTAGCCCGTGTGATAATGAGAAAATCTCTAATATAAGATTTGTGCTAGAACAGATAATCCAAACGCACCCCAGCTAGTAACCATGGTAACAGTGAAATCAAAGCAAGAAATCAAATTTAAATCGAATTTACGTTCTATAATTATTTTCTTTAAATTTATTGTTATCAAACGTCCTTAGTCAATTTCTAGACTTTCAAGGGAGCGTCGTGGCGTAGTGGTAGAGTGTCGGCCTCCGAATCAAAGTTTAGACTTTTTCGCGTTCCAGATCGAACACTACGGCAGGTATAATTGTCTGAAGACGGTCCCACAAGCTCAACCGATTTGAGACCAAGAGAGCCTGCTCATCAAGGGAGCGTCGTGGCGTAGTGGTAGAGTGTCGGCCTCCGAATCAAAGTTTAGACTTTTTCGCGTTCCAGATCGAACACTACGGCAGGTATAATTGTCTGAAGACGGTCCCACAAGCTCAACCGATTTGAGACCAAGAGAGCCTGCTCATCAGTCCATAATACGGCTTTATTGTCAACTTAACCATCCATTCAATGTTTGACACCACAAAAACGCTGAAACACGAGTCCGTGATGCTTTCGGGAAACAATTTGTGATCAGTCGATATACATGTAAATTATATTCACAATCTTAAAATTAATGCAAGAATGCCTCGTGTACCCTCACAATGACCCAACAATCCAGATTGCTTCGACTGGACTTTGCATTTGACACTAGAACATTTTACTGGTTCATTTGAGACCACTTTTTTGGTCGGAGGTGTCACAAATCAGCTAGAACTGTCAGTCAGCTGTCAGTGACGGAAGAACGTTAGTGGTATCAGGCAATTGAAAGTTTCAATAGACTTTGTGTTCTTGGAACACGATTTGTTTGGCAGACCAAGTCTGCTTTTGTTGAGTAGGCATGCAATGTTGGTTCTTTGGAGTTGTACAGAACGGATCGCTGACTGGTGTGCAATATGGATATGGAACTTTGGGCATCATTGTTCATCCATTTGCTGGCGCACTGGATCCTGAGCTTATTCTAATGGTCGATGACGATCAGTTACGAAGGCTAGAGGGGTTAGAAGGTTCCTTGGACGCGAGTAAGTTCAGCGTATGGACTGGCTAGCACGTTCTCCTAACATGAACCCGATTGAGCACGTGTGTGACCTTCTACAGAGAACAATCACAGCCTCTAATGCGCAATGTGGGACGCGGGGACGCCTGGAAGGTGAGCAGGTAGACGACCGGGGCATGATTCCTCTTGTAGACATCCGGAAGTTGATTTAGAGGTTCCGGTCACATTGCATGGAAATTATAGAGTCCTAAGTATCAAGCTGACATCTACGACCATGGAAAAGAGGACAATTTCTAAATTTTACTACCCCACCAACAATGTGTAAAATAGCCAATGTTGGAGGGTAGTGTATTGACATGTTCACTGACAAGTTAATTGTCGATTTGTTTAAAGCGTTTGTACGGAAGAGTATTAGGGCCAGGTATTTTTTTTTTTAATTTTGAAATTTCGACTTAGTAACTCAAAATTTCGACTTAGTAACTCGAAATTTCGACTAAGTAACTCGAAAATTTGACTTACTTTCTCGAAATTTCGACTTATTATCTCGAAATTTCGACTTACTATCTCGAAAATTTGACTTATTATCTCGAAATTTCGACTTATTATCTCGAAATTTTGACTTTATAACTCGAAATTTCTACTTAGTAACTCGAAATTTCGATTTACTATCTCGAAATTTCGACTTAATAACTCGAAATGTCGACTTACTAACTCGAACTTTCGACTTAGTAACTCGAAATTTCGACTTACTATATCGAGCCCAACAACTAAAAAGACAGCAGGGGAGCCCAAGAAGCCCATACATGTATCAGATGCAGTCAAAGATGGACAACCAGGCCAAAAACAGGGATGGAAATACCCGCACCCCCTAATACAATTACCTTTACCCCCCAATTCTGAGGACCCTATCGGGACTCAGACCCAAACCGAGGGTGTCATAGTAGAGCCCACACCCTAACCTACCAACCCGATCCCCTGTGACCTCCCCCGGGGGCATGTACTAAAACCCGGTACCGTACCGAGTTACTAAGTCGAAATTTCAAATTAATAAGTCGAAATTTCGAGTTACTAAGTCGAAATTTTGAGTTACTAAGTCGAAATTTCGAGTTACTAAGTCGAAATTTCAAGTTACTAAGTCGAAATTTCAAAATTAAAAAAAAAATACTTGGCCCTAATACTCTTCCGTACGTTTGGGTTAGGGTACCCATTAAATGTTTTTTTCTTATTCATTATAAAATAAAATAAAAATGAATTACTTAACAATCACGAAATTTGTAAAAATTGAATTTCTGGCCCTTAGATTATTTTGTTGAGAGTATTTCAAAATCAAAATCAATGTATATTTTCCTTACCATTCATAGGCGTTGGCTCATCCAGTGTCACTGGCCCCGCTACCGCGGCACTTTCTTCAGTTACCGATGCACTCGGAATCTGTTGACAGGCTCCATCAATAAGCGATGTGTCATCGATAGCAATATCCCCCGTAAAACTTGATCCATGTACACCTTCAATGATAATCTGGAACATTGACGAGGTTGGTAAATAAACAGAGAACTGTCCCAGTTGCCACTGATCGCCCATATCACCATTCAAACTCCAGACGAGGAGCTCAGTTATGGTGTCAATCACAAGAACGTAGATATTCAAAGCACCGATTGTAGCACCGTACATGTGATAGTAAAAGCTGAAACACGCCGCAGTACCCGTGGACTGAAATACCTCGCTGTTAAGTCGTGCCGTGTCACCTTCAGCTGGAGTACTAGTTTCAATGTATATATAGTAACCAGAAGCAGTGGACAGTGTGTGGTCAACACTTGGACCTGTATCATATCCCGACCACCTGGTAGGTGTCGAGCCTTGGAATAACGACCAGTCAAAGTCATCACCTTGTTGGGCGTTAGCCCAGGAACACAGACCTTGCTCAAAGTCACACGTCGTTTCATCGAAGGGTCCTAAAAATACAGGCGTTACAAGTCACACACACACACACACACACACACACACACACACACACACACACACACACACACACAGCATTTGGATATTCGACGTACTATACTACTATATAACTTTATATATAGTACAAATGTAATTTATAGATAAGGCATATAATATGTCTGCCAAACTTGTACTCTTATTTTTTTCTCCACATTTTATCTCATTTAATAACTTTAAACAAATGCAAGATACATGCATACAGTATCTTAGCTAAGTATTCAGTGTATGGAACAATGAAATTGAACACATGTTAAACATGTGATGTTTTAAAAATGCGATATTTTAAGAATTTTTAAACAAATTCAGAGCGAGTGCACGGTTATAATATGTTTACCCTATATGATAGTACAACATAGGAGTATATACTTAAGGAAACTTCCAACGCTTACAGTCGACTATTCCCTATTTAAGCTTAATTATTTTTCATGTATAAATTGGATACTTCAAGAAAATGCCAAAACACGAAATGTATATGCGTTAGAAGTGTTCTCAGGTGTATGTTAACTTTTTAGAGGAAATACTAAAAATTTAACATACTAGGATTTCGTAGCAAATAACCGTTATATTGTCATTTCCTGGTAACATACGTGTATGGAATATGGTTTAATCTTTCATATCAAATTATCTTGTTTTATATACAAAAGAGAACAAATAAAACAAAAGATAAACGAAAACGAAAAACAAAGCGAGTTATGCGTTCACATGAATTACTTTCATGTCTGCTATAAGCCTTGTAAGCTGTTCCAAGTATCGTTATATTCTTGTAATTTGTCATTTTTCATGGCTAAATGTTGTTCTAGGGTTTTTCGGTAACGGAGTTTAGTCTTAAATGCATCTATGCTTGGTACACAGTTTTTAAATTTACATTGATAAATGTAAAATTTGGCAATGATAATATTTGGCTCTTTGTGTTTAGGAATACATCAAACTTGTTTCTTGCCACGTTAAGATTGCATTATGCTAGAACATCGAAAACAGTATTCCAGAAATGTTGGATCAAATTACATTCCCAAAACAAGTGATCAATGCTTTCCACTGCCATGTTACAGAATGTACGTAAACTAGACGCCGCAAACTTGCATTTAAGCAGATATTTGTTTGTTGCAATGTTTCTGTGTGTAAAGTTTTACTGGAATTTTTGTAATTTATTATCTTTGTAGGTATCGAAGACTTTCGAATATATTTCTTTCCATTTTAAGCTTTTCCCGGGAGAAACAGTTTCCCCATTTAGTCTGTGCTTTTGGCTTTTCGTTTTTTGTACAATGTTTAATTTGAAAATTAGCTATGTATCGACATATATTTGACTGCTCTTTTTTCAGTTAATGTTTTAAATAGTGATATTTCGTCCGAGTCGTTTTCATTTGGCTGGGTTTTTAACTCCTTCATCCATGTTTTTGGAATTGCTGCAATAATGTACTATTTAATGAATTTATATAGAAGTGTATATTTGTCATCTTTAATCCGCCATATTCATGTCATTCATATGATTTTATAACTATTTTTCTCTAAATCTTATGTCGTTTGCTATTCCATATGAAAACTTTTTTGTTGCAATGTTTTAGTATCTCCTCAATCGGGTCGGGCAGCAACGAGAATCACAATCAATACTTGTAGCAAAGATATTAAACATTGTTTCAAAGAAGATTATTTTTCGTTGAGAAAATCTCTTTATCATATGGCGTCGCTGTTTTCCAGTGGATAACGTCATGTCATAAAAATCGTATGACCACACGTGTAATAACACTTTTGCGGGAATACGTAACGTCATTGACGACGTCCGTAACAACAATGTAAATGTTTAATGGAAAAATGTCCACTTTAAAAGCGATAAAAAAACTATTTTAGAAGTCATATGATAAAACGAATCTTACACTCGTGGTCATTTCATATGAAATTTATTAAACTCGCCGAAGGCTCGTTTAATAAATTTCATATGAAATGACCACTCGTGTAAGATCCTCTATGTATATTACATATGCAATTTATCGAAATGATATCACAGAGGAACATATGCCTGTTTTTGGATTGATAATTGAAATTTGATGTCGGACTATTTGTCCAGAAAAGATGCTTGATATTTGAGTCTGAAGCTCTCGAAAATGGTTGACAATATGAGCCAAGGATAAATAATTTAACGCCATCATGAAAAATATACCCCCTTGAACCCTACTTTTATATAGCAAAACTGGGGTATGCAGAGGTATAATACATAATTTTCTTGTTTTACTCCAAAACACACGTTGTGGGTACTCGTTAGAACCGCCTCGCTGACTCAAATGTATACATGAAGGCGGTATGAGCGGCAGCATGCCGGTGTGTCAAAGACAAACTACATACGTATGACAGGGCCACGATAGCAAATGCCAAGAGAGAATGACTGGCCTATCTTTACGAACGATAGTATCTCACTGTCCAGCATGGCTCCAGAATCAAGAACGTTGAACTCAGTGACTCGCTGACGACCAGGGACCTCACTGACTTCGGTGCCACTGAAGAAAAATGTTTTACATAATTTATGTAAGTTTTTGTTAGCTCCCCTGAGCCGTTAGGCTCAAAAGGATAACGATGATCTTATGATATGCTCATGTTCCGGCGCCCATGGTCGTCGTTGTCGTCTTTGTTGTCCACAATATTCACTGCGCTGACCAACTGTGCAGTTTCTGCAAGGCTGTTCACCAAAGCAAATTGTTTGTTTTCTCATGCGGTGGCTCAATTTGTATAAATGGTCCAGGTCACATGACCCAGTTGGCCACTATCCCATACATCCATTTATGGTGAAACAAATACAACAATCACCTTGTCTGAGACCGGTGGACCTATATCAATTCAATCTGGCAGGGACTCTGGCTCATCATAATTTGTATAAATCATGACCTTAAATTATATTTCTTGACGATTAAGTTTTGAACAAAAAAAAAGAATAAAAAAAAAAAAAAAAAAAAAAAAAAAAAAAAAAAAAACAAACAACTAAATAATATAATAAAACAATAAATAAATAAATAAATAAATAAAAATAAGTAAAAAAGAACATTGGAATTTTTCAGACACGTTTTATAGCCTGTGAATTGAAAATTGGTAGATGAGTAGATACAGTTATCAGAATATTTAAGGTCAATGTCATTTCTAGACATTGGCCAAAACCCAATTACATATGAAAGGCGAACTCTGTTTTTTCTCAGAAACCGCTTGACCAATCAAAACTAAATTTTGTATTTAGTAAAAATTATATCTAGGAAGAGGGAACCAAAGTATTTACGAGCGTATAAATGGCGTAGGTCACATTACCAAGATGACCGCCATGCCAATATATGCTAAAACATAAAAGTCTTCTTCTCTGGAACAGGTGGATTTATTTACCTGAGATTTCGTATGAAGCAGCGGGAACTCAGGCCCATCATGCATGTACTTTGTATAAATCATGACTTTGGGCAGATCTTGGCATATTTAATGACAAATATGGTTGCATTGGCTTTTCAATGCAAAGAAGAAAGTTTTCAAAAGTTTTCACGGTAGCTTTTGACCTGAAAATTGGTAGGTACAAATAGTTTACATTGTTAATAAACATTATCGAGAATTCGAAGTCAAGTGCATGTTATTACGTTAAACAACATGCCGTTAGCATTTGTCGTCTGGTTCTAGGGACCTTCGACCTGGTTAGACACAATTTGGACTCAACTACAACTAATAATGTTTAAAATAATCTTGAAATTTAAACTATATGTGAAGGGGACATACGTTGTATGCTTTAAATCAAAAGCATACGTTCGTACATTTAAACCGGGAAAACTCAACGCATGTCCCGTGATCCTGATGATTGTGTAGGGTAAGAACCCTTGTTTTACATTCCAAAACCTTATAGTGAGCGTTTTCGTAAAACGCCATCACATTTTGTAGTTCACAGCTCTTTAAGGATCTCAGTTTTAATTTTATTTACTCCCTACAGTAATGGTTAAATCCAGGAAGCGTTGGCTCCATCCCGACATGACTGAAAAATTGTTGTCTGGGACGTTAAGCCTTAATACAAACAAGCAAACAAATTCTTGAAGTTTATGCTGGCATAAATTTATGAAAAATACGTATATTCAAGTTAGCCATTTCTACTATCATAAAGCACAACGTCTTACTGGTACCAAAGTTCGACGAAAATGATTTTTGAAATGAAATGATTAGGTGCCGAAGTATCTAGGGTGCAAAGTGACTAGAGTCCGAAGCGACTAGGGTCCGAAATGACTATGGTATTTTTCTAAAGTGGTGCCGATTTGGCACTGGGGCCGATTTGACTAAGGTCCGATTTTGTCTAGGTGACGAATTCGTAGTGGTGCCGAAGTCTCCGATTACCAGTTTCACGACGCTGTCATAACGCATATCTTATTTTATGATCAGTAGTCATAGAACAGTGCTAACATATACTACTAAAAGTTTGATAGGGATCAAAACTTTATTTTGTACACCGGGCTTACTAGTGATCTAACACTTAAACTTTGGCAACAGATATGTCAGACTGTCGACTTTCTCCACTTTCAGAGCTATTTGATTTATCTAGTGCTCTACACTTCTCTGCAAGATTGTTTAGAATAATTGCTCATATATCAGACCACAAGCGGCTTTGTTTATATGCAACTTCATGATATTAAAAGAGTGATGGTAAAAAGGTACAAGTAGGCAACGATCAGAAAAAGGCGCAATAAGGAAAAGATTCCCACTCCAAAAACGAGGCGGGAAAAAAAAAAAAAACCAACAATAAGGTACTTATATCATGAAATCATTTCGTAAGCCGAATGAGCAGCTATTTTTCCAATAGATGGTCACTCAGTTACCTAAACTTAACTAAAATATGAATACATAAGGCGCCAACAGCACAGACATTTTAAACACCAAGACATAAAACAATAAGAACCACCACAGAAGTATCGCCTTGGAACGATCAGTAATATAAAATTACTGGCGGGCTTAAACCGGTTTTACAGGATCAGTATCGCCTTGGAACGATCAGTAATATAAAATTACTGGCGGGCTTAAACCGGTTTTACAGGATCCTAACCTCACCCTCAGCTTCTGCAGTTGTTCATAACATTTAGTTAGTTGTTCAGTCCTCGTAGTGAATCTCTACCTAGTCAATGAATCGTCATGGACAAACAAATAAATCATGATAAACTCCATGATGATGAATCAAAAACGAGGACTTGTAAAGACTTGTAAAGAGTCAAAGAAACTAGTAATCTTCAAAGAAAAAACTTTGTCAAGTTTATTTCAGATTACTGGCGGTAACGTTGTAATTATATGTTAGATTTGTTCCCGCGAGCAAATATATGAACTTAGTTTCTAGGCGAACGGTGATGCAAAAGAATAAAAATCGTCATTCGCATGAGAAAATCAACAATTTGGGTTTACGACCACAGGGTCCGACAAATGCCACCCTGTACAGTCACTGAAAATAGTAGGAATCTTGAAATTTCATATTCAGAAAGAAGAGACGTCATACTGCGTATAAAGTCCATGATGAATCATAAACGAGGACTCACAGGTTGAGTAAGCTGCCCCACGATGAAGATCCCTGGGCGCCCAATAACTAACTAACTCCGGAGCACACGAAAAGCACCAGTTGAACCCCGGTGGGCCAAGCAACAGACAAGAAGCTCCGGCCCCAACCAACTAAAATGAATAGCTTTAAGTCGGAGCCATCATAGAGTCTGACGCCCGACCCACCGGCGTGCAGTTAAAGACGACCCACCCGCGTGCAGTTAAAGAAGGCAGCATAATTATCAGCCGTGATAAGGTTACAAATTAAGCATGCAGACTGTCGCATAACATTTAAGTTATATCCTATACGTCTGTAACTCGTAATGATTTTTCTGAATTGAAAAGAAAAATCATTCCTTCCTAGAAGTTTTTAAATTTGTAAATCAAGTCACCATCAAACTCTGGTTCCGAAAGGCCCTAGCGTAAAAGGGTCTTTAGCCCAACATTAAATTTGGAAATCAGTTCATAGTGTCTGCGATACAATTTAGAAAAGTTTTTTCGAAGTTTATGATACCGATAACCCTGCTGAAGAAGTTTGGCTGTTAAACATTTATTTCGTGCATTGATGTCCGCAACAGATTGCAGACCTTAGCATACCTAATAAGTTGCGAAATGTATACGCCATAAAAAGGAGGGCGAGAAACGTCACCATCCAAAAACGGAAAGTTTACTTTATCAAAAGCAAAGTCATCGCGTTTATCATTAATTTTAGAAGAAACGAATCCATTTGAAATAGAGAGATGTAAGTCTAAAAATGGGGCTTTGGTATCTGTGTTGTTTGCTTTATTCAACTGTAGTTCAGGGGGATAAATTTGTTTGACCATGCCTTCAAAATAAGGATTGTCAATGTTCAAAAGGTCATCGAGGTACCTAGAAGACGAATTAAAAGCCTCGATAACATCAGCTTGATTGTCATGGTTAAGAGAATCCATGAAAAGGTACAAGTAGGCAAAGATCAGGAAAAGGCGCAATCAGAAAAAGATTCCCACTCCAAAAACCGAGGTGGGAAAAAACCAAACTAGCAATCAGGTACTTATACCATGAAAACATTTCGTAAGCCGAATGAGCAGCTATTTTCCCAATAGGTGGCCACTCAGTTACCTTAACTTAACTAAAAATATGAAAACATACATAAGGCGCCAACAGCACAAAATATTTTAAACACCAAGACATAAAACAAAAAGAAGTCTCTTTCGAAGCAGTATAAAAATAGATCTGCTACGAGAGGGGCACAATTAGAACCCATCGGGATGCCAACAATTTGTCTGTTTAACGGTTCCAAATCTAATATAAATATTATCCAGGAGATAGGATAAGGCATCGCATACATTCTGACATGACCAAAGTGTATATCGACTTTGGTCAGAGGAAGTGAAAAATGCTTTACTATCAGTACAGGCCAAATAAAGTGAGCCATTGCTTTTAATGCTCTTTTGAATGTCCACTCTATCAAATTGAGTATTTTTTCTTTAATCAGATTATGTGGCAATGTAGCATACAGAGTAGAAAAATCGTATGTTCGTCGTAAGGAACCCTCTACAATTCAATATACTGAGCACCTGGCCAGAATCTTTTATTGACCAAAACCAATTTTTATTTGAAGATTCATACACCGTCTCACAGTAGCGTATGACATGAGATTTGATAGCAGTAAGACAGGAAGTTAATAATTTAGAAAGTTCAGTGGTAATACAAGAACTAGAATTAGCAATAAATCTAGCTTCGTATGGTCTTTTGTGAAACTCAGGTAACATCGTAGGAAGTTTGTTTTTGCCTTCATTGACACAAACAGAAAACTTAACAGCAGCAGGCTGGCTGTAACACTACCTGACTTATATGTAGGTTTAAACTGTAGCCAATTTAACTGCAAGGGCGGTTGAGATAAAATGAAAATAGTGGTATTTCGGGAACTCCAAAATTGGGGGAGATTAGTGGAGAAAGTCGCCCGTCTGATGTAGCAGAACCAAAACTGTGCAAATATTCATTTTTTTTGCATTGCCTGCGAGCGCTTCTCGCAGACTTGCAGGAACGATGGCCCCCCTCCCTCCCGAAATTGAAGTTGTAGCAGTTGCCTACCCTTTCTATTTTGTCATTCATCTTCGCTTACTGGTTCATTCAGCTGCAAAAGTGTCGATACTTTTAAGACTAAAACTCACTTTGAGAAATTTTCAGAAATCTGCGCTTTATGGTTATAACACGATTTTTATCCCATTTTTTTCGCTTAAAATGTTGCCCTTTAAGCTGTGAGTTTGGAACAGAAAACCGACTGGGGCTACGGGCATTTATGTAGATTTTACAGCGATTTAAAACATTTGTTATTGGAATGAACATTTTTAAATGGAATTTTGAATTCTGTGAGAAACAACATTTGCCAACACATTTTAAAAACTCTGTTTTGAGCCAGCCAGAGTGCGTATTCAAAATCGGTTTTCAGTTTCATACTCACAATGTAAAGGAGAACATTTTGATTTTTTGGCGTGAAAACGCATTTTTGACCAAAAATTACGAATTATTGACCAAAAATTACGAATATTTTGATTTTTTTTAAAAATCTCCATTTTATCGCTTGTATATCAACTTTTACACACAAAGAAACCTTTTCGTGATGAAATGTTTCTTGAAATAAGTGTAAGGGAAAATGTGTACCCCCTAGGCCAACCCACTTGCTTTGTGTTATGGCAATTTTAAGGGGTGCACGTGTTCGGACCCATGTGTTGAAAATATAAAGAGAGAGAAGTTAATCAAACTTTCAATTTTCTTTACATGGATAAATGTCCTAGACATATATGCAAGAATTGTGAAAATATATTGATTATAGATCCCCTCGCATAATACTGAAAAAGTGATTCTTATCAAACTTTTAGAAGTACATGTCAGGGCTCGTAGTATGTGTCAAAGAATATATTTTATAATATACATGTATGCAAACTCAAAATATAGAGGATAATCAAATGATTATGTTGAATACGATAAGCCACAAAAGAAATATATGTAATACGGTTTACATGTACCAACATGTTCCTTACGTAATGAATAAGAAAATGAATACACTCGATTTGCGTTTTCGTTGACAAACAGGAATAGATGTTTGAAATTCTGAAGTGTTGTGCAGTAAGTGAATGTAAAATGAAAAGGCAAACGAAATTGTCAAGTTAAAGTTTCAAATTGCTTGGGAGTCGTTGAGCTAATGAACATACTCATTTATGATGTTAGCAGACACTTCATTTTGCAGTCCATTAAAGTGACATGTCCCGTACAGAATAAGGTCGCCGTCTCTATCTTCCTCCTCGTGGAGCGCCTCATAGATTTTGAACGCAAAACTCAAAGTTTCTTCAGTTATATTCTGTAAAAATAAATCACCGGCAGGAAAGCATGTCCATGTTCAGAACTATTTTCTCAAACGCAAGGTGGGTTGACCAAAGCGTCAAATAAACTGTCCAAAAACGTTAACTTTCTATAACAGAACTTATTTGCAATGTAATGACAAATGCGGTAATTTTGGTAATTCATGTTGGTCAGTTACGCTTGTAAGAGACAGGGCCTCAAGCGAAACGATTGGAAAATCAAATTGGAACTTCCCAGATTTATAAATTCTGCCTTCCGCATACGAACGCATTTGACTTTACTAATTTCTGGCTAATATCGCCAGAAAAGAACGATTGCAGTGGCGTGTGTTGACTTTAAAGGATAACAATCCGGACAAGTTTATACAACTTACAATTTCTACTCCACATTCCGGTGTTGCCAGTGCCATGGTAACGCTGTACGTGTCAGAGGCAGTTGACATTCCTGGGTTGGCGAGGGATTTAGTACATTTAGGTGGCGTTGAGACTAACGTCTGAGGTCCGTTTGGATTTGTTTCATCCTCAGCAACAAAATCCGAGTAATCTAGAGCTGTGAGTGTGCCAAACTTGTACCATCTTAGAACAATTATTAATGTCACTTGTGTCGGGTCGTTTTCATCCACGTTACATCTATAAGACTCTGAAAATTGTTGAATAGATACGGCATACGAAACGATTTTTTTTTCAAAAATATAAACAGTTCGTACAAGGTGTCTACGTCAAAACTCATTTAGGAAAAATAAACGCGCCCATCAGGCTTGTTTAGTTTAACAGTCAAACTTCTCCAGCAGGGCTATCGGTATCATAAACTTCGAAACAAAAAAACAAAAAACAAAAAAAAAACAACAACAACAAAAAAAAAGAAAACAACATTTTCTAAATTTTATCGCAGAGACTATGAGTTGATTTCCAAGTTTATTGTTGGGCTAAAAAGTAAAAATAGGCAATGATCAGGAAATGGCGCAATCAGAAAGAAATTCCCACTCCATAAACCGAGGGTTGGGCAAAAACTAAAATGACACTTAAGCATTTATACCATGAAAACATGTCGTAAGCCGAGTTAGCAGCTATTCCCCAATAGGCGGCCAGTCAGTTACCAGAACTGAACTAAAATATGAAAACGTACATAAGGCTCAAACAGCACAAAAATTCGACTCCAAAACACAAAACAATTAGAACCAACAGAATTATCGCTTTGGAACGATCAGTAATATAAAATTACCTGGGGGCTTAAACCGGTTTTACAGGCGCCTAACCTCACCCTCATATTCTGCTGTGGTTCACAACATTTAGTTAGTTGTTCGGTCCTCGTGGTGAATCTCTAACTAGTCAATGAATCATCAAAGACAAACGAATGAATCATGATAACCACCTTGATAAATCAAAAACGAGGACTTAACAGACTCAGTAAGCTGCCCGACGATGGAGATCCCTGGGCGCCGAATAACTTACTGAAACCCGGAGCAAAAGAAAAACACCAGTTGAACCCCGGTGGGCCAAGCAGCAGACAAGAATATCCGGCCCCAACCAACTGAAATGAATAGCTTTAAGTGGAGGCCATCATAGAGTCTGACGCCCGACGTACCGGCGTGCAATTAAAGAAGGCAGCATAGTTATCAACCATGATTGGGTTAAAAACTAAGCATGCAGACTGTCGCATAACAATTCAAGTTATAACCTGATAAAAGTATACGTCTGTAACGAGTTATGATTTTTCTGAATTGAAAAGAAAAAATATTATTTCCTTTAAGCTTTTCACCATAGAATTCTGGTTCCGAAAGGCCTTCACGTAAAAGGGTCTTTAGCCCAACATTAAATTTGGAAATCAACTCATTGTGTCTGCGACAAAATTTAGAAAATGTTTTTCGACGTTTATGAAACCGATAGCCCTGCTGGAGAAGTTTGGCTTAAACATTTATTTCGCGCGTTGAAGTCCGCTACATGATTGCAGACCCTAGCAAACCTAATAAGTTGCGAAATGTATACACCATACGCAGCATGGCAAGGAACGTCACCATCCAAAAACCGAAAGTTTACTATATCAAAATCAAAGTCATCGCGTTTATCATAAATTTTAGACAAAACAAACCAATTGCGATAGAAAGATGTAAATCCAAAAAGGGGACTTCGGTATCTGTGGTGTTAGCTTTATTCAACTGTAGTTCAGGTGGATAAATTTAATTGAACATGCCTTCAAAATAAGGATTGTCAATGTTCAAAAGTTCATCGAGGTACCTAGAAGTCGAATTAAAGGCATCGATTACCTCAGCTTGATTGTCATGGTTAAGTGAATCCATGAAATCTCTTTCGTAGCAGTATAAAAATAAATCAGCTACGAGAGGGGCGCAATTTGTACCCATCGGAATTCCAACAAATTGCCTGTACAACTTGGTTCCGAATCTAATATAAATATTATCCAGGAGATAGATCAAGGCATCGCATACATTCTGACATGACCAAAGTGTTTATCGACTTATTTTTATTGACCAAAACCAGTTTTTAATTTGAAGTTTCATACACCGTCTCACAGTATCTTATGACATGAGATTTGATAGCAGTAAGACAGGAAGTAAATAGTTTAGAAAGTTCAGTGGTAGTACAAGAACTAGAATTAGCAATGAAACTAGCCTCATACGATCTTTTGTGAAGCTTAGGCAACCAATACAGCGTAGGAAGTTTGCCTTGGCCTTCATTGACACAAACAGAAAACTTAACATGTAATTCGTTCAAGTGAGCATTAACTACAGATAAAACAAAACGCTTTTACGTGAGGGTCTTTCGGAACCAGAATTTTATGGTGACTTGGTTTACAATTTAAGAAACTTATAGGAAGGAGTGTTTTTTTTTTCTTTTCAGTTCAGAAAAATCACAACACGTTACAGACGTGTAGGTTATGGCTTGGGTGTTGTGCGACGGTCTGCGTGCTTGGTTTTTAACCCAATCATGGATGCTAACTATGCTGCCGTCTTTAATTGCAGGCCGGTGGGTCGGGCGTCAGACCCTATGATGGCCCCGCCATAAAGCTATTCATTTTAGTAGGTTGGGGCCGGAGCTTCTTGTCTGTTGCTTGGCCCACCGGGGTTCAGCTGGTGTTTTTCTTTTGCTAAAGGTTTCAGTAAGTTATTCGGCACCAATGGATCTCAATCGTCGGACAGCTTACTAAATCTGTTGAGTCCTCGTTTTTGATTCATCAGGGCAGGGCGGTTATCATGATTTATTCGTCTGTCTTCATGACTAGTTAGAGATTAACCATTAGGACTGAAAAACTAACTAAATTTTGTGAACCACTGCAGAAGATAAGGGTGAGGTTAGGCGCCTGTAAAACCGGTTTAAGCCCCCCCCCCCCGTAATTATATATTACTGATCGTTCCATGGCGATACATCTGATGTGTTTCTCATTGTTTTGTGTTTTGGAGTCGAATTTTATGCTGTTTGAGCCTTAGGTATATTTTCATATTTTAGTTTAATTCGGGTATTAAACTGGGTAGCCGCCTATTGGGGAATAGATGCTCACTCGGCTTACGATATATTTTCTTGGTATAGGTACCTAAGTGTCATTTTAGTTTTTCCCACCCCTCGATTTGTGGAGTGGGAATGTCTTTCTGATTGCGCCATTTCCGTATCATTGTCTACTTGTACCTTTTTGGTAAGTCCACTTTCATTTTGAAGCATCTAGAGTAATTTCATTTATTATAGTTATTTTATTTCTGGTGACTTATCTATTGAATTCATTTAAGCAAACACATTTTTCAACACAAAAATAAGTAAAACATAGGAATTTAGTTTAAGCCCTCCCCCGTATTCGTTATTACCTGTACATGTATCTACTGGTACACTTGACTGGTTGCAGTTCTTGTTTACACCAGCGTTATCAACTGAAAGTTGATGTACGATGCAAGTTAAACAATCTTTTAATTATTGTACTTAGTTGACCCACGGTAAAATTTTGTTTTATTTTTGCACGCGAGTCCTACATGTACATTGATGTCCTAAATATGAAAACACACAGTAGTCAATTTTCGAGATATCTTCCAACAAAACCATTAAATTCTAGAGCGAAAGTGCATGGACTTCAAAACCCGTTTTTCAATCACCCGTTCATATTTCGAAAAGTTCATGGTACAATAATTAAAAAAGAAATCTGATAATCCTATAAGCTTGTGAACAAAGGTAGTATTGCCAAAGTCAGTACGTGTTATGCGCGACGGCGGTTTTGCGCCGAAACCATCGACGTTATTTAGTATCATAACCCCTTTTAACATTTTTCAATATTCCATAAGCTGTGACTGCATAAAACTGAAAAGTTCAGGACATATAAGGAATTTAAATCAATCTTCGAGTTTGCAAATTATCTTAAACATGTTTCAAATGCCTCTGATCGTAGCAATTTGGCTCGTTTTAGAACAAGAAGTCATAAATTACGCATTGAGTATGGTAGTATACTGTCCCAAAGACTCCCTTTTACAGAGAGACTTTGCACACAATTGTATGATATATTTAATTGGCAATATCAGCATATAACAGCTTTTGGCCACACCAATTACGTATACAAAGCAAACATGACATACATGCACTACACACATACACATGAAACTATTGCTGAAATATATTGTTCCAATGAATTTACATAAACTGTTAAGAATCTTTAGGAATTGGCACTAATAAGATTTTCAAGAGTCAGCTATGTTGGCAAGAGCAAGAGCTGCCATCCGACTTTTGCTTGCAAAACAAAGAAACTTTGACAGATTTAAAAGTCGCTCACTGAATGCTCACCGAATACAGCGGAAGATGAGGGTAACTTTTTGATGATATGTCCCAAGTATGTTTCTCAAAGTGCTCATTCAACATTTGAATTGTAATAAGAACATTGTTTCTGAGACTTATATGTCTAAATTTAACTGGCTTTTGAGTAATGAAGACCCTGTCATATGTAAAGATATTGCCTGTTTCATAATTGTGTGATTTGCCCTCAGATAATAATGTTGCCTTTAGTTATGTTATTATGATTGCAGTTGAATGGAATGTGGTTGTCTCCCATGGATTACAAAGTGTATTTTATTTCATTGTTCAGTTTCATTTGTTGTTTATCTTTTTTTTTTTTTCATTCTCTGTGTTTCATTTTCAATTTATTTTTCAATCCTTTAAGGATTTTCTAATAAAGATATTGTATCTTGTATCTTATAATGTTACGAACTGCCGCGCAAAATGATGTTTACAAACGTTCCCCCTAATTGCAAGTCAGGTCGCATTACGTAATATACACATTACAGCTGTAAATAATGGATACTGTGAATGTCCGGTTGAAAACGTCTGAAAATTAATATCTTATTGTTAATATTTTAATAACCGATAGTTTGTAGATTCATGTACACATTAGAACCCGCTTGTAAAGGTAGTT
Source organism: Rugalucina vietnamica (assembly GCA_964017185.1). NCBI lineage: Eukaryota > Metazoa > Mollusca > Bivalvia > Lucinida > Lucinidae > Rugalucina > Rugalucina vietnamica. The sequence continues at coordinate 44,584,717 of OZ024875.1, forward strand.
CTTGTAAATTATTATAGTCATTGTTTTGGTGCAAGAATAGAAAACCTGAATATCCCTCTACACCCCAGTTTAACTATATAAAAGAATGGTGTAAGAGGTCTACATTACATAAACATTTTAGTAGGTTTTTTATATTTTATGAACATGCTAGCGTCTGTTTTGTTTTGCTTTGACAAACAGGAAGAGAACAAAATGACTTACCGCATGCTGTCACTTCGTTCGTACAAGCATCAGACTCTGTAACAAAGTAGAAGATTTGAATTTTGAGATGTAGTATCGTGCAGGGATACGAAAAGTTATCGTGATTATATCGTTCAATAATCTTCTACAGAGTTAATAATGAGAACTCCATCGAAAATAATGAGAACTAGATCAGCAGGCTAACCTGCACTCCGATACACTTCGTGACCTCGCTCCTCTCCCGTGACAGCTTAGAATTAGTTGGCTTTAAACTATGGTCGAACAAATTATGGATTTCGTAAGAAGCTTATAGCTGCTTTATTTGGTGATAAGAGTTAGAATTTTTGTTATGTTTTGTTAGAAAATGCATAAATCTTTTAATAAACGTTTGATTAGCCTGCATAATTTCAATAAACTTGAAAAAAGCAATCGATTTTCTACTTTGTTTCCCATATTCTACAGTAGTCTCCCCTTATCTATTTATAGACGTGTGTGATATTTTCCACAGAAAACACGAATTATTTTATGAATCTGCGTACTTTTTCATAAGGAGTGTTTATAAATTAAGTCCTCTCAGTCAGAAAAGATACATAATTTTAACATAATTTTCAATTTCTTTGGAGTCTTCATTAATTTTTCATTTTCGACCAATGCCTCAATAGAAGTCATTTCCGTCGGTATGGAGAGGTCTAACGGAATACCGGTGGAAATATTCCGTCTAAATGAGAACATGCGATCAATTTTGGTAAAGGGTATTACTTTATAATATGTACACTAAGATGAGATGTATTAATTAATGTTAAAACATATTTGTGTTCCAGCTGCCATGTAACTATAATATTTTATAATTTATGTAACAATTGAACTTATTCTCAAATATTACAATCACTGCATATTTCGATACTTAGCTCAATCTAATATTTGTATCTGCATGTACTCAGTAAAAGTCTTGAAAGTCGGCGAAGATCCAAGTTCCTGTTCAGGTATGCAATAAGTAACAATACTTATCGCTATTGAGTTAACTTATGAAACGGACCTGTATAATTATTGTGTCGTCAAAAATATACACGTACCTTCAGTGGTTTTAAAAACATAGATCCCGGGATGTCCACATTTTCTATTAGAATTTGAGACGAAGTCGGATGAAGGTGCTAGCGTGTCTGTGGTATCACTGGGACAAACCCTGGCAAAGCGCCTATTAGCTGCAGGGTAATATCCAAGAACATAACCCTGAAATTTCAATTTTCAAGCAAAAATATTCACAATTAATAGCGTGGTACCCCACGAAAGCACGAAGGCATTCTACCCTTCACTAGAAAAAACTTAGTGAAATACAAGTTGCGCTTTCTGGATTAGACTGGATGTTAAGAGAGAGAAACAAATGCAAGTTAACTGAACATGAATTTCATGTTTTGTTTCAATGTTCCTTACATAATTAAGTAAAATACATACTGTTCATTGATATAAGCGTTATTGACTGACATACACTTCAATACAGCACTTACAGTTTATGCTCCATAGTTTTTGGTCTTTTGCAAGCAATCGTTTTGAAATGAGTTGGTCAGGACATTATGATCCTTACCAATAATAAAAATGGAACAATTTTAGCTTTTTGTCCTAACCTTTTTCGGATCCGAATCAGGTACATTTCCTACTGATTGGTACACGTAGATAAGGTAGGTTTCTGATACACCACTAACTAACAAACACTTACAGTTTATGCTCCATGGTTATTGGTCTATTGCAAGCAAGCGTTTTAAATTGTGTTGGTGAGAACATTATTATCCGGACCAATAATAAAAATGGAACAATTTCAGTTTTTGTGTCCTAACCATTTTCGGATCCGAATCAGGTACATTTCCTACTGATTGGTACAAGTAGATAATGTAGGTTTCTGATACACCACCCCGTGTACCGAGGGCAAGAACTGCCTGGAACTTATCCACCTGAAAGAGAGATCACCATTTTATGCAATGAATTATTTCAAATTGTTACACTTGGTCGAGAGTTTATTTTTACAAGAACGAGAATTGTCTATCGGCACATTGTCAAAATTTCTTGTTCATTCAGTCCAATCAAGACGATTATCGAAAATCATTTTGACCACATCTTTACTCGAGATATTAAACTACAACGGTACGAGGGTCAATTGGAAAATAAGTACTATGGTGTCGTAATTTCTTGATGCGTTGGTAAATATTTTAATATAATACATGTATGGAAAGTCGAATTCCTCCTCATTCAGATGATCATTGATTGTTGGTGAAAGATCAGGCGTTTGCTCAAAAGGTAGGCATGTTTATATACTGGAGACAATTTTCTAAAACTATTGCGAAAAATGGATAGAAATTCAGTGACCTAATTCGAGATCAGAGTTTGACAAATAAGTGATATGTATGCGATTTCTTTTTCGGCAGATGTCGTCTGCGGTGACTGCTTGCACGGCAAGTATCATTAGATCCATACATATTGATTAATACATGTAATGAAGTTGTACTGTTTCGAAAATGAGCATTTTCGCGTGTTTTCTTCCTATTGGCATTGAGATGGATTTTGATTTGTGCCTTCTGAGAAGCGGTTTGCGTTATTCGTTGTGAACAATGTACATAGATAATTTCGTCATGGAAAAATATGTCTTTTTATATTGCTCAGTTCTTCAGTTCCTATGGAAATTAATCTTCATGACACTACCCCATATTTTAAAAAGTGGGTGGGGTAACTAACCCCTCACATCTTATAAACTTTTGAATATTTTTTCAAGATATTGTGTCAGTCATGACTCTAATAATTGATTTCAACTGGAAACCCATTCTCACCATTCTATTTGCTACAGTTCTCATGAGCCGCGAAGCGCGAAAACCGGTCTTCGGGGTTTCCGACTAGGTCTGGCATAAACCGGTCTGTGTAGCTTCAGAAGATGACTAGATGCTTGAAATTTTGGATTTAGGAAGAAGATGAACTGTACTATCCGAGTAGAGAAAACAAAGGCGCTGATCAGCAGCTTCGCAGCCACTGCGAATCTGCTCTGCATCTTTGTTTTCGCATAAGCGAAAAACCCGATTATTTACATGACGCGGCTCATATTATACAAGCATTGTGACGGGCGCGATTTGACATAAAAATAAACAAATTGCAAAGAATTCCAAGAGTCCCAGGTATTGCCGTCTGTTTTTTACATCAGGAAAACATGTCCGTGTAATGTATACCGCCTTAAATCTCACTTTTATATAGCAAACCTGGGGTATGCAGGGGTATACCTATTTTTCTTATTTTTGATCCAAATCTTTTTTACATACATTGTGGGTACTCGTTAGAACCGCCTCGGTAAGGCGGTTCTAACGAGTACCCACAATCTTTGTTTTGAGCAAGAATAAGAAAAATATAAAAAAAATTCCAATGAAAATTTTCAATTTTTACAACTGAAGAAAAATCTGTATATTATATTGGCATGTTTTCGTTATGAAGTTGTAAGAATTTGCACATTCAGTCATAACTTGCACAATAAATTGACTTTATGATGGGTTAAAAATAGTGCAAAATAATCTTATTCCATTAAACAGTGTTCATGCACTGCTAAATATAAAGATAACCATAAGTGTCTATTTGATTGAGATTTAATTTTTTCCAGTATACAAACAGTACCCATGTTTACAATATTATTTTTCTAGACTGCACCATGTCACCTTCATGAAACTAGAGTAATCTTCTTAAACGAAGAGGAAAGAAAGATGTTAAAATGATACAAAACATGTATTGGTTTGCCGATCAGCAACTGAAATAAAGGACGTCGATACGTATTTTCTAACTGCCCCTTGTACTAACGAATTAATAACAGAAATTCAAATTTGTACATATTATGGCATTGTATTTTTTATTTTTGTGAGTTTCCCCGTACATCATCCATAGTGCAGATTATATTTTCCTTTTTGTCTTTTGAGATCAGCGAGGGTATTCTGAGAGATCAGAAATTCATTATTAGTTTAGGTTAATTTTCTAACCAATGGTTTTTATATTTGGCTCTGTTTGGTTAATACCAGTCTTTGTATCGACTATCCTGTTTAAAGTTTAAAGATTGCAGTATTTCTGTTTTGCTCCGTTTTGCCAATCAAAAGGGTCACTGAAGAGGCTTAAGTAGCCGAAACCGCTGTATGGCCCATCACTTTTCTCATTAATATATCTGTTTTATTTTTATTTGCTATTACTGTAGCTGGTGTTGTGTCGTGTGGCTGCCCTTAAAAGTCTCCCCGTACATCATCCATAGTGCATATTATATTTTCCTTCAAGATAAGCTTGTCCTATGAGATCAGCGAGGGTATTCTGTGAGATAAGAAATTCATTATCGGTTTAGAATCTTTTTCTAACCAACGGTTTCTTATTTGGCTCTGTTTGGATTATACCAGTCTTTATCCTGTTGAAAGTTTCAAAATGGCCGTATTACTCTTTGGCTCCATTTTGCCAAATCCAAAGGTCACTGAAGAGACTTAAGTAGCCGAAATCGCGGTATGGTCCATCATTTTTCTCATTAATATGCTCACTGCTCTTAAAGGATCTCAGTTTTATTTTCAACTGAAAGCACTTTACATGTGTATGTATAAAATTGTAAAACAGTTCTTATATAAACATTTAGTGCTGGATGTGAATAAAGTAAGATCGGAAAGAAAGAAAAGAAAATTAAAGAAAGAAGTAAAAATACAGATAAAGAAAGAGTATAGATGCAAGCATTTATCTATGAATTTATGATATTTTTAAATTCGAACATTATGGAAGGATATTGAATAGAATTAGAATACCAGAGAGAGAGAGAGAGAGAGAGAGAGAGAGAGAGAGAGAGAGAGAGAGAGAGAGAGAGAGGATGATATACGCATTGTTATGCAAGATTCGGCATTGTGCAAATTTTGTATGCAAATAATGTGGCATATCATCATCTTGGTTTTGTAAAAAAACGTTTTCCAAAAGGTATGTAATTAATATATCGTTTCGTTATACATGTACATGTTACACCTTGTCAAAATCAAATCCCGGGTACATTCTTTGTCACAATTATATAGACATCTTCAAAATACTCAATCGTAATGATATCCATGAAAAGAGTTGATTACATCCAGGTGCTTATAAAACGTTAGAAGGCAGCATCCGTAATTCTCGTGAACACCTGACATAAAATACGAAGTTTTCCAGCCATAAAAATTCCGAATGCAGCTATGCCTTGATGTCTAACTCTGCAATGAAATGAATAACTTCTGCTTACAAGCGTCATTTCTGTTTTTGTAGGGCTAGTGATAATGAATTTTCTTGCATTATTTTATTTGCTAATGTTTAAAGAAAATAACATTTTAATAACCTGCTGGTCTACCATTGACCCAGTTAAAAAGTCAAACTCTGCAGGGCTTCCTGTACTAGAAAACCAATAAATAAATGTAGATTGCAGAAGCTGCATTTCCTCAAAATGAGGGAAATTCTGAGCTTGTGGTATATAGTAGAATGATGCGTTTACTGTTTTCGTGGTTATAACTACTTACATTTGCTGTATTTGCTAGTTCGGTGATAATCCACGTAATAATAACTGCTTTGGTGGCGTTCCAAGTCTCAGTATACAGATGCTGGGCCCTGTTCACCTCCGAGTTGATCCGGTCAATATCTTTTACTGTATTTACATGCTCACTGTCAACTTTCCTCCATGCGACATGATAAGATTTAGCTGAAGTATAAAGTCAAAGCCAAAATGCTACGTACATCTTAAACTAGGACGTTTCATTTAAACGTTCACACTTGAACAAGATGGTCGCCATTCTCAAACATGTTCATGCATATTATAAATAAAGTTTCCTTTTAAAAGGAAAGTCTCGCCCGTGTTGATAAATTTGCAAGGAGTTATATCAGAGTTGTAAATATAAAATGATTGAATTTTATGTACCTAACATTGCAAGGTTATCATCGCATTATAAACAAACTGTTAAAATAGACCTGAGCAGTGTGTTAGAGTGTATGTTTGAAGGATTTGATAAACCAGATGACCAATGGTCTTGTAAACGTTCACCTGAGATTTGGTATATACTCAAATACTTTCATACATATCCTTGTATATAGCCTTGAGCCAGCAACAGACAAACCTGTGTGGCCAAAACTTTTTCATAAACATAAATTTGTCCATTTGCCTATCCCCAGCATGTTTGATCTCATTAATGAAATTTTACAAATTTTCAATATTCCAATACATGGGCAACCTAAGCTCTAACTAGGCCTTCTGGTTCTACAGAAGCAGAATTTTATTTTTATTTTGCTATCTATAGCCACGGCAGCCATCTTGGTCATGTGACCTGAATCATTTATATACTTATGTTCTCATTTCGTAAAAATGCTCTATATGAAATTTGGCTTTGATTGGCCACACGGTTTAATCAATAGCAGTGTCATCCAAATCGCCAGTTCCAGTTGCACCATGTTACGGTAGAACTGTAAAACGACTACAGAAACTAAACGTGTGAAGAAGCTGACATTATTCATTCAGGATAGAGACCTGATTAATCATTCTAAAATACATACATACTGTAGAGAAACCAAGAGTGTATACAATGTGTTAATTTTAAAAGGTGCATTTATCAAGAGTAACACAGTGTTAAGGAGCAGAATTATTTCCACTGCACACTTACAGAACTCGAGTTCTGGTCAACCTTATGTTCAAAATAATTTTCATAAACAATATCAGTTCTAAATTAACTCATAATCAGTAAATCACAGAATTCAGGAACATTCATTCTACTGAGATCCACAGCTACAAAATACAGACTAAGAGTTATGGCACCATACAGACAGTTAGCTTGTTACAGTGACAAGCAACCGGCAGTGAAGCAAAACAAGACAGTTTACTGTTTAAAGTTTATTCCATCGTCACATTATATATTAATAAACCTATATATACTTAGTAGGTTTATTTAAAATGTGCATCATAAAGTTTGATTTTAAAGACAGTATAATTTACAGTGCGTAACAAAACCATTTTAATGTTACAAATGTTAAGCATTTGCACATGGTCGTGTCTAAAAGTTATTTGATGCAGTACTTCATTTTTGCTCATTCCAAACAGAGGGATGAACAAAGCGTTTTGCTTATTGCTAGGGCCGAAACGACTCGTCATTATTTTATGCTATTGTCTTGTATAAATTTATGTATACGATAAATCAAGTGCAGCAGCAACTAAATCCGCCTCTAGTGTCTAGTCGTTGTAGCGTACAATAATAAACAAAATTGTCAAAATTTCAACATTTTGAGGAAAAGTATTCTATTCATGAGTCCCCGCTAGGACCGGTAGTAACATGCATGACATGCATCGATGTTTGCACATCTAAATTGACTACTACGCCGAGGAGACCTTCAGTGCGCGGTGAGACATTCCATAATTCAACCGGACGCAAGAAATCTTGTATCTTGTAATCAGTCTTGTATCTTGTATTTTAACTCTGAACCTAATAGTCTGGGACGAGACAATAAAACTGGGTGTTATTGAACTAAATGAGACACGGTTAAATTACCAGCAGTTTCATCCAAATCGCCAATTCCAGTTGCAACACGTTACGGTAGAACTGTAAAACTACCACAGAAACTAAACCTGTGAAGAAGCTGACATTATTCATTCAGGATAGAGACATGATAAATCATTCTAAAATACATACATTTATATACTGGCCCCTTTGTTTCGAACAGGTCTATAACAAAAGTATTGACCTGCTAAACAAAGGAAGTTTAGGAGGGAGGTTGATAAGTTTCGCGCTTTTTATTATCAACCGGTTGATAATATCTGGCGGGAAACTTATAAACCTCCCGTAGATGTACGCTGTTATATATTAGACACAACAGTGAGTTTATGTAACGGTTCAGCTGCACCGCAAAAAATGCTTTCGCTGTGTTCATGCTTATGCTGATTGTACATTTTCCGAGCAAATCATGCTAAAGGTAAATACAAATTGTTTTCCTACTGAGTACCCGAAATTCTTTGAGATGAGGCAAATATGTATTATTTCAATAATTCATAATTTCCCAAAACGGTATTTCAAACGTACATTTCTGTTAGCCCCATGGTTTCATTGGTAGTGTAGAAGGTTAGGGTTAGTGTGAGATTAATGAGAAACCACGGAAGTAGGAACAAACTTCACAAAATTAGTTTTGACCAGCTGTTTCCCCCATAAACAGCCGGGCATTCAGTAAATGGTCCTCTGTCATTTCAGCATGGGGACTGGCCTATGACAGATCCAAGTAGAAGTGATCTACACTTTCAAATCAGTTTACGCACAATATATAGATATACAAAAATCATACTTAAATGGTATTGAATTATTTGCATTTGAAAATCTTGATCAATAAATAACCTCGACGACGTTTTAAGGGGAAGCTACTGTGAAAGTTATTTTTGGACATGGCTGCACGAGGAAAGAAAATATCGTTCACAGTCCGTGGGATTTTTGGCCAATAGTCATGTCGCGAGAAAACACGCTTTAACAGAATATAATTGGTCTAGGCATACTGCGCAAGGTTTGGTCAATCGGCTCGCTGTGTAGCATTTGTTATAGCGAAACAAAGGAGCCAGTATATAAGTCAGTTAGAGTATGTCGGTATCGGTCAATACGAAAATTATAGACCCGGGCACGTGAACTTAAAGCCTCACTCGCTGCGCTCGGTCGGCTTTAAGTTCACGTGCCCGGGTCTATAATTTTCGTATTGACCTCACCTCCATACTCTAACTATTACGTACATACTGTAGAGAATCCAAGAGTGTATACAATGAGTTGATTTTAAAAGGTGCATTTATCAAGAATAACACAGTGTTAAGGAGCAGAATTATTTCCACTGCACACTTACACAACTCGAGTTCTGTTCAACTTATGTTCAAAATAATTTTCATAAACAATATCAGTTCTACATTAACTCATAATCAGTAGCTCACAGAATTAAGGAACATTCACCCTACTGAGATCCACAGCTACAAAATACAGACTAAGAGCTATGGCACCATACAGACAGTTAGCTTGTTACAGTGACAAGCAACCGGCAGTGAAGCAAAACAAGACAGTTTACTGTTTAAAATTTATTTGATCGTCACATTATATATACATAAAGCTATATATACTTTACTACTTAAAATGTGCATCATAAAGTTTGACTTTAAAGACAGTATAATTTACAGTGCGTAACAAAACCATTTTAATGTTACAAATGTTAAGCATTTGCACATGGTCGTGTCTAAAAGTTATTTGATGCAGTATTTCATTTTTGCTCATTCCAAACAGAGGGATGAACAAAGCGTTTTGCTTATTGCTAGGGCCGAAACGACTCGTCATTATTTTATGCTCTTGTCTTGAATAATTTTATGTATACGATAAATCAAGTGCAGCAGCAACTAAATCCGCCTCTAGTGTCTAGTCTTTGTACAGTACAATAATAAACAAAATTGTCAAAATTTCAACATTTTGAGGAAAAAGTATTCTATTCATGAGTCCCCTCTAGGACCGGTAGTAACATGTGTGACATGCATCTATGTTTGCACATCTAAATTGACTACTACGCCGAGGAGACCTTCAGTGCGCGGTGAGACATTCCATGATTCAACCGGAAGCAAGAAATCTTGTAGGGACGAAAGCACCATTACGTCATCACTTTCTATGTACGCAAAAGTTTTGGTGGACAATTTAAATGGTATTAAAATTTCAGCTTTTCTGATTGACTTATGCTGATAGATATATTGATAATTATTTTCAATTATTTAAATATAAAGCTCAAAGTAATGGAATTATTTAGCTACAGTGATTTATTGATTCCAGGTGTGGTTGCAAGTCAATTTTTAATTTTAATGATTTTTCAGGTCGCTTCGGTCAAATATCTCCTCCTTTGATGGCGCACCTCATCGATACTCCCTAATGCAACATGAGGTATGCTTTTTTTCTTCTTAACTTATGTATGATACCCTAATGCAAACAAGTAAGTGGATAAAAATTTCACCAAATTACAGGAAGCATACTGTTTTAGCCAAAATGTTTGTATTGAGGTCTATGTGATTTTAAATGGTGCTTTCACCCCTGTATCTTGTAATAAATCTTGTATCTTAACTTTGAACCTAATAGTCTCGTCCCTTGTGGGGGACGAGACAAAAACCTTTGATCTTCTTCAGATCTCCAGAACCCAAAGTACTGTGGTACTGAAACTTTGTACACTGGGAAACAAGGTATACAAATGTTAATTTCGCCTATCGCCCCTGCTGTTGCAACTTGCAATTGGTCCAGACATCAATACTTTAAAGAACCGTCATAAAGAGGTCATTATTTTCACTCTTCAGGTGATAAAAAGTGGTAGCAAAGGCTAATACCTGTGGTATCACTTATTGGTTTTACGGTTTGTCTTCTTGTATTTGTTTTACCAAATGCAACCTGTCACTGGTTTTGTTTTTCGGTGTGTGTGTGTGGGGGGGGGGGGGGGGGGGGTACCTGTATGTATAATACCTGCATCGATTGTTATCCAGTTAGGAGATAATATACACGTATTCTCTGGAAAGTATAGTCCATTGGCATTACCTGGATAATCTACGTCAAGAGTTCCAGAGATGGGTGTGGCTGGGTCGCAATAACAGGCACCCTGGTCCCAGCACTGTAACAAAAATACTACTAAAATTTACATTATCATTGCAATCACCCGAAACAAGTGTCATTCTTGTTGTTCTTCATTTTCGAATGACAATATATGCAAGTGACGCGCCTATAACAGAGCGACGCCAAAACCAGCCAGTGATGATGCTCGTTTACTAATCATAACGAAAACAAGTCAATGTACTATATACTTTTTCCAGGTTGTATAAAAATTAAATTTGTTTTATTTTTTTCTAATTTTTTTATCACGACATAAATTGTGAGTACCCGTTAGAAACGCCTTGACGAGGCGATTACCGGCAATGTATGTTTTGGATCAAAAATAAAGTAATCCCCTATATGATGCCAAGAAAATTTGCTAAATAAAAATGGGGTATAAGGGGGTAAATATTACGCGGAAATGTTATCTCTAGATTATCCGATAGCAATTCTTGTGAAAACTATAAAAGGGTTAACGTAGGTAATGCTCACGAAATGTCACAATCAGAACGAAATTCCCACTCTAAAAATCGAGTGAGCAGCTATTGACCAATACCCGAACTTTACTTAATATTCTGAACAAAAAAGAAACGCAACAATTATATTCCACAAAATTTTGAGAAAACTATGATACAATCAGAAATCAGTGCATTTTCTACTTATGCAAGAGATATCAGGCTTCCGAATGCAAGACACCGATTTTAATTTTGATGAATATTTACGGAGTGATTCGATGCCGATCATAAGCATCTTAAAGGTAGAAAACCACACAGTGCGCATGCGCTGGCATTAAAATTATGGTACGATTTAAAGTTGCTATAAGTCCCCATTCAAAATCACAATGCACCACTCACAGATAACTCACATGTTAAAGAGATAAAACAAATAAAATTGAAATTATCCCCCTTTTCAGTTATACATATAGGGATTTTGATGATTTTAAATACGGGCTTTTGTGTCGTGGAACTTCACTTCTTTTTCATCAATTTTAATAAGGGAGCAGCTGACATTGTTTCTTGTTGATTTGGAGGTTCAAAAGTGAGCGCATGCGCAGCGCAAATCTTTTCCGATCTGCATTATTTAAGAGGACAAAAAAAAATCTCATTCATTTTTTATCGAAATGAAAATCAGTTTTTTGCATGGTATACCCTATTATCCCATAAATGGGAATCATACAGCAAAAGACCTGAAATTATCAACGTTTTACCATTAAACTCGAAAATTTTCGGTGGCCTATTGTTGCGTTTCTTTTTTTGTTTAGTATATATGAAAACGTATATCAAGTGCAAACAACACAATAATTAAACAAATTACATAAAACAATTCGAACCAAAGGAAAAGTGTCTTATTGGAACTATCAGTAATTATGGAACACCAAAAAGTGTCTGGTGGTAAGGAATAAAAACATTTGATTCATCATCGTCATTATATCCTGCTCACATTTGATTATATGTTGTAAAGTATGCATTATATAACGAGAAAAGTCCATAATATGTTGGACCAGGTTCTTTATATTATGGAAATTTTCATTATATAATGTGTAAACATCTTTATACTATGGTAGACTTACATTATATGATGAGTAAACATCTTTATATTATGGAAGACTTACATTATATGTTGATACATCCTCAAAATATTATGTATTTTTCTCATTTATTATGGGCTATTGTCTTTATATGCATCAAGTTGATTATATGGTTCGATAACTTCATTATATGCGCAAACTTCATTATATGCGCAAACTTTCATCATATGATGTGACAACTACATTGTATGATGTGGACGATTTTGCGAGAAGAAGATGATCGATCATGATGATGACGATGATGATCGATCATGACGATGATCATGATGATCGAACATGATGATGATGATCGATTATGACAATGATCGGTTATGATGATTATGATCGATCAAGATGGTCGATCATGATGATCGATAATGATGATCGATCATGATGATGATCAATCATGATGATGATCGTCGATTATGATGATCGATCATGATGATCGATAGTGATGATGATCGATCATAATGATGATCGATCATGATGATGGATCATGATGGTGATGATCGAACATGATGATGATCGGAAATGATAATGATGGATCATAATGGTGATGATCGATCATCATGTTGATGATCGATGATGATGATGAATATCGATGATGGTCGATGATGATGATGATCGATCAATATCATGATCGACGATGATTATCGATCATGGTGATCTATCATGATGATGATCGATCTTGATGATGATGATCGATTGTCATGTGATAATCGATGATGATGATGATCGATAATGATGAGCGATCTTGATGAGCGATCTTGATGATCGATCATGATGATGATGATGATGTTGATGTTCGATCATGATGATGATGATGATGATGATGATGATGATAGATCATTATGACTATGATGATGATGATGATGATGATGATGAGATAGATAGATAGATAGATAGATAGATAGATAGATAGATAGATAGATAGATAGATAGATAGATAGATAGATAGATAGATAGAATCAGCAGTATGTCCGGTAGTCCCGGCATGTATACAATAACTCTCTAAACGGTGTCGATGTAATTCTGCTTCTCGCAAAATCGTCCACATCATATAATGTAGTTGTCACATCATATAATGGAGTTAGCGCATATAATGAAGTTTGCATATATAATAATGTTATCGAACCATATAATCAACTTGATGCATATAAAGACAATAGCCCATAATATAATGAGAAACATACATAATATAATGAGTTTGTATCAGCATATAATGTAAGTCTACGATAATATAAAAATGTTTACTCATCATATAATGTAAGGCTACCATAATATAAAGATGTTCACTCATCATATAATGCAAATTTTCATAATATAAAAAACCTGGTCCAACATATAATGGACTTTTCTCATTATATAATGCACACTATACAACATATAATCAAATGTGAGCAGGATATAATGACGATGATGAATCAAATGTTTTTATTCCTTACCATCAGACAGCTTTGGCATTCCATAAGTAAATTTACTGGCGGGCTTAAATCGATTGTATATGGCCCAAACCTCACAATCAACTTCCGCAGTGGTTAAAAATATTTAGTTTGTTGTTTGGTCCTCGTATTGAATCTCTATATAGTCAATCAATCATCAAGGACAACCAAATCATAATTAACACCATGGTTAATCGAAAACAAGGACTCTCAAATGCATGTACAATAAGCTGGTCGGCGATAGAGATCACTTGGCGCCAGACAATACTATTTTTATTAGAACCGTGCTGACAGTTAGTGGTATCGGATGTCTACGATTGCTTTAAGATTACCCTAAACCATGTTCCTACATGTATGTAATGATATGAGGCGATCTATTTTATAATTACTAAACTACGTAAGCTAATTTTTGTATATCTTTCAATTCAGATTTTGCTAAATTCTCCATTACTTACTTACCTTAAGATAGTTGACTGGTTTGCCAAACAACATAAAGCCATCTCCAAGGACAGGTATATCTGTCCCAACACCGTCATGGTCATCCAGTATATCTGAAATGAGCCTGTGCGTGAGAAAACAAACACTTTTGGTTCCAACCAGGTCTGACACAAACCGGGCTGTACAGTCACAGAAGATGGATAGATGCTTGAAATTCCGGATTTAGGAAGAAAAGGGCTCAATGTACCGAAATCGTATATCCTAGCTACAAAAATCCGTAATAACATTGACGAATACGAGATATATAGTCATACAGGCATGGGCCCAAAAAAAAAACAGGAGGTGTGATCAGGTGTTCGCGGAGTGTGAGCATCACCTGCCCATTATAATGCATCTGCCATGTCCATATGACTGATTACAAAGCCGAGAGAATGAATGCTAAGAAATAAATGTCCGGTAATTGAAAGCCTTATCGGCATAAAGTCAGTCACAAGGTCAGACGCGACCACGCTGTAGGGATCAACAAGATCACGGTGCCTCCCATAGAACTTTTTAAGAGTTGACACAAGCTTCGCCCTGCGATATTCCTGTGACAACAGTTTGCTGGTGAGTAACATCCCCTTATCAACAAAGTCTTCGTAGTTACAGCAAGCTCTAGTATAGACATAATACTCCGTAAGAAGGTGCTGATGGAATATTGCTACTCATAAATGGAAAGTTAAGTATTGAGATGTTGAAGTCATCCCTCTAGTCATAAAGCCTAGTAATAAAGTAGAGGATTTGTACTATCTTTGTTTCGAAATTAAAGGCGCTGATCAGCTTCGCAGTTACTGCAAAGCTGCTCTGCGCCTTTGATTTCGCCTATGCCGATTGTTGAATTTCTCATGCGGCGGCTCAAATGACAACCAAAACTGACTTAGTATTACGGGTAAGTTGTTCTCCCTCGTATCATGCAGACATGTCCTCCGAGTAATGTAGATTCACCCTATCTTTTATTCTTTCATAGATATCAATGTGCATAGCTGTTTCAGTTGGTCGAAAGCCGTGTTCAAACAGCAAACCCGATGTTCAAATCATGAAACTAGCGAGCCGTTTGAACGTTAGCCTACTGTCTAAACACAATCTTCCAGAAACTGCATTTTTCAAACACTCACAAACATTAGCCTAAGTCATTGCGTCGGCTGAGTGCTATAGTGTTCTATCTACATTTATTCAAAATTGCGAGAAAATTAAGTTCAAGGCTTTAAGACCCTCAAATAAGGTCAAAATGTTCATATTTAGAGTGAACATGCATTATGAACATGTCTTTCTGTCTAAATGAGCTAAATTAAAAATATCAGTGAAAATGAAGTAATTTTGGAAAAAATAGGAATTTTGTGTTTGGACATAGAACATTTTGCATTAAAAATATCCTTAGTTTTTCATGTCCCGGAGATAGAACATTTTGGTGACCCAGATTCCATAGCAAGCAATGCAACATTTTCTCTTGTTTATAAGTGCAATTAAAATATATAATAATTATCCAAAGTAAGCCTTAAAGGCTGAATACTAATTATAAATCTATTTATCTTAACATACCTTTAAATGTCGATTAAAGTGAACATTGTGAAGATACAAGAATAACGACCAACCATGGTTTGTTTCAGTGTTCAAACATGCGCAAGATCGGCCTTCTGTTCAAACACCTTCCTCGTGATCCATCGAATGTTTGAACTCTGAAAACCATGGTTGAGCCCTATATCGTGAATCTGAGGTGTACCAGGGTAGTACTACACATTTGAGCCGTCTCGTGGGAAAACCAACAGTGTGCTTTCCGAACAGGTCCGACACAAATCGACTTTTACAAGCACTGAAAAGAGCGAGAAAGGTACAAATAGGCAAAGATAAGGAAAAGGCGCAATCAGAAAAAGATTCCCACTCAAAAAACCGAGGTGGGAAAAAACCAAACTAACAATCAGGTACTTATACCTTGAAACATAGCGTAAGCCGAATGAGCAGCTATTTTCCCAAAAGGTGGCCACTCAGTTACCTTAACTTAACTAAAAATATGAAAACATACATTAGGCGCCAACAGCACAAAAATTTGAGCTTGAAATTTCGGATATAAGAAGAAGAAAAATAGTACTATCCGTGTGGCGAAAACAAACAAGGCGCTGATCAGCTTCGCAGTTACAGCGAAGCTGATCTGCGCCTTTGTTTTCGAATATACCGATTGATGCTTTTCTCATGAGGCGGCTCATTTATTCTTGTTTTGTCTAAAACAAACTAAATATAATTGAAGATGGTTCTAACGTGTCACAGCAATTTATGTTTTGAGGAATTATAATAATAATAATAAAACATGTTTACGTAAATATGTGAATAAAACATTTAATTTTTTACTCTCCTTAAATATAAAAGTAGGCAATGATGAGAAAATGGCCCAATACAAAAAGGTCCACTCCAAAATCAGTGATGGGAAAGACACAAATTAACAATTAGATTGGCGCCTTATGTATGTTTTCATATGTTTAGTTAAGTTAAAGTAACTGAGTGGCCACCTATTCGGAAAATAGCTGCTCATTCGGCTTACGATATGTTTTCATGGTATAAGCCCCTGATTGTTAGTTTGTATTTTCCCACCTCGATTTTTGGAGTGGGACTCTTTTTCTGATTGCACCTTTTCCTGATCTTTGCCTACTTGTACCTTCTAATGCCGTTTTCTAAGCAAACATATCGTGAGCCAAGCGAGCAGCTATTTTCCCAATAGGTGACCAATTAAACTACAAATATGGAAGCGTGAATAAGGTGCAAACAGCACAAAAATTCAACACCACAACATACAACAATAAGAACCAGCGGCCCACTACCACAGAAAGGTACAAGTAGGCAACGATCGGGAAAAGGTGCAATCAGAAAACAGAAACAGATTCCCACTCCAAAAACCAAGGTGGAAAAAAACCTAAATAAACAATCAGGCATTTATACCATAAGAACATATATGAGGCCACTCAGTTACCTAAACTTAACTAAAATATGATAATATACAAAAGACTCCAACAGCACATAAAAATTTAAACACCGAGACATAAGAGTTTCACTTTTGGTAAGTTTCGAGTTTCTAGTTAAAAAAAAGCGAGTTTCTTGTTAAAAAAGCGAGTTTCTAGTTAAGAAAAGCGAGTATCGAGTTAAGAAAAGCGAGTTTCTAGTTATGAAAAGCGAGTTTCTAGTTATGAAATGCGAGTATCGAGTTAAGAAATGAAAAAGCGAGTTTCGAGTTAAGAAAAGCGAGTATCGAGTAAAGAAATGAAAAAGCGAGTTTCGAGTTAAGAAAAGCGAGTTTCGAGTTTTAAAAGGCGAGTATCGAGTTAAAAAACGAAAAAGCGAGTTTCGAGTTAAGAAAAGCGAGTTTCGAGTTGAAAAAAGCGAGTTTCGAGTTAAGAAAAGCGAGTTTCGAGTTGAACAAGTAGCCCAAGGGGAACGATCGCTCACCTGAGAGTCAACAAGTACAGTCACTGGACAATGTGGTCTTTTTTTTTTTTTTTTTTTTTTTTTTTTTGAAAATCTGAACAAAATTGAAGATGCTGGAGTGGCCACAACAATTAAAATTGATTTTTCAAACATTCAAGGGCAGCTAACTTCGCAGTACAGGGTCGAATCTGGCTCAAATTCGAACTCATCCAAGATTTTATGGTTATCCTTGTTGCTTCCAAGAATGAAGAAAATCCGATCAAAATTGAAGGCGCTAGAGTGGCCACAATACAAAATATTGATTTTTCAAACACTAAAGGGCAGCTAACTTTACAGTCAGGGGTCAGATCTGGCCGAAATTCAAACTCATCCGAGATATTGTAGTTATTCTTGTTACCTGCAAGAATGAAGAATATCCACTGAAAAACAAAGATGCTAGAGTGGCCACAACACAAAATATTGATTTTTCAAACACTCAAGGGCAGATAACTCTGCAGTCAGAGGTCGGATCTGGTCGTAATTCGAACTCATTCGAGATATTGTAGTTATCCTTGTTACCTGCAAGAATGAAGAAGATCCACTGAGAAACAAAAATGCTAGAGTGGCCACAACACAAAATATGGATTTTTCAAACACTCAAGGGCGGATAACTCTGCAGTCAGAGGTCGGATCTGGTCGAAATTCGAACTCATCCGAGATGTTATGGATGTTCTTGTTACTTCCAAGAATAAAGAAGATCTGAATAAAAATGAAGGCGCTAGAGTGGCCACAACACTAAATATTGATTTTTCACAAAGTCAAGGGCAGATAACTCTGCTGTCAAGGGTCCGATCTGGCTGAAATTCGAACTCATCCGAGATGTTATGGCTATCCTTGTTACTTCAAATGTATGAAGAAGTTCCGATCAAAATTGAAAGCGCTAGAGTGGCCACAACACTAAATATTGATTTTTCAAACAGTCAAGGGCAGATAACTCCGCGGTCAGATGTTGGATCTGGTCGAAATATGAACTCATCTGAGATGTTACGAATGTCCTTGTTACTTCCAAGAATAAAGAAGATCTGAATGAAAATGAAGGCGCTAGAGTGGCCACAACACTAAATTTTTATTTTTCACACAGTCAAGGGCAGATAACTCTGCAGTCAAGGGTTGAATCTGGCTGAAATTCGATCTCATCCGAGATGTTATGGCTATCCTTGTTCCTTCCAAGTATGAAGAAGATCCGATCAAAATTGAAGTCGCTAGAGTGGCCACAACACAAAATAATGATTTTTCAAACACTCAAGGGCAGCTAACTCCACAGTCAGAGGTAGGATCTGGATTCGAACCCATCCGAGATATTATGGATGTCCTTGTTACCTGCAAGAATGAAGAAGATCCAATGAAAAATAAAGGCGCTAGAGTGGCCACAACATTTTTCCCATTATAAGTCTATGGGGATTTTTCCAGACGCTCAAGGGCAGCTAACTCCGCAATCTGAAGTCGAACCTGGCCGAAATTCGAAATCATCCGAGATGTTATGGTTGTCCTTGTTACCTGCAAGAATAAAGAAGATCCAATCAAAAATGAAGTTGCTAGAGTGACCACAACATTTTCCCCATTATAACTCAGTGGGAGCTATCTGTTGCCATGGAAACCAGAGTTCTGATCCGACCTGGCCCAAAACCTAATGCAACCTTTCCCCCTCCTCAATGATGTTTCAGATAACATTTGATTGCGATTGGCCTTGTTGTCTTAGAGATATTCAAGATTGAAAGTGTGAACGCACGGACGGACGGACGGACGGACGACGGCTCGACTACCATACTATAAGCTCACCTTGTGAGCCTTCGGCTCAGGTGAGCTAAAAAAGCGAGTATCGAGTTAAAAAAATGAAAAAGCGAGTTTCGAGTTAAGAAAAGCGAGTTTCGAGTTGAAAAAAAGCGAGTATCGAGTTAACAAAAGCGAGTTTCGAGTTGAAAAAAGCGAGTATCGAGATAAAAAAAAGCGAGTATCGAGTTAATGTTTTTTGTTGTTGTTGGTGGTGGTGGTGATGTTGGTGTTTCCTTATTTCCAATATATGTATAAAAGTTTCAAAAGTGACATGCCATTATTTTTTTACTTTTGCAAAGCCATACTAACATGGTCCTATGGTCCTACTAACATGGTCCTATGTGTCAAACACAGAATTTGTATGACAGATATACACTTTTTCAATGGCCAACTTAGCGGTCAATCCTGTTTCCCATGTGCAAGCCATGGCTGAGAGCATGTAACACAAGAAGTCGTAACGTAGTGACACGAGAAAAATTATCAGCATGTATAGTCGGTATAGTCGCGTGAACCCAGACAACTTACCCTTTAGTCTACTTACCCTTCTGTGACACTGCATAATCTTTTTGTTCGTTTTACAAGCATTCTTGGTGATATGGCATGTAACTTTTGAAACTAAATGGCAGGTCCTTTTTCCACCCAACGAGGTTAAGATTTCGTAGGATGCATAGCTTATATCCATTCCCCTTTATATTGTTATCCAAGGGAAGTAATGGAGTACATATAAGCAATTTGTATATCATATCACGTTACAGACGTATAGGTTATAACTTGAATGTTATGCGACAGTCTGCATGCTTAGTTTTTAACCCAATCATGGTTGATAACTATGCTGCCTTCTTTAATTGCACGCCGGTGGGTCGGGCGTCAGACTCTATGATGGCCCCGACTTAAAGCTATTCATTTTAGTTGGTTGGGGCCGGAGCTTCTTGTCTGTTGCTTGGCCCACCGGGGTCCAACTGGTGTTTTTCTTTTGCTCCGGAGTTAGTAGGTTATTCGGCGCCCAGGGATCTCCATCGTCGGGCAGCTTACTCAATCTGTGAGTCCTGGTTTTTGATTCATCAGGATGTTTATCATGATTTATTTGTTTGTTCTTGATGATTCATTGACTAGTTAGAGATTCACCACGAGGACCGAAGAACTAACTAAATGTTGTGAACCACTGCAGAAGCTGAGGGTGAGGTTAGGTACCTGTAAAACCGGTTTAAGCCCGCCAGTAACTTTGTGTTACTGATCGTTCCAAGTCGATACTTCTGTAGTGGTTCTTTTTGTTTTATGTCTTGGTGTTTAAAATTTTTTGTGCTGTTGGCGCCTTATGTATGTTTTCATATTTTTAGTTAAGTTAAGGTAACTGAGTGGCCACCTATTGGGAAAATAGCTGCTCATTCGGCTTACGATATGTTTCATGGTATAAATACCTGATTGTTAGTTTGGTTTTTTCCCACCTCGGTTTTTGGAGTGGGAATCTTTTTCTGATTGCGCCTTTTCCTGATCTTTGCCTACTTGTACCTTTGTATATGTATATTTATGACACTTGTAATCTACATTTAGTCATATACTCTGGTTAAATTGGCTATGTTATGTGACTTCGTTTTTATTTCAAAAATTATAGCAGAAGATATAGAAATTAATGACTGATGTCTTAATCTACTGCTAAAATTTTATATTCATACATGAATGGGGGTATATAAGTCGAAAAACTATTGGCTCAATGTTTAAGATTTTTGGCGAAAATGGCCAAAAGTTTGGCTCAAATTTGGCTCTAAGTTGAAGAAAATGGCACAAAAAGTCAGATTGGCGAAAATGGTGGCGACAGAAAAAAAAATCCTAGCGCAAACCCTGTGAATGTCATCTTATGGGTACTGGTCAATCGTACCCGAGTCAACTCGTAGCCAAGTCAACTCGTACCCATTTTGCTCAACTCGTACCCGAGTTAACTCCTACCCAAGTAAGCTCGTACCTTTGTATTTTTAATCTTAATTTGCTTGACATACATAGTTATTTAAAGGTATGGTATGGAGTATTACAAAAAACGTTGTATACTGTGGAAAATGGTCTCATTTTAAAGAGCTAAAGTTGAGCCTCTTGGTATGAAAAACAAAAATGCAAACACATTTCTATACATAAGGAAGTAAAACGTATAAGATATTGGCACTTGGAAAAATGGTATAACAATTAGGTAGTATAACTGGAAGTTTATCTTTATTTTACCAAATCATTGCTATCAGAAAATAAAATTAAAGAAGGCCATAAAGAAGTCAATTAATGACACGGGCCAATTTTCACCTATTTTGATTGTGCCAAACACTCAACAAATTACAATGTATGCCATATTGATTAGATCATAATCGTCAATTATATCGCTACTGGTTGTGATCTTTAATTGGATTATTTGCTGTACTAATTAGGTAGGAGCTTTAATGAAAGGCATCATTTACAAAACAGAATATTTTTTTAAACAAGATTACCTGCAGCAAAAAAACAACAACACAACATTGTCAGGATTCTGTCTCATATTTTTGTATAAAATCGATAGTTTCTGTTAAATAGTTAAAATTGATTTAAAGAAATCACCCATTTTTATGAGACAGAAATATGACAATGCCGTGAATCCATATCGGGCCCGTGTATCTAGATTCAGGATTACTGACCAAGTTCTTAACATCTATTCTAGCCGGTGCTTTGGACTGAGAGGTCCTCGATTCGATTCTCGTTAGGGGCATCGTTTGTTGTGGCCTTTAGCAAGTCAAATTCCACAGATGAATATGTAAATATGTATGATATGGAAGCGACTTTAAATAAAGATTAAGAAGAATATAAGAAGGCGCATTATATATCATACTACTGTAAAACAATGATAGACATAAAACGATTAACCTCACCTCACCTCATCTTACCTACCTGCCTACCTAACATTATTTTCACCTAACATTAACTTATCTATCTATCTATCTATCTATCTATCTATCTATCTGTCTATCTGTCTATCTATCTATCTATCTATCTATCTACCTGATATAGCTACGAGTTGACCAAAACATGTACGAGTTAACCAAAATGGGTACGAGTTGAACAAACTGGGTACGAGTTGACCAAAAATAGGTACGAGTTGACCCAAGTCAACTCGTACCAATTTTAGTCAACTCGTACCTACTTTTTGGTCAACTCGTACGGCCCAAGTCAACTCGTACCTATTTTGGTCAACTCGTACCCAGTTTCTACACAGTGGTGTGTAAAATCAACCATGAGCGTGCCATCTGTTATTGCCTTGCATGACAGTTGAATAAACAATAATATTGAGTGACAGCTTGTTGTTATCAAAACAATCCTCTAATCACTTGCGTCGGTTGACTGAGTACTGAGGATTACAATGTATCTTTATCAATAGCTCCATTTTAGAGGTAAATACTGGATAATGATATTATGTATTTGTACTTACCCTCATATGTGTTGTATCATCTGAGTGAAGTAAAGTTTATGTTCGTTCGAAAATAGAAGGAAACAACACAACACACCACCACCAACAAAAACATTAACTCGATACTCGCTTTTGTTAACTCGATACTCGCTTTTTCCAACTCGAAACTCGCTTTTCTTAACTCGATACTCGCTTTTTCAACTCGAAACTCGCTTTTTCATTTCTTAACTCGATACTCGCTTTTCTTAACTCGATACTCGCTTTTCATAACTAGAAACTCGCTTTTCATGACTAGAAATTCGCTTTTTATAACTCGAAACTCGCTTTTTGATTTCTTAAACTCGATACTCGCTTTTCATAACTAGAAACTCGCTTTTTGATTTCTTAAACTCGATACTCGCTTTTCATAACTCGAAACTCGCTTTTTCATTTCTTAACTCGATACTCGCTTTTCTTAACTCGATACTCGCTTTTTCATTTCTTAAACTCGATACTCGCTTTTCATAACTAGAAACTCGCTTTTGTTAGCTAGAAACTCGCTTTTGTTAACTAGAAACTCGATACTGTAAAAAAAGAACTCCTCGAGACATAACACAATAAGAACCACCAAAGTATCGTCTTATAACGATCAATAATATAAAATTACTGGCGAGCTTAAACCGATTTACAGGTACCTAACCTCACCCTCAGCTTCTGCAGTGGTTCACAACATTTAGTTACTTGTTTGGTCCTCGTGGTGAATCTCTGACTAGTCAATTAATGATAAAAAATAAACCGTAAATTCCATGATGAATGTAAATCGAAGACTCACAGTTTCAGTAAGCTTCCCGACGATGGAGACTAACTAAAATCCAGAGGAAAAATCAAGTTGCGGTTTGGTTTGGCTATGGCTTAACATCACAGTCAACATTTTTGTTTTTCAGTTATATCGGGGCGGAGCCCTAACGCTTCCTGAGCATTTACCAGTTATTAAGAGTACTAAGTCTAATTTCAGTGCAAGAACATGCTTATGGCCACACATTGCACAGTGATTAATGTAAGTTCATAGAACATGTTTCGATCTCCTAATGAAAAACTAACTTGATCTTGAATGGTTGTTAGGAGATCAAAACATCCACAATAGGTAAAGGAGAAATTTCACCACGGTAAAATGATAGAGATTTTAACAATTCTCGCAAAAAATCTGGTATTGGAAAATGGGTGTTTGGAAATAGACTCATTCTTGCACATTCTTAACACATTTCATAAATATTTGATAATTTCTCGGTTATCTCCCGTATCTTTCAACGAAATTTCATGACATTTTAGCTATGTCTTCTATTTGATATGACCAATGCTATTTTAAAATGTTTGTCAAACCTGTGTCAAAATTTTTGGTTTTCGCGTTTTATTTGAAACTTACAAAAATGGGCTGAGAAACGTTCTTGCATTATCCCTTCAAATTTAAATATAATTAAAATATCTCCAAGTTATGTGACTTGATCAATGGGTCACCCGAAATGTTAAAGATTACCCTGAAAAGAATCTTCAGGAACGTTGAGGTCATCATCAAAGCTAGGAAGCAGTCCTAGATTTCTGGAGTGCCTCAGTCCAACCGTCTCCATAGTGATAAACAAGAGACACAGAAGGATGAACTTGGAATCCATTACTAATACATCTGTAATGTACCTGTAATCACAGGGGAATGCCCATCAAGAAAACCACGTCAATGCGGTATACATTATTTTGAGCTTTACAATAAAAAATCAGATGAAAAGTTTTGATTTTTTTAAGTTTTAATTTTTTTCTTATTTTTCCTTGAATTTTTAAGCAGAAATGGAGGATGATGCTAGGAACCTACATTCTATGTATAACCCTCCTGATAAAGATGGCCCAAGGGGATTTAGGCCTGATTTCGGCCTCATGCGTTGTTAAATATTAAATTTTGGAAGTTTGAGGAGAAAAGTATTGCAAATAGCAGGTATAGGTCCCTGCTTACAAATTCCAGCACAGTTATTACAATGTATGTTCATATTACACATGTTGCCATGGCAACGCTCCGAAAAGCATAGAAATGCCACTGTTTTGCAATTTTGGGTCTATTTTTCACCATTTAGCATCATTTTCAAATACCGGCCCACGCGACAAACAATTTCTATTTAAGATTATATTGCATCATCCAGAGAAATTGTATGCAAAGTATCATTTTGTTCGTCGTGTAGGCCGGCACTTTAAAATTAAAACCTGTGTTAAGAAATGGTCAACAATAGACCAAAAAGTGCAAAATGTTCTTTATCTATGATTCTTCTGCGCGTTGCCATGTTCTGGTTTTTAAGAGGCGAGGCATATGGTTGCTTTAAAGAATATTTTCTTACATAATTTTATTTTCTAGTAAAATCTGAGGGAAAAAAGAGACCTTAAACGCACTAGACTTTTGCGTCTTGTACATTGTCACCTTTAATAGCAGCACTCATAAATAAAAGCATCAATACCGGAACCTTCCCTAGCCAGCTGAAATGTGATTTCCCATATATCGTGGGATTAAAGCCAGAACCTATCATCTTCAAATTGGTAACATTTGGGAAAAATGAAAAGTAAAATAAACAATAAATAAATAATAATAATAATAAAAATAAAAACACAATATAAAACACAATATAAAACTTTCTACATATAGTATATGATTTAATTTGTGTATACATATATATCAATAGATAATCTCCCATGGTAGTGTATTTTTAATTTTGCTGTATCTCACAAACTGATTCTGTTATCAGAGTAAACTGTGCTTAAGTGCTTATGACTCTCTCTGTCTTACACCGTTTTAAATGTACCATAATATAGTAGCAAAATATACGTGGATCTGGCTGACCGTTATTGCATCTGACTACATTTACTTATTCAGACCATAACAGAGTATGTTACGATACGTGGTTCTGGCTGGGGCAATTTGAAATGGTTGGGTTAAATTGTTTAGACCATAACTGTTACAATGCATATAATACTAAGTGTTTCTGGCACAAGTGCTTATATCATTTTGCACTATGTTCATACAACTATAAGTTTTCATCTCCAACTTCTATATTCTGGTTTATATCCAGGAGTGTAATTTTCAAGTAATGAACATGCCATTACACGTATCAAGAATTAATGGCTTCTAGCACACACACTTGTGTGCCTAAGTTGAAGTTGTTGAAGAAGTTGCCTGCCAGCACAACGTATACACAAATAGTTGATTTTAGCACCAATTACATAAAGTGGCATTTATAAGAGAATCTAGTAAAAAATATTGACAAATGTTATCTTGTACTGGCACCATCATTTTTTTCACAATCTTTCTGCTGAAAGTCAAATATGGTTTTAATTGTTGCGTTTGAGGGTGTTTAACGTTTGCTTTAACAACATAAGTCTATTTGTCAGTAAAGAAACCTATAAAGATTTACCTTAAGGATAGTTCACCAAACAAAAATCCTCAGATAGCCCAAAAACTGCCAACAACTAAGACATACAGTGAGCTACGCCTACATGTAAATCAAATGTAATGTATACGCGACCGTATACTTATGACTAGTGACTTTCGTATTCTTGATTTTATTTTGAACGAAATACCTCATGAATGAATAAAAATTGCACCTTACATCAATATATAGCTTTATGTCCTTATTATAAAATATTTGTTCAAATCAAGCATGACAATGTTAAAACATGTATTTACATAGATCCAAAGGAGACTCATCAGAGAGAGCTATTTAGCTGGATTCACTCATCCTCAATATCATTGCCACTTTCATCCTCAATAGTATCTGGTTCGCAAAGTTTGTTAGGTGCACTGGAACTTGGGGGCAGTTTTTCATAGAAAGGTACAAGTAGGCAAAGATCAGGAAAAGGCGCAATCAGAAAAAGATTCCCACTCCAAAAACCGAGGTGGGAAAAAACCAAACTAACAATCAGGTACTTATACCATGAAACATATCGTAAGCCGAATGAGCAGCTATTTTCCCAATAGGTGGCCACTCAGTTACCTTAACTTAACTAAAAATATGAAAACACACATAAGGCGCCAACAGCACAAAAATATTTAAACACCAAGACATAAAACAGAAAGAACCACCACAGAAGTATCGACTTGGAACGATCAGTAACACAAAGTTACTGGCGGGCTTAAACCGGTTTTACATGGCCATAACCTCACCCTCAGCTTCTGCAGTGGTTCATAACATTTAGTTAGTTATTCGGTCCTCGTGGTGAATCTCTAACTAGTCAATGAATCATCAAGAACAAACAAATAAATCATGATAAACATCCTGATGAATCAAAAACCAGGACTCACAGACTGAGTAAGCTGCACGACGATGGAGATCCCTGGGCGCCGAATAACCTACTAACTCCGGAGCAAAAGAAAAACACCAGTTGGACCCCGGTGGGCCAAGCAACAGACAAGAAGCTCCGGCCCCAACCAACTAAAATGAATAGCTTTATGTCGGGGCCATCATAGAGTCTGACGCCCGACCCACCGGCGTGCAATTAAAGAAGGCAGCATAGCTATCAACCATGATTGGGTTAAAAACTAAGCATGCAGACTGTCGCATAACATTCAAATTATAACCTATACGTCTGTAACGTGTTATGATTTTTCTGAACTGAAAAGAAAAATCATTAATTCCTTTAAGTTTCTTAAATTTGTAAACCATGAAATTCAGGTGGGATGACTCCTGTTCTACACATCTGTATCAAATCTTTTTTCTTTGCGGCAGAAATAGGCAGTTTGCCTTTGTATTTTCGTGGAATGCCACCTTTTGCTGTTTCTGTTTCAGCGGCCCTACTTCTCTTTGGCCCATACACTTTAATTTCCTGGAAGTCTTCTTCGAATTCATATTTGACGAAACAAGATACTGGCACACTCTTCATATATCGCATCCACTTGATCTTGTTCCATTGTACCTTTTTTTCCTTCTGTTGTTAACGACGTTGTTCTGTGTGTCTTGTTTCACCTTTTTGTAGTCTTTTATGTCTCCATGCCTCACTGGTATAATAGTATATGGGTGTCTCCTTCTGGCTCGGCGCAGAACTGTATCACATTAGTAGGGTGCATATACTGGTGTGTTTTTCTTCGCATGTTCCACAACAGAATTCATGGAATCAAATTCCATATGAGTGTGGCCACTTTAGAAATTTGTGATCAATGATGGTATAGATTCTACCGCTTCCAGGAAGCATGTTGCAATCATTTGGGTTCCTGTTCTGGCCGCCACATGCATCGGAATACAAGATCATATGAGTTTTGGTTGGTGGAAGAGACTGAAGATGTAAATTGAGGCAAGTTGCGATTTCACATGAACCACGTTTTCCTTGCACTTCTGTCCAGACATAGCATGTTCCTGTCAGGAGAGCCAAACTGAAAACTGTAAAAGTGTAAAAGCGAAAGTTTCGCATGTAATACATCAGACTAACCATGGAGCAAGTCATGTACAACACTGCTTGCAGTAGCTGCCTATATGTTTGGGTTGGATCTGGCAAGTTGTTTATCACGTTCCTTTTCTTCTCTAGCAATTGCTTTCCTGGACTGGTGTAGAGCATATTGTTGCTTCAATTCGTCAGTAGCAGAACCATCAGTCATTGACCTGTGGTACATGTACACTGTACTTGGTACAAAGATGGGTGATCCTATAAAGAATGGGACTTTTTGAATTATTTCTATGTAAGTAGAATTTGCATGTTGGGAGTAAATTATTATTGTTGCTCAACATAATGCGACCCCAATTCACCGCTAAAATTTGATATCTAAACAACAACCTACCGTTGCCTAGCAACGAGAGAATGTTAGTAAACGGTCCATGATCACGTGAATAATATGTACCTAAATTTGTTTGCCATGGCAACTGGTGGCAAAAGATCCACTAAAAACACACTATAGTTTATACCATGCATTGCTGGCTTTATGCGCTGCAAATATCACATATATACAGCAGAAACTTTTAACAGGGTGAGCGTTTTTGCGAGAAAAGCTGGGTTTTGTATGCGAAAAGGTACAATGAAATTGGGGGTAGGGCTGGGATATATTTCATAGCCTGAGTATAAATGACATAATAGATTGTTATGAACCTTGAAAAAAAAATTCGAGATAACGGTGGACGTTATTACGCGACTATCAGGACTTTATATGGGAAACAAAGATACGGACAAGGCTAGAAAAGTCGCACAGGAGTCGGACAAATTTGAGGAGGACTATAATTCCGCATACGATGCAGCAAGACTTTATTTGCGTTCGCTCAAAGGACAACAATCAAGGGAAACATCGGAAATTCTGACGATTGACATGTTAAACAGAATGAACATTGACGATGATTCTTTGACAGAACAAAGGCAAGAAACAGTTGATATGCAAAACACATCGAGGAAGGTAGGCTTTACCGCTTCTGATAATAAAAATGACATTGAAACAGCAAAACAAAATGATTTGTCAACCGAATCACGGCAAATGGGGTTGATTTATGAATCAAAACAGAACGGCAACGCTGAGGGCGCTACCGACGCGGATTCACGTAATCATCTCGGACAGCCAAGCGAATACGATGTGAAACCAGACACATTTCAAGCTACGATGAATGCTCACGCTGCACCATTTGAGCCGAATCAAAGCTACACAGATTCCAGGATAGATGTTTCGATTGGCAATGATATGTGGCGGCAATTGAAAAGGGTGCAGATACCTACATTCTCCGGTAACAAGAAAAATTACCAAAACTGGAAAGCGGCTTTCCTTTCGTGTATTGACAGTGCCCCTGCCACTCCGGGGTACAAGCTTCTACAACTCCGACAATACCTAAGTGGAGATGCTCTTAAGGTTATCGACAGTCTTGGGCATTCTGCCACAGCGTATGAAGCCGCAAAAGACCGCTTAGATCGTAAATACGGAGGCTAGCGGCGACAGATTGCCATCTATCTTGACGAATTGGAGCAGTTTCGACAGATACGACCTGGAAATGCGCGATACATAGAAGAGTTCGCGGATCTTCTCGACATAGCCATGATCAACCTTTAAGAGGCCGGGCAAGAGTATGAGTTGCGGGACGGTTCTCTTTATTTTAAACTGCAGCGGAAGTTGCCAGAAACAATGATCGCCAATTACCGTCGCTGGATGTTCGAAAATTGCAAAGAAGAGTCTGTTCTGACCTTAAGGACATGGGTATTTCGGGAGTCAGACTATATAACGGTCGCATTAGAGACAGCTCATAGGTTTACCGGTAGAATGGCAAATGATACACCAGCTCGAGCGGGACCTAGACACGGAAATCCACGTACGTTCTTCGGAGAAACAAGCGGTGCACGGAAATCACCGAGGCGGAACTCGCAAAAGTTCAGCTGCCAGGACTGTGGTTAACAACACGGGATATGGAACTGTCGTGTGTTCACCCAGAGAAGCCTTCGCGACCGTTGGAACCTAGCAAGGCGACTACAACTGTGTTTCCGGTGCCTAGGCGACAATCATCAGGGAGACTCGTGCCCACGAAGTAGGACCTGTGGACTGGATGGGTGTGAAGATATGCATCACCGGCTTCCACATAAACAATCATCGGGCGAACAAAGAACAGCGGACACCACCGAGGTAAAACACACAGCGATCGGTAAGTCAAATTATTCACGTTCAGGGGCACGTGCA
This sequence comes from Rugalucina vietnamica, assembly GCA_964017185.1. NCBI lineage: Eukaryota > Metazoa > Mollusca > Bivalvia > Lucinida > Lucinidae > Rugalucina > Rugalucina vietnamica. Next base: position 44,615,273 of record OZ024875.1, read on the forward strand.
GGTGCACGTGCAGAGCAAGACAATTTAACAAACGATCGATCTTCTTTTCTCTCGGAGGGGAATGACCAGTCACAGGATACAACCATGGTAGCACAAAGCAACATTAGACAAGACTTCATAGGTTTACGCACGGTTCCTGTAATTTTGATCAATGGAGCTCGTTCGCTCCGAGTAAATGCATTGCTAGATGACGCTAGCACCAAAACATATGTAAACGCGGATGTCGCAGCCGAACTAGGTTTACAAGGCAGAACCGAAAGGATAAAGGTCAATGTCTTAAATGGTCAAGTCCTAACCTTTGAATCGAAACCCATTGATGTCCAACTTCAAGGCGTAAAAGGTGACGTCAGCATGAAGATCAATGCTTACACGGTTAACAAGGTCACTGGGAATATGCCTGTTGTTGACTGGAATCAGTACAAGAATCAATGGCGGCATCTTAAAGATATTGAATTACCATCGTCACCAAGGAGGCCCATTGTTGACATGCTTATTTGGCTTGACTGTGCAGATCTTCTCTACGCCATTGAAGAAAGATGAGGGAAACCAGGTGAGCCTATAGCCCGACTGACACCTCTAGGTTGGACCTGTATAGGAAGTCCGGGCTCTCATGACGGAAGTATTCACCAGACAAATTTTGCCTACACGTACTTTTCTAGGGAGCAGTCTGAGATAGAGCAGGTCAACGGAACCCTGAAGAAATTCTGGGAAATCGAAGAGGTCTCACCACAGCATGATATGCCGGTCGTGCGCATAGAGGAACAAATGGCATTGAAGAAGGCGGAGAAGTCCATCATCTATGACAACCAGATGTACAGGGTTGGTGTACCGTGGAAAATACAGAACGTTGCATTGAAGAATAACTATCAGATGGCACTACGCAGACTTGAAAATACAGAGAAAAGACAACTGAAGTCACCTGATGTTGCATCTGCCTACAACCAGATAATTGAGCAATACATTAACAAGGTATATGTCAAGAGAATTCCTTAACAGGCCGAATCAACATCGAAGTGGTATTTGCCGCATTTTCCGATACTACGACCAGACAAAGACACGACGAAGACAAGGATTGTGTTCGATGCATCGGCGAAATATGACGGAGTATCACTAAACGACGCAATCCACCAAGGACAAAAGCTGCAGCGCAACCTGTTTGATGTATTGTTGCGTTTCCGAAGGCAGCCAGTAGCAGTTGTATGTGACATTGCTGAAATGTACCTGCGCATAGGAATTGCAGCAAAAGATAAGCCTTATCATCGGTTCCTTTGGAGGGGAACATAAATAAGTCGCAGACCTGACATATATGAATTCGACCGGGTTGTCTTTGGAGTCAACTCGTCCCCGTTCCAGGCGCAGTTTGTATTGCAACACCATGCGAAGAGGTTTCAGAACGAGTTTTCCTGTGGCTGCAGAAACGATTCTGAAGTCGACCTATATGGATGATTCCATAGACTCAGTAGCAACTGAGGAACAAGGTATAGAACTTCACAGACAACTTTCTCTTCTTCTGACAAAAGCTGGGATGCATGCACGGAAGTGGTTGCCTAATTCATCAAGGGTGCTGGGTGAAATACAGATCCACGATCACAAGTTTGAGGTTGACTTGGACCGTGACAGTTTGTCAGCTGCAAAGACGCTATGAGTTTGGTGGCCCGCTGAAGATGATGTCTTCACCTTCAAGGAAAATCAGCTAGTTGAACATATGTTGTACACAAAGCGAAACTTCCTGAGGAAGATAGCCACACTATTTGACCCCATAGGCGTCCTAGCTCCATACACTGTACGGGCAAAACTACTACTTCAAGAAACGTGGACGGCTGGTTTGGAGTGGGATGAAGAGCGGAGCGACCCATTGACCATTGCAGCACGGACCTGGTTCGGAGAACTCACGGAACTAACACGGCTACAAATACCAAGATGTCTACTTGAAAAGGGTAAAACAGTAAATACCGTCACATTGCATACTTGTATACTTGAATCACTGTATACGGTGCCGTTACATACGCCAGGTACACCTACCAGGATGAGTCGGTCTCTACAAACATAGTGGCAGCTAAGACACGGGTAGCACCAAGTAAGGCACTGAGTATTCCTCGCCTGGAATTAATGGCTGCTGTCATTGGTGTTCGACTGTCAAGCAAGATATCCAGTGTAATGGACATGAAGATGGATCAGTCGGTGTTCTGGTCGGACAGTGTAAACGTGCTTTGGTGGGTACGCGGGAGAAGTCGGGAGTTTAAACTATTTGTCTCCAACAGGGTTGGCGAGATACAATCCAGTACAGATCCAGACCAGTGGAGATATGTCCCGACCAGTGTAAACCCAGCAGATATCCTGAGTAGAGGTATGGCAGAACTTCTGGACTGTGAAAAATGGTAGCGAGGAGCAGAATTTTTGAAACTACCAGAAGATGCTTGGCCAGCTAGGAAAATACAAGATAAGCCCACGGGATACGATGAGCTGGAGAGGTCAAGTCGGTCACAGGAAGAAAATAGCGAGTCGGTATTTGTCAGCGTAGCATATGGAAGTGTGGACTTTCCACTGAGGCCATGCAACTGTTCAAGCTGGTTACGACTGAGGAGGGTAATGGCATGGATCAACCGGTTTACAGACAACTGTGGTAAACAGAGGATCGACAGAACGCCGGGAGAGCTTCGGGCAGATGAAATTAAAAGAGCAGAACGGCAACTGATTCGCCATGCACAGATGACAGGAATGGAAGGCACTGACTAGTCGCAGACCATTACCTTCAAACAGTAAGCTGTTAGGACTACAGCCTTAACTTGATGATGATGGGCTAATGCGGTCGGACGGCCGCCTGACACATGCAGAGTTCCTGTCATACGATGTGCGATTTCCCATCATACTACAACGTCGAAGCTGGGTGACGAAGCTCATCATTAAATATCAACAGGAAAAGGGAAACCACGCGACGGGGACCAATCACACACTTTCAACACTGTCATCTAGATTCTGGATCCAGTCGGGCCGAGAAGCTATTCGAGAATGGGAGAGAGAGTGTGCTGAGTGTCGAAGAAGGAAGTCGATGCCTTCTCAGCAAGTCATGGCACCACTACCGACGTCGAGGCTTAAAACGTCGCTGAGAGCGTGCTGCTAGGTGTGCTGTGAATTTTGCGGGACCTTTCATTACTGTGCAAGGCAGGGGTAAACGTAGGGAGAAACGATACCTGTCTCATCACATATTTAGCCACAAGAGCAGTACACTTGGAAATGGCATTTGGGCTTTACACCGATTCATTCCTGAATGCCTTTTATAGGAGATCAATTCGAGGAGGTCTGCCACAAGAACTGATTTCCGACAATGGGACAAACTTCAAGGGAACAGATGCGGAACTGAGGGATTTGGTGTCGAAGTTAGACAACGAACGAACGACACAGACGATTGCCAACAAGGGTGTCACGTGGCGTTTCAAACCACCATTGGCTCCGCATTTTGGTGGAGTTCCCGAGACAATGGTTAAAGCGGCAAAGAGAACGATACACCACTAACGCCGAATCATTTTGTCCATGGTCAGGTCGGGGGCAGTTTGCTCCTATGTCCGTGGATGAGACAGACTTCAACCTGAGAAAGCGATGGCGCCGGATACAGGAGCTGGTGCGCCATTTCTGGACGAGATGGATGCAGGAGTGGATTCCTACACTGAACGGTCGGAAAAATGGTTCAGGACACACAGAGATGTACGAATCGGCGACGTGATGATGATACTATCACCGGATACTCCAGGAGGATGTTGGCCACTGGGGCGCGTGCTGGACGTTTATCCCGAGAAAGATGGCCATGTGCGTGTCGCAAAGCTACAAGTTGGGCAAGGGACATTGACGAGACCTGTAAATAAGCTGTGCGCACTTGAACTGGAACATTAATAACGATAAACAAACGAACTTTCAGTTTCGTGTTTTCGCGGTTAATAAAAGTGTAATTGAATAGCCCATACTTCTCACATAGATGAATTTTTTTTAATATTCTTTTTTCATGTTTCAGGTGCTGCTTCTTGTATTCAAGTCAGTTGCCTCTTCTCTTGTGTGACAAATTTTGCTTCTTTTCTAGGTGTAAAAGTGTTGTTTGAAGGCGACTTCTCCTTGTGACCATCCTTTGGCGTACTTTGTGGTGTAATTGTTTTGTTCAATTGATCTATCAGTATATAGTATGAGAAAACAAAACAAAAGCGAAGATCTTGCACTGCACAGCTGATCAGCGCCTTTGCTTTCGCTTTGTTTTCGGATTGTATAATTTCGCTTTTTCTTAAATCCACAAAATTTCAAGCCTCTAGGCATCTTCTGTGACATTACAGACCGGTTTGTTTCAGACCTTGTCGGAAGCCCCGAAATTCGGTTCTCTTGCGTTCTCATTTTGCAATAGGACAAGAAAATTGGTCAACTTTAGGCCTCCAACACAGTATCAGAAAGATACCAATAGACTGAAAGAGAAACAGTAATTATAGCCCCGCTTTGAAAAAGTGGGGCTATACTGGATTCACCCTGTCCTTCCGTCGTTCTGTCCCTCCGTTATTCTGTCCTTCCGTTATTCCGTCCATAATTCTGTTACCACTCATAACTTGAGAACCAGTTGTTAGACTTTAACCACATTTGGCATATACATCAATATTGACAATATCTACTTATGTATCAATGCATGTCAGTTTTCCCCAAATTTGCAGAAGAGTTATTGCCCTTGGATGGCCCTATATTGACATCAGAATTTCGTTTCCGCTCAATATCTTGAGAACGAATTGACAGAATCCGACTAAATTTTGTATGCGCATCATCATTGACAAGATCTAGCTTGGGATTGTTACCCGTCATTTTTCGCAAAATTTTGACGGAGTTACGGCCCTTAATTGACTTCAGAATTTCGTTTCCGCGCAATATCTTGAGAACGAATTGACAGAATCCGACCAAATTTTGTGTGCACATCAACATTGACAAGATCTAGCTTGGATTGTTACCCATCATTTTTCGCAAAATTTTGACGCAGTTACGGCCCTTAATTGACGTCAGAATTTCGTTTCCGCTCAATATCTTGAGAACAAATTGACAGAATCCGACAAAATTTTGTATGCACGTCATCATTGACAAGATCTAGCTTGGGATTGTTACCCGTCATTTTTCGCAAAATTTTGACGGAGTTACGGCCCTTGATTGACGTCAGAATTTCGTTTCCGCTCAATATCTTGAGAACGAATTGACAGAATCGAACCAAATTTTGTATGCACGTCATCATTGACAAGATCTAGCTTGGGAGTGTTACCCGTCATTTTTCGCAAAATTTTGATGGAGTTACGGCCCTTGATTACCGTCAGAATTTCGTTTCCACTCAATATCTTGAGAACAAATTGACAGAATCCGACCAAATTTTGTATGCACGTCATCATTGACAAGATCTAGCTTGGGATTGTTACCCGTCATTTTTCGCAAAATTTTGACGGAGTTACGGCCCTTGATTGACGTCAGAATTTCGTTTCCGCTCAATATCTTGAGAACAAATTGACAGAATCCGACCAAATTTTGTATGCACGTCATCATTGACAAGATCTAGCTTGGGATTGTTACCCGTCATTTTTTGCAAAATTTTGACGGAGTTACGGCCCTTGATTGACGTCAGAATTTCGTTTCCGCTCAATATCTTGAGAACAAATTGACAGAATCCGACCAAATTTTGTATGCACGTCATCATTGACAAGATCTAGCTTGGGATTGTTACCCGTCATTTTTCGCAAAATTTTGAGTTATGGCCATTTATTGAGGTCAGAATTTCGTTTCCGCTCAATATCTTGAGAACAAATTGACATAATCAGACCAAATTTTGTATGCGCATCAATATTGACGAGATCTAGCGTGTGATAGTTACCTGTCATTGTTTTTTTTTCACCCTGCAAAAAAAGCTGAGAAGCTGGGCTATAGTCAGATTCTCTGACAATTCTAGTTGCAATAGTAATAGTACATTGCGATCCCTGAAGATTGAAAATATAGCGCATTAAACGCGTCAAATGCATGTGAGGGAAACTATCTAAACTTGAATCGTATGGTTTACAGTTAGTTATGATATAATCGTATAATTACAAACATTAGTATACTGATATTACTTATTAAGTTTTGCACTTAATCTCCTAATTAGTTTTCTAATTTTGAAATTTGGTACTATCGTAAATTATGAATGGCAAAGCACAAAATTTAATATACTATCAAAACGTTATGCGTGCAAAATTGCATGTTTTTGAAAACAACAGAATTCGGAAAGTAGAGAAAACGCCCATAACATTATTTCTATCCTTCACAATCCTTTATTAATTAACTGTCAAAAGTCCATATCGGTCCATATCATCTGCTAGCACCTCTAGCATACCTTCGCCATTCTTAGCTCCCATGTCTAACATTCTTTTAGATATTAGTGCGAGGTCAGCTGTATTAGGTTGAGGTGAAATTCAGTACAGACTATACGAAAAAAGAAACGTCACCAGTATGACACAGACCAAATTATCTGTACTATATACATGTACTAATAAGTTAATTAATAAAAATCTCATTAATCAAGTTATTTCGTATTGGACCAGTCACATGTCCTCGGTCAGCTGTATTGGACCTGTAACTGGTCCAATACGAAATAACTATAATAGTTTACAATCTTTGAGATTTTGTTTAAATTTTAAGTTACAGCTCAGTGCGCGTAATGGTGTTTATACATGTATTTCGCACCTTTTAAGCTCACATGAGTTTTTTTTTTTTTTTTTTTTTTTTTTTTTTTTTTCATCATTTATGAAATTGTGAGTGTTCACTTTGGCCATTTCGTTGCCCAAGTAAAAACGCCAACGTCCGAGTAATCGATAATCGGAGTCTCGGTAACTGTGATTTATATTCATAATGTATCTTCTGTTTATTCTGTCTTCCTCTCTGATGTGCTTGTTGCATTTGCCTTTGGTTGAGTCTAGCCAGAATGGTACCTTTTTGGGAAAGAGTTAGTCATCTTCATCACGAAAACATGTCCGTGTAATGTATACCTCCTTAAACCCCACTTTTATATAGCAAAACTGGGGTGTGCCGGGGATATACCTATTTTTTCTTATTTTTGCTCCAAAACATAGATTGTGGGTACTCGTTAGAACCGCCTCGGCGAGGCGGTTCTAACGTGTACCCACAATCTATGCTTGAGCAAAAATAAGAAAAATATCAAAAAATTTTTAATGGAATTTTTTCCTTTTTTACAACTTAAAAAATCTCTGTATATTGCATCATGATGGGCAAGTTTTCGTAATGTTGCTCTTCAAGTGTGTTGGCGGAAAAATGCTTTTTGATATTTTGTGATGTACATGTATTTTCTTTCCCGAGTGGTGTCTATGAAGGGACTTTTAATTTGATGGTGTCGATTCCTGCTCCCTCTATTCATACTTCACAAGGTGAGATTATAGGATGATACTCGATCCGGCGTCCGCTCTTCCGTACGTGCGTACGTCCGTTAGTGCGTCCACACTCTCAAACATGAATTTCTCTAAGGCCACTTAGCCGATTGCAAACAAAATTTATCAGCACCATTGGGATGACGTCACATCAAAACTCTTACTTCCATGATAACAGATAGCTCCTATAGACTTTCGTGGTTGGGTACCTTTAAAATCGATTTAAGCCCCCAATAATTTATAATACTGACCCTTCCAATGCGGTATGTATGTTTGCTTTATGTTTTAGTATTTTTGTACTGTTGCATCTGATGTACCTGTACGTTTTCATACGTTTAGTTAATTCCCTGTCACATGGGTGGATCCAGAGGGGGGACAGGGAGTCCCCCCCACACACACCCTGGAATTGCCAGATTATTAATTTTTGTCATGTTGAAATTTTCCGTCAGACCCCTTCTGGGAAATTGGACCCCCCCCCCTGAGAAAATTTTCTCGATCCGCGCATGTGTCACTTGGTAACCAGCTATAGTAAAGACTTACTTTATGTTCTCTTTGTGTTAGTGCCTCACAGTAAGTTTAGTTTTTCCGCATTGGTTTTTTGAGAGGGCATTTCTTTTTGATTGCGCCATTTCCTGATCATCACTTACGTTTACCTTCAATGGGAGAACATCGAACATATAAGGATAAAATATTAGTCGCGTGAATGCAAACCATAGGTTGTGGAATATGTTTGAAAAAAAAAGTAAAAATAAATCAATTCCACCACAAACCTAACAAATCACCTGATTTACGTATTTGTATCCCAGCATCTTATGATCGCATTACGAAAACTTGCCCATGCAATAAACATATATTTTTTGAGCTTTAAAAATTGAAAATTTATTTTCAGCTGAAAATTGATATTTTTTCTTATTTTTGCTCAAAACATAGATTGTGGGTACACGTTAGAACCGCCTCACCGAGCCGAGACGGTTCTAACGGGTACCCACAATCTATGTTTTGGAGCAAAACTAAAAACATAGGTTTACCCCTGCATACCCCAGTTTTGCTATATAACATTGGGGTTCAAGGGGGTATACATTACACGGGCATGTTTTCATGATGAATAAGTTGCGTTAATATGCGGTTATCAGTTATATTGAATTTGAATGCAGTCACGACGACTACACTGCGGGACACTTCTAACGCAACACTTATATTTTCTATAATAACTGAAACATTAAACTACCAAAATTAGTTAAAGTTTCAGAAAATATAAATCAATTATGTTTGCTTGTTGTCTGTAAATTTCATTAAAATTGATTGTTTGCAAAATATAAAATATTTATTTTATCTAACAAGACTCAAAAATGAAAAGTCGCAAAAAGCTACATATGCAATTGAAGTTTAATAGTATCACAGCGGCGTCTCAGAAAAGTATCATATCCAGCTAATATTCCGTTGCCCCAACCCCACGAACTTGATAAGTTTTCAAAAAATTTAGTCCAAGAAATATCGTTATTGGTCATCTCTGGGGTGAGTTTAAAAGCAAGCGTGTGCGGAAATGCTGAGAAATCTTCAGTAACTGAAGCAGATCGTTGTAAACAAGTGGATAAATATCCCACAAGAATTTGTCATGAAATTAATTAATACGTTTTGTCCATGACGAGGTGGTGTCTGTTTGTCTTCCAGTCCCATTTCAGACAAATGATATAAGCTGACTATGATAAACTTCACTGCTGTGATATCCGTATAACCTGCATCAGTTCGTCCGGCTGTATTGTGACTTGTTGTTTCTCAGTCATATTATATAAACATCAAATTTATTGCATTCTAGTCCATGGATTTTTATCAGACTTATTGAAAGTAAACGGAAATAGATGAACTAAATTTGTTGAAAATTTTACGAAAAATGGTTCATTGATTTTTTTTTTTGTTATGACCAAATAGGTAAGTGTTGCGTTAGAAGTGCCACACAGTGTATATTGATTTGGAGATGTGACGTGACCTGTCTTTGACGATATATTAATTTTGTCGTTAAATACCTCTGCAGTAAACTTGGTAATCGCAATATATTCCAGTGCCTCTTTGCCAGGTATTCACGTTATTACCATGCCATATTTATACTTCATTACGAAAACATGCCCTAGCAATTTATAGAAATTCGTAAAGCTGTAAAAATTGAAAAAAAAAATCAGTTAGAAGTTTTTGATAGTTTTCTTATTCTTGCTCTAAACATAGATTGTGGGTACACGTAAGATCCACCTCGCCGACGTGGTTCTAACGAGTACACACAATCTATATTTTGGATCTAAAATAAGAAAAGTAGCTATGCCCCTATGTACACCAGTTTGTCTATATAAAAGTCTGGTGTAAGGGGCTATTTATTTCACAATATGTTTTCCTGATATGAACCATTTTCTAGTCCAAGGTTCGCCCGCTGTTTGAGTTGTTTCTCTAGCTAACTCATGAACGTGCTGGCGTATGATAGAGCCATTTTTGTACCCGGGGACCTGGCTTGGCTCAGGGCCCATCCAATAAATTCACCTTATGAGCCTTCGGCTGAGGTGAGCCAGCATACTAATATAGCATGTAAGCATGTAAGCTCTCTTAACGTCTCTGTATTTTAAGTCTAAATAGGATTTTCATTGAAGCATGAAAACGCTTGATTCAATTCATTGTGCACCCATACTTGAATTTTAAACCATTAAATTTGTAAGAAGGGACCATAAATCATCGTTTCGTTATCAGATGCAATCTAAAAGCAGGTACAGAAGTTACATGTTGAAATGCTAATGTGCACGTTTATTTCAGACATTTAAATCAACGTGTTTGTAATATCTGTTTTAAAAAATGAATAATGGATTACGCCTAATATTTGATTTGTGGTTGTTCAATGAAATTATTAACCAGTCATGGAGACTGATCATAATATTATAAACTGGTCAAAATAAATTAAGCCCTATCTGATTTTTTTCCACTTCCAAATTTGTTTTGTCATAACTTTTGACTGAATACATGGTTTTACATGGCATTTTTAGCAAATAAGCTTAAACCAATCTTCTAAAGATGGCTTGATTTTAATTGATTGCAGTAAGTTTTCTATAGAGTGACACATGTTTCATTAGACGTCAAGAAAATATCCCTAGTAAATTTGATTAAAAAAAAAACTGGACACTCTCGGAAAACGAAGCGCATATCGAAGGGCAATCTGTATTTCAACTTAATCTTATGTGTTAACAGTTACATGCTTTCGACGTTGTGGTCTAAATTTGTTTTGGCAAGAGTTTTCTGTCTCTTTTGAAATTTTCGAAATAATCAGTTAAACTAAGGCAATTTAACATTATGACTATGGAGAAAACAATACATGGGGCTTCACTTATTTTGACCAGTTTATAATTTGCTTTACGACTAATGATTTTATGTAAAACTAGGATATGGCTCAGATTTGAATGACATTTTTGTGTGAATTTTCTGTCTCTGAAAATATAGAAAAAAGGAAAAACATATGTACAGGTACTAATATCTGCAACAATACTCACTGTCTTCAGCTTTCCGTTGATGTTACTTTATAACATGTCTGTTCTACTACTGATAATTCTGGTACTTAATTTGACAACTAGTGACCCAAGGGTTGTTAGAAAATATTTAAAACCTACCTCGAAAATGCAAAAGTTGGCATCAAACGATCATCGCAAGCTAAGCGTAGGCCATATCAAATATTGAGTCTAACGTCAACATTGTCACAATGAATATTCGCACTAGGTTTCACCAAAATCACAAATTTTATTTGAGCCGCCTCGTGGGAAAACCAACAATCTGCATATGCGAAAACAAAGGCGCAGATCAGCTTCGCGGTGACCGCGAAGCTGATCAGCGCCTTTGTTTTCGCTACTCGGATAGTACAATTCCTCCTCTACTTAACTCCAAAATTTCAAGCTTCTAGCTCTTTTCTGTGCTTGTACAGGCCGGTTTGTGTCGGACCTGTTCGGAAACCACATTGTTGGTTTTCCCACGAGGCGGCTCATTTGCCGTGCTAATGGCTTCATGTCTATGCGTATAATGTCTTTGTAACCGTTTAATCTGTGAACACCCGAAAATTCACAATGATGATATCTTTTGAACAATAATTCTAAATGTAGTATATAGTATTTTTTATATCAGAATTAGTATGTATATTAAATATACTAAGACTGGGACGTACAGAGGTATTCAATTTTGTCCCTATTTTGCTTCAAATCATAGATTTTTGGGTTCTCCTTATTCACAATTAATGTTTTGAGCAAAATAAGGGTGGGGTATGAAAGCCCCTGCCGAGCCGAGCTGGGAGAAAGACCCTGCCGAGCCAGGTTTTTGACTTACTATTGCAAAAGCTGGATATCTTCATGGCAAGTAATATACAGAATGATATTTTATAGCATTTGAAATGGTTTGATATGATAGGAAACCTTTTACATAAACTCAGTTATAATAATTTGCCAAATTTATTGAATCTCAGCTTCTGTACAAGTCGAATAGAAAAATGCCATCAAACTTTGTTTTCAAATAAGTCATGACGAACAATACCTTAAAAACCTGTGCGATTTTATCTTTTTCAAAATATGAAATCATTCATTTTTGGTATTTTGATTTAAATTGGCGATTACAAGTCAAAAACCTGGCTCGGCAGGGTCTTTCTCCCAGCTCGGCTCGGCAGGGGCTTTCATACCCCACCCAAAATAAGATATACAGCCCAAGAAAAATATGTGTACTGCACTGACGTGATTTTCTTAATGGACATTCCCCTGTGATTACAGGTATTACAGATATATTAGTAATGGATTCCACGTTCATCTTTCTGTGTCTTGTGTTTCTCACTATGGAGACGGTCGGACTGAGGTACTCCAGAAATCTGGGCCTGCTTCCTAGCTTTGATGATGACCTCAACGTTCCTGAAGATTCTTTTCAGGGTAATCTTTAACATTGATCAAGGCACATAACATAAGAGATATTTTACTGAATAGTAAAAATTGAAAACGTGTCTCAATCCATTTTTGTAAGTTTCAAATAAAACACGAAAAACAAAAAAAAAAAAAAAAAAAAAAAAAAAAAAGGTTCAAACATTTGAAAATAGCATTGTTCATATCAAATAGAATACAAAGCTTACGTCTGAAAGATACGGGAGATAATTGAGAAATTCAAACATTTAGGAAATGTGTTAATGCAAAAATGAGTCTTTTCAAATCCCCCATTTTCCCATACCAGTTTTGGCGAGAATTGTTAAAATCTATCATTTTAAAGTGGTGAAATTGCTCCTTTGCCTATTGTGGATGTTTTGATCTCCTTAAACCATATCCGATCAAATTAGTTTTACATCAGGAGATAACATGTAGTAACATGTTCTTTGAATTAGCATTAAACACCGTGCAATGTGTGGACTTAAGCATGTTATTGCACTGAAATTGGACTGATTAATGCTCAGGAAGCAGTAGGGCTCCCCCTATATGACTGAAAAAGGGGCTCCCCCTATATGACTGAAAAAAAATAATAACCTTTTGACTGTGACGTTAAGCCATGGTCAAACCAAACCACAACTTTATTTTTCTTTCGGATTTCGGCGCCTAGGTATCTCCATCGTCGGGCAGCTTACTGAAACTGTGAGTCCGTGTTTTTGATTCATCATGGTGGTTATCATGATTTAGTTTGTCCTTGATGATTCATTGACTAGTTAGAGATTCACCACGAGGACCGAACAACTTACTTTAAATGTTGCGAACCACTGCAGAAGCTAAGCGTGAGGTTATGGCTACGTAAAATCGATTTAAGCCCGCCAGTAATTTTACATTACTGATCGTTCCAAGGCGATACTTCTGTGATGGTTCTTATTATGTCTTGTTGTTGGTTTTTGAGCTGTTAGAACCTTATGTATGTTTTCATATTTTGGTATTGTTTGGGTAACTGAGTGGCTACCTATTGAAAAAATAGCTGTCCATTCGGCTTACTAAATGTTTTCTTAGTGTAAGCTCCTGATTGTTAATTTAGTTGTTTTTCCCACTACGATTTTTGGAGTGGAAATTACTTTCTGATTTCGCGATTTCCTGATTTTTTACTTTTTTGAAACTAACATATGGTTGATAAAGGAAACGCCCATTCAATATGTAGAAATGCAGTGAGGGTGAAGTTAGGCCTGTAAAACTAGTTTAAGCCTGCCAATAATTGTATTTTAATGATTTTTTGTATTTTTCTGTTCCAAGGCGATACTTCTGTGGTGGTGAGCCGCTGGTTTTTATTGTTGTATGCTTTGGTGTTGATTTTTTGTGCTGTCTGCACCTTATTTACGTTTTCATATTTTTAGTTTAGTTTGGTCGCCTTTCGGGAAAATAGCTGCTCACTCAGCTTGCGATATTCTTTCTTAGAATACGGTATGAGAACCTGATTGTGAATTTGTTTTTCCCACCTCTGTTTTCGGAGTGGAAATTTCTTTCTGATTGCGCCATTTCCTGATCATTGTCTACCTGGGGTGTAAAAATTAAATGTTTGGTTCACGTATTTCAACATGTTTTGATTATTATTATTTTTCTTCAAAACATAAATTGTTGACACACTTTAGAACCGCCAATATAGAGCAAAAATAAGGTCGGACCTGGTCGGAACCCAAATTGTTGGTTTTCTCACGCACAGGCTCATTTCAGATAAATCGGATGCCCATGGGGGCGATGGGACAGACATACCTGTCATTGGAGATGGCTTTATGTTGTTCGGCAAACCAGTCAACTATCTTAAGGTAAGTCATAAAGAATTTAGCAAAATCTTATAATTGAAATATATACAAGTATCAGTGTTCCCAAAATCGATCGCGTGATATATAAATAGGAACATGGTTTACGATAATCTAAAAGCAATTGTAGATTTTCGATATTTCTCTACCTGTCAGCACAGTCCTGATAAAAATATTATTGAACAGTGACCAGGCATTATTTTGCGAAGTAAAGTAACCGACAAATTACGAGGTAAAGTAACCGACAAAGTACGGAACCACATTTTTATGATGACCCGGTTTACAATTTAAGAAACTTATAGAAAGACTGATTTTTCTGTTCAGTTTAGAAAAATCACCGTACATTACAAACGTATAGCATATATAATATAAATTTGATGCGACAGTCTACATGCTTAGGTTTTAACCCATTTACGGATGATAACTATGGTCCCTTCTTTAATTGCACGCCGGTGGGTCTGGCGTTAGACTCTATGATGGCCCCGACTTAAAGCTATTAATGCTAGTTGGTTGGTGCCGGAGCTTCTTGTGTGTTGCTTGTCCCAACTGTCAGATTAAACAGGTGTTGTTTTTTTTTCTTTTGCTCCAGATTTTTAGTGATGTTGTTTGACGCCCATGGATCTCTATCGCCGGCCAGCTAATTGTATCTGAGAGTCCTCGTTTTCGATTCATCATGGTGTTACAACCCATCCCTAAATTTAAAGAGCTACTTCTGAAGAAGCTAAAAGTTGTACCACTGTTCATTCTGTTAATGACCCCTAATGGTGCAATATGGTCCTTAGACCAAAGGACTGTCATAATGAGGTGATAATCACATCTCTGCACGGGGTGATAAAGATGTCCCTAGAGGATAATATCTTTAGTATTGTTTTTATGGTCCCTGATAACCTGTGCCATAAAACTGCCTCCCTCTGCAATCAATATTGATTTTTCCTGTTTTGGCCCCTACCTGTATTCTGAGTCATTGTCAGTGCACAAGGTTTTCTAATGCCCTGTCCTTTATGTAATGACCCTCAATAGACATGAAAATAGGTCTTTAATGACTTTTTCAATTCTCCCTTCTCAAACTTTCATTCTGTTTCTAACAGTAAAATCTGTCTTCAAAGGTGCAAACCTTTTGTCGTATAAAATGACCCCAGTTAACTCCAGGAAGACGGCCCATATATTACTTTAAATGAAGGTCATTTGTCCTGCTAGCAGTACAGAGCTGTGTCACATGAAAATACATAAAATAGCCAATAACCATTTTGACTGGACAGTTTATTTCATTCAGCTGCAATGTTCTATAATAAACCTACATTATAATCTGTGTTCTTCACAATGATTGCCTCTAAAGCTTATTATGAACATGATGTTTATAAAGATAAAATGTCAATATATTCATTATGACGTATTTTTCCTTTTCTCTGTACATGGTCATTTAGTGCACCTGTGAGAGGATGGTGATAGTGCCAAAATAGATGTAATTTTGAGAATTGTGGTGATCAAAAGATAAAGTGTCACGTCTGTTTCTTTTTAAATTTAAGCCCTTGTCAAACTTTGACAATGTGACCGTTATCTAATTATGAATGACGGCAGCACGAAGTCATTAAATTTAGGAATGGGTTGTTAATATGATTTGTTTGTCTTTGATTATTCAGTCATAAGGTAGAGATTCACCACGAGGACCGAACAACACAATGTTGTGAACCACTACGGAAGTTGATTGTGATGTTTGGGTCAGGTACAATCGAGCTAAGCCCGCCAGTAAATTTGATGATCATTCCAATACGATACTTCTCTTTTGGTTCTAATTATTTTATGTAATTTGTTGAATTTTTGTGCTGTTTGCACTTGATGTACGTGTTCATATATTTAGTTAAGTCCGAGTCGTGGGTCCCAGGTCGTTTCGCCAGTGAGTCGTTTCGCCCGTGAGCCGTTTCGCCAGTGAGTCGTTTCGCCCCTCTTTGGTGAGTCGTTTCGCCCTTATTATTCTACCATGCCCAAATGGGTAATCTGGTGAATTATTTGTTATTTATAACTTAAGGATATTTTTGGGCTGATCATTCATAACTGTCTTTTGGGTATATATACTAAAGGACTTTGAAAACGCCTCACTATAAATTGGTTGCGATGATGATTATTTCTTTTAGAATACAGGATATTTCGGGAAAAAAATCGAACTGAAAATACAATCAGCCTGCTTAAATTTCATACCAAAGCAGGAACATCAACGCCAATGATTTACGTCATACGTTATGATTTAAATCGTTACCAAACATTCAACAAAACCAAATCATGAGGACGAAAAATAATCACCAGGTCTGGAAAGAAACACCAAAAGCCAAGCAAATGCTGTTAGTTGACATTCATTTGTACTAAAACTGTGGTAATTACGCCACTTGAACGTTTATGAAGAAAACTTTCATTTTTGCGTGTAAAACGAAACGAATTCGAAAGTTTTCAAACACAAATAGGCTCGGACTTGTGTAAAAGTTGGACTAACTTTTGGCGCTGTAATCGTATACATGTCTGTGTTGACGCTAGCTCCTTAAACGGCATTGAATGAAAGTCGGGTTTATTATTTTTTCTTGTGCTTAAGGTTGTACGCTATCATCGGAGTCATGATTTATTGTTTTACCATTTAACATTTCAAGAATGTCGGCCATCGGTCACCACCAAAGACAAAGCATTCACACATCGCCTTTAATTGGCAAACACGATTATTGTCACCTTATGTTTTATTAAAGGCATAAACATATTAATGGATTATCGCATTTATCAGTTGACTTGGACAAATATCACACTTCTGTTAATTATTTGATTAGTTTAGCTGACTGTTGAAATACCAGAAATACCACATCTATCTATCTATCTATCTATCTATCTATCTATCTATCTATCTATCTATCTATCTATCTATCTATCTATCTATCTATCTATCTATCTATCTATCTATCTATCTATCTATCTATCTATCTATCCTTCCCTACTTCCTTCCTTCTTTCTTTCCTACCTTCCTTATTGTCAATTTAATGTGTTTTTTTCACCTCGATTTTTGGATTGGGAATTTCTTTCTGATTGCGCCTCTTCGTGATCATTGCCTACGTTCACCTTTTATATAGTTGTCTCAAGAATTGCTTTCCTAGACGTCTATGTAATCGTCACATCAAGATATCATTTCCGTGTAATATATACCCCCTTATATCCCACTTTTATTTAGAAAAACTGGGGTTCATATAGGGGTATGCCTATTTTCTTATTTTTGATCCAAAACATACATTGTGTGCAATCGCCTCGTCGGGACGGTTCTAACGGGTACCCACAATCTATGTTTAGAGCAAAAAAAAAAAAAATAACACCAAATCTACTGATTTTTTTTTTTTTTTTTTTTTTTTTTACAACCTGGAAAAATTGTAAAGCACACTGGCGTGTTTTCGTAATGATTAGTAAACGAACATCGCCACTGGCTGCTTTCATATGCGTGGCCTACGTCATGTTACTTGTAAATGTTTTCATTGGGAAATGAAGAACAACAAGAACGACACTCGTTTCAGATGATTGCAACGATAATGTAATTTTTTAGCATTTTTGTTACAGTGCTGGGACCAGGGCGTCTGTTATTGCGACCCAGCCACACCCATCTCTGGAACTCTCGACGTAGACTATCCAGGCAATGCCAATGGACTGTACTTTCCAGAGAATACCTGTATATTATCTCCTAACTGGATAACAATCGATGCAGGTATTATACATACAGGTAGTCCCCAAAACCCCCACTCGAAAAGTAAAGTCAGTAACAGTTGCATTAGGGATCATACAGTTCTACTGCACATGTAATATAGGACAGCAAAACATATAAAACAAAAACAGTAAAACCAATAAGTGGCGCCGCAGGTTTTAGCTTTTGAGCATCTTTTACCCCCTGAATAGTGATAATAATCACCTCATTATGACATTCTTTCCATGTCTGGGCCATATTGCAAATTGCAACAGCAGGGGCGATAAGCTAAATTAACAATAGTACCACTGAATATAGTTCGGCAAATAGGTCACTGTATAGGCGGCAACTTTAATATTCATGTCTGGGCGTGGTAGGCTAGTCCATCTTTTCAAGTAGGGAGATTTTAGAAAAGTCTAACTCAGTCAGCCTAGACTGCCGTCACATATTTACCGTTAAAATCAGATACCTGTATTTTTTCCAATCCAATGAATTAGACAAACTCGTATTTCATTCTTATTTTCTAACGGAAAGGATGTGAGTTGACTCTTTTAACTGTATACTTTTGGCGTTTACCTAAGTCAAAGGTAGACCATACCCAATAACGTATTCATGAGGTAACGTCCATACAGTGACACATTTGCTGAACTATACCTTGATTCCCTGATGTCACACATGTACATGTACATGTGTAACAAGTTTCAGTACCGCAGTACTTTGTGTTCTGGAGATCTGAAGAAGTTCAAAGAATTTTACCATATGCATTTACATGTATGAGAATGGCAACCATCTTGTTCAAGTGAATATTTGTATAAATTTTTCTTCCAAGTCTGAGATGTACATGTATTTTAGCTTTGATTTTGTACTTCAGCTAAATCTTATCATATTGCATGGCGGAAAGTTGACAGTGCACATGTAAAGACTGTAAAAGATATTGACCGGATCAACTCAGCAGCATATGTATACCGAGACTTGGAATGCCACCAAAGCAGTGATTATTACGTGGATTATCACCGAACTAGCCTATACGTTGGGTGATATGAAAGTACGTATAAAAATGTTGTCATTTCTTTAGCCTTTGTTATTTCGATATGAAATTTCATCAAATAATGCAGCAATGTATATGCAGTTATTCCTCTGCAATAACGCATGCATAATACGCACATGTACGTTGCAGCTGTCGTTATATAAACACCATCTAACATTATGCGGCGCAACGTAACGTCGAAGTTTTATTCTTATTTCAAAATCTGTCTTAGTTCAAAGTATTTAACACCCGTTTTGATTGTGTGTGCCCATATTTTATTTAAAACTGTCTTATAAACTGCAACGTACACGGCTTATGTTAGTAAAAATTACGAGGATTTTTATCCAATGAATTTTTCTCTAGAGTCTTGCAAATACCGACTAGAACTGTCAAATGATGCATTTTTGCAAAGTCATTTTTAAAAGTTTATATATACTTACTGCAAGCTCGAAACATATCTATTCTTGACATTGTATCTACTTGTTAGACTTTATGCCAGTCTTTTTTATCATTTCGTTAAACATCGGCCAGAAAAGAAGGTATTGAATTAAGTTTACAAAATAAAATCGACATCTTGCATATTATACGCTAACCTGTTGAATTAAATTTCACCGTATTAGAAGATAAAGTATCAGAATGCCGTATGTTTTCAAGAAATTGTCAATTAATGTTAGAAAATTAAGTTTCATTAACAAATGTCGACCAACTTCCCCAAACTCCCCAAATACACTAACAAAGTAATCCAGGGGTACAGGTGCGCCGGGTCACGTGACGTGACGTCATTACGCTGTCTTGGCATGAACGTCTGACGCCATTGATTTAAAATGACAATGGCATTTAATTACAAAAGGATCAATGTTTATTTGTACAAAATCTCATATCAATCGGTTGACGCAAACTTATTTTACAACATTTCGATCTATACGTACTTTCCGATCGCCCCTCGTACAGTAGTTATCTTCACGAAAAAAGTATAAATGCATCATTTAAAGAGTTAGACATCAAGACATACAGCTGCGTTGTTGGAAAACTTTGTATTTTAAGATAGGCGTTATCTGAGCTCGCCCAGTTTTCCGATGCTGCATCTAATCCATTTATCTATAATGTTTTATAAGCACCTGGATGTCATCAACTATTTTTATGGCTATCACTACGGTTGAGTATTATGAGGATGTTCATTGCTTAATTGTGACAAAGAATGTAGATTCCCGCGATCTGATTTTGATTAGGTTTAACATGTACATGTATGTTGAAACGATATATTATTTTTTTTAATATAATTTTTGGAAAACGTTTGTAACAAAACCTAGGACACTGCAATTTTTTGATGATGATATGCAACATTATTTGCGCACAAAATTTGCATATTGCCGAATCTTACATAGCAGTGCGTATGTAATCCTGTCTCTACATCTGTACCTTACTCCCACACCCACTCTTTCTCTCGCTCTCGTACTCTCTCTCTCTCTCTCTCTCTCTCTCTCTCTCTGCTATTTTTATTCAATTTCAAGATCCTTGATGCCAATGGGCACCATAATGTTCGCATTTAAAAATATAATAAATCCGTAAATAAATGCTTGTATGTTATCATATTTTAGTTAAGTTTAGGTAACTGAGTGGCCACCTATTGAGAAAATAGCTGCTCATTCGGCTTACGAAATGTTTTCGTGGCATAAGTACGTTATTGTTAGTTTCCCACCTTGGTTTTTGGAGTGGGAATCTTTTTCTGGTTGCGCCTTTTCCTGATCGCTGCATACTTGTACCTTTTTTGCATCTATGCTCTTAATTGTCTTTATCTGCCCTTCTTTTATTTTTTCTTTAATTGTTTTCTTTCTTTCCGTTCTTTCTTTATTCACATACAACACTTTACGTGTGTACAAGAAATGCTGTTTTTTTTTATTAAAATAGCAAGTATTTTACCATATTTTACATGTACATGTACACTGCCTTCAGTTGAAACTCGCGAAAACCAAAAATCACAAAGCCGATTTTTTTACGAATTGGAATTTCTGCTATCAATTTGTTAGTACTGTTGCAATTTAATATTATATCATATCTCGAGTCAAGATCGGGTTAACGTGATTGTTTTACGATATTCTACTCGATTGGACTGAATGGACAAAACTTTTGACACGTACCGCGTGCCAATTGATTATTCTCGTTCTTGTCAAAACGAACTCTCGACCAAGTGGCAAAATTGGAGATATTTCATTCCATAAAATATACTTAAGGAATAAAGAAACGCAACAAACGCTTTGGGTTACTAAAAACATGCTTTGTAATGCAAGTCTGTGGTATAACTGAGCTTCTCATATGAAAGCAATATCTAAACGTCAAATTGCAACAGATTGAGCCACAATGTCGGTTACGTATGCTTAATGACGTACGCGTAACCACACTGACATACAGTAGCACATCATGTAACCATGGTCAGTAAATGTCAAATTTGAAACCAAAACCAAAATTTTGTTTCCAAAACCCCTAAAAGTAATTGCAGATGTAACCATTGATCAGTTGGTAACATATGGTTATGTAATGGGACGTTTAACGTCACCAACGTCAATCGATAAAATGAGTCAAAAACAAGTAAAATTTCCTTCAGCATGCGTTATATTCAATAAAATGATTATTTACGCAAACATTATGACCTTTGTTCTTCAGACGTCCATAAAACGTCCATTTTAACGTCAAAATCCAATATCCTGTACTTTAAAGACTCTCATTATGTTTATCAAATTTTCTGATTTAAAAAATGAGCAATTGCCAAACGTTTGATTACAGTGCGTAAATCGAGTGTTTACTCAAAGCATATAACCCGTTTCACTCCTTTACATAACGTGATATTCTGTTTAACGAACGTCAAAACAAACGCTCCGATGATCCATTTCTACGGTACCTGTGACGTCACTGTCGATAAAAAAGCACGTCGTGTCGTATTTTGGTTCGGTATACACCGTTTAGGTACAAATAGCAAAAATCGAATAATTTAAATGACGTTAATTACTCATTTTTCGTTATTGTAAACTTCAGCATTCCTTAAACAATATTTAACGCAACATGGGACGGCACCTAAGTATACAATGATCATAGTCTTTATTGCACATTATCAAGTCGACGTCACGTAACCCACATGCAAAGAATTTGTCATCTTCCCCTTCGCCCCGACGTTTACGTCACAGTTTGCGTTTTTCATTGTTTTTGACGTTTTGTCGTTAATTTTGTCAATAAAATGACGTTTTCTCATTTCATCACGTGCAAAAAGCAGTCAGTAGGTCATTACATAAAAGGATTTAATCAAAACGTCAAATAAGTACGTAAAAGTTGAAATTTAGTGTGTTGCGTATCTTAATTCCTTAAGTATAGTTGTTTTCACATAGTAATCACCATGATTCGAATACTCTTTCTTTCAGGTAGATAAGTTCCAGGCAGTTCTTGCCCTCGGTACACAGGGTGGTGTATCAGAAACCTACCTTATCTACTTGTACCAATCAGTAGGAAATGTACCTGATTCGGATCCGAAAAAGGTTGGGACAACAAAGCTGAATCTGTTCCATTTTTATAATCGGTCTGGATACTAATGTCCTGACCAACACATTTTACAAAATGTATGTTCATACCATAGGTCAATAATCATTGATCATACATGTATACTGTAAGTATAGGGGTGTTTGTCAGTCAATAAATTGTACGCTTATTCATCTGACAGTACAAGAACGCAGCGGAGGTCGATATCGCACCTGCATCGGGCAAAATAATTAAACATGTGAAATATAGGTCAAGAGCACCAGGTCAATGTGTGCGCTTAAAGGGCATGTCAAGGACAATTACTATGCAAGGTTTCACATTCTCAGCTACCTTAGGTGTAGAGACAATCAAACTGTGACATAGAAAGTTAATAAAGTCGATGGACTGTAAAATGTAGGTCAAGGGCAAACGGTCTAGGTGTGTTTTTGACGGGTCGATCAAGGCCAATTTGTATGCAAGGTTTCACACTCACAGCTATCACGGGAGCAGAGAAAACCAAACTCTGATGTAAAACTTAACGATGTTAATGGACCATGAAATGAGCCGCCTCATGGGAAAACCAACAATTAGCATATGCGGAAACAAAGGCACAGATCAGTTTCGCGGTAACCGCGAAGCTGACCAGCGCCTTTGTTTTCGCAACACAGATATTACAATTCCTCTACTTCCTAAATACGAAATTTCATGCTTCTAGCTGTTTTCTATCACTGCACAGACAGGTTTGTGTCGGACCTGTTCGTAAACCACATTGTTGGTTTTCCCACGAGACGGCTCAAATATAGGTCAAGGGCACCGGGTCAGGTTGCATATTTGAAGGGCATGTCAAGGACAATTATTAGGCAAGGTTTTCACTTTCGCAGGTATCACTGTTGCAGAGAACACAAAACTTCGAAGTAAAAATTAACAAAGTCAATGGACCGTGAAATATAGGTCAGGGGTACTGGGTCAAGATGCTTCTTTTTGTTTTATATCTTGGTGTTTAAAAAAATTCTTTTTGTTTTATGTCTTGGTGTTTAAAATTTTTTTGTGCTGTTGGCGCCTTATGTATGTTTAAGTGAAGGTAACTGAGTGGCCACCTATTGGGAAAATAGCTGCTTATTCGGCTTACGATATGTTTCATGGTATAAGTACCTGATTGTTAGTTTGTTTTTCCCCACCTCGGTTTTTGGAGTGGGAATCTTTTTCTGATTGCGCCTTTTCCTGATCTTTGCCTACTTGTACCTTTCTTTGAAGGATATGTCAAGGACAAATACTATGCAAGGTTTCATACTCGGGGCTATCACTGATACATAGAAACCCAAACTTCCACGTAACTTCGACATAAAAATTAACAAAGTCAACGGACCGTGAAATATAGGTCAAGAGCACAGGGTGAAGGTACATGCTTGATGGTTATGTCAATGGCAATTACTAAGCAAGGTTTCACTCTCACGGCTATCACTGATGCAGAGAAAACCAAACTTTGACATAACTTTGACGTAAAAATTAACAAAGTCATTGGACCGTGAAATATAGTTCAAGGGCACCGGGTCAAGGTGCATGCTTGAAGGTTATGTGAAGGACAATTACTATATAGGTTTTACTCTCAGGGCTATCACTGATGCAGAGAAAACCAAACTTTGACATAACTTTGACGTAAAAAATAAAAAAGTCAGTGGGCCGTGAAATATAGATCAAGGGCACTGGATCAAGGTGCATGCTTAAAAGGTATGCTTGAAGGTTATGTGAAGGACAATTACTGTATAGGTTTCATTCTTAGGGCTATCACTGATGCAGAGAAAACTAAACTTTGACATAACGTTGACATAAATATCAAACAAGTCAACGGACCGTGAAATATAGGTCAAGGGCACTAGGTCAAGGTGCATGCTTGAAGGTTATGTCAATGACAATTACTATGCAAGGTTTCACTCTCTAGGCTATCAATGATGCAGAGAAAATAAAACTTTGACATAACTTTGACGTAAAAATTAACAAAGTCAGTGGACCGTGAAATATAGATAAAGGGCACTAGATCAAGGTGCATGCTTAAAAGTTATGTCAAGGACAATTACTATGCAAGGTATCATACACACGGTTATCACTGATGTAGAGAAAAGCAAACAACGACGTAAAATTAACAAAGTCAATGGACCGTGAAATATAGGTCAAGAGCACTGGGTCAAAGTATATGCTTGAAGGGAATGTCAAGGACAATAACTATGCAAGGTTTCACACTCGCAGCTATCACTGATGCAGAGAAAACCAAACTTTGACGGAAATTGTCAAACTTCGACATAAATGTTGACGGACTGATTGACGCACGGACGGACGAACGGACGAACAAACGCACGGACGGACGGAAATTTGGACTCCTATATCGCACATTGCTATAAACAGGTTCGATAATAATAGCTGTGCTTCCACTAATCCGACCGACTCTGTTTTTGCGCCGACCCTGCAGATTTTAATGCCAATAAAAATAAAATTCAAATATTTTCATGCCGACCGACCCTCAACATTTGAGTGGAAAGCATAATTTCAACAATACTAGTTTAACTCACTTTATTTAGCTTCCTACATGTTTTAAACTTCATCCCCTGTTTGTTTCGAGTACTTGGGATTAATATTAGCATGTTTTACCTTTTTTCCCATTTTCAAGAAAGAAAAAAATACACACACAATAAAAAGATTTTCCGGCCTACCGACTCTACCCCGTTATCGGCCTGTTAGTGGAATTAGACATTTCCAACTTAATCCGATATTGATATTGGAGTTTGACATTGGAGTTCGGATATTTCTTTCGAGGGATATTCTCAGGAACAACATGTAAACTAATAGATGTTAGCCATTGTATACAAACATGTTCATGTATACACTCGGGATCTATCGGGTATTCGCTTATTGATGCGCCATGCTGTGTTAAGAAATAAGATTGCGGCATTTGTATGCGTTGGCGAGATCATAACAAATGTGTTAGTCCACATCTTTTCAGCGGCCCTCCCGGGGTGGAGGCATTATATCAGGTTTGAAAACTTGTACAGATGCACACCACCGCATGCGTTACTAGACATTTCTATTCCTACTTGCTAACAAAATGACGATAGCGAGTATCAGAACCAGTGAAGCTATTTCGCCATTGCTTTTTCGTGTTTGGTCGGCAAATGATTTACCGACAACGCATAAACGCCGGTCCTGGTAGGACTGTTCATGGTCTCAATATTGTTTGAAACTTTATATTATAATCAATTTCAACGTAGAAAACATGTCCGTACATGAACATGCATATCTTTATTATTATTAACATCTTACAAACAAGACAGTTGATTTTGTTATTCATTTAACGCGCGGCGAAGACCACAAAGTGATATATTATGCTTTGCTTACATGTACGCATGTTACATTGTAGTGTTTTGTCACGGCTCAACACCAGGCGCAAGAGACTGACTAGTGTTCAGATGGCTTTACCAGATATATATTTTTTCCATGAACTGTATTTTTTCAGTTCCTGTGTCAAAAGATAATGTTATATATGAGGGTACCATGTAAGTAGGAGGAACCTTTTCAAGCCAGTTTTTTCCAGACGAAGATGCGCCTACCTGTTTTAATAATGGGTCCCGTCTTGATAAAACCGGATTTTTGCCTAGGCGAAAACAAAGACGCAGATCAGCTTCGCAGCAGCTGCAAAGCTGATCAGCGACTTTGTGTTCGCTACGCGGATAATGCAATTTCTCCTCTTTCTAAATCTAAAATTTCCCGTTTCTAGTCATATTCTGTGCTTGTACAGCTCGGGTCGTATCAGACCTGGTCGGAAGCCCCGAAGACCGGGTTTTTCGCGTCGCGGCTCAATTATTCGAAACAACTGGAATTATGTATGCCAACATTAAATCGCACCATAGCAGTACAAGTTATCAGAGATTTTTAAGAATTTTAATGAAGGGTTTTCTCATTACGTGCCCCAACCTCATCGACACTGAATGCCACTTTGGTATATGTATTTTATGAATGTGAAAACCACACTGTCTGACAAAAAGGATTGACGGATGAAGGGTGTAGGACACACGTAGAAATAAACAAAAACAGTGAAAATTTAATGCACTCTGGAAACATTTATTTCAAATAAACTTAAATTGCAACACTATAAAAGTATGAATTCATGTTGTTGACGAGCGCATATCAGTCTGCGTTAAAAGCGCTGTTGACGAAGAATTATTGTAAATCAAGGGAAAGTGTAATTGTAAATTTTACCCACAAATAAAATGGGTGCTCTATATAAATTGCAATATGATATACGAAACCATATTATGCATTTCTGTTCCCGCAAATCCATAATTCTGTCGAAGATTCATTACGTAAAACCATCATTCCGCTAAAGGCTCACAGGGTGCGCTTATAGGATGGCCATGCTCCGGCGTCCGTCCGTCCGTTGTCCGTCCGTCGTAGTCTACAATTTCAAAGATCTCCTTCTCTGAAACCACACGGCCAATCAAAGCTAAACTTCATGTGGAACATTCTTAGAAAGGGGGAACGAAAGTTTATATTTGGTCTAGGTCACATGATCATGATTGTCGCTATGGCTGTAGAAAGCAAAAAAAAAAAAAAAAAAAAAAAAAAAAAAAAAAAAAATCACATTTTGTCCATAAGCAACAGAAGCAATGCTCAGGAAATCCAAATGCTTGCTTTAACATGTTCAGTACTTGTTTATATTTTGAAATGGAAACGTTTGAAGGACAAAGGCGGGTGATTCAAAAGACAGCATCTCACAAAATACTGAAATTTGGTCTGTCAATTTTGTGGAGTTTTAAGATCATTTTAATTATGAATAAAATTAATAAAATGTAAGTGGCTAGAACTTTTTTCTAGTATATTTTGAAGCGCGTTTCGCATGTCATAACATCATAATGTAGGATAGAAGACCAATTGAAAATGGAGGCAACGTCCTGACACGACCATAGCTGTTGGCTTGTGCGTGAAAAACAAACCAAGCAAACAGAACTAACAAAACTTCCGCATACAGTTTTCCTTTATGTTTTCTTAACATAGATCGTTACAAGTACATGTGTATGAATGCATCGTGTTTTAATTATTTCAAGAAGAAAAAAAAAATAAGTCGACTAACTCCAATTTTCTGTCTTTTTGGTAAATCCCTGCTAGTGCCATTGTTGTTTTGTTGTTGTTTCGTAGAGCTCCGCCGTTGACTTTTATGCGATCTGGATAACCAAGAATTTTTGAGCGAAAAAAGTTGTCACTAAAATTCTAAAAGTTTGGGTGCAACTTAACTCATTTGTGTTAACTCCTTCATCAGTGCCGGAATATAATTGTCTACGCATATACGACCGCCGCAAGAAAGAATTGTTAAATTTGTGTGTCCGGATAGCTCACTCAGCGGTGTCGTTGGCCTCTGACTACCTATAATAGGGGTCGAATACCATTGGCGACGCCAGTAAAATGTTGATAATTGATAAACCTATCAAATTGTTCCTTCATCGGCATATTTCAATGGTTCGATTGTCACTTTCCGGGCACGATGTTTTCACGGGGTATTTCTCGACCGAACATCGAGAACTGCTGTGCCTCCAAAATAAGATCTGTGTACAATATTTTAAAAACTTCAGATACCTTCAGAAGAACTTATAAAACATGGTACGAAAGTTATCAAACACATTTGATCGTGTACAGGTACTAGAAGTATATGGTTATCACCAACTACGTTGGACAGCCTTGATATACCCCCCAGAAATCGATTAAAGTTTCTCGTATATCCTATATCGTATCTCAGACTAAGTTGGAAATGTCTACTAATGATATTTCTATTTTACGCCTAAGTACGTGTACTTAGTCAGAAAAGAAACGCAAAGTTTTTATTTTTATTTTTTTCTCGAAAGTATACAATTTTCAGAATCTAAATTACACCAAGGATTGCCATTCACATGAGAGTTTCACAATTAAGTTTCGTTTCGATTTGAAAGCGGGTGTAATCATTAGGGCGAAAACTTTTAAAATCAACATTTTCTCCAAAAAACACAACCGAGAGATTAATTGAATAAAATGTTGCTTTGAGTATGATAATTGTATTCAAGCAAATCATAAAAAACACAAAATTGATTTAATTTCATTAAAAGCAAAATTTTATTGATATTTTCAAAAATGCGTTTTATGAAAAATAACAAACTCTTTCGAAATTCGGCTTTTTTGGTCTCCTTTTTTGGTAAATTATGTCCCTTTTTCAATAAAATAATGTTAGTTAACATAAATGTGACTTTCTTAAAGCTTACTCTCATCTAAAATTTATGATTATTTTTCAGAACTTCCGGTTGATTGATAAACGTTTCTTTTGGTGATTGAATCAAGGTTAAGACAATGATTTAGAAGTTGAAACCATGGGAGTTTACTACAGTATACGACGTTAATTTAAAATAATTTGCAACTTGCTACTTCCCCGAATTCAATTTTTAGACGCTCTTAAAAATTTTCAAATTGTTGTCAAAATGTAAGGTGCGTTTCATTTTATGAATAGTATACAGCTGTGCTTTAGACAGTATTGTTTTTCTGAAAGACGTTTTTATTCATATCATTTGCAGCCAAGCCCGATTTTTATTTTCAACAAAATTTTTTAAAGTGAACCACATTGGCCATCGTTTTGAGCATTTTAGCCACTTATTCATGTTTTTGACTATAGCAGCCAAAGTTAGTCTGAGTGACTCACAAACTCAATTCTGATTAACAAAAAGCAATGAGAAAATGGCTATGGTTTAAGAAAACAAAGATAACATAAAAGGTTTTAAAGGATTAAGAAAGAGTATTCATCACCTCAAATTATTGCGACTTTTTGTTTATGGGTTCTCATTATTGACACAGAAAAACATAATGTTTCCGTGTTCGCTAAATGTGAAATTCAATTTGCTGGTAGGAGACAGGTTATTCTTTTTTACCTGTAAATTTGAAATGGCTGTCTTTCAAATTGTACAAGTTATGGCAGAAAATATACGTTTTGCGTTTCTTTATGTACTGAGTATATTTTTAATTAATTATGTAAGGCACATTGAAACAAAACATGAAAGGACCTCTGACGGTGGTAATGGGAGCCATAATGTATAGCTGCCTCAGATTTTGATAAAAATAAATGTTGGTCAAATGCTTCTGTTTTTGTATACATGTTTGCTGGTAGTCCATAGTTTATGATATTGGATTGAGGTTCTTGTTTCAAAAGAAGTACTGCTTTATTTTTTGGTTAAAATGGGCATATTTTGTATTAAACATAAAGAAAAATAGAAAAGTATTTATTTGACATTGTTCCCCCCCCCCGAGTCCCAAGAAATCCCTTTGCATATGAATGTATTGTCATATTATACATAATATATGTGAATGGCGTTCTGGGACTCGGGGGGGGGGGGGAACAGTATCCTACAGCCCAAAATGTTATCTCAGTACTAGAGCCCAATTGTGTGAAATTGTTTTTAACTTAAAATAAAAAAGAAAACAAAACAGCAGTTAGGTTGTATGCCATATATAAAGTACAAAAAATGGATATATACATTTGTTTCCAAAATTAACCCAAATCTTCTTGATTTATAACCACTTTTTATGTTCCATTCCCCAGAAAATGAGGGTACTGTACATTCTGTGGAACAAACTTTTGTAATCATTCTATACTAATATTGTCCACTTGTTTACACGGCCAATAACCTCTTGCACCACAAACAATTACATTGGTGGACTGTTTTCCTATTTTGTTTTTAAAAAATGTATTAACTTCCAAATCAACAACTTTTCAGTCAGGTCGGTACGATGCCACCACTGTCTAGGTATTAGCCAGCACCATGGGAACTTAAAATGTCTTTGTCCTTGGTACAATACAGCAACATAAAGTTTCAAATCACCAACTTTTAAGGGTGTTTACACAATTTTCCATTCATTCTCATAAAATTTTTGCTTATTATATCACGTTAGGCATGAAAACAAGAAGCTTTCAGTTCTTTAATGAAAGTGATTCTAAATAGAGGCCCTGGGTTTGATCCAATCGTGGGGAGCCGTGCTTGCCTGAGACACACTAACCCCCAGAGTACACTGAAAAAAAGTTATAAGAGGCCACTTTTCAAACTCATTTTTAATTTATAAGCCATGTTCAAAATTGAATGATTTTTTTTTTTGTCTAAAGACGTGTCTTTCAAGTAAGTAAAGTTGCAAAGTGTGCAGAAATAATTTTCTTTCACTAAACACGTTTTTCGCGTAAAAGTGCAAAAAATAATGTTTTTGAAACCAAAATAGGGTATAGCGCAAATTTATTGAAATGAGGAACGGGTGTCATCAAAGGAGCCATTCCTGTTTGGAAAAACATCAAACATTCGAATTTTCTCAATTTGTAGATTTTTTACGCATTTTTAAAAAAATCGCTATTTTTCGAAATTTTTGGAAAAATCAACAATGTGCCTCTTAAACATGTTAATCCCTGTTAAAAAGGTACAAGTAGGCAAAGATCAGGAAAAGGCGCAATCAGAAAAAGATTCCAACCCCAAAAACCGAGGTGGGAAAAAACCAAACTAACAATCAGGTACTCATACCATGAAACATATCGTAAGCCGAATGAGCAGCTATTTTCCCAATAGGTGGCCACTCAGTTACCTTAACTTAACTAAAGATATGAAAACATACATAAGGCGCCAACAGCACAAAAAATATACACCAAGACATAAAACAAAAAGAACCACCACAGAAGTATCGACTTGGAACGATCAGTAACACAAAGTTACTGGCGGGCTTAAACCGGTTTTACATGGCCATAACCTCACCCTCAGCTTCAAGTATTAAACTGAATATTAAACTGATCGCTGAAAATTTCAGTGCCGTGCTGCTGCTAATAATGCAACTGGAGAAGAACAAAGTTTGTATGCAAATTGCATACAAAAAGCTGAATTCCTGTTATTCATGTTGCTGTCTTCTTGCATTTACAAAACTGAAACTAAAATTCTTATTGCAGCAACACATTTAACATGATTTTATCATACACCATAGCAGTCAATAACACTTTTAAATAAATTAAAATGTAAAGCACAACGTCGTTATATGACATTTAATTTGGTGTGAATAAAGTGTGATTTTTTAAATGATTTGTGAAATGAGGGTACCTTTACTCATGCTTCGTCTGTGTGACAAGTATCACACATTTTTGAATGCAGAAACTCACAGAGCCACTGTTAGACATTGGTTTATTCATGTGATCATGAATCGTAATTGATCGGCTTTTACTTCCTAAACTAGAAGGAAAAAATTATAAGGCGGCCTCTTATAACTTTTTTCAGTGTACTGGGTACAAGAAGTAATACGTGGCTCAATCCCCAAATGACTGAAAAACTGTTCCTATTAAAGGATGCTCGGCCATAATCTAATCGAATCAAAAATAACGTTTATGATTATAATCACTTCAACACAACCATTATACTGAAACGAGACACATGTAAGACAAGCCAAGTTCTGTTTGCGGGTGCGCCTGGAGTTTTTTTCTCTGGGTTCTCAACTTCTCATGTTTTCGTCCACCTACTGATTGGTCAATCCTATACAAGCTGAAATAATCTTGAAAGGGACATTAAAGTGAATCAGAAAAATTAATACATTGAAGGCCGTGTTGTAACAGGTTTATACAGGTAAATAAATATTCATGCAAGGTTGCTCAGTGTGACCAAGTTTTGTCACAATGGGCCGTGTCTGGAGAAAATGTTTTTGGTTAAGATCAAACTCTAAACAAGCTGTGCAAGACATAGAAGATGGATTGAAGTTTTGTTAGTTAATGACACAATTCTGAGTAACTGACTGGTCGTCGCTGATCTGTGTATAAGGTTTTGCATATAACAGATAGCAGGTTTTCTAACGAGTTAACAGTACCTTGTATAATGTTTGGTAGTACTTAGACAATAATATTATACAGGTAACTGCTAAAGGTTTGTACCCAAAATGTTGACGTTGTAATATTTCAATTTTATTTCAATGGCATTATGAATGTTTATTGCACTTTACACAGTGTTGCATGCACAAAATATGATACAATAGTGGAATTAAAGGACTACAAGCAAAGAAAAGCGGAAACAAAATTTTTCTCAGATATGAAATTTTGACCCCCACCCCTGCTAAAGTCGCCTTTTTTACACTATGGAGGAAATAGTCAAAACTTTTAATAGTTATAGGTCCAGTATACATTGGGTTTTTGCCATAATTATGAAATACCACCACCAGAACCTTTGTTATGGTATTTTGAAAACGAGGCATAAAACCCCCAAGAATGTCACAGATTCTTCATTTTCAGTGACCTTGCATTTGTTTCTCTCTCGTAACTTCCAATGTAATTCAGAAAGCGCGACTTGTATTTCACTATCTACGTTTTCTCGCGAATGATAGAACGCTTTTCGTAGTTTTGTGGGTGCCACACTAACTATTAATTGTAACTATTTTTGCTATTTGAATGCAATTTCAGGGGTATGTTCTTGGATATTATCCTGCGGCTAATAGGCGCTTTGCCAGGGTTTGCCCTAGTGGTACCACAGACACGCTAGCACCTTCATCCGACTTCGTCTCGAATTCTAATAGAAAATGTGGACATCCTGGAATCTTTGTTTTTAAAACCACTGAAGGTATATTTATGCCGACAAAATGGCTGTACAGGTCCGTTTAATAAGTAAACTGCATATCGATTAGTACAATATAGAGAATATTTACTTTTTTTGAGTTGAATACCAAATATATTTCATCGAGTGAGTTGAAAACATCAAAATTTTCACGAGTGCGTAGCACGAGTGAAAATTTAGATCTTTTCAAGTCACGAGATGAAATATATTTGGTATTTACCGATAAAAAGTAAATTTTCTTTTTATTTTATACAATACACGGGTATTTTCCTATTCACAAAGCAGGCGGTGAAAATGCAAAGACCAAAAATTTTTGAAAACACAAAAAATTTTGGTACCACATTGTTCCTAACGTTCTAACTAAGGAAATGAATACCCACACTTTATGTTTTCGTTCGTAAATAACGGAGTTATAGGCATTTGAATTTCTGAAGTGAGGCACATTTAATGACGTCAAGTGAATGGAAACGTCAGAAGTAATCCAAACTCTACAGTGAAAATATCGGTTGATATCAATCACTAGTGAAAATATCAATATCAATTTTGCAGTGAAAATATCACTTTTATCCATTTTTGATATACATTAATTTCACTGCTAAGTATAAAATAAAATAACTTATTGCATGCCTGAACAGGAACTTGAATCTTCGCCGACTTGTAAGAATTTTACTGGGTGCATGCAGATATAATTAGATTAAGCTATGTTGATATTGATACACCGAAATATGCACTGAGTGTAATATTTGAGAAACAGCTCAATAATTGTTCTAAATCATAAATATTATAGTATGATAAGTTAAATAACATGACAGCTGGAACACAAATATTTTAACATTAATTATTTCGTCCCGTCTTAGTGTACATATTATAAAGTAATACCCTTTACCGAAATTGATCACATGTTTTCGTTATTTACGTCGGAAAACTGAATTATAAACTTCGCAAAATTATTGAAGTTTTAATTATTATATAATCACGATAACCTTTCCTGCACGAATTGCATCTCAAAAGAATTTAAATCTACTTTGTTACAGAGTCTGATGCTTGTACGAACGACCTGACAGCATGCGGTAAGTCATTTCGTTCTCTTCTTGTTTATCACACCAAAACGAAACGGACGCTAGTATGTACATAAAATATATAAAAGCCTACTAAAATGTTTATCTAATTATGTCGTTCATAACACGTACTGACTAAGGCAAAACTACCTATGTTCACAAGCTTATACGATTTTTTTTAATTCTTGTACCATGAACTTTGTGAAATATGAAGAAATAAACAAAACCGGTGATTGAAAAACGCGTTTTGACGTCCATGCATTTTTGCTCTAGGATTTAACGGTTTTGTTGGAAGATATATCGAAATCAAGACCGGATAGGTATTGATTACTTTGTGTTTTCATATGTAGGACACCAATATCACTCAAATGCAAAACTTAAACAAAATTCTACCGTGAAGTCAACTACGTACAATTTAAAAGATTGTTTCACTTGTACACCACCTTTCAGTTGATAACGCTGGTGTAAACAAGAACTGCAACCAGTCAAGTGTACCAGTAGATACGTGTACAGGCAAGTAGCTGAGCTCTTGGTACAGGTAATAACGAATACAGAGGAGAGCTTAAACACGAAAGAATGAAATACCTTTGTTTTACTTACTGTTGTATTGAAAAATCCGTTTGCTTAGATGAATCACATAGATAAGTTACCATAAATAAAGATAAATATAAATGAAATTTCTCCTGATGCTTCAAAAATGAAAATGGACTCACCAATATAATAATGGTGGGTGTGTACACAAATTGTATGAACTGTATAATGGTAATACGTACTATATTTGAACAAAAAACACTCTGTTCGAATGCCGCATCTACCTTGTATTCAACAATTTTCAGAGTCTTATAGATGTTACCTGGACGAAAACGATCCAACACAAGTAACTTTAATAATTGCTCTAAAATGGTACAAGTTTGGCACACTCACAGCTCTAGATTACTCGGATTTTGTTGCTGAGGATGAAACAAATCCAACCGGACCTCAGACGTTAGTCTCAACGCCACCTAAATGTACTAAATCCCTCGCCAACCCAGGACTGTCAACTGCCTCTGACACGTACAGCGTTACCATGGCACTGGCAACATCGGAATGTGGAGTAGAAATTGTAAGTTGTTTAAACTTGTCCGTAGACAAACCGTGATTGTTATACTTTAAAGTCAACACACGCCACTGCAATTGTTCTTTTCTGACAGGTATTAGGCAGAAATTAGTAAAGTCAAATGCGTTCGTATGCAGAAGGCAGAATCTATTAATCTGGGCAGTTCTGCATTGATTTTCAAATGGTTTCTCTTGAGGCCATGTCCCTTACAAGCAAAAATAAGACTAATTGCGTAACTGTAACTGACCAACATAAATTACCAAAATTACCGCATTTGTCATTACATTGCAAATAAGTCCTGTTATAGAAAGTTAACGTTTCTTGACAGTTCATGTAACGCTTTGGTCAACCCACATTGCATTAGAGAAAATAGTTCTGAAAATGGGCATGCTTTCCTGTCGGTGATTTATTTTTACAGAATATAGCTGAAGAAACTTTGAGTTTTGCGTTCAAAATCTATGAGGCGCTCCACGAGGAGGAAGATAGAGACGGCGACCTTATTCTGTACGGAACATGTCACTTTAATGGACTGCGAAATGAGGTGTCTGCTAACATCATAAATGAGTATGTTCATTAGCTCAACGACTTCCAAGCAATTTGAAATTTTAAATTGACAATTTTGATTGCCTTTTCATTTTACATTTACTTACTGCACAACACTTCAGAATTTCAAACATCTATTCCTATTTGCCAACGAAAACGCAAAGCGTGTGTACTCCTTTTCTTATTTAGAACATAACGATCATTTTGGTACCTACATGAAGTGAACCGTATGTACAAATGTATATTTCATCCGTGGATTATCCAATCATTTAATATATACTACAAGACTTAAGTTTAGCATTTTTTCTATCCATCATTATTTTCAAAATCAAAGGTTTGAAAACTTTTGATACACTTTTAATATGTCAAATGGTGCTCAAATCCATGTTTCGAGACAAGTTTGTGTGATTTTCTTACGTCCACGAGTTGCTACGTTATGTTGAAAAGAATCATACAAATTACGTGCCCAGCATTCCACGTACATAACATGTTATCAATCGTTACCTTGTTTGTTTGGTAAAAATGCCATAAGAAATAAGAAGGTACAGGTAGGCATGATCAGGAAATGGCGCTATCAGAAAGAAATTCCCACTCCACCAACCGAGGAGTGGGAAAAAACTAAAATGACAGTTAAGAAAACATATCGTAAGCCAAGTGAGCAGCTATTTCCCCATGACCGGAATGACATTTGTAAAATTCCATTAGGGGACGCCGTCATGGCTTGACGTTGAACCAACGTAACACGAAGATCAATATGCTTAGTGCAAATATGAAGAATTGGGAACCAATCGAATTTTTTAAGCTTGCGAGAGTACGATACATTCTCCTAGAACCACGGTCCATCAGCTGACAATGTCAAAACCCGACATCATGACGGCTATTATGACTAAGAGCAATGACAATTTGACGTCATAGTGACGTTATCGTTTTCTAGGCAGTCTACGAATTTCAGGCTTGATAATTGAAGGCGTAGAAAGATGATTTGTATCGAAACAGCTGACGGGAAACAACCGCCGTGTTGCGAACACGGTGAATATTGCCGATAGGTTTTCGGTCCTGTAAACGTTAAAAGTAAACGTGCAAGACTACTTGAACATATCACATCAAACCGTTTAGGCCTACTTAGCCAAAGTTTCTCATACAAAAAGCGAGATCGCACGTCATTTCCGCAAATAAACACTTGGAGAAAAGGAAGTTAGTTACGTCATACATCGGGGACGTTACCTGATACCAAAATGGAACCAATTCTCTACGATCATGGTACAGTACTCTTTTTGAGCACAAGATGTTAAATGGCTGTTTTGGGAATAAACAGTTAACTTTTCAGATGCCGCGAAACAATGTAAGCCTGCCAGTAATTTTGTGTTACTGATCGATCCAAGGCGATACTTCTGTGGTGGTTCTTTTTTGTTTCATGTCTTGGTGATTAAAGTTTCGTGCTGTTGGCGCCTTATGTATTTTTTCATATTTTTAGTAAAGTTTAGGTAACTGAGTAGCCACCTATTGGGAAAATAGCTGCTCATTCGGCTTACGATATGTTTTCATGATATAAGTACCTGCTTGTTAATTTAGTTTTTTTTCCACCTCGGTTTTTGGAGTGGGAGTCTTTTTCTGATTGCGCCTTTTCCTGATCGTTACCTACTTGTACCTTTTTGAGGTGACACCCCTGTAAACTTTGACGCAGCGCAATTGCGTCAGGAAAAGATGGCTCTCCGGTAAAACGTGCAAACTGTGGTTCCTTAAGGTTTGAATATTGATGGATCAAAGAGTTTGTTTCAGTTCATCTTCATTCCAATTTGCAATTTGGAAATCAATTAAAATGCTAAACTTAAGTCTCAGAGTTTCACTTCACTCATGAAATAAATGCTATATTCATTCAACATAATCATTTAAATATCCTCTATATTTTAAGTTTGCCTATAATTATAAAATTCGTCCTGTGACATATAATATGAGCACTGATATATCATAGAAATGTTCTATAACTACTGATAATTAAATAAGATATGCGTTATGACAGCGTCGTGAAACTGACTGGCGACTTACGAAAACGCTCACTATAAGGTTTTGGAATGTAAAACAATGGTTCTCATCCTACACAGTCATCAGGATCACGGGACATGCGTCGAGTTTTCCCGGTTAAAATGTACGAATATATGCCTTTGATTTGAAGCAGTAAAAGGATTGCCTCTGCGCATATATTTTAAATTTCAACATTCTAATCATTACCAGTTGTTGTTGAGTCCACTTTGTGTCTTCTCGAGAACCAGAGGACCAAAACAAAGGTCATGTTGGTGAATGTAAAAACGTAAACCTGACCTCGAGTTCTCACATAATGTTTATTATCACTGTGCACTATCTGTATCTACCAATTTTAAGGTCACAGGCTACTGTGAAAACTTTTGAAAACTTTCTGGAAAATCCAATGATTCCACTTTTTTGCATTAAAAAGCCAATAAACCCATATTGCCATTTTCATTTAATAGGTCAGGGTCAGCCCAAAGTCATGATTTATACAAACTATGATGGTTGGATTTCCCGCTGTTACATACGAAATTTCATTGAAATCAATTCACCCGTTCCAGAGCAGATGCTTTTTATGATTTTTACCATATATGGGCATGGCGGTCATCTAGGTCATGTGACCTAAGTCATTTATACATACTTTGGTTCCTTCTTTCTTAATATAAATTTTACTAACTTAAAGTATAAAATTTAGCTTTGACAGGTCAAGTGGTTTTTGAGAAAAATAGACTTTACCTTTCATGTGTAATGGGCATTTGGCCAGTGTCTAGAAATTACGTTGACCTTGAATATTCAGATAACTTCATCTTCTCATCTACCAATTTTCAGGTCACAGGCTGAAAAATCCAATGCTTTTCATTTTTGTTCACTGAAAAACCTATGGCACCAAATTTAATATTCTCGTAAAATAGGTTAAGGTGAAGCCAAGTTTATGATTCATACAAAGAATGATGAGCCAGAGTCCCAGATGATACGTTCCAAGTTTGATTAAAATCATGTCTCAGACAAGAAGATTGTTTTATTTTTTTACCATATATGGATATACGAGTATGGGCGTAGCGGCCATCTGGGTTATGTGACCTGGACCATTTATACAATTTTGTTTCCTGCTTTCTTAGAATGCTCTACATGACGTTTGGGTTTGATTGGCTGTGTAGTGTCCTAGGAGATATTTGAATATTGTGGACAACAACGCCGACAATGGAATCCGGAGCATGGGTATATTGTAAGCTCACCGTTATCCTTTTGAGCCTAACGGCTCAGATGAGCTAAAAGACTTACTGAAATTATGTACAACATTTTTCTTCAGTGGTACCGAAGTCAGTGAGGTCCCCATTCGTCAGCGAGTCACTGAGTTCAATGTTCTTGATTCTGGATCCATGCTGGACAGTGAGATACTATCGTTTGTAAAGAAAGGCCAGTCATTCTATCTTGGCATTTGCTATCGTGGCCTTATCATACGTATGTAGTTTGTCTTTTGACACATCGGCATGCTACCGCACATACCGCCTTCTTGTATACATTTAAGGCAATCATGAGAAAACCAACATATTTTTTCTTATTTCTGCTCGCGTTAGAACCGCCGCGGCAAGGCGGTTCTAACGAGTACCCACAACCTGTGTTTTGGAGTAAAATAAGAAAATTAGGTATACCCCTGCATACCCCAGTTTTGCTACATAAAAGTGGGGTTCAAGGTTTTTTTTTCTTGATGGCTTTAAATTATTTATCCTTGGCTCATATTGTCAACCATTTTCGAGAACTTCAGACTCAAATATCTATTATATTTCCTGGACAAAAAGTCCGACATCAAAGAATGCCTCGTTTTCAAAAGACCAGAAACAATGTCTCAAAGGTCCTGGTGGTGGTACTTCATAATTAGGGCAATAGCCCAATGTATTCTAAACCTATTACTATTAAAAGTTTTGACTATTTCCTCAATATAATGTAAAATGGCGATTTCAGCAGGGGTGGGGGTCAAAATTTCATATGTGAGAAAAACTAAATTTTTCGCTTTTCCTTGCTTGTAGTCCTTTAATTCCACTACTGTATCATTTTGTTTGTGCATGGTACACTGTTTTAAGTGCGATAAACATAACTTATGCCATTAAAATAAAATTGAAATATTACGTCAACGTTTTGGGTACACTTTAAACCTTTGACCGTTACCTGTATAATATTTTTGTTTCAGTACTACCAAACATTATTCAAGATTTGTTACCTCATGAGAAAACCTGCTATCTATATGCAAAACCATATACCCAGATCAGCGACTCGGAATCGTGTCATTAATTAACAAAACTTCAATCCATCTTATAATTTTATGTGTTGCACAGCTTGATTAGAGTTTGATCTTAACCAAAACCGTTTTTTCCAGACACGACCCATTGTGACAAAACTGTGTAACACTGAGCAACCTTGCATGAATATTGATTTACCTGAAGAAACCTGTTACAACACGGCCTTCAGTGTATTTATTTTTCTGATTCAGTGTAATGTCCCTTTCAAGATTATTATAGCTCATATGATACGACCAATCAGTGGGTGGGCGAAAACATGAGAACCCAGAGGAAAACAACATGGCACACCTGCAAACAGAACTTGGCTTGTCTTACATGTGTCTCGTTTCAGTGTCATGGTTGTGTCGTAGTGATTATAATCATAAACTTTATTTTTGGTTCAGTTGGATTATGGCCGAACATCCTTTTATAGTAACAATTTTTCAGTCATTTTGGAATTGAGCGACGTATTACTTCTTGTACCCAGTACTCTGGGGAGTCAGCACGGCTCATCACGATTGGATCAAACACAGGGCCTCTATTTTGAGTCGGTTGCATTAAAGAACCGAAAGATTCATATTTTGATGCCTAACGTGAGATAATAAGCAAAAAAGTACAAGTAGGCAAAGATCAGGAAAAGGCGCAATCAGAAAAAGACTCCCACTCCAAAAACCAAGGTGGAAAAAAAACCAAACTAACAATCAGGTACTTATACCATGAAAACATTTCGTAAGCCGAATTAGCAGCTATTTCCCCAATAGGTGGCCACTCAGTTACCTTAACTTTACTAAAAATATGCAAACATACATAAGGCGCCAACAGCACAAAAATATTTTAAACACCAAGACATAAAACAAAAAGAACCACCACAGAAGTATCGACTTGGAACGATCAGTAACACAAAGTTACTGGCGGGTTTAAATCGATTTTACACGGCCGTAACCTTACAAGTATGAGAATGAATGGCAAACTGTGTAAACATCCCAAATGTTGGTGATTTGAAACTTCACATCGCTGTATTGTACCAATGACAAGGACATTTTTAGAACTGGCTAATACCTACACAGTGGTGGCATCGTACCGAAGTGACTGAAAAGTTGTTGATTTGGAAGTTAATACATTTTTTAAAAAAAGGAAAACTGTCCACCAATGTTACTGTGTGTGGTGCAAGAGGTTACTGGCTGTGTAAACAAGTGGAAATATTAGAATAGAATGATTTCAAAAGTTTGTTCCACAGAATGTACAGTACCCTCATTT
This sequence comes from Rugalucina vietnamica, assembly GCA_964017185.1. Lineage (NCBI taxonomy): Eukaryota > Metazoa > Mollusca > Bivalvia > Lucinida > Lucinidae > Rugalucina > Rugalucina vietnamica. The sequence goes on from OZ024875.1 coordinate 44,656,526, forward strand.
TCTGGGGAATGGAACATAAAAAGGTGGTTATAAATCATGCAGATTTGGGTGAACTTTGGAAACAAATGTATATATTCACTTTTTGTACTTTATATAAGCCTAACAATTTAACTGCTGTTTTGTTTTCTTTTTAATTTTATGTTTAAAACAATTTCACATACTTGGGCTCTAGTACTGAGATAACATTTTGGGCTGTAGGGTAGTTTCCCCCTCCACCGAGTCCCAGAACGCCATTCACATATATTATGTAAAATATGACAATACAGTCACCTGCAAAATGATTTCTTGGGACTCGTGGGGGGACAATGTTAAATAAATACTTTTTTCTATTTTTCTATATGTTTAATACAAAATATGTCCATTTTAACCAAAAAATAAAGCAGTACATCTTTTGAAACAAAAGCCCCAACCCAATATCATGAACTATGGACTACTAGCAAACATGTATACAAAACAAAAGCGTTTGACCAAAATAATTTTTCTCAAAATCTGAGGCAGCTATACATAATAACTCCGTCAGAGGTCATTTCAATTATCAATCCAAAAACACGCATATGTCCTTCTGTGATATCATTTCGATAACTTGCCTATGTAATATACAGAGATTTTCTCAATTGAAAAATAATCTTCTTTGAAAAAGAGGATATGTTTAATATCTTTGCTAAAAGTATTGATTGTGAGTACAAGTTTCACAGATTACCTCTTTTCGGTGCTGACAGACCCAACTGAGGAGATACTAAAAACATTGCAACAAAAAAAATGAATTCATATGGAATAGCAAACGTGATAAGATTTAGAGAAAAATAGTTATAAAATCATATGAATTGTGAATATGGCGGATTAAAGATGACAAATATACACTTCTATATAAATTCATTAAATAAAACATTATTGCATCATTTCCAAAAACATGGATTAAGAAGTTAAAAACCCAGCCACATGAAAATGACTCGGACGAAATATCACTATTTAATACATTAACTGAAAAAAGCAGTCAAATATATGTCGATACATAGCTAATTTTCAAATTAAACATTGTACAAAAACCGAAAAGCCAAAACCACAGACTAAATGGAAAACTGTTTTTCCCGGGAAAAGCTTAAAATGGAAAGAAATACATTCGAAAGTCTTCGATACCAACAAAGATAATACATTTCAAAATTTCCAGTACAACTTTACTCAAAGAAACATTGCAACAAACAAATATCTGCTTTAATGCAAGTATGCGGCGTCTAGTTTACATGTACGTACGTTCTGTAACATAGCAATGGAAAGCATTGATCACTTGTTTTGGGAATGTAATTTGATCCAACATTTCTGGAATAATTTTTTCGATGTTCTAGCATAATGCAATCTTAACGTGGCAAGAAACAAGTTTGATGTATTCCTATACACAAAGAGCCAAATATTGTCTGACATTTATAGTTTTGCCAAAGTTTACATTTATCAATGTAAATTTAAAAATTGTGTACCAAGCATAGATGCATTTAAGACTAAACTCCGTTACCGAAAACCCCTAGAACTAGAAAAACATATAGCCATCAAAAATGACAAATTACATGACTATAACAATACTTGGAACATCTTACAAGGCTTATAGCAGACATGAAAGTAATTCATGTGAACGCATAACTCGCTTTGTTTTTAGTTTTCCTTTATCTTTTGTTTTATTTGTTCTCTTTTGTACCTAATACAAGATAATTTGATATGGAAGATTAAACCGATATAATATTATCATACATGTATGTTACCAGGAAATGACATTATAACGGTTATTTGCTACGAAATGCTGCCATATATTTCCTATGTTAAATTTTCAGTATTTTCTCTAAAATGTTATTATACATGTACACCTGAGAACACTTCTAACGCATATACATTTCGTTTTTTTTTTGGCATTTACTTGAAGTACCCAATTTATACATAAAATCAATTAAGCTTAAATAGGGAATAGTCGACTGTAAGCGCTGTAAGTTTCCTTAAGTATATACTCCTCTGTTGTACTGTCATTTAGGGTACACGTTACAAACGTATAGGTTATAACTTGAATGTTATGCGACAGTCTGCATGCTTAGTTTTTAACCCAATCACGGTTGATAACTATACTTCCTTCTTTAATTGCACGCCGGTGGGTTGGGCGTCAGACTCTATGATCGCCCCGACTTAAAGCTATTCATTTTAGTTGGTTGGGGCCGGAGCTTGGCCCACCGGGGTCCAACTGATGTTTTTCTTTTGCTCCGGAGTTAGTAACTTATTCGGCGCCCAGGGGTCTCCATCGACGGGCAGCTTACTGAATCTGTGAGTCCTTGTTTTTGATTCATCAGGATGTTTATCATGATTTATTTGTTTGTATTTGATGATTCATTGACTAGTTTGAGAGTCACCACGAGGCCCGTGTTATGAATCACTGCAGAAGCTGGGGGTGAGGTTATGGCCATGTAAAATCGATTTAAACCCGCCAGTAACTTTGTGTTACTGATCGTTCCAAGTCGATACTTCTGTGGTGGTTCTTTTTGCTTTATGTCTTGGTGTTTAAAATATTTTTGTGCTGTTGGCGCCTTATGTATGTTTTCATATTTTTAATTAAGTTAAGGTAACTGAATGGCCACCTATTGGGAAAATAGCTGCTCATTCGGCTCACGAAATGTTTTCATGGTATAAGTACCTGATTGTTAGTTTGGTTTTTTCCCACCTCGGTTTTTGGAGTGGGATTTTTTTCCGATTGCGCCTTTTCCTGGTCTTTGCCTAATTGTACCTTTTTAAACATATTATAACCGTGCACTCGCTCTGCATTTGTTTAAAAATTCTTAAAATATCGCATGTTTAAAACATCACACGGGTAAAGTGCCCCCCCCCTCTTGTCCGCTCCTGCTCGACTGGGGCAGTCGCGGTCACAATCAGAGCACCGAGAATAACAATATTTGTTCAAACACGCCATAATTTCTCCCTGATTTTTAGGGTTTTTCTTCACTTATATCTGTTTCTCTTTTGGCAACATAATCGATGATCTAAATTTACGTTCCTGCTTAATTTAAGACATGTACAGATTTCAATAAAAAACTAGATTAATAAAAAGAACAATAAAAAACAAACAAAACACTGTACGTTGTTTCATATGTATATGTGTGTAGGAGTGTATGAGTATATCTGCGTTTAAATTGTACGTGAGTATATGAATATACACGTGGGGGTTTGCATATATGGTGGAAATGTGTATATATGTGTAGGCATATATGTGTAGTCTGTATGGACATATATTCGTGTATACGTATGTGTGTTTTTTTGTATATATGGCTGATGCTATGGGTATACGAGTATGCGTATGTATGTATAATAAATTTAGGTAGATATATGTATATAGTAAGGTACAAGTAGATATGTGTATATAGTGTAGATATATGCATTTATATGTACGTATATATTTATATGTGTGAATGCGTATATATTTTTGTGTGTATACGTATTTGTTCATGGATATGTATATGTATGTATTTATGTATGTGTGTTCACGTAGGTGCTTATGAGTGTATGTAATATGTATATAGAATGTGTGTGTGTGTGAGTATACATGTGCGTATAAGTCACGTAGTGTAAATGTGTTTGAAATACGTACATGGAGATTTTGATTTTGAACTGTAAATTTGTAAATAGATATATATATATATATATATATATATATATATATATATATATATATATATATATATATATATATATATATATATATATATATATTATGGTGTGTATATGGGGTCGGGTAGGGGCGGAGGTGCCGACCAAAAAAAAAAAAAAAAAAAAAAAAAAAAAAAAAAAAAAAAAAAAAATCACATGTTTAACATATGTGTTCATTGTTCCATACACTGAATACTTAGCTAAGATACTGCATGCATGTATCTTGCATTTGTTTAGACAAAATGTGGAGAAAAAAAATAAGAGCACAAGTTTCGCAGACAGATTATATGCCTTATCTTAGTTATCTATAAATTACATTTGTACTATATATAAAGTTATAGTAGTATAGTAGGCCTACGTCGAATATCCAAATGCTTTGTCTTTTGTGTCTGACTTGTAACGTCTATATTTTTAGGACCCTTCGATGAAACGACGTGTGACTTTGAGCAAGGTCTGTGTTCCTGGACTAACGCCCAACAAGGCGATGACTTTGACTGGTGGCTTAACCAAGGCTCGACGCCTACCATGAGGTTGGCCATGGGGTGGAATACTGGTCCAAGTGTTGACCACACACTGTCCACTACTTCTGGTTACTATATATACATTGAAACTAGTGGGTCAGGTGAAGGTGACACGGCACGACTTAACAGCGAGGTATTTCAGTCCATGGGTACTGCGGCGTGTTTCAGCTTTTACTATCACATGTACGGTTCAACAATCGGTATTTTGAATATCTTCGTTCATGTGATTGACACCACATCTGAGCTCCTCGTCTGGAGTTTGAATGGTGATATGGGCGATCAGTGGCAACTGGGACAGTTCTCTGTTTATTTACCAACCTCGTCAATGTTCCAGGTTATCATTGAGGGTGTACGTGGATCAAGTTATACGGGGGATATTGCTATCGATGACACATCGCTTATTGATGGAGCCTGTCAACAGATTCCGAGTGCATCGGTAACTGAAGAAAGTGCCGCGGTAGCGGGGCCAGTGACAATGGATGAGCCAACGCCTATGAATGGTAAGGAAAATATACATAGATTTTGATTTTGAAATACTCTCAACAAAATAATCTAAGGGCCAGAAATTCAATTTTTCAAATTTCGTGAATGTTAAGTTATTCATTTTATTTTATGATGAATAAAAAAACTTCATAGATTTGTTTCTTCTAAAATTTATGATAAGCGCGATGACTTTGATTTTGATATAGTTAATTTTCCTTTTTTGGATGGTGACGTTCCTCGTCGTGCTTCTTATGGTGTATACATTTCGCAACTTATTAGGTTTGCTAGAGTCTGCAATCATGTTACAGACTTCAACGCTCGAAATAAATATTTAACGGCAAAACTTCTCCAACAGGGCTATCGGTATCATAAACTTCGAAAAACCTTTTCTAAATTTTATCGTATACACTATGAATTGATTTCCAAATATAATGTTGGGTTAAAGACGCTTTTAAGTGAGGGCCTTTCGGAACCAGAATTTTATGGTGACTTGGTTTACAAATTTAAGAAACTTATAGGAATTAATGATTTTTCTTTTCAATTCAGAAAAATCATAACACGTTACAGACGTATAGGTTATAACTTGAATGTTATGCGACAGTCTGCATGCTTAGTTTTTAACCCAATCATGGTTGATAACTATGCTGCCTTCTTTAATTGCACGCCGGTGGGTCGGGCGTCAGACTCTATGATGACCCCGACTTAAAGCTATTCATTTTAGTTGGTTGGGACCGGAGCTTCTTGTCTGTTGCTTGGCCCGCCGGGGTCCAACTGGTGTTTTTCTTTTGCTCCGGAGTTAGTAGGTTATTCGGCGCCCAGGGGTCTCCATCGTCGTGCAGCTTACTCAATCTGTGAGTCCTGGGTTTTGATTCATCAGGATGTTTATCTTGATTTATATGTTTGTTCTTGATGATTAATTGACTAGTTAGAGATTCACCACGAGGACCGAAGAACTAACTAAATGTTATGAACCACTGCAGAAGCTGAGGGTGAGGTTAGGCGCCTGTAAAACCGGTTTAAGCCCGCCAGTACCTGATTGTTAGTTTGTTTTTTCCCACCTCGGTTTTTGGAGTGGGAATCTTTTTCTGATTGCGCCTTTTCCTGATCTTTGCCTACTTGTACCTTTTTTTTCAGTGGGTACTCTAACCATAAAGCCTTAAACCAATCGACAATTAACTTGTCAGTGCACATGTCAATATACTATACCCTCCAAAATTGGCTATTTTACACATTGTGGGTGGGGTAGTAAAATTTAGAAATTGTCTTCTTTTCACAACATCATGGCCGTAGGTGTCAGCTTGATATTGGATAAGTTCATCTTTGGACTGTATAACTTCCATACAATGTGACCGGAAGCTCTAAATTAATTTCCGGATGTCTACAAGAGGAATCATGTTTAGATCGTCTACCAGCTCACCTTCCAGGCGTTCCCGCGACCCACATTTAACATTAGTGGTCGCATATCTTCTCTGTAGAAGGTCACACACGTGCTCAGTCGGGTTCATGTTAGGAGAACGTGCTAGCCAGTCCATACGCTGAACTTACTCGAGTCCAAGAAACTTCTAACCCTTCTAGCCTTAATCGCCATCGACCATTAAAATAAGCTCAGGACTCAGTGCACTAGCAAATGGATGAACATTGATGCCCAAAGTTTCATATCCTTATTGCATACCAGTCAGCGGCCCGTTCTGAATACTGTACAACTCCAAAGAACCAACATTACAAGCCCACCCAACACAAGCAGATTTGGTCTGCCAAACCAACCGTGTTCCAAGAAAACAAAGTCCATTGAAACTTTCAATTGCCTGACACAACTCACGTTGCCTTCCGTCACTGACAGCTGACTGACAGTCCTAGCTGATTTTCGACACCCCCGACCACAGAAGCGGTCTCAAATGAGCCAGTGTCAATATGCAAAGTCCAGTCGAAGTCATCTGGATTGTTGGGTCACTGTGAGCGTACAAGAGGCATTCTTGCATTTATATATTTTAAGATTGTGAATACAGTTTTAATCGTCTGATCACAAACATGACAGCATCATGGACTCGAGTTTTAGCGTTTTTGCGGTGTCAAACATTGGTTAGATGGTTAAGTTGACAATAAAATGGTCATTTAGAGCCGTATTATGGACTGATGAGCAGGCTCTCTTGGCCTCTGATCGGTTGAGCTGTTGTGTGATCGTCTCCGGCGAATCATACCTGCCCGTAGTGTTCGATCTGGAACGTGAGAAAGTCTAGAAATTGACTGAGGATGTTTGATAACAATTAATTGTAGAAAGTAAATTCGATTTAAAATTGATTCTTGCTTTGATTTCACTGTAACCATGGCTACTAGATGGGGAGTGCTTGTGTTATATTTCGTGAAAAGGTACAAGTAGGCAAAGATCAGGAAAAGGCGCAATCAGAAAGAGATTCCCACTCCAAAAACCGAGGTGGGAAAAAACCAAACTAACAATCAGGCACTTATGCCTAGGTCACACTAGGGTTTACGTACGCTTCGGACGCTGCGGATAGGGGTTCCGTATCTGTCCGTCCTATCCGTAACGATTCGTATCTCATCCGTAATGTCCGTAACTGTATGTATCGTATCCTCAGGGCGTGGTAGATCCGCGGGCAAATTTTCATAACTGTCAAAAATGCATGCGCGGATGGACGATCGGTAATGGTAGGCAATGGTACGTAACTGAAGGCATTTATTCGAATCTGTCCGTATCTAATCGCATCTAAACGTATCATTCCGCGATCAAGCATTTGTTGCGGATCGATACTGTTACATACGTGTTGTTTCGTTCGGTTGCGGTCTTTGTCGTTTATACACACTTTTCGATACAATTTAATACGTTCAGATACGAACGTAATGTTACGGTTTTCCTAAAGTTTACACAGCATGCCACACGTATGAAAACGGAATCAAACCAGGATGCAACTTGAACAATGCTAATAAGCGTGTGGCTGAGCCCTCTAGAGCTGAGTGTTTGGGCATAACATAATCTGTATCCAATGCTTGAATGAATCATACAAGAACGTTTCTGGAATATATAGTCTCCTTGACAAAAAAGTCCGTCATTTTTCTATTATACAGGTAATTTATTTATTTAAGGATGTCCATAATTCATTTATGGATATCCATAATTCATTTATGGATATCCTTAATTCTAAAATAATTAAAGATATCCATCAATATTTTTGGATATCCTAAAATGAATTATGGATATCCATAAATGAGTTATGGATATCCATAAATGAATTATGGATATCCTTAAATGAATTATGGATATCCATAATTGAATTATGGATATCCTGAAATACATTTTTGGATATCCAAAAATCACGATGAATTATGGATATCCATAATTCGATTTTTGGATATCCCAAAATCGAATTATGGATATCCTTAAATCAGCTCATTTAAGGATATCCTTAAATGTGTTTTAGGATATCCAAAAATAAGCTTGAATTTAGGATATGCATAATTCGATTTTTGGATATCCATGATTCTTTTTTTGGATATCCATAATGATCTGATTTAAGGATATCCATAATTCGATTTTAGGATATCCATAATTCATTTTAAAAAATATTTCTTTTCCATAATGGTTTTTTCCGTGTAATACGCATGCGCTTACTTAAACTGAACGAAACGGAAGCCAACGTAAATTCAACCACACCGGATGCCTCCATTCTCTGACTAGGGAGAAATCATTATATCCCATAGGCACGTATGGGGTGCCGTTTTACTATTTATTTCCTATTTATGGATATCCATAATTCATTTTTGGATGTCCAAAATTCATTTTTGGATATCCATAATATATTTTTGGATACCCATAATTCTTTTTTTGATATCCTAAAATCGATTTACGGATATCCTTAATTCGGCTGAATATTGGATATCCATAAATTGATTTTAGGATATCCTATAATCGAATTATGGATATCCTTAAATACAATCCTATTTTTGGATATCCATAATTCGATTTAAGGATATCCTAAAATCGGGCTAATATTGGATATCCATAATTCGATTTATCCTTAATTATTGTAGGATATCCATAAATGAATTAAGGATATCCATAAATACATTATGAATATCCTTAAATAAATTATGGATATCCAAAAATAGGGAATAAATAGTAAAACGGCACTCCATAGGCACGTACATCATTTTTTTGTGATTTAAGGATATCCTTAAATGAATTATGGATATCCTTAAATACAATCCTTTTTTTTTGGATATCCATAATTCGATTTATCCTTAATTATTGCAGGATATCCATAAATGAATTAAGGATATCCATAAATACATTATGAATATCCTTAAATAAATTATGGATATCCAAAAATAGGGAATAAATAGTAAAAAGGCACTCCATAGGCACGTACATCATTTTTTTGTGATTTAAGGATATCCTTAAATACAGTCCTATTGAAGGTAATCCATAACTCATTTATGGATATCCATAAATCGAATTATGGATATCCAATATTAGCCCGATTTTAGGATATCCTTAAATCGAATTATGGATATCCAAAAATAGGAATGTATTTTAGGATATCCATAGTTCGGTTTTAGGATATGCTAAATCTATTTATGGATATCCAATATTCAGACGAATTTAGGATATCCTTAAATTGATTTTAGGATATCCAAAATGAATTATGGATATCCAAAAAAGAATTATGGATGTCCAAAAATAAATTTTGGATATCGAAAAAAATAAGGATATCCATAATTCATTTCAGGATATCCATAATTCATTTCAGGATATCCATAATTATTATGGATATCCATAATTCATTTATGGATATCCATAATTCATTTTAGGATATCCAGAAATGTTAATGGATATCCTTAATTATTTAAGGATATCCATAAATGAATAAAGGATATCCATAAATGAATTATGGACATCCATAATAATTATGGATATCCTGAAATGAATTATGGATATCCAAAAATAGGGAATAAATAGTAAAATGGCACCCATAGGCACGTACATCATTTTTTGTGATTTAAGGATAAACTCATTTATGGATATCCATAAATCGAATTATGGATATCCAATTTTAGCCCGATTTTATAATATCCTTTAATCGAATTATGGATATCCAAAAATAGGATTGTATTTTAGGATATCCATAGTTCGATTTTAGGATATCCTAAAATCAATTTATGGATATCCAAAATTCAGACGAATTAAGGATATCCATAAATCGATTATAAGTATCCAGAAATGAATTTTGGATATCCTAAATGAATTATGGATATCCATAAATAGGGAATAAATAGTAAAACGGCACCCCATAAGATTGTTGGTTGATGCGTTCATTTACGGTGCAGATGCGTTTGTGTTACGGTTTAGATACGGAAAGATTCGAATCAACGCCTTCATTTACATGTCATTACGTACTATTACGGATGTTTCATCCGTGCCCAATTTTTGACTTTTTTCAAAATTTGGGCGCGGATGGAATCGGACTTGCATATACAATACGTTAAGATACGACCATATACGGAAAAGATACGAATTGTTACGGATATGACGGATAGATACGAAAGGTCAGTCCGCAGCGTCCGCAGCATCCGGATGTGCTAGTGTGACTGTAGTTTGACTAAAACCTGCGTTTTCTTGCATCAAATTTCACCGTTATATACGCAAGAAAACGCAACATTACGTATTTGAAGGTGTATGTCTGTATCTAAAAGTAACAGATGGTATCGAAAGGTATGTAGTCAAGTATCTTAACCGTATGTATTCGAATTTATCCGTAACTATTTTCGAACGTATCCGTATCTTTCCTGAACTACCCGTATTTATTCGTATTTAAAGGTAATAAATTCATTAAGAACCGTTAGCCCCGCCCACAAAATTCTGCGGATCGCTACGTATAGTATTCGCAACTATCCGCGGCATCCGTAAGCGCTAGTGTGACCTAGGCATTATACCATGAAACATATCGTAAGCCGAATGAACAGCTATTTTCCCAATAGGTGGCCACTTAGTTACCTTAACTTAATTAAAAATATGAAAAAAAGTACAAGTAGGCAAAGATCAGGAAAAGGCGCAATCAGAAAAAGACTCCCACTCCAAAAACCGAGGTGGGAAAAAACAAACTAACAATCAGGTACTTATACCATGAAAACATTTCGTAAGCCGAATGAGCAGCTATTTTCCCAATAGGTGGCCACTCAGTTACCTTAACTTAACTAAAAATATGCAAACACACATAAGGCGCCAACAGCACAAAATATTTTAAACACCAAGACATAAAACAAAAAGAACCACCACAGAAGTATCGGCTTGGAACGATCAGTAACACAAAGTAACTGGCGGGTTTAAATCGATTTTACACGGCCGTAACCTCACCCTCAGCTTCTGCAGTGGTTCATAACATTTAGTTAGTTCTTCGGTCCTCGTGGTGAATCTCTAACTAGTAAATGAATCATCAAGAACAAACAAATAAATCATGATAAACATCCTGATGAATCAAAAACCAGGACTCACAGATTCAGTAAGCTGCCCGACGATGGAGATCCCTGGGTGCAAAATAACTTACTAACTCCGGAGCTAAAGAAATACATCAGTTGGACCCCGGTGGGCCAAGCAACAGACAAGAAGCTCCGGCCCCAACCAACTAAAATGAATAGCTTTAAGTCGGGGTCATCATAGAGTCTGACGCCCGACCCACCGGCGTGCAATTAAAGAAGGCAGCATAGTTATCAACCGTGATTGGGTTAAAAACTAAGCATGCAGACTGTCGCGTAACATTCAAGTTATAACCTATACGTCTGTAACGTGTTATGATTTTTCTAAACTGAAAAGAAAAATCATTACTTCCTATAAGTTTCTTAAATTAGTAAACCAAGTCACCATAAAATTCTGGTTCCGAAAGACCCTTACTTAAAAGCGTCTTTAACCCAACATTATATTTGGAAATCAATTCATAGTGTCTACGATAAAATTTTGAAAAGGTTTTTCGAAGTTTATGATACCGATAGCCCTGTTGGAGAAGTTTGGCCGTTAAAGATTTATTTCGAGCGTTGAAGTCTGTAACATGATTGCAGACTCTAGCAAACCTAATAAGTTGCGAAATGTATACACCATAAGAAGCACGACAAGGAACGTCACCATCCAAAAACGGAAAATTTACTATATCAAAATCAAAGTCATCGCGCTTATCATAAATTTTAGAAGAAACAAAATTTGCAACAGAAAGAAGTAGATCTAAAAAGGGGCTTCGGTATCCGAGATATTGGCTTTGTTCAACTGTAGTTCAGATGGATAAATTTGATTGACCATACCTTCAAAATAAGGGTTGTCAATGTTCAAAAGGTCATCGAGGTACCTAGAAGTGGAATTAAAAGCCTCGATAACATACATAAGGCGCCAACAGCACAAAAAAATTTTAAACACCAAGACATAAAACAAAAAGAACCACCACAGAAGTATCGCCTTGGAACGATCAGTAACACAAAGTTACTGGCGGGCTTAAACCGGTTTTACAGGATCCTAACCTCACCCTCAGCTTCTGCAGTGGTTCATAACATTTAGTAAGTTCTTCGGTCCTCGTGGTGAATCTCTAACTAGTCAATGAATCATCAAGAACAAACAAATAAATCATGATAAACATCCTGATGAATCGAAAACAAGGACTCACAGATTGAGTAAGCTGCCCGACGATGGAGATCCCTGGGCGCCGAATAACCTACCAACTCCGGAGCAAAAGAAAAACACCAGTTGTACCCCGGTGGGCCAAGCAACAGACAAGAAGCTCCGGCCCCAACCAGCTAAAATGAATAGCTTTAAGTCGGGGCCATCATAGAGTCTGACGCCCGACCCACCGGCGTGCAATTAAAGAAGGCAGCATGGTTATCAACCATGATTGGGTTAAAAACTAAGCATGCGTGAAGCCACTGTTCCAGCACAAATCTCTCAGATAAGGTAATCAAATAAAGTGCAAAGTCCGTCATCAGAATAACATGTATCAACATAAGACATTATCACATGGGCTAAATATCGGAGTCTCGGGGGTTGATACTGCGGACGATAACCAAAATGCCCATTTGATAATCTTTAATTATTACCGTTGCAGTGAACGCCGATGCCTATGGTATCCACGTAACGACTTGTAACGTAGCCAATGACGCCAGCTTTATCAATGACAGTCCTGGAGCAGGGACACGAAGGAGTGTCACTTTTATTTCGGGAGGGTTTGTCATTTAATTTAAATATACAGTGGTGTTATGGCTAAAAACCCATTTTTGCACAGTTCGCTCTGATCACTTGTGATTTTTCGCGGCGAAACCACCGCGAAATTTCACCGGCCAAGGGAAAATTTAAACGCTTAATCAGTCATTTTTTTCGCCGCGAAAATCCGATTTTCGCGATAAAATTTCGCCGTGTTTAGCGGCGAAATTCGTTTTTTAACGTATACAACAGGTAAGTTTAAATTTCCTATTTCGCCGCGAAACACGGCGAAATACCTGTAAATGTCAACATAAAATTATTTATTTTTAATTTAATGACCACACTATGATTCATCTGCTCCTAGTATAAATCGTGTTTAACGTGCACATTAATAGTATATACAATTATGCATGTATAGAAATGAAAAACGTGCATTAAGCGATTTTTCCATTGGTATTACATGGTACAATAGCGAAATCACGGAAACGAAAATATTTATAACGTAATGAGCCAGCTCGTTGAATCTAACTTTGTTTGTTTGTTTGAATAGAAGCTTAATGTCCCAATCAACAGCAATGGTCATGTTGGGAGGCTGCCTCCATTTTATAGGGCGCCATGATATCCAACAAGTGTTTGAAATATAACCATCCCTCTAAGCCAATACTGCTTATATGTACGGATGGTTTGACTTGAAACCATTTTTCCTAGGCAGGCACAGACCTGAGCGGTGAACCCAGTAATAAGATGATCAGTCAATAGCGTACAAGCTTTGCCTGGAGGCACAAACAGCTCATATGTTACTTTAGGTCCCAATGGACAGGGGCCATCTAACTTTGTGCCTTATTTTGTAGCACAAACATTGTCTAAATGGTATTGCTCAATTAACAATTAGATTCCTTGCTTTCTTTTCTAAAATTTTCCTCAATTTCTTCACTTTATAGCGTTTAAGGTGTGAACTACGATAACTTAATTTGAGATCAACCATGTAAAAACGAAAAAATAAAAAGACACATAATGACTTTTGGGCTTGCTGGTTACCACTCTGATCACCCTCTATGAATGCCAGCACAAGACTAATCGCAATCATATCGATTTATACATTGAACTTGCTTTGTAGAAGTACAACTAGCGAAGATCATCCTGAGTTCAGTTAAAAAGTCAACAATGTTTGAGTCCCATGGCGACAACACTTTCAGGGTAATACATGTTAACCGGTTTTGCTCAAGTACGAAACCCAACGAATATAGGAATCGAACACAGGACATTTTGTTTCCGGTCAATTCATACAATCCACCACTAGGCTTCTGCGCTCTGTTCTAATTAATCTATTCACCATCGATTTATGCAGCATGCGCTCATATTGCCACGGTGCGTACTCGTGGCCCTTACTGTATATAATTATGTGTTCCGAAATAAACTGAAAACTTCATATGACCTATTTCTTACACAAAATTAGTGTACAAGTATGAACTACAATACTTTGTTTTAGACACAGTATCCTCCTTTTTTCTAGTGTATTGTGCCTTATATACAATGAGGTTTTGACATTCGACATGCATGTACGTGTTCCAAGCCATCCGTACAGGTAGATTGTAGAAGGCACACAACACGCTGTTTAACTCAAAACGGTTCGCAAAAGAACCGCGTCAATTCTTGACAATGCCGACAGAGTTTTGTACATGTACGTTCCTGTACTGCTCGTATTCGACCGAATATCGTATCGACCCGGTGAAGGTCGTATTCGACCAAATGTCGTTTCGACTAAATTGATTTCAACGAAACAGCGTCCACTTGACGTAATCGAAAATTCACTGTTGCTTTTAGCAGCGTCATTACCATAGGCGATTAATTGTCTAAAGAAGAGTTGAATCAGATTGCTTCATCATGTTGAATCCAAAGACTTGTATATATAGATCTGTGGGTTGGGATCGCGGTGGCATAGTTGCATCAGACTCCAAATCGAGATGTCATGAGTTTGATCCGCACTGGCGACACCGTGTTGTGTCATTGAGTAAGGCACATTAACTACCCATAGTACTACTTAATACCCAGTGGAGCGGACTGGCGCAGTCGGTAGCGCATCGGACTTTGGGCCGAGGGGTCCCTGGTTCGATCCCCGTCTGGGGCGTCGTCTTTTGTGGCCTTGAGCAAGTCACATTTCCACTGCTCAGTGTATATAGTGTACACATGTTCTTAAGATAGTCGCAATGAAAGCTCTAAAAAGCTTATGTAAGTTGTTGAAATATGAAGCGACTTTAAATAAAGATTATTATTATTATTATTATTGTTATTATTATTATAGGAAACGGTAGCTCCGTCCAGACATGGCTGAAAAATTGGTGGTTGGGACGTTAAGCCTCAATACAAACAGACAAATTGTGGGCAATCATCCCATGAAAATTGCTTACGCCGCTATAAACTTTTGTTATGTTAATTAAGCTAGAAAATAGGATGTAATATTATCGAGTTAGTCTGATTAATCTGAAAAAAGAAGCATGGAAATAAACACAAAGCCGATTCTAAAGGTCTCAGAAACTTCGAATTCAAAGCAGTAAAGACACGAATAAAACACGTAACGTAAACGATTATCATACAAAATTGAAAAGAAAACACATATTTATACAACCTGAAAAGAAATAAATGCATACAAATTAAAATGAAACATAAACAATATTTTTGTGACTGTCGGGACTAAAACGATAATTATACAAAATTGAAACGAAGACAAAATATTGATACGACTTCAAAATGATATAAAAACATCCAAATTAAAATTAAATTTTGACCGCGCTGACTTTTATTTTCTCACAATTTCGCCGCGAAAATTTACAATTAGCCGTTAACAAATTAGCCGTTAAAACGGTTTATTTGGGTTTTTAGCCATAACACCACTGTATATCATTTTAGGTTACATGCAAAATCTATCTTTGTTATCCATTTTTAACTGAGGGCGGAAATTTATGTTTCTAATAATTATAATAATTGAACTATGATAAATAGTAGATTGAGAATCCCTTAACATCTATTAATAAGTTGGACATCATACATAAATAGTGGTGGATGGAAAGGACGAATGAGTTTACGAGATACGAGAAACTTGGGATATTTATTTTAGTCTTTCTTTTACACATTTTCGGCCACTTGTTCAGGAAATGCTTCTTACAAACATCATTATCACATTTGAACCGTCTCGTGGGAAAACCAACAATGTGGTTTTCGAACAGGTCCGACACAAACCGAGCTGTACAAGCACAGAAAAGAGCTAGAAGCTTGAAATTTCGGATTTAAGTAGAAGAGGAATTGTACTATCCGAGAAGCGAAAGCAAAGGCGCTGATCAGCTTCGCAGTTACTGCGAAGCTGATCTGCGCCTTTGTTTTCGCCTATATATATTTTTGGTTTTGCCATGAGGTGGCTCATTTGTCCTTATCGCTATATTTTAAACAGTATTACGAAAGCACGCCTACGTAGTATACGAATTTTTCCTAAGTTGCCAAAAGTGAAAATTTCCAGTTAAAATCTCGATAGTTTCCCTTATTTTTGCTCCAAAAGTTAGATTGTGGGTTCTATTGAGTAAAATAATTTACAGCACTGTACGTCGCAGTTTTACCGTTTAATCGTGGACTATAAGGGGCGTATATACATTAGACGGACACGTTATCCTGATGCTTTACAGGAAAACGTAATACGGCGAGGCGGTTCTATTTTTTCAATGTTTTGTGTAAAATGTTTTAAAAATAGATCACATTTTTGCTACTGCATTTTTACATTCAAGAATAGTCATCATGGGCCTGTTTTAGTAATGGTACCAATGGCTAAATGACAATTCTATATTTTCAGCTGTCCTGTGTCGGCGGACACTCAAGCTCCTCTATCGTTGAAACGTTCGTTTGAAGCAGATCTAGATGTTGCCAACATAAGCGAACCTGTCTGGTGTGTGACAACAGGGCCAATAGTAGCTGGAAGGTGGTCGAAGAAACCTAACAGTGCAAATGATAAACTGCACTTTCAGTGTGTTATCGGCTTTTGTACAATTGTGAACACTACTGACCTCTGTCACGATGTGAGTTTCGACAAGCTTTTGCATTAAAGTGTTTCTTCTAAATAAACTGCTCAAAATAATGCAAGGAACTATGTAGTACGACCTAAATCACATATCTCACAAAGATTCTAGGTGTCCGTTTCCTTTTCATCATCTGGGTGCATGTGTAGTTATTCGCTGTACATTTCTATGTCTATTATAAATTTCTTGAAGAAAATGCCAATTTTTCAGTCCATGGAATATTTTTAAGAACGTTGGCTTTTGAAAAAAAATAATAATAAAAAAAAAAACAAACGTAAATTGTTTAGGAAAACTGATGGGGAAAATGTCCTGCTCAAGTCCTTCTAGCGATTTTTGTAAAAAACTCGATTTTGATGGGTCAACGCTAAGGTTCTTGGAAGATGTTTACGGCCGTTGCAAGAAACTGTGAATCAGACACTGGCATTATTTACAATAATTCCTTTAAAAAAAAAAAAAAAAAAAAAAAAAAAAAAAAAAAAAAAAAAAAAAAAGAAGAAGAAGAAGAAAGGTCCATGGATGTTAGCAGGGCAGTAAGTGCATTCTTGTTATCAGAAATTTCGAGGCACTATTAAAACTGATTTTTTAAATACGGTTCAAGTGTAGTTCGAGAAAACTCAATTCGCTCTCTCACAAGTCCAGCTTATAGGTTGGGACTTGAGCCGGCGTCCGACCTTTCGTCCGACCATCCGTGCGTCCCTTGCACACATAATGAAGAATTGTGCTGTGAACCCTCAAGCAACTTCATGTCTCATTGAATCTCATTCTTTCTCGTGGCTTATAAGGACATCTGGTATATGCTATTAGTGTCGTATATCTGTCAGATTTATCTACCCTTCAGTGTATGTTTTAGACACGATCCGTCGTCATTACGAAAACTTGCCCATGTAACATATAGATTTTTCTAAAGTTGCAAAAATCGAAAATTTCAGCAGAAAATTGTTGATATTTTTTCTTATTTTTGCTAAAAACATAGATTGTGAGTACACGTTAGAACCGCCTCGGCGATGAGGCGGTTCTAACGAGTACCCACAATTTATGTTTTGGAGCAAAAATAAGAAAAATAGGTTTACCCTTGCATACCCTAGTTTTGCTATATAAAACGGGGTATTCGTTTCACGGACATGTTTTCCTGATGGTAGATGTCTCTGAGCGTTTAAAGACCAAGATTTCGAGTTTTCTTACTTTGTTTTCAAAAAAAAAAAAAAAAAAAAAAAAAAAAAAAAAAAATGGTGGTTCTCAGGTGGGTGATGGTTGCCCATGGGCTACTTGTTTCTAAATGACAATAAAATGTATAGGCCGTCACAAAAGACTGTGGATACTAGGTCGTTTTTGTGGAAACACAGCTATTTTCACCTTACAATAATCCCATTTTTATTTTAGCCGCTTTATAAGAAAACCAACAATCTGCATATGCGAAAACAAAGGCGCAGATCAGCTTCGCAGTAACTGCGAAACTGATCAGCGCCTTTGCTTTCGCTACAAGGATAAGTACAATTCCTCTACTTTCTAAGTCCAAAATTTCCAGCCTCTAACCATCTTCTGTGACTGTACAGTCCGGTTTGAGTTCGACCTGGTCGGAAACCCAAATTATTATACCCCCTGCTATAACGAAGTTATAAGGGGGGTATACTGTTTTCACGTTGTCCGTCCGTCCGTCCGTCCCGTCCGTAACACTTTGTTTCCTTAATATCTTAAAGCCCCTTAGCCGGAATTTCATGAAACCTTGCACACACATACATATTGATGGGGCAAATATTATGATAAAACAAAAGGGGCTAGGGGCCAGTTCTGTGAGAGTTATTTCCCTTTGTAATTCTTAATGGCTGTGTTTATATGCATATTCTTTAATATCTTGAAGCCCCTTAGCGGGAATTTCATGAAACCTGGCACACACATACATATTGATGGGGCAAATATTATGATAAAACATAAGAGGCTAGGGGCCAGTTCTGTGAGAGTTATTTCCCTTTGTAATTCTTAATGGCTGTGTTTATATGCATATGTATAGTGCCTTCATGGGCCGATCAACTCCTACCACAGTTTTCCATGAATAACTCTGAAACTTTACCAATGCAATGGTGACATGTTTGACATTTGCATGAAGTAGTTTGATAGTGAAAAAATATTTTTTGACAAAATTACAACTGAGAGAACATAGACAATTTTTCATGAGCATTTTCTATTACAGGGGATGTGCATGTGCTATGGTAGTGGCTATACGGGCCGATCAACTCCTACCACAGTTTTTGCTGGAGCCATTTGATACTTTGCCATCACAATACAGACACACTGGACATGTGCATGAAGAAATATTATTTTGGAAAATAATTTTTAACAAATTTGCAGCTTTGTGAACTTAGACAATTTTTGTGCATTGTTTCCAACATGGGTTCCATGGTAGTGCCTATACGGGCCGTTCAACTCCTACCACAGTTTTTGCTGGAGCCATTTGATACTTTGCCATCACGATACAGACACACTGGACATGTGCATGAAGAAATATTACTTTGGAAAAATAATTTTTAACAAATTTGCAGCTTTCAATTTCATATCGTGCCTAGATGATGTACACCCATTGGATATTTGCATGAAGAAATTTTATTGCGAAAAAATATTTTTTGACAAAATGACACCTATGAGAACTTAGACAATTTTTCTTCTTTTTGTGTACAGGTAAGGGCATTCACGGGCCGATCAACTCCTACCACAGTTTTTGATGAAACAATTTCATATCGTGCCTAATGATGTACACCCATTGGACATTTGCATGAAGAAATTTTATTGCGAAAAAATAATTTTTGACAAAATGACACCTATGAGAACTTAGACAATTTTTCTTCTTTTTGTTTACAGGTTAGGGCATTCACGGGCCAATCAACTCCTATCACAGTTTTTGATGGAACTATTTCATATCGTGCCTACATGATGTACACCCAATGAACATTTGCATGAAGAAATTTTATTGCGAAAAAATAATGTTTGACAAAATGACACCTATGAGAACTTAGACATTTTTTCTTCTTTTTGTTTACAGGTAAGGGCATTCACAGCGGGGGTTATCTAATAAGCCTTGCTTATTGCCAATTCTTGTTGGTTTTGTCATGCAAAGGCTCATTTTCATGTTTTCCAGAGTTGCCCTAGTGATCCAATTACCAGAAGAAAGAGAGATACAGACATTGAAGCTGGAAATTCCCCCGAATTTACCAAAACTTTGTACACATCCGTGCAACTCATCGACACTGAAGGTATCGACTATAACATTAATCAGTTTCATCAGGAAAACATGTCTGTGAAATGTATACCACCTCATACCTCATTTTTATGTAGCAAAACTGGGGTATGCAGGGGTGTACCTATTTTTGTTATTTTTGTTCCAAAACATAGATTGTGGGTACTCGTTAGAACCGGCATAGATTGAAACATAGATTGTGGGTACTCGTTAGAACCGGCATAGATTGAAACATAGATTGTGGGTACTCGTTAGAACCGCCTCAACGAGGCGGTTCTAACGTGTACCCACAATCTATGTTTTGAGCAAAAATAAGACCAGAGGACCAACGGTCCTGTAAACGCTCACCTGAGATCTGCTATATTAACCAAATATTTATTTAAAAATTTTACCTTTATGGGGCCCCACCAACCAATCAAAATAAAGGAATAGGACAAAAGTCAACCAAACTGTAGAGGACTACTCTATAAACATTTCTGCCAAAATAGAATTCAAATATCTGCAATTGGTCCAGAAAAAATAGCCAATTTCCACTTTTCCCGTTTTAAGTCTATCGAAACTTTAAGTTGCCATAGCAACCAGATTTCTTAGCCGACTGAAATAGAAAACACAGATTATGTAGAGACTTCTGTCAGGAACATGTATACAAAGTACAGGCTTCATGCCGTAGACAATTTCTGAAGAGAAGATTTTTAAATGTTTTTCGAAAATTTACCCTTTATGTGGCCCCAGCAAACCAATCGAAAGATTCAGTACTACATTTAGACAATGTATTAATGATAACTCAAAAGTGGGAATGGATAAACAGCTCCCTGTAGATGAAACAGACAGTTCAAGTCTTGGAGGTGATTCTCCTGAACATGTGGAAGCCATGAACTTGGCAGAAACACCAAAATCTTTTGTCAGCTTGTGTAAATCTGCTATTAGCTTGCCCAAGCTTGGTGTTTCAAATCTCAGAATTTCAATGACACCCAGTAAGATGGGTCCTGTGCCAGACTTTAATCAAAAGCCCACCCAGAAAAGAGAGTTGTTAGATAATCATGAACCACATAGTTTAAAAGTTAGAAAAAAGGAATCAAGCAGTGATACTTCTGCATCAAAGCAAGTGAATGAAAGAACTTGTGTTATCATAAACAAGCTCAAAGAGTATTATCTTCAATTAAAAGATAATGGTTGAAATGTTTGCATCAACTATGTCATGCATTGGGTATGGTTCACAAGCCAATTTTAAAAATGTGTGTTGATTAATCACAACAAATAAAACCATGCAGCAACAAATAATAAGATCGGTCATTGGTTAGTGGTAGAGTGTCTGGCGCTTATGGCAAGAGTTCAGCGTTGTTGTCTTATGTCCCGAGCAAGAGTTCTTTAATAAAAGTTTTTCAAAGTTTTGGTCCAGAACATTGCTTAAGAAAACAATTATGAAAACTTGACGATGTAATACTGTAGATCCGGAAATATTCGTGAGAACTTAATTTTTGCCAATATTCGCGAATTGGTTGCCTTGAGAATTCAAAGTTCCAGCTAATAAAAAGTCAACCTTATACAATACATGGACACTCGGTCGAGAATTCAAGAACTCAATAATATTAAAAAAATAAACGTAGAGCACTACTCAATAAACATTTCTATAAAAACAAAATTCAAATATCTGCAATTGGACCGAAAAAAATAGTCAACTTCAACTTTTCCCATTATAAGTCTATGGAAACTTTAAGTTGCCATAGCAACCAGACTTCTTATCTGTCTGGAATAACCAGAGTTCTTATTCGACTGGAATAAAGACCACAAATTATGTAGAGACTACTGTAAGGAATATGTATACAAAGAACAGGCTAGTTAGTTAGATTCGGGTAACTGAGTGGCCGCCTATTGGGAAATAGCTGCTATCTCGGTTCGCGGTGTGTTTTCATAGAATAAGTACATAATTGTCTATTTGTTTTTTTCTCACCCCTCGCTTTTTGGAGTGGGAGTTGCTTTCTGATTGCGCCGTTTCCTGATCATTGCCCACTTTTACCTTTTCATGCCGTAGACAGTTTCTAAGGAGAAGAATTTTGAATGTTTTTTTTTTTTTTCAAAAGTTTGCCCTTTATGGGGCCCCATCAACAAATCAATGTAAAGGATTAGGACAAAAATCACAAGAAACGTAGACCACTACTCAATAAACATTTCTGCAAAAACAAAATTCTAATATCTGCAATTGCACCAGAAAAATAGCTAATTTCTATAGCAACCACAGTTCTTATCCGAATGGAATAAAAAACACAAATTATGTAGAGGCTACTGTCAGGATTATGTATACAAAGTACAGGCTTCACCAATGTGACAGTTTCTGAGAAGAAGAATTTTGAATGTTTTTCTAAATTTTGCCCTGTATGGGGCCCCAACAACCAATCAAAATAAAGGATTCGGACAAAAGTAACAATAAACGTGGAGCACTTCTCAATAAACATTTCTACAAAAACAAAATTCAAATATCTGCAATTGGACCACAAAAATAGTCAATTTCAACTTTTCCCATTATAAGTCTATGGAAACTTTAAGTTGCCATATCAACCAGACTTCTTATCCGCCTGGAATAAAAACACAAATTATGTAGAGGCCACTGTCAGGAACATGTATACAAAGTACAGGCTTAATCCCCTGGACAGTTTCTGAGAAGAATATTTTTGAATGTTTTTTCGAAAATTTTGCCCTAAATGGGGCCCCTGCAACCAATAAAAGTAAAGGATTAGGACAAAAGTCACATGACACGTAGAGGACTACTCAATAAACATTTCTGCAAAAACAAAATTCAAATATCTCCAACAAGACAGCAAATCTGGCAATTTTCACTTTTTTCCATTATAAGTCTATGGGAAGCATAAGTTACCATAGCAACCAGAGTCCTTATCCGATCAAAACAAAAAAACACAATTATTCTTTCCCCCTACCTGTAGATGGTGTATGTGTAATATGAGAACAATCGGCCCAGCGGTTTCAGAGAAGTAGATCTTTGAAATTGTGGACGACGACGGACGGACGGACGACGGACGGACGCCGGAGCATGGGTATACTATAAGCTCACCTATGAGCCTTCGGCTCAGGTGAGCTAAAAATATCCAAATATTTGCAACGAAATTTTCATTTTTTGCTTCTGAAGAAAATCTCTGTATATTGCATGGGCAAGTTTTCGTTATAGATCTAAACCCTGTACTTGAAGCAAAATTCAGCTGATTATCTATTTTATACCTTAGGCTGTAAGATCCAGATCAGTATCTTACAACTGATCAGTTGATCAGTGTGTTTGTCTTACTGTAACTGTGTAAATAGTAAAATTATTTAAATAAAATTTGTAATAATAAAATTCTGTAAATAGAATTTGGACACTTCCTGTAATGGGTAATGAGTCACGTTATGAAAAAGGTGGCTCTGTAAATCTATAATGGGATCAGAAGTGCAAATTACCTAGCAGTAACACGACTTTAGTACAAAATAAAAATTGGGATAAGCTGTGTGACAACAGGGTAGCTTATCTTTGTGCTCATCATCATTGTATGGAAAGTACAGTCGCTGAATATAGACTTAGTTTTGCCATGGCACATATGAATAGTACAGGTGTACTGAAGACCTCATGGTCAGGGTGTTGGTTACCTGTATTTCTAATATGGATTATTTATAACCTGGAAACCAGTCGATAATGCAAAAATGGTGAATATTTAAATAAGATTGATTGGTCTAAAATGTGTAGATTAACTAACTTAAACAGTAAACAACAAAACTTAACTTTTATTATTTAATAATTTTCGTTAACTCATTAAACAACAATTTTGCCTCCAAATTCCCTGCAATATGCCTATAGGATAAATAAAAGTAATTAAAACTGCAGCACATGCGTCTGGCTTTCGTTGCCAGTTTGTAAAGGGTTACTGATGAAGGTTTATTACCCGGAATTGTTCTCGCTTCGAAAAGATCTAAGCATCATAGTTTATTAATGTCCATGGTGGTAAGGACATGCTTTATCACAATTGAGCAGCCGCATTGGAAAACCAACAATATGCATAGGCGAAAACAAAGGCGCAGATCAGCTGTGCAGTAACTGCTCAGCTGATCAGCGCCTTTATTTTCGCTACACGGATAATACAATACTCTACTTTCTAAATTTAAAATTTCCAAACTCTAACCATCTTCTGTGACAGTACAGCCCGGTTTGTGTCGGACCTGGTCGGAACCTAAATTGTTGGTTTTCTCACGCACAAGCTCTATTATTATCAATTTTATTATTATTGTTTCACAACAAGAAAATTCCAAAACATTATTATCACTCTCCACTTTTAAATTAGTATGATTGTTGTTTTAGACACTGCAGTCACCACAGAGAGATGTACCAACATGACAACCGTAGCTTCAGTCCTGGCTTGCCAACTACTGGTGCTCGGTATAGCCTCTGCTGTGTGTGTGGTCCTATATGCCAGATTGACGCGACAGAGGAGGAAGAAGGGCAGTACAATAAGAAAAGAGAGAAAGCTTGACAGATATTAGACTTCTGAACATATATACGTGCTGTATGATGATGTTTTTTGAAATTTGTAAATAAAATGACATATTTAATAATACTCATCTCAAGAACGAAGATTTAGAGGGTTCAATTGTTTTCAGCATGTTCATGGCCCCCGGGATGGCCCCGTTATGCTCAATGTTGTACCACACTGTGACCATGGCATGTTTGGAATGAAGAAAATTTGAGACGGATGTTGTAGCATTTTTCTTTATATTTTAATATTAATGTTTTTGCTATTATAGTAAATACTTAACAAAGTGAGCTCACTATTGTAAATATCACAAAAAAGCATTAGTCTTGCTACCCTATAATACAACAATTTTCCTTACAGTTGCAATAGTAAAGATTTTCAGAAGATGTGGCTCTGTTTGGTGTACAGGACAAATAATGTCAGTTACTTTTTCATCTCAGGATGCTACTTATTGAAAATGACCATTTAGTTTTTTGATTACCTGGCCATTTCACAGACAGTTTTAAAAATGGATTGGGCTTATCTGATCACTTGCATGACAAGTCAAAAACCTGAGGGTCAAATAACAGAATTTTTGCATTAAAGTTTTAGAAATGAGAGATAACAGAAAGAGCTAACAAAATCATTTAGACTTTAGTCTTTTGTGGGAAAAATGTTGTGATAAGGCGCTTCGATGTCAATAAAAAAGACAACTGTAATGAGCTCAAAAACAAGATTTGTCGTCATTTGGCAGGTGCGACGTTTGTATGATCTTATATATGTTTATATTACATATAGTGTGATGAAAACTCATATTGCATAATAAATGTGCATATTTCATCAATGGAAGTTTTGTTCTTTTTGATTTGAAAAATATTATTATTGAACAGGTGTTTTAAATTCTACTTCTAGAAGACCCCTTTCTGACTCAGATCCCATCGGTATCAAAAGGGATATAGCATTTTACCGGTAATTTCCAAGTGGTAGCTTAAGAAAGCTCTTTACTTTAGCATAATTGTCGGGACTATATAATCCCGGTTAGTGGCGGTTTGGGCCTTGTATCTCATTAGTAATACATGTATTGTTTAGAAGTTTAATGATTTTGGTATACACGAACTGGAGATTTTCTCATATACATGTAAACATCCATACATCACACGCTTTGAAAATTTATTTTTGAAAAGTTTTCTATGAGGTTTCATTACACGCCGGGATATTCATCTTTGTGAGCCTGGGTGGGTGTGGGGAAAATGCTTTTAGCAGCTTAAAAAGCGTGGAAAGCCCTATCGATTTATACATTATCTTGAAGCGTTCCCGATTTCAACAATCAGTTTTTCGTCATTCTTAGTATATTTTGGAGATAACGAGTAGACAAAATTTAATATGTTCAAAAATGAAAAAAAAATCGTATTTTACCATAGAAAGCATATATTCATTTTTACCTTTCAATTTTGTTATTTCGCAAGTATTTTGTGAATACAGTTACAACCATATTCCGCTGACATATTTTACATCTATTCCGTGAAAAAAGAAAATGAAAATACTTAAAAACGTCGTTTTTCTCATTTTTGAAAATCGATAACTTTTAAATAGCATGGATACCTCCACATTGTTTTCTTTTTAGTAACTTTCAATTTATATTTCAAGTTGTCTAAAATTATAGGTATCTTTATCAAGAAAAAACATAGTCTCTAGACGCCTTAATAGCTTAACTTTTTTAGCTTTAGTCGTGGAAACTCAATTTAACGCACGTTTGTTAAGTATATTAGCTTATCAATGTTCTGCCTTGTTGTAGAGCTAAATAAATCAAACAAATTCAAATTGTTTGTTCGCTCGTTCGTTTGTTCGTTCGTTCGTTCGTTCGTTCGTTCGTTTGTTTGTTTGTTGATCATGTATACAAAGTACAGGCTTAATCCCCTGGACAGTTTCTGAGAAGAATATTTTTGAATGTTTTTCGAAAATTTTGCCCTAAATGGGGCCCCTGCAACCAATCAATGTAAAGGATTAGGACAAAAGTCACATGAAACGTAGAGGACTACTCAATAAACATTTCTGCAAAAACAAAATTCAAATATCTCCAACAAGACAGCAAATCTGGCAATTTTCACTTTTTTTCCATTATAAGTCTATGGGAAGCATAAGTTACCATAGCAACCAGAGTCCTTATCCGATCAAAACAAAAAAAAAAAACAATTATTCTTTCCCCCTACCTGTAGATGGTGTATGTGTAATATGAGAACAATCGGCCCAGCGGTTTCAGAGAAGTAGATCTTTGAAATTGTGGACGACGACGGACGGACGGACGACGGACGGACGCCGGAGCATGGGTATACTATAAGCTCACCTATGAGCCTTCGGCTCAGGTGAGCTAAAAATATCCAAATATTTGCAACGAAATTTTCATTTTTTGCTTCTGAAGAAAATCTCTGTATATTGCATGGGCAAGTTTTCGTTATAGATCTTAACCCTGTACTTGAAGCAAAATTCAGCTGATTATCTATTTTATACCTTAGGCTGTAAGATCCAGATCAGTATCTTACAACTGATCAGTTGATCAGTGTGTTTGTCTTACTGTAACTGTGTAAATAGTAAAATTATTTAAATAAAATTTGTAATAATAAAATTCTGTAAATAGAATTTGGACACTTCCTGTAATGGGTAATGAGTCACGTTATGAAAAAGGTGGCTCTGTAAATCTATAATGGGATCAGTAGTGCTAATTACCTAGCAGTAACACGACTTAAGAACAAAATAAAGATTGGGATAAGCTGTGTGACAACAGGGTAGCTTATCTTTGTGCTCATCA
This sequence comes from Rugalucina vietnamica, assembly GCA_964017185.1. NCBI lineage: Eukaryota > Metazoa > Mollusca > Bivalvia > Lucinida > Lucinidae > Rugalucina > Rugalucina vietnamica. The sequence continues at coordinate 44,683,976 of OZ024875.1, forward strand.
TCATTGTATGGAAAGTACAGTCGCTGAATATAGACTTAGTTTTGCCATGGCACATATGAATAGTACAGGTGTACTGAAGACCTCATGGCCAGGGTGTTGGTTACCTGTATTTCTAATATGGATTATTTATAACCTGGAAACCAGTCGATAATGCAAAAATGGTGAATATTTAAATAAGATGCCCATTGATTTGTCTAAAAAGTGTAGATTAACTAACAGTAAACAACAAAACTTAACTTTTATTATTTAATAATTTTCGTTAACTCATTAAACAACAATTTTGCCTCCAAATGCCCTGTAATATGCCTATAGGATAAATAAAAGTAATTAAAACTGCAGCACATGCGTCTGGCTTTCGTTGCCAGTTTGTAAAGGGTTACTGATGAAGGTTTATTACCCGGAATTGTTCTCGCTTCGAAAAGATCTAAGCATCATAGTTTATTAATGTTCATGGTGGTAAGGACATGCTTTATCACAATTAAGCCGCCGCATTGGAAAACCAACAATATGCATAGGCGAAAACAAAGGCGCAGATCAGCTGTGCAGTAACTGCTCAGCTGATCAGCGCCTTTATTTTCGCTACACGGATAATACAATACTCTACTTTCTAAATTTAAAATTTCCAACCTCTAACCATCTTCTGTGACAGTACAGCCCGGTTTGTGTCGGACCTGGTCGGAACCCAAATTGTTGGTTTTCTTACGCACAGGCTCTATTATTATCAATTTTATTATTATTGTTTCATAACAAGAAAATTCCAAAACATTATTATCACTCACTTTTAAATTAGTATGATTGTTGTTTTAGACACTGCAGTCACCACAGAGAGATGTACCAACATGACAACCGCGGTTTCAGTCCTAGCCTGCCTACTACTGGTGCTCGGTATAGCCTCTGCTGTTTGTGTGGTCCTATATGCCAGATTGACGCGAGAGAGGAGGAAGAAGGGCAGTACAATAAGGAAAGAGAGAAAGCTTGACAGATATTAGACTTCTGAACATATATACGTGCTGTATGATGATGTTTTTTGAAATTTGTAAATAAAATGACATATTTAATAATACTCATCTCAAGAACGAAGATTTAGAGGGTTCAATTGTTTTCAGCATGTTCATTGCCCCCGGGATGGCCCCGTTATGCTCAGTGTTGTACCACACTGTGACCATGGCATGTTTGGAATGAAGAAAATTTGAGACGGATGTTGTAGCATTTTTCTTTATATTTTAATATTAATGTTTTTGCTATTATAGTAAATACTTAACAAAGTGAGCTCACTATTGTAAATATCACAAAAAAGCATTAGTCTTGCTACCCTATAATACAACAATTTTCCTTACAGTTGCAATAGTAAAGATTTTCAAAAGATGTGGCTCTGTTTGGTGTACAGGACAAATAATGTCAGTTACTGTTTCATCTCAGGATGCTACTTATTGAAAATGACCATTTAGTTTTTTGATTAGCTGGCCATTTCACAGACAGTTTTAAAAATGGATTGGGCTTATCTGATCTATCAATTTATACTTGCATGACAAGTCAAAAACCTGAGGGTCAAATAACAGAATTTTTGCATTAAAGTTTTAGAAATGAGAGATAACAGAAAGAGCTAACAAAATCATTTAGACTTTAGTCTTTTGTGGGAAAAATGTTGTGATAAGGCGCTTCGATGTCAATAAAAAAGACAACTGTAATGAGCTCAAAAACAAGATTTGTCGTCATTTGGCAGGTGCGACGTTTGTATGATCTTATATATGTTTATATTACATATAGTGTGATGAAAACTCATATTGCATAATAAATGTGCATATTTCATCAATGGAAGTTTTGTTCTTTTTGATTTGAAAAATATTATTATTGAACAGGTGTTTTAAATTCTACTTCTAGAAGACCTCTTCTGACTCAGATCCCATCGGTATCAAAAGGGATATAGCATTTTACCGGTAATTTCCAAGTTGTAGCTTAAGAAAGCCCTTTACTTTAGCATGATTGTCGGGACTATATAATCCCGGTTAGTGGCGGTTTGGGCCTTGTATCTCATTAGTAATACATGTATTGTTTAGAAGTTTAAGTTGGTATACACGAACTGGAGATTTTCTCATATACATGTAAACATCCATACATCACACGCTTTGAAAATTTATTTTTGAAAAGTTTTCTATGAGGTTTCATTACACGCCGGGATATTCATCTTTGTGAGCCTGGGTGGGTGTGGGGAAAATGCTTTTAGCAGCTTAAAAAGCGTGGAAAGCCCTATCGATTTATACATTATCTTGAAGCGTTCCCGATTTCAACAATCAGTTTTTCGTCATTCTCAGTATATTTTGGAGATAACGAGTAGACAAAATTTAATATGTTCAAAAATGAAAAAAAAAATCGTATTTTACCATAGAAAGCATATATTCATTTTTACCTTTCAATTTTGTTATTTCGCAAGTATTTTGTGAATACAGTTACAACCATATTCCGCTGACATATTTTAGATCTATTCCGTGAAAAAAGAAAATGAAAATACTTAAAAACGTCGTTTTTCTCATTTTTGAAAATCGATAACTTTTAAATAGCATGGATACCTCCACATCGTTTTCTTTTTAGTAACTTTCAATTTATATTTCAAGATGTCTAAAATTATAGGTATCTTTATCAAGAAAAAACATAGTCTCTAGACGCCTTAATAGCTTAACTTTTTTAGCTTTAGTCGTGGAAACTCAATTTAACGCACGCTTGTTAAGTATATTAGCTTATCAATGTTCTGCCTTGTTGTAGAGCTAAATAAATCAAACAAATTCAAATTGTTTGTTCGCTCTTTCGTTTGTTCGTTCGTTCGTTCGTTTGTTTGTTGATAAAGCGACAACTTGACATTTCTTGCCTAACCTGAGATGGCCTTGGGAGATGACCTTGAATATCACACTCCGACATACAAACATCTTTTTCTTAGAAAATGAAAATCGTCCATTATACACGTGCATCCTTTTGGGTGCCGATCCGATTAGGCTGACCCTAACCCTGGCCTGCACAGACTGATAGATGTTTTGATGTTTTGGATACAGGTAGTCCTTTCTAACTCATGTATGTGTGCTTATCGACTAAGCAGTGACCCCACCACTGCTGATCTAAGCAATGATGGAATTACTGCGCAGATTTTCTCATAACGATCATATATTCGATATTGGCAATATGATTTACAAGAAATCCTTTCATTCGCATAGATTTTGACTGTTTGCATCGATGCTGTTTAAAAATGTTCGCTGCTAGCATTTGACATTTCAGAACTTCCGGTTTTTAGTTTGTTGGTTATCTCGTAAACAGTTGCAGATATTTTCCTAATATTCCATATCTAAATACATATTGATGATATGCATTTAATGAGTCATGAAAATTGTCAATCTAAGGACATTCATTTTTTGCAACTTTTCGGGAAATTTTATTTGTGAGTAAAAGTTAGTATGGGGTAGGGTGGATTAAACTTGAATATTACACAACTTAAAATGAATTGCACTGGCTCGATGTTTTTTTTCGCAGCAGTCGGTGTGCACCAGGTTTTCTGTGTTATTCCTTTTGCATTTGGTTTGCTACTTTCAAAATCTTGTGTTGTTTTATGAAAAGGGGTGTAAGAAACAAAACAGCAATAGAAAAGCTTAAAATGGCGATTTTCAAGCCGTCGATTCCCTCTTATATGCACACTACCCTATATACTTCATTCCTTTATTCCAACTATATCAACAAGTTTATGTTGTGTGAAAATGCAGGAAAAAGTTTGAATCTACGAATATGGGGTTTGTTAATTTCAAAATATTGATTTTTCTCCGACATTTCAAGTATGAAGGTAGGGTTGTAAAACGAGTCGTAAAATTTCGTCATCCACTAGTAGTTGCAAATTTTGTATGCTTTTGGTCCAGCATAGTCTGCGTTACGTAAATATTGTGACTTATGAGAGCATTTAAATTGTGTATTTTTGTTCAGGATAGGTATGTTTCAAAGAATAGAAAATAGAAATAAAATTTACTAAATTTAAAAAAAAGGTGTTCAGAGGTCTCATTTACATATCTATATCTTGAAAAAAATGCACACTGCCCTATACTTATTTTGCTTTCGAATGTCATGTGTTGTATTTTGGAATCAAAAACGAGGGGTTAGAAAAAAGTTTGAATACTTTTTCATTGACAGCGAACATCCTTAAAAGTTAAGGCCATGTGTGTAAGGAAAGTCAGTTATCATACCCGCACTGTTCCCGGTCCAAGCTCTCAGAACCTTATTACCGGTGTTCAGTGGACAGTGCACATTTATCATCTTAGTACAGGTTTATACATAGAAAGCAGTATCGCTTTAACTTATTGACAGGGTTATTAAACCTCGAAACAAACCACTCTTGAATCAGCTGAAGGGGACGAATGATCGTATAATATTTCCATAACTTCGTCATTAGTTTCTAACAACAGCTAGAGGTCATAATAAGCATGTTACAAGTATAAAACATATAACAAAACAAGGGACATGGAAAATGAATGCCTCATGAAGGTCTCTTGATGCAGATGAGCTCAGTTCATCGCTATTATGACATAATATTATGTCGCTATTACATCGCTATTATGGCATAATATTATGTCGCTATTACATCGCTATTATGGCATAATATTATGTCGCTATTACATCGCTATTATGGCATAATATTATGTCGCTATTACATCGCTATTATGACATAATATTATGTCGCTATTACATCGCTATTATGACATAATATTATATCGCTATTACATCGCTATTATGGCATAATATTATGTCGCTATTACATCGCTATTATGACATAATATTATGTCGCTATTACATCGCTATTATGGCCATGCATTTTCTGGGTACGGAGTAAATTCATACTCAAGTCAATTCGTACTCAATTTGGTCAATTCGTACCCATTTTTTGTTAATTCGTACTCATCTCATAAAAATTTAGTCAACTCGTACTCATTTTGATCAATTCGTACTCTTAATGGTCAACTCGTACTCATATTTAATATGTAATTTTTACAATTCCTTTGCCTAAAGTTCAAGCGAATAAACACTTTTAGATAGATAGATAGATAGATAGATAGATAGATAGATAGATAGATAGATAGATAGATAGATAGATAGACAGACAGACAGACAGACAGACAGACAGACAGACAGACAGATAGATAGATAGATTGCGCTGGTCATGGTTTATCTAAGACATGTTGGTATTGTTATACACAATCTGGATTCTAAGTCACGAGAGTTAACCAGAAAGATGCCGTTATCGTTTGTGCCTAGGTCACAGTAGCACTAACGTACGCTGCGGCTAGTTGCGGATAATATACGTAGGGATACGTAGGGATAGTTACGAATATATTCGGATGCATACGGAAATATACATCTGTTACGTTTAGATACGGACAAACACCTTCAGATACGCATTTCGTACGCTCTCTTGCGTATAAAACGTTGCAATGGGATGTAAGCAACCGCTGTTTATTGAAAAAGTACAGTCACGCGTATACGGATGCGACGGACGCTGCGGACACGTCTTTCGTATCTATCCGTTCTGTTCGTAACAATTCGTAGATTATCCGTATATGACCGTAGCTGTACATGTACGTGTTGTATCCACAGGGTACGTACATTGTAGAATCCGTGCCAAAATTTTGAGAAAAAAAAAATCAAAAATTCGATTACGGACGAAACATCCGTATCTGCCCGTGAAGGAATTATAGAACATAACATACTTTGATTGTTTGATTGGTCGATCAATCGGTCTATCGGTCGATTAATTGCTCGCACTCCATCGATCTCTCGGGTGATCGATCGAGTGATTGATTGATGATCGATAGATTGATCAATTGATTGATCGAATGATTAATTGATCGAACAATTAAGTGATTGATCGGTCGAGTGATCGAATTATCGATCAATTAATTGATCTGTCGAGTGATTGATCGATCAAATAATTGATCGATCAATTGATTGATCTCTTTTCTGATCCATCGAGTGATAAATCAATAGAGTGACTGTCGTAAAGCAACGGAAATCACTTTTCATAATACTATAATATTAGTAACATTTGCGTGTCTGTTTGATATCCAATGCTGACGTCGCGATATACACATGGTTTTGACGGCGGTCGCTGAATAACTGTTTTTGTAATTTTTGAGTAATCAGAACAATTGCTGTATGCTAATCAATGCTTAAAAATGCATATTCAAGAAACAGATCTAAGAATGAAAGTAACATAACTCTGTAAAGGAAGAATATGCCATTTTAAGGTCACAAAGAACTAGCTATAAGTATAAATGTAAATATTATCTTCAAAGTCGAATTTTGGCAAGGTTTTCTGTAGTTTGCTTTTGTGATTAATGTCCCAGTAAACATTCGTTCAGTCATGTTGAACGGAGTCCCCTTAAAATCCAGGACCTGCTTATATGGAATTCAACATACCACTAGGCCGCCCACTCCCCTGTACAGCAATGGTTTTAAGATGAAATATGTGACTATTTAGACAAAAACCTCAAAATCTTCAGATAATTTCATTGAATGTATATTGTAACAGATATTGATAGGCTTGAATAAAGCATGTACGTTATAGCTAGTAGCCCTTTATGCCTACCGAAAAGATGTTTATGCAACTTTTCAACAGATCAACAGAAGAGGTGGATGCATGAGGTTTTACTGCCAAGCCATGCTGACAACAGTCGCCTACTGTCCATGATGTCTGTCCTGATTGGGAGAATTGTTGTAGAACATATACCTCACTTTCAAGTGTTCTATTCAAGCTTTTCAACTGATCATTTGCAGCACAAATTCTCTGTTGAGTCTGCAAAGAAAACCAACATTGTAACAAATTAATATGTCAATCAATCTAACCATACTATACTGCTACATATGGAGTTCCACTGCTGACACAAATTTGCTTTAATATCCCAGATATCTGAAAACCTTTCGTTTCCAATCAGAATCAGAACAACCTGATCCTCTTGCATTATCGACTCTTTTAAGGCTTTTATGGGCAGTTGAAACGCATATCCTTATTTAAAGCTTATTCAAAATAATGCATAAAACTGCTTGCAGAGCAAAAATAAAACAAAAATACATACAAATATCAACTGGAGATTTGTCTGAATTCTAGGTGAATCTTGGAGTGTTGACAGAGGATCCATCCACCATTAATGGAGTCATTAGAATCTTGGAGCATTTACAGCAATATGTTCCAAAGGATGTATCTGGAGAATTAGTAAAAAGTGAGAACATTCATGGCTTCACACATTTAATAGAAAACAATATAAACAGCAATATTGACAAAATCTATATTTATTTGGCGGCCCCCGTGGCCGAGCGGTTAAGAGTGCTGTTTCTTTATCACTCGATCATCCTACCACTGTGTCAATTCTATCTATCACACCTTGTCTTCGTTTCAGATATGGCCTGAGAAGTAATCGCCCATGTTGCCGGCAAACGCAAGTAACAGCGGCAGCAAAATTTACTTTCAAAAGTGAAAAAATGTCTACTACTAGGGTACAGTCCAGGTCTCTTGAACGGATTAATATATTTACGTAAAATTGGTGATTCATCAGGAAAACATGTCCGTGAAATATATACCCCCTCAAACCCCACCTTTATATAGCAAAACTGGGGTATGCAGGGGTATACCTATTTTTCTTATTTTTGCTCCAAAACATAGATTGTGGGTACTCGTTAGAACCGCCTCGCCGAGGCGGTTCTAACGTGTACCCTCAATCTATGTTTTGAGCAAAAATAAGAAAAATATCAAAAATTTTCAGCTGAAAATTTTCAATTTTTAAAGCTGAAAAAAATCTCTGTTTATTGCATGGGCAAGTTTTCGTAATGTTGAGTGGAGATTACCTTATCTGAAGATCATTACGAAACATGTTATCACAATGCGACTATTGTTGTGGGAGTTCGACAGGATATGGCCGTTATAATTCAAGCTGACATCATGTTTTAAGTTCGATTGTGGTGAAAATGTCACAGTCGCAAATAATTGAGCCGCCTCATGGGAAAACCAACAATCTGCATAGGCGAAAACAAAGGCGCAGATCAGCTTCGCGGTAACCGCGAAGCTGATCAGCGCCTTTGTTTTCGCTACTCGGATTGTACAATTCCTCCTCTACTTAACTCCAAAATTTCAAACTTCCAGCCATTTTCTGTGTTTGTACAGGCCGGTTTGTGTCGGACCTGTTCGGAAACCACAATGTTGGTTTTCCCACGAGGTGGCTCAATTATTTTATCAAGGAATATGCGTAATTTTTTGTACTAAGAATTATAATTATGACACCACATTATTGATTACATACAAACAGCACTGTTCAGGCTTATTTAAACTAACTGAATTTTTAACATAAGTTTACAAAAAACCCTTTAATTAAGAGTTAGATTGACTGTGCGAGCTGGTTTGGGTTAAAACTGAATTGAGAAACATCTTGATAGAATTATCAAGTTAAGTTTAATAATGAATAATGTAAATACGTTACATAATGTATTACGTATACCTGTCCATGCACAGCGTACAATAATGTCTAAAAGAACATGCAACATCATGCATGTTTTTATGATAGCTCAAAACAAATTATTAAGGACATACACTAGAGCAATGACTTTTTATTTTAAATTGCTGTAAGGCGCATTTTTGAGCAATTCAATAACACATATACAAATGAGAAATATATACTATAGAGTACATAAGATGTCTATCATCTTTGACCAGTTGTTCATAAAGCAGGATATACTTGTATATTATATAATATGTGCATACAACGCATAGTTCTTCGTAAATGCCCCGCTTTTGTTAAGGTCTATAAAAATCGGGATGTAAATCGTTCTACCATTGCTTTGAATTGTTACACTGTTGTTTTGAGGGCTGATGCGAAATATTTGGTGTTTCATCTCAACAAAACTTCCGCCTATGATTAATCAGAATGGTCCGACTCTGATGATGGGTTCACAGAATACCAAGCATCAAGCGATACTGTCGATAAGAATGAACATAACACAGATATACTAGTCAATAAGAATGTTCAAGATACAGTCAATCGGAATGAACATGATACAGATAATCAGATCTAATCAGAATGAACATGATGCAGTCAATCAGAATGAACACGATACAGTCAATCAGAATTAATGTGATACAGTCAAACATAATGAATATGATGCAGTTGATCAGAATGAATATGATGCAGTCAATCAGAATGAATGTGATTCAGTGAATCAGAATGAATATGACGCAGTCAATCAGAATGAACATTATGCAATAAATCAGAATGAACACGATACAGTGAATCAGAATGACTCTGATACAGTCATTCAGAAAGAATTTGATAGAGTCAATCAGAATGGACGTGATGCAGTCAATCAGAATGAACAAGATACATTCAATCAGAATGAAAGCGATGCGGCCAATAAGAATAAACATGATGCAGTCAGTCAGAATGAACAAGATACAGCTAATCAGAATGAACAACATACTGTCATTCAGAATGAACATGATATAGTCAACCTGAATGAACAAGATACATTCAATCAGAATGAAAGCGATGCGGCCAATAAGAATGAACATTATGGAAACAATCATAATAAACATGATGCAGTCAGTCAGAATGAACAAGATACAGTTACTCAGAATGAACAAGATACAATCATTCAGAATGAACATGATACAGTCAACCTGAACATACAAGATTTGAATATTCGAGATTTCAGAATGAACATGATACAGTCAACCTGAATATACAAGATACGGCCAATCAGAATGAAAGCGATGCCGTCAATAAGAATGAACATTATGCAAACACGCATAATAAACATGATGCAGTCAGTCAGAATGAACAAGATACAGTCAATCAGAATGAACAAGATACAGTCATTCAGAATGAACATGATACAGTCACCCTGAATATACAAGATTTGAATATTCAAGATTTCAGAATGAACATGATACAGTCAACCTGAATATACAAGATACGGTCAATCAGAATGAAAGCGATGCCGTCAATAAGAATGAACATTATGCAAACACGCATAATAAACATGATGCAGTCAGTCAGAATGAACAAGATACAGTCAATCAGAATGAACAAGATAGTCATTTTGAATGAACATGATGCAGTCAACCTGAATGAACAGCTACAGTCAATCAGAATGAACGTGATACAGTCAATCAAAATGAACATGATGGAGTAAATCAAAATGAAAATGATGAAGTAAATCAGAATGAACATCATGTTCAAAAAGAATGAACACGATAAAGTCAATCAGAATGAACAAGATACAATCAATCATAATGAACAAGATAAAGTCAATCAAAATGAAACAAGACACAGTCAATCAAAATGAAACAAGATACAGTCAAACAAAATGAAACAAGATATAGTCAATCAGAATGAACATGATAAAGTCAATCAGAATGAAAAAAAGCAGTCAGCATGAAAATGTTGCAGACTATCAGAATGAACATGATACAGATAAACAAGACTTCCTGTATGTTACAGTGGAAAACAGTAATGAAATATCTGAAAATTCTTGTACACTCGTTAAAATCCAACATAAAGTTCTTGATAACGCAAATGTTTCTAATAATGCCGAATTACTCGTAGGCTCTTCTGAAAGTATTATTGCCACTTCCATTCCTCAAAGTACAAAAAGGAAGAAGAAATTTAAAAACGTCGAGGGCGGAAAAAGGCAGCTGATACAACAGATCATGGGCAGTATAATAATACCCTAAGTACAAAGCCACATCAAAAACGACAGAGAAAAAGCCGACCTTCGAAAAAGTTTGTTGAAAAATAACTAGCTCTTCGGACGATGACATTCCATTGACGGATATCAAGTACCTAAATAAGATGGCACTTGAACAATATGATGACAGTTACAACGACAAAACTTTTAAGCCTTCAGCTCGAGATAATAATTCAACAGATACTGAATACTCTTCCTACTTATTGGTTGCAGAGAAGATGGACAGAAACATGAAAAAATCATTGTTTAAAGATTTTTGAAGTTAGAAGCCAGAAAGTAGTCAAAGCGAAGCAACAGGTGCACATCAAGCAAAGAACTACCTCGACTCAACGGCAAACGAAAGCGGAAAATGTGATCAAGGGCAAGCAAGATTATGCAAACGAGTGCCTTAACCAAAACGTTTCAGTCGCCACTAGAAAAGAGAGGAAATTCATCACAGTCAAACACATTAGAACTTATAGAAATATTCAAAAGCCAGAGCAAAAAGGAAGTTGACCATCAAAATACCATTCAACAAACACACCAAATTACTGTTTAGTAATGAACTTAAAAGAGTGAGAGTAGATGCACATTGTAATTGCTTTTTCGAAGCAGCAGCCTTTCCTTTGAATAAAATAAGTGCCCCCTCACTGCGTGAAAAACTATGTCAGCATTTAGATGAGTATATGGAGCAGTATATTGGATTCTTACCGCAGCAGGGTTCACCGGAAGATGAGCTAGAATTTGTCAGCCAATACTGCAGAGAGATTGAACAACTTAAGTCAGATCGCAACTGGTCTAATACAGCCGGTAATTTTCTGCCTCTTGCTGTGTCTAATTGGACTAAACGAAGAGTTGTCACTTTCATGAGCAAGCCAGAACAGCTTATCATTGATATTCATCCCGCGGATGTGTCATCTTTGATGGATACAGAGGCTATTCCTCTTGCTTTACCATCAGCTCCCGGTACAGACGAGCATTATGACGCATGCAGAAAAATGACATTGTTAGATCCATTGCGAGTGAACAGAAGACAGGTGAAGATCGAATTCCGGATAACCAAGCTTTGGACTCAAATGCAGCCGATGATGACCAAATAAGACTTAGTGCTACTGAACAAGAATCAATAAACACCAGGAACAATGCTGAGAGATAATTTGTCTACAAATAAACATGTGGACGAAGAACATTATTTTACTGCTGAATCTCTCATTATTAGACAAAAAAATCCATTTTTATGACTCGGCCAAAATGCTCGCTTGTCTTCGTTTCGGTGTACTTGTATTAGGCATAGTAATCGAGATCTGACACATGCTAGACCCTACCATTTTAGCTTACCTGAGCCGAAGGCTCATAGGTGAGCTTATAGTATACCCATGCTCCGTCGTCCATCGTTGTCGTTGTAGTTGAAACCGCTGGGCCAATCAAAGCCAAACTTCAAGTGGAGCATCCTTAGAAAGTGGGAACAAAAGTTTATATAAATGGTCTAGGTCACATGACCAAGATGGCCGCCATGGCTATAAATAGCAAAAGCTTTAAAATATTCTACTCCAGAGCCAAAGGGCATATGATCTTGAAACTTGGCATGAAGCATCAGGCAATAAAGCCCTACAACATTTACATGTGTATAAATCATGAACCCTGGATGACCTAAACCTATTTTGCGGCAAGGTCAACATAGGTCGCCAATGCATATGAATGGGGAAATTGTTAAAATGGGATTTGAATGGCAAAACTTGCAGGAAATGGGTAAATGAACTGGAGATTTAAGATTCTGAAAAGAATTTTTACCCCAGAGGTGGGTCTGTCCCTGCCTCGGGGCATTATATATGTATATAACCAAAGTATGAGATATTCTTCTCTAAAACAGCTTGGCCAATCAAAGTCAAATTTTATAGGAAGCATCTGTATGAAGGGGAAACCAATTTGATTATTAATAATTTAAGTCACATGACCAAGATTGCCGCCATGCCCATATATGGTAAAGACCCTTCAAAAATGCAGGAACTGCTGAACCTATTGCAACGAAACTTAATAGAGTAGAGTTCTATAACGTATTTATAAATCATGAGCATGTGATGACCTTGACAGATTTTACGGCAAGGTCAACATAGGGACTAACTAACGAACAAACGAACGTAAGAACAAACTAACGAACATACGAACGGAAGGCGAAAACTGTATATCCGTCGGTGTAAATGCCGGTGAAGATGTGCCACAGAAAAGTAAACCATAATACCCTTTTTAAATATGCCCATTCAGCCAAAGACAAATGGACACAAATAAAACAAAATGGTTGTTGAAACTCATGAAAATACCTTAGTTTACCTGTTGAATGTTGGAACATCAAATCATGCCTCTTTTATGTAGCCCATGTTTCATACTGAAACTATAACTATTTTTGGGTACCCATGAGGCTAACATGGATGTTTGGGGGTTAATATTAATAAAACCTGTCAAATATATTAACCTCTAGGAACTGGTTTGGCTGGTTTTCATCAGTTTGGTCTAGTTTCAGAAAAATATAAGGATTTATTAATGTTGAATGTGCCGATCAGGAGACAGTTTTTTTTTCTTTTTAACTCCTGCTATGTATACTAATTTATAGTTATGAAATATAATTTATAAATCACGAGCACGTAACGCGAGTGATTTATATTCTTCCAACTGACCGACAAACGGTAAATTATTACTCAACAAATTGCGCACTTGAGCTGATCTATTTCGATTCTAACACACAATAAACGAAATGTCGCTGAAACCGTCGATATCGTTCAGCTTTCCGCCACTGCATTGTAGATATACCGTCAAATGTTTGACGCAATGTAACGTCACGCTTATTCGCCTAGTGAATTGATGCACAATATAACAAGTTTTTAACCATTGGCTATATACTCGTATGCGAGGCGTGTTAGAATTTTATTTACTCTCAGCTGGCGAAAAGCAAATGACATCGGCGTGCAGCTGACTTTTAATTCATCAAAATCTTGTCAGAACCTATGTCATCTTTTGTTATACTATGATTAAATGTTATACGATTAAAGAAAAACCTGTCTCCTGATTGGCTCAATCAACATTAATAAATCCTTATATTTTTCTGAAACTAGACCAAACTGATGAAAACCAGCCAAACCATTTCCTGGAGGTTAATATATTTGACAGGTTTTCTAGTATTAACCCCCAAACATCCATGTTAGCCTCGTGCGTACCCAAAAATAGTTATAGTTTCAAGCTTAAAAAATGTTACACCCCATGGGCGGTTTGCCTTTATTACGTCAGGGTGAACATTTGTCACAATCATGACAGGCATATGTACCAGCCGGGTTTCGAACCCGCAACCTCTAGATTGCTAAGCGAATACCGCGGCTATCCATTACACCACCGCGGCTGTACAACATCATAAATGTTACACTATTTGACCTGTGATAGGTGTTTATGCGAATGAATCACTGTTTTAGCGCTTTAACAACATTCATTAAGTTAAATCTTGATTGATTGACGCTTATATTGATCAAACAACCAATCAATCACGATCGATCGATGAAATAATTGATCGATTTTAGACTGCACTTGCATCAAGCACTTGTCGTTTGCATCACATCTAATTTTTCGTTTGCTTTTAGTTCATACGAGAGTTATAATGTTTGAAAAACGTTTTTCGGCGTGAGCCGTCTAAGCTAAGTATTGGCCTAATTTCATTGGCACTATTTCATTGGACAAATTATGGGTCATATGTAAATTAGCCGCGAGATTTAGACGAGCCGCGAGATTTAGACGAGATCGACTTTTTTAGGTCATGAGGATCTTTACCGGAATGGACATAATACCGTAGCTTTGAGTGCTTTAACTGTATTTTATCTGCATAAAATGTACTTCTGGAAACAAATTTATAGTTTGTAAATGATAAATTTCATCTTAGTATAGCAACATCGACTTCTCATCTTGGTTAGGATAGCTTTGTGGTGGGTCCGCGAAGGGGCAACTGTTCAGGTAGCTACTTAGCTACATTTTGGTAATACGTTTAATATATGATAGCACAGCTGCATCACATATCTCCAGTTATAAGCACATGTGTTGAGCTGCCAAGCTAAGCTTATAGTATAGCAATGTTTCGACAATTTAAGCTCACCAGAGCCGAAAGTTCACCAGGTGAGTTTTTAGTAAACCATGCTCTGGCATCTATTGTCTTCATTCACAATTTTAAAGTTCTTGTACTAATAACCCACAGACCTAATCAAAATCAAACTTCATGTGAAGAATTCTCAAAAAGAGGACTGAAAAATGTTGAACAGGACGTTAAACCAAAACAAACTAAACTATTTTCCAGTAAGGTTGCCTATTACATGTAGTGTTTTAAAATGTTTAAGTTCAACCTGTATAAAGCAAGCATATAAGGCTGTGACCACACAGTTTATTATGTTCGAGTCAAAACGCAGAACATATTATAACCCACATCCATTTAAAGCACGCCGGTTATCTTTTTTAAAGATACTTCTTGTTTTAATCCCCATTGATTACATCATTATTTGCATTGGGGTTATATTTAACATTAATCTTTTAATAGTGGTGGAAATGAAATTGCTTTTGTCTGTTTTCTGAATCCAATTTGAATGCTACTGACAGCAGCATTTTTGCAATCCCAGTTTTAAAGTCTGAAATCAAATATCGTGCTTCAGACAACACTTATACCAAGTTTCTTCAGTGACCCTATAAATTTGGCTACATGGAGCCAAAGAGAAAAACTGTAATTTAGCAACTTTCAAAAGGATAGTCAATACAAAGTCTATTTTAATTGTGATCTCCCGTTGGGAGATCGCATATATAGTTGATCAAGATCAGAACGTGGGGCTTAATCGACCACCGACTTCCGACTTCCGTCGTACTTGATTGGACGAGGCAGCTTCGATTGAGTCACACCAAATAGCGCATGTCGGCTCGGGTTAGAAAGCTCACGTTGAACCGAGCTGTCATCTAGTCTTTTCGGTCTGTAGTTATCGCCGTGGGTTTATAATTATGTGGTCATACAGTGAAATTAGTGCTGAGAGATCGCAAGCGTTTTGGAAACGCTTAAACTTGTAATCTATAATAGTTTATAATAAGACGAAAATGAGATGGACATGAAACAATCCCCCGTTTTACGAGGGTGGGTCAGAAAGTTCTGTCATAGGTGTTATAACTTTGTTAATAGACATGATAGGTTGTTGTATTATACCTTGATTGAAAGGGCTACATTTCTCCTTTATAATGATGCCAAAAGATTGCACGAAAGAAATGAATACTTCGAAATGGACACCTTGAAAGACACCTGGGGTAAAACCAATGGCACTTTTTCTTGAATTTGTGAATATTATTTAAAGAAAATCGACTTCGAAAAAAAATCCATGCAATATATTTTTCAAACATAGATGAATATATCCTGCAAAAATCAAAATTATTTAATTGAATTTAATTGAGTTATTGCAAAATGAAATATTGAAATTGGCTATTTGTATATATATTAAATTACAGTTTAAATTCAAATGGCATTTATCGACATCTACACGTATACCAGAGACCTAAAATGCATTTAACGATTTCATTGTTTCATCCTAGTGTGCCCTGTAGTAAACTCATAAAAATGCAAGCAAATATAATGGTTCAGCGGTGACAGAAATGCTATAGGGGTACTTATTTTAATGACGTCATGTATATCGCTTTATTATAAAGTCAGCATAGCACCAATAACGGTAATTTTTGTTACATTGCTTTTCTAAATATGCTATAATTTACCACTGTAAAGTCGGAGAAAATTTGTTCGGTAGTTATGAAGATATGACACATGAAACGCACACCATAATATTCACAAATTCTAGAAAACGTGCCATTGGTTTTACCCCAGGTGTCTTTCAAGGTGTCTATTTCGAAGTATTTATTTCTTTCGGGCATTATTTTGGCATCATTATAAAGATGAAATGTAGCCCTTTTAATCAAGGTATAATACAGCAATCTATCATGTCTATTGACAAAGTTATAACACCTATGACAGAACTTTCTGACCCACCCTCGTATATACATAGCTAGGCAGATTAAGTCAATTTTTAATAAAAATCGTGCATTTGGTGAAACAAGCATGAAATTTGGCATGTAGGCTCAGAATGCCCAACTGTTTTGAAAAATATCGTTGTCCAGCCAAAAATTCAAAATGGCGGACAAAATGGCCGCCATTTTCAAAATGGCCGCCCTGAAAGACTACAGATCATAGTTTGCTATCTAAAACTTCACTGCATTGACTGATTTTCAGGTATTTGGTGTCAATGTCCATGTTTAAGAACCCATTGAATCTAAATTTCTACTTAATATTCAAAATGGCGGACAAAATGGACGGAGATTTTCAAAATGGCCACCACTGAAGGCTTGAATTACAGTTTTTCATCTTACATTTCACTGCATTGACCGATTTTGATGCTTTTGGTGTCTAAATGTATGTAAATGAACCAATAGAATATTAATATTCACATAGTTTTCTAATATTTATCATTTTCCATGACATATTTGTCAAATGTAAAGCAAAAACCTCATCCTTTAATGAGCAAAATGCAGTTTATATGTAGCCGTCTGATAAAATTTAATGATTTTAGTTGCCCTTAATTTTGTATGAAGTTGATATGAATATGTCCGGTGATAATATTTAATTGCATTTTATGTGTTTAGCAATTTACACCATTAAAATCAACTGACAATTCACCATTTTGATTGTAAAATGGGACCGTTGTATAAATGAAATTGTTATTTTTGCGCCTTATCTTGTGTAACGAGAGTGAAATTATTCCTTCTTTTAAAAACTTCACTACATTGATTGATTTGTTACGTTTTTGGTGTCAATGTCCATAATTAAGAACCCATTGAATCTAAATGTTTACTTAATATTGATGATTTCGGACAAAATGGCGACCATTTTCAAAACTGACGCCACTGAAGACTTGAATGACAGTTTTTCATCTTACAATGAAAGTGTAAATGAACATATATAATATAAATATTCACATAGTTTTCTTGTATTTATCATTGGTCATGACATACTTGCCAAATATAAAGCAATAACATCAGCCTTTAATGTGCAAAATGCACTTTATATGGAGCCGTTTGATGAAAATAATGATTTAGTTGCATTTGTTTTTGTATGAATTTGATATGAAAATGTCAGGTGATTATATTTAGGGATTATCTCTTTAATTTTTTTTTAGCAATTAACACTAATAAAAATCAAAATGGTGGCCATCTTTTATCCATACAGGTACTTTCCTTTATAAATGGTAATTTACCGTTTTGATTGTAAAATGGGACCGTAGTATAAACGAGATTGTTATTTCTTCTTTTAAAATAAATGCACCATAAATGTCCATGACGCCCTTTGTAATCAACAATTATTGTATGGATTTATGCCCCCTTATAATGCTGTCTGTAAGACAGGCGTAAGTATCAGTGCCATTTTTGTGGTAGTTGCGTGCATTGGATACACAATAAATGTAATGGCATGAAGGGCACAATGTGTCCTTGCCCTGATTTCAACTGTGCTTCATGCTTGGGCTTAGCTAGTCCTATGGATGGAACAGACAAATTGGAAGTGGAGTTTGGTGATGAAAAGAAAAAGAGGAAGAACACCCACCAAGAAGCATCTATAGAAGTTCTGACGACTTGTTTGGCGTCGAGGACCAATATGTCAAATAAGGTGGAACATGTCACATAAATTTGCTATTAAGGGATATGGTCTCTGGTGGTGGCTGTGAACTACTTTAACCCGATAGCGGGTGTAGTCAACCTGCGTGAGAAGTGTCATGTTTCATGCTGCAGACACTTGGTCCATGCCTGTGACTACTCTGAACCATATTCAATATCATGGCAAGCAATGGTCCATTTGATTTGTAATGTCAAACAAAATGATGAAGCTAGCTCTTTCTCTCAAAGCTTTCAACTCTCGTACTTTGCACTAATAGAATGAGATTGTTTGGGTATGTCGTGTGTAGCGATGGAAAGATTGCCCAAGTACGCAAACTGCACAGAAGAGACAATGCAGGCCAAAGACAACTTAGGGTGAATTATTTCGAGATGGCAGAAAGAAACTTGGAATTGATTTAACCACCCTGAAAACTGGTCTGAACAGACGGAGGCATTTGCGGGGAAGACTTGTCAACACTCAGATGAGGAAAATGGACTATAAACTGGATATAATGATAGTATGATAAAAAAAAATTAGACTCATGTTTTCAGACCTTTTCTAACCATATTCATGTTAGATGTATCAAATTTCTGTCAAATCTAACAGTGATGTCACCACTGTGCCCTGCTTGTGCCCTGCTTGTGTATAGACAGACACTCTTTTCTCTACACCTACACAATTTAAGGGCAGAAAATTGATACATCTAACCTGAATATGATTAGAAAGGCCTGAAAATAAAAATCTAATTCATCATCATAACATCATTAAATCCAGTTTATAGTCCATTTTGCTCTACTGAGGGTTGAACTTTCTGCCAAGTATTCCTCGCAAATGCCGTTCAGACCGGTTTTGAGGGTAGCTAAATCCATTCCAAGTTTCTTTCTGCCATCTTGCAATACTTCATCCCAAGTTCTCTTTGGGGTGCATTATCACTTCTGTGCAATTTGCGTACTTAAGCAATCCTTCCATCGCAACATTCCACATGCCCAGACCATGCAAAGTGCAGCATCCAAAGTTTGGATGTCAAGCTTTTAGAGAAAAAGCTAGCTTTATCATTTTCTTTGACATAGCAAATCAAATGGACCACTGCCCTGTCATAACACCGGAGATGGTTTAGAGTAGTAACAGGCATGGCACAAGTCTCTGCAGCATAAAACATAACACTTCTCATACAGGTTGATTACACCTGCTATCGGGTCAGATGCGACAGGTTGCAGTTTACAAGGGGGTGCAATTGGCGGGACTTTACTCAAACTGATTTCCAGCGTGTAACAACAGCCAGTTCACAGCCACCACAAGAGACCATATCCCTAAATAGCAAAACTATGTGACCCGTTCCACCTTATTGGACATACTGGTCCTCGACGTCAACTAAGTCTGCAGGATTTCTATAGACGCTTCTTGATGGGTGTTCTCCCTCTGTTTCTTTTCATCACCAAACTCCACCTCCATTTTGTCTGTTCCATCCATAGGACTAGCTAAGCCCAAACATGAAGCACAGTTGAAATCAGGGCAAGGACACATTGTGCCCTTCATGCCATAACATTTATTGTGTATCCAATACACGCAACTACCACAAAAATGGCACTGATACCTATACCTGTATTACAGACACCATTTCAAGTGAACAAAAATCCATATATTTCATACAATAATTGTCAATTACAAAGGGTAGCATGGACATTTATGTTGTATTAATTTAAAAAGAAGGAATAATTTCATTCTTGTTACACAAGATAAGGCGCAAAAATAACAATTCCATTGATACAATGTTCCCATTTTACAATCAAAATGGTGAATTGCCAGTTTTAAAGGAAAGTACCTGTATGGACAAAACATGGCAACCATTTTAAGTTTAATGGTGTACATTGCTAAACACATTAAATGCAAAGAGATAATCATTAAATGTAATCACCTGACATATTCATATCCACTTTATACAAAAATAAAGGCAACTAAACTCATTATATTTTATCAGACGGCTGCCTACAAAATACAATTTGCACATTAAAGGCTGATGATTTTGCTTTACATTTGACAAATATGTCATGGCAAATAATTAATACAAGAAAACTATGTGTATATTCATAATCTATAGGTTCATTTACATACATTAAGTCATCAAAAGCATCAAAATCGGTCAATGCAGTGAAATGTAAGATGAAAAACTGTAATTCAAACCTTTTCTAAATTTTATCGTAGACACTATGAATTGATTTCCAAATATAATGTTGGGTTAAAGACGCTTTTAAGTGAGGGTCTTTCGGAACCAGAATTTTATGGTGACTTGGTTTACAAATTTAAGAAACTTATAGGAAGTAATGATTTTTCTTTTCAGTTTAGAAAAATCATAACACGTTACAGACGTATAGGTTATAACTTGAATGTTATGCGACAGTCTGCATGCTTAGTTTTTAACCCAATCACGGTTGATAACTATGCTGCCTTCTTTAATTGCACGCCGGTGGGTCGGGCGTCAGACTCTATGATGGCCCCGACTTAAAGCTATTCAATTTAGTTGGTTGGGGCCGGAACTTCTTGTCTGTTGCTTGGCCCACCGGGGTCCAACTGATGTTTTTCTTTAGCTCCGGAGTTAGTAAGTTATTTGGCGCCCAGGGATCTCCATCGTCGGGCAGCTTACTGAATCAGTGAGTCCTGTTTTTGATTCATCAGGATGTTTATCATGATTTATTTGTTTGTTCTTGATGATTCATTTACTATTTAGAGATTCACCGCGGGGACCGGGGGGCTAGCTGAATGTTATGAACCACTGCAGAAGCTGAGGGTGAGGTTACGGACGTGTAAAATCGATTTAAACCCGCCAGTAACTTTGTGTTACTGATCGTTCCAAGTCGATACTTCTGTGGTGTTTTTTTTTTTGTTTTATGTCTTGGTGTTTAAAATATTTTTGTGCTGTTGGCGCCTTATGTATGTTTGCATATTTTTAGTTAAGTTAAGGTAACTGAGTGGCCACCTATTGGGAAAATAGCTGCTCATTCGGCTTACGAAATGTTTTCATGGTATAAGTACCTGATTGCTAGTTTGTTTTTTCCCACCTTGGTTTTTGGAGTGGGAGTCTTTTTCTGATTGCGCCTTTTCCTGATCTTTGCCTACTTGTACTTTCTTTCAATGGCGGCCATTTTGAAAATGGCCACCATTTTGTCGGCAATTATGAATATTAAGTGGATGGGTTCTTAAGCACAGACACTGACACCACAAACCTAAAAATCAGTCAATGCAGTGAAGTTTTAGATAGCAAACTATGATCCTTTGTTTTTCAGGGCGGCCATTTTGAAAATGGCGACCATTTTGTCCGCCATTTTGAATTTTCGGCTGGACAACGGTATTTTTCAAAATAGTAGGGCATTCTGAGCCTACATGCCAAATTTCATGCTTGTTTCACCAAATGCACGATTGTTTCACTAATCTGCCTAGCTAACATGTATCTTTTAACTTGTAACAGATTTCTGGCGCTTAGCTGGCATTGGCACTTTGCGTTCATTTTTCTCAAAACATCTCGACAATGTTAAAGTGTTTATATTACGTGCTCGTTTATACAATTTTAGCCTCCCTTCGTTCGACGGTATGGACATCGCTTATAAAAAAATGATGTCAAGACCAGATTTTCAATCCAATGTATCCAATGTAGTGTAGTCTATCCGTCTCCGATGATGGCCGATTAGTAAGATAATAGATTGTGAAAATCAGGTAAAACTGGTCATATAATCCACAGCATAGACATATAATTATTCGTACGGACATGAGAAAATAGATCTTTAACACTGATTATCCGTACGGACATGGAGCATTCTATATCGTGTACTTGCCACCTTGTGAACCTTCCGCTCAGGTGCGAATAGTAGTTTCTTGCAATTTAACACCAACTTCTAATCTAGTGCAAACCGATTTCTGAGAGTACTGACCTAATAAGTAAATACTTGGCATAAATATCTTGTGTGATAGAGTAGTATCGAAGGAGGTACAAGTATTTTATGTTCTAATTATGTGTTTTCTGAGCAAGTAAGCAATTCCTCAAAATATTCGAACGAGATACTCGAAAATCTTTGCGAGAACTTTATTCTTGCTAAATATAAAATACGAATTTCTTGTACTTGTATTTAATGTTCATGCTAATAAAACCTCACTAACAGCTATTATTTATCCAAGAAAACTTCACAAAGTCAAGAATGTGTGAATAAATAAGAATTATACATGTACATATAGACAATTCGAGAAATAAAGTACAAGCGAAATTTCAAAAATTGCTTTAATTAAACATGCATTTTTTTAGGACTATCCGAGAATATAGCAACCACAAAGCTGATCAGCGCCTTTGTTTTCGCTACTCGGATAGTGCAATTCCTCTACTTTAAAAATCCAAAACTTCCATCCCCTAGCCCTTTTTAGTATTTGTACAGCTCGATTTGTGTCGGACCTGTTCGAAAAGCACATTGCTGGTTTTCTAATGGGGCGACTCATAATATATTTGCTCATTTTTTAACAGCTAAACCTGCAATTGACGTCAACTCCATCATGTGCTGTAAGCCCGGAGTAAGGTTTTGACTCCTGAAATGATTCCTCTTCACGAGCAAATGTGAGAATAAAATATAAACGGAAAAGCTAGAAAGTGTCACATTGAGGTGACGATGCTCATCTAGAATTCGAGCCATTACGAGAACTCGCCCTTGCAATTAACAGAGATTTTTAAAAGCGTAAAAAATGAAATTTTTTAATAGATTTTTTTTTTATATTTTTCTTATTTTTGCTCAAAACATAGATTGTGGGTACACGTTAGAACCGCCTCGACGAGGCGGTTCTAACGAGTACCCACAATCTATGTTTTGGAGCAAAAATAAGAAAAATAGGTATACCCCTGCATACCCCAGTTTTGCTATATAAAATTGGGGTTTAAGGGGGTATATGTTTATGTTTTCCTAATGTACCGAAAATATCGCCGCTAATAAGTCGGACTTATTTTAATACACAGACAGATGGTCCCGTACAAACCATACTGATGTGCAATGTATCAGACAACCAGAAAATTATCAATTAGTTAATACCTTAATTCGTATTTGATTTTTACAAACAAAAATTGAATTATTATTATTATTATTATTATTATTATTATTATTATTATTATTATTATTTAATTGCTTTTCAAATATGGACAAGTTAAATTGACTCCATTTATCACCACCTATCCGTTAACAAATTGTAAGCTCTTAGCTGTAATACGTTTTGACATACTAAGATTAAAAATAATAGCCGAAGCATCAACTTGCCCATGCAATATAGAGAACAAAAAATTTCGTTGGACAAATTTATGCTCAAAGTATACATTGTGGGTATACGTTAGAACCGCCTCGGCGGTATACCCCTGCATACCCCAGTTTTGTTATATAGTGGGGTAAAAGGGGGTATACGTTACACGGACATGTTTTCTTGGTGAATATCTAATGGTTTAATGCGGAAAATGTATTACTTTGTTTTCCAACAGTAACTTGGCTCGAAGGATTGTCGCATAAACAAGGTGCTATGTGGCATGATGTTTTTCTTTGATTTTATAGCTTTTTTTTCTCGTTAAGGTCGTTCACATGAGAGCAATGACTGTCAAGAAACGATTTCGAAGGAGACATGTGTTTGTTAACCTTATATGGCAGTGCAGTCTTTATTTGTAGTGATACTCAAGGGAGAGATTACTGTACATGACGAAAACTTGCCCATGCAATAAACAGATATTTTTTTTTAGCTTTAAAAATTGTAATTTTTTCGGCTGAAAAAGTTTGATGTTTTTCTTATTTTTGCTCAAAACATAGATTGTGGGTACTCGTTAGAACCGCCTCGGCGAGGCGGTTCTAACGTGTACCCACAATCTATGTTTTGAGCAAAAATAAGAAAAATAGGTATAACCCTGCATACCCCAGTGTTGCTATATAAAAGTGGGGTTCAAGGGGGTATACATAACACGGACATGTTTGCATGATGGTAATGATTTGCAACAAGTTGATGTAAAACAATACACGCCTGGACTTAATGTGGATTGTTGTAAATATTCTCAGATAAATTATACTTAAGGAATAAAAATGCACAACACAATCAAGAAAATTAAGCTGTTTCATATGTCTGTATTTGACGTTTTGATAAAAAGCATTTTAGAAATGACTTGCTGATTGCTTGTTGTATGTAATGAAATCAGAAAACGCCATTATATTGATAAAATTAAAGACAAATCGTAAGAAAAACAAAAGAAAAACAAAAAAACGTAAAATGTGTTGTACAGTATACGTAGAGGCTACGGTAAAGATGTCAAATCTTTTTCATGCGACTTGATACTGTGCAATAACTATTATCGTCATTGTATACTTTGGTCCCATTCCATGTTAAGTGATTAATCTAAAGCAAAAATGTACAGTAATGCAAAATGAGCAACTAACGTCATGTTATTTCAATTATTTGTTGAGTACCATATTTTTGAACCAAACTTGCCCATGCAATAAACAGAGGCTGACCTTGATTTTAAAGCAACACTGACAACTAAGGTTCCGTAGAAGAACCCATTACGAAAACATGCCCATGCAATTTACAGAAATTTGTTTTGGCTGTAAAAAATCTAAAATTCCATTAGAAATGTTTTGATAATATTCTTAGTTTTGCTCAAAACATATACAGGTACACGTTAGAACCGCCTCGCTGTGGCAAGTACCCACAATCTTTGTTTTGGAGCAAAAATAAGAAAAAAAGTATAGCCCTGCATACCCCAGTTTTGCAACATGTATATAAAAGTGGGGAATAAGGGGGTAAATATTATACGGAAATGTTATCCTGAGTACTAGTCTAAGAGCGCGTGTTTGGACATTCGTTAATCTGGGTATATGGAGTAATGCAAAGGAAAATAACTGACAATCTGCAATGTTGCGTCATGTGACTGTTACCTAAAGTTTTACAGTTTTTCGCTTTTAAATCAGAACAAACTGAACGTAATAGGTTTCTCTAAAATGCAGGGTATTGACTTTGACGTTATGCTGGGGTTGTTATTGACGTCTGAAGTTCTAAGGTCATTATGTTTATAGAAATAATCATCTTATTAATACAAAATTGCCGGATTTAATGCCTTTTTTAGCATTGACGTTTCTGACATTAAGCGTTTCAAAGCATATTCTTTTGTGACTAACTATTCAATGGTTACATCTGCAGGGATTTTGCAAACGATAAAAATGGTTTTGGTTCAAATTTGACTTTTATTGATCATGCTTCCAGAGTGTGTTACTGTAGGTCAGAGATTACGCGCACGCTATCAAGCGTGCATGTACATAATCAACAAAGT
Source organism: Rugalucina vietnamica (assembly GCA_964017185.1). NCBI lineage: Eukaryota > Metazoa > Mollusca > Bivalvia > Lucinida > Lucinidae > Rugalucina > Rugalucina vietnamica. Next base: position 44,709,730 of record OZ024875.1, read on the forward strand.
GTCTAGCTTTTCCTGATCATTGCCTACATGTACTTGTACCTTTTTACCTGCTATTATTTGACCTTTAGGTACTGGCTTCATATATATGTAATACGACCAGTTACATACCATGCTTACATTACAAAGCCTGCTTACAATTACCCAAAGTATTTGTTGCGTTTCTTTATTCATTAAGTATATTTTAGTCAGAGAAAACGCATATAAAGTCCCATTTGGATAATTAAAGCTGGGATTTCTATGGAACATTTGGTTTTGACAGAATAATAACCTTACTACAATGTACAATTTGTTTTTTGAAGTGAGGTAAAAAAATACTTCATATTATGTGACCTGTTATTTCGACAGACTGCAGATGTTTGTCACCGGCAATTACAAAAAGAAAAAAAATCAAATAGCCGAAGGTTCCACTGTTCGGATAGCTCCAATAAAAATAAAACTGAGATCTATTAAGGACAATGAGCATTTTAATGAGAAAAGAAATGACCCATTCCACTGTTTCGGCTACTTAAGCCTCTTAAGTGATCCTTCAAATTTGGCAACATGGAGCCAAAGTGAAATGATGTAATTTTGCAACTGTACATTCAACATAATAGTCGATATGTGACAAATTGGTTTTTCATTTCTGCAGTTGTAGTTATAGTAATTTACGCGAGTTGCATTTCTATTCTTGTTTGTATCAATTTAAACGGTATCCAAGGAAATTTTTGGTGGATACAAGAGGTTAGTAATGATGATACATGTTTTCAAATCATATTCTAGGATTAGGCATACAAAATTACATAGATTTGCCCATTTTCCCCGTAAAATTCGTCACACAAGGCGATTTATTAAGGAATCGCTATTTGCACCTGCTTTACCCATGCATTTGTTTTGAATAGACTCGTCCATTGAAATGGACTAATCCAGTAGCGCACGTGACGGAACGGTATAAAAGGCGAGTGCAAGACCGTTCACTGTTCAGTTTGTGCTTGAGACCTGAAGGGGTAACATTGATTAATTACCGATAGAGTAACAAGTAACGGACTTTGGGCCGAAATAGTAACAAACTATCTTCCCGAGTTCTCTGAGTGTAGCCTAGCTGTACGGAGAGGGCGAGATAGTAGTCTACTATTAGTGCTCGGGTTGGTTGCTGTGTTACTCGATCTGCAGCTCTAAGTTTGAGAGCTGGAAGACAGGTATCTTGGGACTAATCAGTTCAGGTACTTTGGGCCAGAATAGCAACAGATTGTAATCCCGTGTTCTTTGTGAAGCCTCGCTTTACCGAGAGGGATATACATCAGATTGCTATTAGAGCTCGGGTAGCTGACTGTGTGTCCAGAGGCAGCGCTAGGTCTCTGTGGTAGAAATAGGTAAAAGTCAAGGGCGCTGAGACAGGGAGCTGGAACATAGTTGTGAATTCTTCATTCTTATATGTAATGCTAATTCCTATTGATTCTTTGGCCAAAACTAATCATTTTTCAAATCATTGGTAATAATCATAAGGCAAGGTAGCCCAAAGGAAAATTATTATACATGTATATCTAACTTTTACATTATATATTATTGTATAAGGCTTTGGCAGCCCTGGAGAAATAGCTGCCCGAGCCACATTAAGTAGTACACAAGTAGTGACCGCTCGGAGTTAATTCACAGATATTTCGTTACAGATATAAAGACTAGTAGATGCAAACCGAGCAAAACTTATATATAAAACTTCGGTTAGAAAATGGTTCTAAACCGATAATGTATTTCTAATTTCTCAGAATACCCTCGCTGATCTCAAAGGACCAAAAGGAAAATACAATCTGCATTACGGATGATGTACGGGGATACTTTTTAGGGCCGCCACACGGCACAAATAGCAAATAAAAAAGGAAACTGAGATCATGAAAGAGCAGCGAGCATATTAATGAGAAAAGGGATGGACCATACAGCGGTTTCGGTTACTAAAGCCTCTTCAGTGACCATTCAGATTTGGCAAAATGGAGCCAAAGAAAAATACACAATATTACGTAAGTAACTTGATCTTATGGAACGGATCACGTCGAGCTGCTGCGCCAGGAAAGGCCCGATCACGCTCGTCTTCGGTCTTTCCCGGCGCAGCTACGAGACGTAATCCGACCCATCAGATCACGTTACTGAAGTAATAGCATGCGTATTATATACCTACAAAAATAATCAGCAATGACGCCGTAAGAATTCAATACAAGTTTTAAATTCGCGACGTTGTGACGGCATACATGTACCTTTCGACATTGCGCCAAAATTTTGATGCCCATTTTTACGTCAGAGCTAGAAAAGCCGTTAAATTTTGTTAATTTTGTTTCTTTGATGACAGGCGAACCTCTGATACTTCTGAAACAGTTGATGTTTTACAAAATAAGACAAAAATAACTCTAGTTGCCATTCATATTTAGATTCTGGCTTCAGGTGCTAGATTTAACAATGTACATGTAGGATGGTCGATACGGAATCGTATCAGGTTAGTAGCGTGACAGGATTCCGTATTTTTGTGTCGGAAAATAGGTAGTAACAATGGTTAATTGTGGTAGGTATATAATAAATACTGATATGGAAATTCTGATTTCTCAGAGTACCATCGCTGATCGCAAAGGACCGAAATAAAAATACCAGGTGACCAATGGTCCTATAAACGCTCACCTGAGATCTGGGATATGCGACCTAAGCTGACCTTGCCATAAAATAGGTCAATGTCATCCCGGGGTCATGATTAATACAAACGTTGTAGAGCTCCATTCACTGATGCTTCAGGCTATGTTTCAAAATCATAGGTCTTCCGATTCTGAAGAATAAGATTTATAAAGGTTTTTGCTATTTATAGCCATGGCGGCCATCTTGGTCACTTGACCTGAACCATTTATATTAACTTTCATTCCCCTTTCCTGACGATGCTCTACATAAAGTTTGGCTTTGACTGGCAAAGCGGTTTCAGAGAAGAAGATGTTTGAATATTATGGTCATATACATTTATATAGTCCCGGGGCAGGGGTTAATTACATTTTACTAATTTTCCCCATTCAAATGCATGGGCAACCTATGTTGGCCTTGTCATAAAACAGGTCAATGTGACCCCAAGGTCATGATTTATATAGACTTTGAAGCGCTTTTCTCCCTGATGCTTCATGCCAAGTTGCAAAATCATAAGCCTTCTTGTTCTGGAGAAGAAGTTTTTTAAGGTTTTTGCTATTTATAACCATGGCGGCCATCTTAGCCAAGTGACCTTAACCATTCATATAAACTTTCATTCTCTTTTCCTAAGAATGCGTCACACGAAGTTTGGCTTCGATTGGCCAAGCGGTATCAGAGAAGGTGATCTTTGAATATTATGGTAATATACATGTATATATCCCCCGGTGGGGGCAGACCTGCCCCTGGGGTACATTTATTTTCAGAATCGTAAATATTCAGTCCATTTGCCCATTTTCATAAAGTTTTTCCCTTCAAATGACATTTCTACATTTTTCCCCATTCAAATGCATGGGCGCCCTATGTTGACCTTGCCCATAAGATAGGTCAAGGTCATCCCAGGGCCATGACTTATATAAACTTTGTAGGGCTTCTCCCCCTGATGGTTCATGCCAGGTTTCAAAATCGTAGGCTTTCTGGTTCTGGAGAAGATTTTTAAAGGCTTTTGCTATTTATAGCCATGGCGACCATCTTGGTCATGTGACCTTGACAATTTACATAAACGTTCATTCTTCCATCCCAACGATACTACATATAAAATTTGGCTTTGATTGGTCGAGCGGTTACTGAGAAAATTAAGTTTTACATTTAATTTGTAAATGACCTTTGGCCAAGGTCAAGAATTGACCTTGACTTTTAATACTCACAATACTTTATAAGCTCAACATGTTGTCTGTATCTACAAAAATTTCAGGTCACAGGCTGTAAAACTTCTTGAAAAATTCAATGTTTTTACTTTTTTCCATTGAAAAGCCTATGTAACCAAAATTGACCTTGTCGTAAAATAGGTCAAGATCAACCCAAGGTCATGATTTATATCAACTATGATGGGCCTGAGTCCCCAATGCTACACACCAAGTTTCGTTGAAATCGGTCCACCGGTTCCAGAGAAGAAGATTCTTTAATGGTTTTTAACATATATGGGCAGGGCGGCCATCTTGGTCAAGTGACCTCGACCATTTATATATACTTTCGTTCCCCCTTCCCAGGGATGCTCCACATGAAGTTTGGCTTTGATTGGCCATGCGTTCTTAGAGGAGAAGATCTTTGAAAATGTAACTGAAGACGGACAACGGACGGAAGACGGACCTTCGGCTCAGGTGAGCTAATAAACTGCACCATGGGTGATATACGGGGAGATCTTTTGGGCCTCCACACGGCACAACACCAGCTGCAGTAATAGCAAGAAGATGATTTGTGTTCAAAATTGTAACCACGTCAGTGTGTGCGACCAATTACCATTTTGTATCACATTTTGTTATCAATCTTCGTGCATGTTACTGTGTGATTCATATCAGGAATTTTATGACATGTAGCAGGCTAAAATATTCTTCGAGTTAGTGAGTGTTTCTGTTTACTAAATATCTTATTCTATTCAGGGTCTTTCCTCTATCGCTGTTTGGAAGATACCTGGTATAAAACAAACTGCTTGCCAGATAGAGAAGAAAGCCATTATAAAATATACAGTTTGAATACAACTTTAAACTTAGTCATGTGATGTTTTTTTAATTATGCTTAATGCAGTTTGATTTACGATGTAAGTTTTGCATTTCTATAGGCTTCGGACATCAGAAAAGTCACTTGTCATTGTAAGTCACTATGCGAAACTAAGAGAAAATTAATCTCTTGATTAGCAAAGCGTCAGGGGACCTTTGCTATTAACCGAGAAAGCTTATGTCTATTAACCGATTTCACGTGCTGCAATGAGCACCTGATCATCACGGAAACACGAAAACATGTCTGTGCAATGCATACCCTTATACCCCATTTTAGCTCACCTGAACCGAAAGCTCACAATAGAGCTTAGATAATAGGCATGCTCAGGCGTCGTCGTCGTCGTTTTCCTCGTCGCTGTCGTGGAAAAAAGGTAAACGATGGATTTTTCAGACGTATTTTTATGGCCTGTGACCAGAAAGCTGGTAGAAACACACGTTATTGAGTCAATGAGTTATGAGAGTTTTCAAGGCAATGTGCATAAAATAAATATGACGCAGGGCTCATCACATTTATTTCTGATTTTGTTTGTATTTTTGCCTAATTGCACTTCATAAAATCGTATAGAATTATGCATTTTGAGTACCTGTTATGATCGACTTACCACGTCTATTCTAACCGATTCCCAGAATGGTCTTTATTTCATCACGACCGTTCCATGATTTCATGTTATGAACCTGTGATAAAAATGTAAAAATAAAAAACAGGTATCCTTTAACAGCAGGGAACATACATCACGAAAACTTGCCCAGGCAATATACAGAGAATTTTTTCACATAGGGGATGTACGAGGAGACCTTGAGGGCCGCCACACGGCACAAAACCAAAGAAAATTAAAACTGAGCAATGAACATATTCATGAGAAAGGGTCATGACATGGTTATCGGCTACTTAATTAAGGTGAATGATTTATGGAAAGGTTTATATTCTGAAAGCTGTGGTTTTACTGGCTTCAAGTATATAATCTGCACTATAGTTGATGTACGGGGAAATATTTTAAAGCCGCCACACGGCACATCAGAAATAGCTACAATGCCGATTTCAGGAAACAGCATTATCTTCATCTTCGTTGGTGATGTGAAACACAAGCCCTGGGATTTTATCAGTTTCAATATTTTCAATTTTTATCTATAATAGTCGAAAAAAAAAAAGATGTCAAATGAAAAAGAAAAACGGAAAATAATGGTGTTCTGTTCGTGAGAGTCAGAAAAAGTAGAATTATTCAATGGCCAGTCTACAAATAAAATCTGACTTGGCGATCTTGCCTCAACATACATTTGTGCCCTCGTCACTTCCTGGACATTTCGCCGTAACACAAACACACACACACACACTGAGAGAGAGAGAGAGAGAGTGTGAGAGAGAGAGAGAGTGAGAGAGAGGCTTAATAGCAAAATAACCAGTGGTTCACTTCTATATTTGACATTGTATTTAGATACAGTGTTTATGCAAAGCTAGTACTATAGCGCCTGAACATGTGACATAACTAAGGCCGTTGTTACAAAAACATTTCGGGGACAATGTGCTTGTAAGATCATTTAACCTCTCATCAAGTGTTTTATTATTCGCTCTGATGAGTATTTTATTTTCAAGTCAAAGATGTCGGAAGGATACTTTAAAGCTTTGTGTCAGTGAGATTCTCAGACGACCAGAGATGTCACTACTTAACATTATGAAAACATGCCCATGTAATATACAGGTGTTTCCTTAGTTGTAATATTTGATTTTTTTAGTAGAAAAATATTGATGTTTTTCTTATATTTGCTAAAAACATAGATTGTGAGTACACGTTAGAACCGCCTCGGTGAGGCGGTTCTAACGAGTACCCACAATCTCTGTTTTGGAGCAAAAATAAGAAAAATAAGTATACCCCTGCATACCCCAGGTTTTTTTTTATATATATAAAAGTGGGATTTAAGAGGGTATACATTGCACGGACATGGTTTCCTGGTGATTACGCACAGGATCATTCACTGAAGAAGCTTGTCAACGTTGGTTAAAAGTAGGATTCTGTGGGTCATTCGAGTATTATTTTTATTTGTTAATCACGTGTATAGCGCATTGTTCTCTGGCACACACACGTATTTGAGTCGGGGAAAAATAATCGTGATGTCTGTTAATATCATTTTATTTTTATCATGATCGTGGTGTGTTTGATTCGAAACAAAGTATCGCAAACGGTTCTTTGTTAGCGTTGATACATGTACTATTATCAAGCACTATTGTACATGTTTCTACTTGTATTTCACCCAGTTTAACTCTGGCATATTGTCTTTTTCCTTTGGCTATGTAAGAGATAAGACGATAATGTTTGAAACAAATACAATGCTATTTTACGGCCATGCTAAAGAGCTGAGCTCAATGCGCCTAGAACGTAAAACAACACTGTTTCTGGCGCCCGGATACATGATTATATTTTGTGCAAATCACTGACAGATGCTAACTGATGAAAATGGAATTTTAAACATATGCATTTTCTCCCACCCATCAGACAAGACTATCCCTTTGTGTATCTGTAAGAGATTTTTCTGTCCCAGCCATAGTACCTTACAGCTGACCCCAAATGTAAATCATTTCTGTATTTAAGGATGTTGTATGGGACATCTTTGTCTTCGCTTTGGGAAATACACCCGGATTTCATCTAATTAGAGCCAAAGTGTGTAGCGTTTTTAAATTGAAATTTGCACTCAACATACCGTTTTATGTTTATCTATTCCTTGAGACTCGACACACAATATCCAGATGTCACATTGCAACGCATTTTGACCTTAAAGCATGTCCAAGCACATGTTTGAATTTATTTGTGGTCACAAAATGTTTGAAACACACCCTAGGATACCATGACACAGACATTACCATATATATGCATCAACAAACACAGAAGGCAAACATGGCAAAGGAAGTTTTTGTTTGACTTCATGCTTAACGTCCCAATCAAAAGCAAAGGTCATGTCGGGACATTGCCTCCATTTTATGGGACTTTTACCCAAAGTGAGGATGTCATGACATCCAACAAGTGCTTCAAATATAACCATCCAACTAAGCCACAAAGGCTTATATGTATGGATGGTTTGATTTGAACCACTTTTCCTTGGCTGGGTCAAACCAGAGCGGTATACCAGTAATCAGCTGGTCAGTCAGAAGCGTGTAAGCTTTGCCTGGAAGCAAAAACAGCCCATCTATTTCTTTAGGCCCCATGCACTATTTGGTTGTCATTTTGATTGAATAATACATCAGCCATGTGAGGAGACTGTAGCAGCATATGATGGCTTTGCGCCAATGCAACGCGCTACAAATGTGATATTTGGTGAATGATAAAAACCTGAAGTACAAAAATGCATGTTCATTGAGTGTGTTTAATGTTTAATATTGAAGAGTATACAATATTACCGAGTTGATTTTGGGTGAAATGATCTTCAAATATTGTTAAAATACAATGTACAGTCGAGTTTCCGGTTACGCAAAGTTCCCGACTCCGGAAATCCTTATTAAAAACATGGTTAAACATGTATTACCAGTACCTTCAAAACAAATAATCAGTTTTTGTTCTCTTGGCAATTTTCTGAACATTGCATTATCCAATAAATATCTGTGAATGAGTTCACTCACACCAATTTTTATCGCACCTGCTTATAGCAGGGTGCGATATAGGAGTTCAAATTTCCGTCCGTCCGTCCGTCCGTTCGTCCGTTCGTTCGTTCGTCCGTCCGTCAACATTTACGTCGAAGTTTAGTTTTCTCGACATCAGTGATAGCTGCGAGTCTGAAACCTTGCAAAGTAATTGTCCCTGACATACCCTTCAAGCACGCACCTTAACCTGGTGCCCTTGACCTATATTTCACGGTTCACTGACTTTGCAAATTTTTACGTCGAAGTTTTGTCAACATTTACGTCGAAGTTTGGTTTTCTCGACATCAGAGGTAGCTGCAAGTCTGAAACCTTGCATAGTAATCGTCCTTGACATACCCTTCAAGCACGCACCTTAACCCGGTGCCCTTGACCTATATTTCACGGTCCACTGACTTTGAAATCTTTTACGTCGAAGTTTGGTTTTCTCGACATCAGAGATAGCTGCAAGTCTGAAACCTTGCATAGTAATTGTCCTTGACATACCCTTCAAGCACGCACCTTAACCTGGTGCCCTTGACCTATATTTCACGGTCCACTGACTTTGAAAATTTTTACGTCGAAGTTTGGTTTTCTCGACATCAGAGATAGCTGCAAGTCTGAAACCTTGCATAGTAATTGTCCTTGACATACCCTTCAAGCACGCACCTTAACCCGGTGCCCTTGACCTATATTTCACGGTCCACTGACTTTGAAAATTTTTACGTCGAAGTTTGGTTTTCTCGACATCAGAGATAGCTGCAAGTCTGAAACCTTGCATAGTAATTGTCCTTGACATACCCTTCAAGCACGCACCTAAACCCGGTGCCCTTGACCTATATTTCACAGTCCACTGACTTTGAAAATTTTTACGTCAAAGTTTGGTTTTCTCGACATCAGAGATAGCTGCGAGTCTGAAACCTTGCATGGTAATTGTCCTTGACATGCCCTTCAAGCACGCACCTTGACCCGGTGCCCTTGAACTATATTTCACGGTCTATTGACTTTACCCGATGCAGGTGCGATATCGACCTCGGCGGAGTTCTTGTTATCTTTAGTAGCTTTTTGCGTGTCAAATTTTATGACATCTGATGTCACACTGTTACATACCGAGAGCAAAGAAACATCGATTATGCATGGAAACAACCATGTACATTACGTACATGAAGGATCTCATAAAATTATATAGAAAATTGTAAACACTGTTACATTATATTTAATGGCAAACACAGGCTGGACCAGAACCCAATACTTCAAACTTACGTAGATGACACATTGCCGGGGCTAAAAAATCAGCAAGAATGTACAATTTCTTTTGGAATAGTCGCTTCTATGAGGTAATGGCTTCAAGAAACGAAAAATTTGGTCATAAAAATCTTTCCTGCAAAGTAAAGGATATGACTTTGTCTACATCTTGTCGGGTATAGTCTAGCAGTAATTAAAATTCTATTCTTCTGATGGCAATGATTTATCATTGACAAGAACATTTTGCGAAACCAAGTACTTGACTGTAATGGAAATTTGATTTTATGACAATTACTAAATTTATTCACCCAAGAAACACAAAAGAAAAAGCGGCTCTCCTAGCAAAACGTGGGGAGCCTGGTTTGCTACCAGAGAACCGGACTAACAACTGAGAGGTCATGATTCGGTCCAATACCCGCCTCCGCCATGTAGTGTTCCTGAGCAAGACACTTCAAGCTCCGGGCGGCCCCCGTGGCCGAATGGTTAAGGTCGCTGACTTCAGTGCTCTTGATCATTCGATCATCTCACCTCTGTGGGTTCGCATCTCGCACGGGGCATGAGTCACATGTGGGACAAGCATAGTTCTGCTTGCGGGTGTGTCAGGTGTTTTTCCCCGGGTACTCCGGTTTTCGCCACACCTACCGATTGATTTGTCTCGATATGAGTAAAGAAGCTTGAAAGGGATGCAAAATTGAAAAAAAAAAAAAAAAAAAAAAAAAAACTTCAAGCTCCACAAAGTATCAGTTTCGTACCCAGAAAGGGATGGCTTTGTCTCGCAATGACTAAATAATAGTTGTGAAATACATTACGGCCAAAACACAAAAGAAAGTGAGAGAAAAAAATAATGACTTGACACAACCATCCTATGAGTCAGTATTTACATTAGACCCAAGGTTGCAAATAACATGTCTAGGCAAAACAGTTAGATGTTGCTTCAATGACTTGTTTGGTAATGTTTTTACGTCCCACTTAATACTGTAGCTAAGGTCATGCGGATAAACTAGCTCATTTTAAATTTTAACCGGAAAGGCTGAAGAACCCTTGGATCAATACCACTCTGGAAACAGTTCAATAGGCCCAGAGCTATGTATACATGTACATGTATGTCGATATTGTACCAGGTTGACCAATAGTTTTGATCAATGTTTTGCTTGACCGACTTTGTCCAAGGACTATCCTATAAGGGGGTACAAGATAGACAAGTTTCAGTGGTCATTTTTTTTCATATATATATATATATATATATATATATATATATATATATATATATATATATATATATATATATATATTTATATATATATATTTTTTTTTTGCTTTGCTGTTGGTATGGGTAACTTTAAGTGTTGTAATAAAAATAATAATAATAGATCTAATAAATAAATAAATAAATTTTATACTTTAGGAGGACAACAAATTTAGCACAATTGACAATCTTCCATATGGTCCTCCAGTGAATACAGACAGTGATCAGTATCAGACCTTTTTTATTTTTTTTTCAGTCAAATTCTATATATTTTCGAGATGCAAGTAATGCTATATTTTGAAAGAAGAGAATCCAGTGCTTGCCTTATAATGCTGAGCGCCAAGCAAAGTAGCCACTGATACCATTTAAACGGTCTTATTTATGATGCGGCTCTGGATCTAACCTACGACACTCTAACCATTACACAATGAGCAAGCACGATTTGGGAAAAATATCCGCAGGCTGTCAGCAGTTAATTTGGTTGTTTGTATGGAGGCTTAACATTCCAGTCAACAATTTTTTAGTTATGTCGGGGCGGAGCCAACGCTTGTGGGGCTGTCAGCAGTTTAGCAGTGTAGCATTGAAGTGAAGTCCCAAATCACGTACTTTGTAATATATATCAGCAGTAAGACGAATAGCAACTATTTAAGAAAAATCTGAAACTTAGACCACTGAATCATATTCTTGTTGTAGTGTCAGCGTTTTATGCCCTACTTACATCGCAAGTCATACTGAAACAAGGGCCCCTACCCATTGGGGCCCCAGAAGGAAATAGATGGGCTGATTCTGCCTCCAGTGAAAGCCTGTACGATGCTGACTGGCTATCTGTTTACTGGTTAACCGCTCGGGTCTGAGCCTGCCCAGGAAAAGAGGTTCCGAGTCTGACCATCCGCACATTATAATATGAGCCGCATCGTGAGAAAACCGGAATTTTGCATATGCGAAAACAAAGGCGCAGATCAGATTCGCAGTAACTGCGAAGCTGATCAGCGCCTTTGGTTTCACCACTCGGATAGTAAAATTTCTCTTCTTCCTAAATCCGAAATTTCAAGCTTTTGACCATTTTCTGAGACGGCACACACCCGTTTATGTCGGACCTGGTAGGAAACCGCGAAGACCGGTTTTCTCGCATCAAGGCTCATATATTATAACCCCTTTTGGCTTTGTCTGGTTATATTTGAAGCACATGTTGGATGTCAAAGACTCATGACATCTTCATTTTGGGCAAGAGTCCCATAAAATGGAGGCAATGTCCCAACATGACCTTAGCTGTTGACTGGGACGTCTTCATTTTGGGCAAGAGCCCCATAAAGTGGAGGCAACGTCCCGACATGACCTTAGCTGTTGACTGGGATGTAAAGCATCAATTCGAACGAATTCAAACTGAGACAGGGCATATTTGAAATTTCATCTGGAATGAATATGCCGGAGAAGCCCTAGAGCGATTTCCCAACCACTTATTACATAGCAGATAGCTTTACCACACCACGGATGCTCTAGACTTCAGTTGTATCCGAAGGATGCAACTAACATGGACTGACCTCCACCCCCGATCCCCACCCATTCGCACCCTTGTAGCTATAAAAAAATGTGTTTAAACTGCACATACGCAACAAACGTGAACTGCATGAAAGGGACATTTGGCATACTGGACTTTGTCATGTATATTTCAATAGACAAAAATGGAACACAATGCATTTTCATTTATTCAATAAATGAAAAACTAATAGGGTGACAGGACTTTTGAGGAAGAGTATATTGCACCCCGTGTTCAGGACTTTCTCAAAACTGTTGTGTAATATTAAAACATGGACACAAGGAAAATTATATACTACATTTTCCGCGTACATTGCTCTACATGAACCATAACTAATTTTCTCAAAACAAATGTGTTTTTGGATAGTTAAATATCTTGTTTAATGCAGTCGGAATGTGATGTGCAGAAAAAATCTGCCATTCGCGTGCAAAAGGATTACCTAAGCTATTCATGGTGGTAAGTTTATCGAAAATGCTTGTTTTGGTCACTTTTCATATCCTTTATAACGCCATACTGGTGCTTTGCATGATTAAAATTGTGATGTTTGGCAATAAAGAATAACTATTCATAATAGAGTCGGACAAACTTTTGGCAAAATACATTCTTGTTTTCTCTCCAATCAGATGGTCAAAACTGGCTGAACATGTTCGAAGCAGCCAAAATATGCCAGTGTTTAGAACAATGACCTTAACTGATAGAAATATACACTCACCATTACATCCATAAAAAGAAGTGACTAACCATTAAATGTGTAGATTACAGGAAGTAAAGGGTAATAATATTATAGGTCTGTTGCTTTGATGAAAATCATCTCAATTCAATTTTGCTGCAAACGTCTGAGGTGAATGCAAAATAATAGTTTTATTTGAAAATTCACAATATAAAATGAGTCGCCTCATGGCGAAAACCAACAATTTGCATATGCGAAAACAAAGGCGCAGATCAGCTTCGCAATAACTGCGAAGCTGATCAGCGCCTTTGTTTTCGCTACATGGACAACTGTCCACTTACAATTCCTCTACCTTCTAAATCCAAAATTTCCCGTCTCCAGCCATCTTCTGTGCTTGTACAGCCCGGTTTGTGTCGGACCTGGTCGGAACACTAATTATTCGTTTTCTCACGCACAGGCTCGTGTTTTATTTGGAAATTCACAATGTAAAATGGTTAATTTGCATATCGTTACATGATGCTGTCTTGAAGGCCACATAAAATACATCAATATCAAAATGTGTTAAAAGAAGGGTAAGAAAAATAATCACATATGGCACTGATTCCTCAGAAAAAAAATCATAGCTACATGTACATGTACCTTGGTTTTGTTTGTTTTATGTTTTGTATGGGTGTCGAATTTCGTGTTGTCCGTTTCTCGTATCATGGGCGTATTCATACGGATAGTTAAGTAGCCACATTTCGGGAATATAAGGCCGAAAAAATAGCTGTGCTTCCGCTAGCCCGACCGACCCTGATTTTTTTCATGCCGACCCTGCAGTTTTTATTGCCATTCTGAAAGAAAATAAAAATATTTTCATCCCTACCGACCCTTGAAATTTTCAGGTAAATGGACATATGACTTAAAATATGTTAAGACAGCAAAAATAATATTTAAATCACTTTATGTAACACCGTTTATGTTTTAAACTTCAATGTATGTCATTATCTAGTATTTTGATGAATTAAGATGCATATTATCAATTTTTACCTGTTTCCAGTCAACAAATAAAAATGAGAGAAAAAAAAAATGCTTATCTGCCGACTCTGATTATTTTCGGCATATTAGCGGAAACACGGCTATTTTAACGCCTAATTGCTCATTAAGCTTACGATATGTTCTCTTTGTATCTTTACCTTATTGTTAATACGTCTCTCCACTCGGATTTTAGGGTATGACTTTGGTTCTGATTGCACAATATCCTGATTATTGCTTTCTTTTATTCTTTAATGCGCCACTTAACACTAAGTTAATGTCTGTTTGGCCGCCTCAGAACATCATGAAAACATGTCCGTGACATGTATACCCCCTTAAACCCCACTTTTACATAGAAAAACTGGGGTTTGCAGGGGTATACCTATTTTTCTTATTTTTGCTCCATACATAGATTGTGGGTACACGTTAGAATCGCCTCGCCGAGGCGGTTCTAACGAGTACCCACAATCTATGTTTTGGAGCAAAATAAAAAAAAACAACAGATATACCTCTGCATACCCCAGTTTTACTATATAAAAGTGGGGTTCAAGGGGGTATACATTACATGAACATTTTTTTTTTTGATGACTTAACACTAAGTTAATGTCTATTTGGCCGCCTCAGAACATGTCGGATAGGCCCTACTATCAGAGCTCATTTGACTTAATGAAATTCTAGGAATAGTTGTTCCCGCCCGATTTTGCAGAGGAGTTTGTTTATTACATATACGTGTGTACATCGCATGACGTGGGGTTTATTGTTGTTTTGTAGTTCTTGAAATGAAAATTGCCATCAGTCACTCTGCAAAGGTTAGAATCGAATCATCTTGAAAATGCATTTCGAAATTATACTCAAGAGGAACCTTGATCGTTTCTGTCTATTCCTTCACCGCCTGAGGTGTTTGCCATTTTCATTAGCAGTGGCAGTGACGATGGCTAATATTTTTATTGCGAAATTAGTCAAGGTGCGTCATATTTTTTTTATTGTTTATTTAATAAAGAAACCCTCTCAGCCTTATGACCTCAGTAGGGGAATAAAATTATTTTCTGACTTTTCATATCCAGTGCTACATGTAATGTGTTTTTTGTTCATACAATGTTTTATTTCCTCAGAGTGCATTTTGTTATAGAGGCACTCCTTGGTCAGAGCATTGTCTGATCACCAGTGACTAGGAAAAGGTCAAACTATAGATACAAATATCGAATTTAAGTAGAAAAGAAATTGTACTATCCGTTTAGCGAAAACAAAGTCGCTGATCAGCTTCGCAGCTTCTTCGAAGCTGATCTGCGCCTTTGTTTTCGCATAGGCAATTTTTTTCACGATGCGGCTCATGCCATACTGGTTGTGAACGTGTACCATTAATTCTGTCGTCATGTAATGCATGTAATTGTGATCAACAGTGATTGTTTCATTCATTTACATTCGCAAGATTCTTCGTTTGGCGGTGAAAAGATTTCTGGACTATCAACCTTATTTTACAAGGTGTCACAGAAATTATGATACACTTTAAAACTGTAATAAAACGATCAGCTCTTTTATTTTGGAACTGATAACTGAGCTTAAATGATTGATAATGTCTGGAAATTTTATTTAAAAGCATTGTCAGCATTGTTCTTTCTCAACAGTGTGTTTCAAGAAGCATGAAAGATAACGTAGCAAAATTTGGAAAATTCAGCAATTTAACCAAATAAAATATACTGAAAATGATATTTTAGGCCCACTGTTTCAGGGACGTTCAATATTTAATGCATTAAACAAAACAATACCATCTTCCAAAGAGATTCATTTGTTTTGTTTTATTGCGATCGCACCTGACTGTGTATGACATAACAAGCAGAACATTTCAATATTGAAAAGTGGGTTGGGTAACGAAATTTGGTACTCATTTAGATAGTTCATGGTTCAATATGTTACAGTAAATAGTTGTTTGTTTAACAGGGGTATACTTTTTTGTGTGTCCCAAGACATAGATTGTGGGTAAGAAAAATATCAAACATTTTCAAATACAATTTTTCATTTTTCACAAATTTGAATCATTGCATAGGCAGGTTTTCGTAATGGTTCTATTAATATTCCCAAGGGTTGCATGTAAACAATATAAATCAGCAAATGAGCCGTTAAGCTTTACGCCACCGCTCCGAAGTACAGAATTATTTGATTTTTCAGTTCATACTATTTAGATGATAATCATTTAGTCTTTTGGGGAGGATCATTAAATTGCCCAAGTCTTGTGAATTCCTGCTAACACAAAATAAATATAACGAAGGGCTATCACATTTACTTATGATTTTGTTTGTATTTTTGCCTAATTGCACTTCATAAAATCGTATAGAATTTTGCATTTTGAGTACCTGTTGTGATCGACTTATCAAGTATATTCTAACCGATTCCCAGAATGTTCTTTATTTCATCACGACTATTTCAATATTTCATGATATGAACCTGTGATAAAAATGTAAAAATATCTAATAAAAATAAAAGCCGAGATCCTTCAAGAGAAGGGAACATTTATCACGAAAACTTGCTTAGGCAATATACAGAAATTTTTTTCACAAGCAAAACTTGAAAATTCATTGGAAAAAAAAAGATTTTTTTTACATTTTCGCTCAAAACATACATTCTGGGTACATGTTGAAACCGCCTCGCCAAGGCGGTTCTAACGAGTTCTTACAAGTACCCACAATGTATTTTAGATCAAACATCATCAGTAAGGAAATGAGGTATACCTCTGCAAACCCCAGTTTTTTTTTAAATAAACGTGGTGTTTAAGGGGTACACATTTCGCGGACATGATTTCCTGATGTTAAAGAGAAAGGGGACGGGCCATACCATGGTTTTGGCTACTTAAGCCTTTTCAGTGACCTTTTGACAACATGGAGCCAAAGATAATTACTGTATTTTGCACCTTTTAACAGGATTGTCAATACATATACTAGTATTATCCAAAATGGGGCCAAAATTAAATGGTGGTTAGAAAACCGATAATCCGATTTTCTGATTTCTCAGAATATCCTCGTTGATCTCAAAGAACCAAAAAGAAAAACATAATCTGCATTATAGGGGACGTACGATGAGACTTTGAGGGCCACCACACGGCACAGCACCAGCTGCAGTAATAGCAAATGAAAATTAAAACTGAGCAGTGAACATATTCATGAGAAAGGGCCATACCATGGTTATCGGCTACTTAATGTGAAGAATTTATGGAAAGGTTTATATTCTGAAAGCTGCGTTTTTACTGGCTTCAAGTATATAATCTGCACTATAGTTGATGTACGGGGAGTTATTTTATGGCCGCCACACGGTACATCAGAAACAGCTACAATGCTGATTTCAGGAAACAGCATTGTCTTCATCTTCGTTGGTGATGTGAAACACAAGCCCTGGGATTTTATCAGTTTCAATATTTTCAATTTTTATCTATAACAGTCGAAAAAAAAGATGTCAAATGAAAAAGAAAAACGGAAAATAATGGTGTTCTGTTCGTGAGAGTCAGAAAAAGTAGAATTATTCAATGGCCATTGTACAAATAAAACCTGACTTGGCGATCTCGCCTCAA
Source organism: Rugalucina vietnamica (assembly GCA_964017185.1). Taxonomy (NCBI): domain Eukaryota; kingdom Metazoa; phylum Mollusca; class Bivalvia; order Lucinida; family Lucinidae; genus Rugalucina; species Rugalucina vietnamica. The sequence goes on from OZ024875.1 coordinate 44,727,287, forward strand.
CATACATTTGTGCCCTCGTCACTTCCTGGACATTTCGCCGTAACACAAACACACACACACACACACACACACTGAGAGAGAGAGAGAGAGAGAGAGAGGCCTTATAGCAAAATAACCAGTGGTTCACTTCTACATTTGACATTGTATTTAGATACAGTGTTTATGCAAAGCTAGTACTATAGCGCCTGAACATGTGACATAACTAAGGCCGTTGTTACAAAAAACATTTCGGGGACAATGTGCTTGTAAGATCATTTAACCTATCATTAAGTGTTTTATTATTCGCTCTGATGAGTATTTTATTTTCAAGTCATAGATGTCGGAAGGATACTTTAAAGCTTTGCGTCAGTGAGATTCTCAGACGACCAGAGATGTCACTACTTAACATTATGAAAACATGCCCATGTAATATACAGGTGTTTCCTTAGTTGTAAAATTTGATTTTTTTAGTAGAAAAATATTGATGTTTTTCTTATATTTGCTAAAAACATAGATTGTGAGTACCCACAATCTCTGTTTTGGAGCAAAAATAAGAAAAATAAGTATACCCCTGCATACCCCAGGTTTTTTTTTTCTATATAAAAGTGGGATTTAAGAGGGTATACATTGCACGGACAAGTTTTCCTGATGATTACGCACAGGATCATTCACTGAAGAAGCTTGTCAACGTTGGTTAAAAGTAGGATTCTGTGGGTCATTCGAGTATTATTTTTATTTGTTAATCACGTGTATAGCGCATTGTTCTCTGGCACACACACGTATTTGAGTCGGGAAAAATAATCGTGATGTCTGTTAATATCATTTTATTTTTATCATGATCGTGGTGTGTTTGATTCGAAAACAAAGTATCGCAAACGGTTATTTGTTAGCGTTGATACATGTACTATTATCAAGCACTATTGTACATGTTTCTACTTGTATTTCACCCAGTTTAACTCTGGCATATTGTCTTTTTCCTTTGGCTATGTAAGAGATAAGACGATAATGTTTGAAACAAATACAATGCTATTTTACGGCCATGCTAAAGAGCTGAGCTCAATGCGCCTAGAACGTAAAACAACACTATTTCTGGCGCCCGGATGCATGATTATATTTTGTGCAAATCACTGACAGATGCTAACTGATGAAAATGGAATTCTAAACATATGCATTTTCTCTCACCCATCAGACAAGAATATCCCTTTTTGTGTCTGTAATAGATATGTCTGTCCCAGTCATAGTACCTTACAGCTGACCCCAAATGTACACCATTTCTGTATTTAACTGATAGAAATATACACTCACCATTACATCCATAAAAAGAAGTGACTAACCTTTAAATGTGTAGATTACAGGAAGTAAAGGGTAATAATATTATAGGTCTGTTGCTTTGATGAAAATCATCTCAATTCAATTTTGCTGCGAACGTCTGAGGTGAGTGCAAAATAATAGTTTTATTTGGAAATTCACACTGTAAAATGAGTCGCCTCATGGAAAAACCAACATTTTGCATATGCGAAAACAATTCACACTGTAAAATGAGTCGCCTCATGGAAAAACCAACATTTTGCATATGCGAAAACAAAGGCGCAGATCAGCTTCGCAATAACTGCGAAGCTGATCAGCGCCTTTGTTTCGCTACATGGACAGTACAATTCCTCTACCTTCTAAATCCAAAATTTCCCGTCTTCAGCCATCTTCTGTGCTTGTACAGCCCGGTTTGTGTCGGATCTGGTCGGAACACTAATTATTGGTTTTCTCACGCACAGGCTCGTGTTTTATTTGGAAATTCACAATGTAAAATGATTAATTTGCATATTGTTATACATGTATGATGCTGTCTTGAATGCCATATTAAAATACATCAATATCAAAATGTTTAAAAGAAGGGTAAGAAAAATTATCACATATGGCACTGATTCCTAAGAAAAAAATCATAGCTACATGTACCTTGGTTTTGTTTGTTTTATGTTTTGTATGGATGTCGAATTTCGTGTTGTCCGTTTCTCGTATCATGGGCGTATTCATACGGATAGTTAAGTAGCCACATTTCGGGAATATAAGGCCGAAAAAAATAGCTGTGCTTCCGCTAGCCCGACCGACCCTGATATTTTTTATGCCGACCCTGCAGTTTTTATTGCCATTCTGAAAGAAAATAAAAATAGTTTCATCCCTACCGACCCTTGAAATTTTCTGTATAATCAGGTAAATGGACATATGACTTAAAATATGTCAAGACAGCAAAAATAATATTTACTCACTTTATGTAACAACGTTTATGTTTTAAACTTCAACGTATGTCATTATCTAGTATTTTGATGAATTAAGATGTATATTATCAATTTTTACCTGTTTTCAATCAACAAATAAAAATTAGAGAAAAAAATGTTTATCTGCCGACTCTGATTATTTTCGGCATATTAGCGGAATATTAGCGGAAACACGGCTATTTTAACGCCTAATCGCTCATTAAGCTTACGATATGTTCTCTTTGTATATTTACCTTAATTATTGTTAATACGTCACTCCACTCGGATTTTAGGGTATGACTTTGGTTCTGATTGCACACTATCCTGATTATTGCTTAAGTTTCTTTTACTCTTTAATGCGCCACTTAACACTAAGTTACATGTAATGTCTATTTGGCCGCCTCAGAACATCATGAAAACATGTCCGTGACATGTATACCCCCTGGAATCCCACTTTTATATAGAAAAACTGGGGTTTGCAGGGGTATACCTATTTTTTCTTATTTTTGCTCCAAACATAGATTGTGGGTACAGGTTAGAATCGCCTCGCCGAGGCGGTTCTAACGAGTACCCACAATCTATGTTTTGGAGCAAAAATAAGAAAAACAGATATACCCCTGCATACCCCAGTTTTACTATATAAAAGTGGGGTTCAAGGGGGTATACATTACATGAACATTTTTTTTGATGACTTAACACTAAGTTAATGTCTATTTGGCCGCCTCAGAACATGTCGGATAGGCCCTACTATCAGAGCTCTTTTGACTTAATGAATTACTAGGAATAGGTGTTCCCGCCCGATTTTGCAGAGGAGTTTGTTTATTACATATACGTGTGCATATCGCATGACGTGGGGTTTATTGTTGTTTTGTAGTTCTTGAAATGAAAATTGCCATCAGTCACTCTACAAAGGTTAGAATCGAATCATCTTGAAAATGCATTTCGAGATTATACTCATGAGGAACCTTGATCGTTTCTGTCTATTCCTTCAACGCCTGAGGTGTTTGCCATTTTCATTAGCAGTGGCAGTGACGATGGTTAATATTTTTATTGCGAAACTAGTCAAGGTGCGTCATATTTTTATTGTTTATTTAATAAAGAAACCCTCTCAGGCTTATGACTTCTGTATGGGAATAAAATTATTTTCTGACTTTTCATATCCAGTGTTAATATGTTTTTGTTCATATAAATATTTTCAAGATATGTTTTATTTCCTTAGGGTGCAATTTTGTTATAGAGGCACTCCTTGGTCAGAGCACCGAACTTCACTAGTGACTAGGAAAAGGTCAAACTATAGAAAAAATGTACTAGTTAGCGAAAACAAATGCGCTGATCAGTTTAGCAGTTTCTTCGAAGCTGATCTGCGCCTTTGTTTTCGCATAGGCAAAATTCTGTTGTTTTTTTTTTGTTTTTTTTTTGTTGTTGTTGTTGTTGTTGTTTTTCACGATGCGGCTCATGCCAAACTGGTTGTGATCGTGCAATATTAATTCTTTCGTTTCACAGCATTGCTTTGTGACTTCATGTAATGCATGTAATTGTGATCCATTCATTTACATTCGCAAGATCCTTCGGTTGGCGGTGATAAAATTTCTGGACTGTCAACCTTATTTTACAAGGTGTCACAGAAATTATGATACACTTTAAAACTGTAATAAAACGATCAGCTCTTTTATTTTGGAACTGATAACTGAGCTTAAATGATTGATAATGTCTGGAAATTTTATTTAAAAGCATTGTCAGCATTGTTCTTTCTCAACAGAGTGTTTTAAGAAGCATGAAAGATAATGTTGCAAAATTTGGAAAATTCAGCAATTTAACCAAATAAAATATACTGAAAAATGATATTTTAGGCCCAATGTTTCAGGGATGTTCAATATTAATGCATTAAACAAAACAATACCATCTTCTATGGAACGCCAAAGCTGTCTGATGGTAAGGAATAAAAACATTTGATGCATCATCGTCATTATATCCTGCTCACATTTGATTATATGGTGTATTGTGTGCATTATATGATAAGAAAAGTCCATTATATGTTGGACCAGGTTCTTTATATTATGAAAATTTTCATTATATGATGAGTAAACATCTTTATATTATGGTAGACTTACATTATATGATGGGTAAACATCTTTATATTGTGGTAGACTTACATAATATGCTGATACAACCTCATTATATGATGTGACAACTACATTATATTATGGGCTATTGTCTTTATATGCATCAAGTTCATTATATGGTTCGATAACTTCATTATATTCGCAAACTTCATTATATGCGCAAACTTCATTATATGATGTGACATCTACATAATATGATGTGGACGAGTTTGCGAGAAGAAGAATTACATTGACACCGTTTAGATAGGTATTGTATACATGCCGGGACTACTACCGAACATACTGCTGATTCTATCTATCTATCTATCTATCTATCTATCTATCTATCTATCTATCTATCTATCTATCTATCTATCTATCATGATCATGATCGATCATCACCATCATCATCATCATCATCGTCATGATGATATATCATCATCAATATCGATCATCATCATCTTCATGATCGAAAGTAGTATAGAGGGTGGATTTTTAATCTAATTTCCTGGTCGCCTGGTGTTGTTTGGTTGTTCAAGATGGCGGCCTCCATGGGACCGATATTGTGCAATATTTCGTATGATCCACGAACCACTCTATTTCCGTTTCCAAGCCACTTTCGATATCTGATCCGGTTTCTTATTGGCATTTTAAGAACGGCTAGCGTCATCCTGGCCACCACTAGCAGACTTCCAGGATACCGGTGCCAATTAGATTAAGCTAAGATTTCGACTCCCAATACCCTCCCGAGTCGAAACCGTCGGTCTGCTACACTACCAGACCACTCGCAGACTTCCAGGATACCGGTGCCAATTAGTTTAAGCTTAGATTTCGACCCCCAAGACCTCCCGAGTTGAAAGCGTCGGTCTGCGACACTATCAGACCACTCGCAGACATCCAGGATATCGGTGCCAATTAGTTTAAGCATATATTTCGACTACCAAGACCCTCCCGAGTCGAAAGCGTCGGTCTGCGACATTACCAGACCACTCGCAGACTTCCAGGATACCGGTGCCAATAAGCTTAAGCTTAGATTTCGACCCCCAAAACCCTCCCGAGTCGAAAGCGTCGGTCTGCGACACTATCAGACCACTCGCAGACTTCCAGGATACCGGTGCCAATTAGTTTAAGCATATATTACGACTCCCAAGACCTTCCCGAGTCGAAAGCGTCGGTCTGCGACACTACCAGACCACTCGCAGACTTCCAGATACCGGTGCCAATTAGTTTAAGCTTAGATGTCGACCCCAAAGACCCTCCCAAGTCGAAAGCGTCGGTCTGCGACACTATCAGACCACTCCCAGTCTTCCAGGATACCAGTGTCAATGAGTTTAAGCATATATTTCGACTCCCAAAACACTCCCGAGTCGATATAGTCGGTCTTCGACACTACCAGACTACTCACAGACTTCCGGGATTCCGGTGGCAATAAGTTAAAGCTTAGATTTCGACTCTCAAGACCATCCCGAATCGAAAGCGTCGGTCTGCGACAATATCAGACCACTCCCAGACTTCCAGGATTTAGCTCGGATTGGAGTTTATGGAGCTATTTTATCTTCATGCCTCCTCAGTTCCTCATTCTGACTCCTCGCAACCTACAAAATGGCTATTTGACACTTTTCGGTGACTGTCATACTCAGCGAAAACCCCACCCCCACCCCCGTATATTATATGGTTTATGTGCAGTTGTGTGCTACATACATTGGATATAGGTGTATTTGGACGAACGATAGTCAAGGTTTGGTAGCAACAGTTGTGTCACCGGATTCCTGGAAGTCTGCGAGTAGTCAAAACTTGTCGCAGACAATTCAAATGGTCTTATAGGGTCTAACAAGGTCAAATCAGATTTTAACTCTATTGACACCGGAATCCTGGAAGTCTGCGAGTAGTCAAAACGTTTCGCAGACCGTCTCAAATGGTCTTATAGGATCTCAGAATGTCAAATCATGCTTTTACCCTATTGGCACCGGAATCCTGGAAGTCTGCGAGTAGTCAGAACGTCTCGCAGACCGTTTCAACCCGTGTTATATGGTTTGAGGTCAAATCAGGCTTTTACTCTATTGGCACCGGACTCCTGGAAGTCTGCAAGTCGTCTGATATTGTCGCAGACCGACGCTTTCGATTCGGGATGGTCTTGATAGTCGAAATCTAAGCATTAACTTATTGGCACCAGAATCCTGGAAGTCTGCGTGTAGTCTGGTAGTGTCGCAGACCGACGCTTTCGATTCGGGATGGTCTTGATAGTCGAAATCTAAGCATTAACTTATTGGCACCAGAATCCTGGAAGTCTGCGTGTAGTCTGGTAGTGTCGCAGACCGACGCTTTCGACTCGGGAGGGACTTGTGAGTAAAAATATATGCTTAAACTAATTGGCACCGGTATCCTGGAAGTCTGCGAGTGGTCTGATAGTGTCGCAGACTGACGCTTTCGACTCGGGAGGGTTATGGGAGTCGAAATATATGTTTAAACTAATTGGCACCGGTATCCTGGAAGTCTGCGAGTGGTCTGATAGTGTCGCAGACCGACGCTTTCGACTCGGGAGGGTCTTGGGGGTCGAAATTTAAGCTGAAACTAATTGGCACCGGTATCCTGGAAATCTGCGAGTGGTCTGGTAGTGTCGAAGACCGACGCTTTCGACTCGAGAGGGTCTTGGGAGTCGTAATATATGCCTAAACTAATTGGCACCGGTATCCTGGAAGTCTGCGAGTGGACTGATAGTGTCGCAGACCGACGCTTTCGACTCGGGAGGGTCTTGGGGTCTAAATCTAAGCTTTAACTAATTGGCACCGGTATCCTGGAAGTCTGCGAGTGGTCTGGTAGTGTCGCAGACCGACGCTTTCGACTCGGGAGGGTATTGGGAGTCGAAATCTAAGCTTAATCGAATTGGCACCGGTATCCTGGAAGTCTGCCAGGATGGCGCTAGTCGTTCTTCGTTCTTAAAATGCCAATAAGAAACCGGATCGAAAGTGGCATGGAAACGGAAATAGAATGATTCGTGGATCTTACGCAATATTGCGCAATATCGGTCCCATGGAGGCCGCCATCTTGAACAACCGAACACCATCAGGCGACCATGAAAGTAGATTAAAAATCTACCCTCTATACTACTTTCGATCATGATGATGATGATGATCGATATTGATGATGATATATCATAATGACGATGATGATGATGATGGTGATGATAGATAGATAGATAGATAGATAGATAGAAGATAGATAGATAGATAGATAGATAGAATCAGCAGTATGTCCGGTAGTCCCGGCATGTATACAATAACTCTCTAAACGGTGTCAATGTAATTCTTCTTCTCGCAAAATCGTCCACATCATATAATGTAGTTGTCACATCATATAATGAAGTTTGCGCATATAATGAAGTTTGCGCATATAATGAAGTTTGCGAATATAATGAAGTTATCGAACCATATAATGAACTTGATGCATATAAAGACAATAGCCCATAATATAATGTAGTTGTCACATCATATAATGAGGTTGTATCAGCATATAATGTAAGTCTACCATAATATAAAGATGTTTACCCATCATATAATGTAAGTCTACCATAATATAAAGATGTTTACTCATCATATAATGAAAATTTTCATAATAAAAAGAACCTGGTCCAACATAAAATGGACTTTTCTCATCATATAATGCACACTATACAACATATAATCAAATGTGAGCAGGATATAATGACAATGATGCATCAAATGTTTTTATTCCTTACCATCAGACAGCTTTGGCGTTCCATAATCTTCCAAAGAGATTGATTGGTTTTGTTTTATTGCGATCGCACCTGACTGTGTATGACATAGCAAGCAGAACATGTGGTAGCAGCGATTTCAATATTGAAAAGTGGGTCGGGTAACGAAATTTGGTACTCATTTAGATAGTTCATGGTTCAATATGTTACAGTAAATAAATGATCAAAATGGTATGTGTTGTCCTAGAGCACCATTTTTCAAGTTTTATTTAACAGCATGAAAACTGCAGTGTGATGGTTGGCATGGTAACAATATATGACTTTTCAAAAAAAATATTGGATAAAAAACGGTCAGAAATGAGTAAGGTGGTGCTACAGATTTGACCTGGATAAAGATAACAGGCGAACACCATGCGAAACAAAATCTATGGCAAATAAAAAAGTACACAATAGACATTTCATCAGGAAAAAATATCCGTGAAATGTATACCCCATTGAAGCCCACTTTTATATAGAAAAAAAAACTGGGGTTTGCAGGGGTATACCTATTTTTCTTTTTTTTTTGCTCCAAAACATAGATTGTGGGTACTCGTTAGAGCCGCCTCGGCGAGGCGGTTCTAACGTGTACCCACAATCTATGTTTTGAGCAAAAATAAGAAAACTATCGAAATTTTTCTGATGAAATTTTCAATTTTTATAGGTGAAAAAATCTCTAAATATTGCATGGACAAGTTTTCGAAATGTATAGTCGCAGCCATGTAGATATGAATATCTATCCTGTCCTGGAAGGCGGGATGTTGTAATATGCAAAAAAGCTAACTATAGAGGCTTAGTTAGGGTGGTAGGCAAAATATCTCAAAATGAACCGTCCAAAATATCCCATATCCCAAAATTAATTTAACTCATATCCCAAAATAAATTCCAATATCCCATATCCCAAAATTCCTGAATATCCCATATCCCAAAATAAAAAAACACAAATATCCCATTATCCCTTAAAAATAGGCCAAAATCCCGTATCCCAAAATACCATATACAAGCCTCACTATAGGAGCTAAACGGCGAAATTTAGAAAATTAAAGCAGCTTTTTAAATAGCTATACCTTACTTTTCCAAAATTTGGAATCAAGTCAAAATATGTCATGGTATTATCTCTATGTACATTACATTGATCAACAAAATCAATTTGCAGCATATCTATTGCGAGTCAAATGCTATTAAAATTTCAAAATGTATTATGTTTTCTGGGACACCCGTGTAGTTTTGATGTGTGTTGTGCAGAAAATATTTGACCACACATGTCTGTCAATGTAGCGAGGTTTAAAGATATGTGACAATACTGACAGTTATATCACAGGGTAAAATTGCATTTGAAAAGTCAAGAGATATTCTATTTAATGATTTTATAATGAATTCCTAATGCAACAAAAGAGATACGAAAATTAAGAGTTATAGTAAACCTTCTTGTTTTGTCTCTGTCATAGCACTTAACATAAGACATACTTGTACGAGACATATTTATATATCAGTGTATATATTTAGTTGCAAGCCAAAACTAAGGTGCAGACTGATGTGCTAAATGAGCTCCTCTATGCAGACGTTAAGAATGCCAGCTCAGAGGCAAAATGCAAAGAACCATGGTTCAAGTCTCATAGTCATGTGATAACTGTGATCTCACAATCAGCTTAAAAAGACAGCGGTTGTACACCAACTGTGAATAAATTCCCCTACCTGGGAAGCACCTACCTGGGAAGTTTACAAGGTTGTGGTACTACCCACCCTCTTGTATACATGTGAGACCTGGACAGTATATCAGCGTCATGCAAGGAGACTTAACCATTTCCATTTAAGCTGTTTGCGAAAGCTGTTAAAAATCAAGTGGAAAGACAAGATTCCGGACACGGAGGAACTGAAGAAAGGAAGGATGCAAAGCATGCATACTGTCTTAAAGCTAACACATCTAAGATGGACTGACCATGTTATAAGAATGCCCGATGAGCGACTTCAACGGAGAACTACAGGAGGGAAAGCGCCCTCAGGTGGCCAGAAGAAACGCTACAAAGACATCCTCAAAGCCTCTCTGAAGGATTTTGAAATACCAATGGCGTCTTTGGAAGAGACTGCACAGGAGCAATCGAACGGTGGCGAGCAGCTCTCTATGAAAACAAGAGAATATGTGAAGCTGAAAGAAAGCGCAGAGAACACAAAGCGCAAAATGGGCCTATAGCTGATTCCATGACATTGACTTGCTGTGCTTGCAACCGACAGTTTAGAACTATAAAATTGGCATTGTCAGTCATCAAAGAACTCACCAACATATATGAACCTTATTCAAGAAATAATGATGGTCTTTCTCATTAGGGAAAGACGAGCGACCATATATTTGGTTAGTCCAACATGACTGCCTAATATATTTAACGTAATGATTATGTCCTTGATTTGAAAGTGAAAACGTCATATTATTAGCCAATAGCAATTTAGAAATGAGCCACTTAATGTAGCTGATGTTGTGGTCTTACTTATTGGTATTTAGATTAACAGAGGTTGTGGGTGTGTCATTACGGAAACATGCCCATGCAACATACAGAGATTTTTAAAGTTATAAAAATGGTCATTTTCAGTAGAACATATTTAACATGTTTTCTATTTTTGCTTCTAAACATTGATTGTGGGTACCCGTCAGAACCTCAGAACCGCCTCGCCACCCACAATCTATGTTTTAAGCAAAAATAAGAAAAATATAAAAAAAAAACATTCTCAGAAAATTTAGATTTTTTTACAGCCAAAAAAAAATTCTGTATATTGCATGGACAAGTTTTCGTAATGTATACTGCATATTTGCAGATCGGACTACAAATCCGTTTTCCTCAAGAAAGTTTAGCATACTAAAATTCATTCAGCGTATTTCAACATTCGATTGATTGTGGGTACACGTTCAAACCGCCTCGCCGAGGCTGTTCTAACGAGTACCCATAACCTACGTTTTGGATCGAAAAAGTAAGAAAAATTGTAAACCCTTGCATACCCCAGTTTTGATATATAAAAGTGGGGTTTGAGTGTGTATACATTTCACGGACATGTTTTCCTCATGAATAACGTGTGAGTGCCTGTGTAGGTTTTTGTTTCAAAAGCCGTTTGAGCAATGTTTAATGTTAGACAAATAACTCTGCCGATCAAATATTAGTTAAGACAGAAATTGAGAAAAGTTAACAAGTACAGGCATTTTGTGAGGAAAAGGGTTTGACACTTGAACTAGGGGTAATTTGGTGTGCTGAATCCAAAAACCAATGTTGGCAAGTTGAGAAATGACGTCTTCATGTCCTATTTTGCATATTTTCAAAATGGCTGCCAAAATATCTAAAATCTGTTATATTGATGAAATGTTCCATTTGTTTGTCATGATCTGAGCCTAAAATCACTTAAAATATATTGTTAGGTGATTGCTTGACTAAAAAACATAAATTTAAATGCAAAGAATTTTTGCCCGCAAAGATAAACTCAATTGCACTATGAAAAAATGCATGGTTTCCATGGCAACTGTTAACATGATTCATGACGAGGGGTGTACCTACAAAATTGATCATATCGCCACTGTTGCTTGTCCTAGACCACTGAGCCTGGTCTCGTTCTTAAGCTTGGACATATCCCTTTTATTCTGTCATAAGTAATGCAAATTATCTAATTTGCATATTCGTGAATTTTAATGAAAACATTAAAAATGGTTTAAAATCCATAAATAAACAATTTTTAGGCCCAAACCATCATTATGACACTGTTGTTGCACTAGTAATGTATCATATGACAAATATATTGATGTAATGGACCTATTTGAAAATTTTATCTCATTTGCATATTCATGAATATTAATTATAATGTTGAAAACTGGGGCGCAACCAGGGGAAAACTATTGCCATTGAAAAGGTTAAGGTGGATTATAAGATCTTTCTTGCATTTTAGGACAAAATTCATGGTTTCCAGTTTGGTCAGAGGGACCATTTAAATAACGTGAAATATTGGCCTCAACAATGAACATATTTACATTATGTAAAATCATATTGTTTCCGCGCCCGTCCATTGTGTGATTCTAAAGAATGGGATGCACTTACAAAAATACCCATATCATACTAATAGCATGCTCTAGAATACTATGCTTGATCTGATAGTAGTGCTTGGACATAACGATTGAATGGTAATCCTAATATTCAAATAATTGAATTTACATATTCTTGAATATTAATGAAAATCATAAAAATGTGAGGAAAACCGTGGAAAAAGTATGGGGTGTACATACAAAATCACTTGTACCTGGACTGTAAATAAACATAGGACAATGAAAATGGTATCAAATAAATACTAAGATATTGTACTATTCCTTTTAAGTGTGATATAAAAAAAAATTGATCTTCAATTTCATGATTATTAATGAAACTTGTGAAATTGGGAGAAAAAATGAAAACGATTATACAGATACACCTTCAAATACACTTGTATCTTGGCAACCAATAGGGCAATATTATACCATCCATACTGTAATAGATAAGTTATTTGAGTTTTATTTTCATGAATATTAATAAAATCAGGAATTGGGTTAAAGTGCAGAAAAAATTAGGAGATATACATTTAAACACATATCTTGGCTCCTGAAGGACCTAAAGAGCCGAAGTTGAAACCAAATGAATGCCGTGACAATATTCTATAACCATATGATCTGATAATAGGCATCTAGATATTTTGCTGTATGAAAATTAATGAGATCTTTTACATAAGAAAACTATCACCGAAAAGATAAGGCGGTATACCAACAAAGTTGCTTATATCTCCACTGCTAATACCTTTAGATGGATAAAAATGGTACTCATAAATTGTTAGGACAATGTCACAGTATGTTAACTTATGACGTAATCAATGTACAACAATCGGATGTGGATCGTGTGTAAACAATGATTACACATATTCATTTGTTACATGTTTATGGAAATCTTTATAATTTGAGGTTTCATCTCGGAAAAACTGTGTGACATAATATGGTTTAGCTACGGTCGCCTGAATAGGGTAAGTTAGAAGTATTTTCGTATGTTTTTGTGTTTTAATTCTTTTGTTCAATGATAAACTCACTGCCCAGGCAAACGTCTCGTGGCCGACTGATCGCTTACATGTCGAGTTTTTTAAACGTAAAAGGCCATATATCTATCTTTATGCTAGTGAATGAAATAGGTATTTTAGTTATCTAGAGGTAGTTCAAAGGATTCTATCAGATTCCTCCGAGAAAAGGTTCTAAATTGATTCTAAAAGACACCCACTACAAACCTAAAGTTTTCCCATTTTTTGACTGCAAGGTGTACGACTTAATGATTTTATATGATGCAGTAATGTACCATTTCCTGCAGTAAATGCATCCGTTCTTGCAGTAAATGCATCCTTTTATTGCAGTTTATGTACCCGTTATTTCGGTCACTATGTCTGTTACTACTTACTGAACCACTAATAATAACTTTGGTAGCCACTACAACTTTTACGCACTCTTTCGTTACCTTTCTTCATACATGCACGAGTTTCGTTAGCCATTAAAATACGATTTTCATTTTATGTTAAACCAAACCTGAGTAAAGGTATGATTTGGAATATATTATATATGACCTATTTATGAACTCTTTCTAAGAAGACCATCTGATTACTGTTAAACTATTTTGGTTTGAGCCTGCCCAGGAAAAGTGGTTAAAGTCAAACCATCCATGCATATTATTAGCCTTTGTGGCTAACTTGGATGGTAAAATGTTTTAAAAAAAGTACGTGTTGGATGTCATCACATCCTCATTTTGGGTTAAAGTCTCATAAAATGGAGGCAACGTCCAGACATGACTTTTGCTGTTGACTGACATCAATTCCAACAATTAAAAGCATTCTAGGAAACAATTAGATAATATTATTGAGTTATTGCACTCATATCGGTGAATATTGTCCCGAGTTGGGATATCGAAGGACGCGAGCTTGCGATATAAATATCTGCTTCTCATATTTGATATTTTGTTGAGAGTTAGTCACGTTCTTAACCCGGTGTAGCCCCGATCTTGTTCCCGGTTCAATCTCAGTGGCGTCACAGTCCGGGTCGTGTTACGTGGTTTTACTACGGTAAAGCCCTTTGGTGTCCCAGTTCACCCCGGTGTCGTCCCGTTGACTGCCGGTCATGCCACTGGTATGCCCCGAAATTGAAACTGATAGCCAGTGGGTTGAACAATTAAAGTACCGGGATAAACCGGGACGCCACTTTGGCGAAACGTGGTTCACCGTGGCCAAATCCTATAATCGCTGTCACACTATTGTGTATCGACTCATGTATGTGCGGCTTATCAAGATTCGAAAGGTACCGTAAGTTACGCGTACGTCGTACATACGTCAGCATACGTAGCTCATACTCCTCGATAGCGCATACACCTCATACGCCGAGGCGCTACGTTTTTTATGTGTGCACTTAAAAATTCTAAGCACGTACGCAGCAGGTCCGATACGCCGTACATACGTCACACATACGCCGTACATACGATTTCAAGCAATGTGGCAGATGTGCTACGTACGTATCGCTGCTGTAGAGTATGTGTGACGTATAAGGAGTATTATGAATAGTTTGTGGCGTTCCAAGAAAATCTTAATGCTTCTATTTAATTGTTTTCGTTCTTCCGAAGTCATAGATCAGATGTTTCTCACGGTTGGGGGTGCCATGCAGTGTTTGTTCAAATCTACGCTTGGTGTAGCCTCTGTCTTTGATCATGTCGTCTTACGCCCAGGATGGGGAGCTTGGAGATTCCCTCCCCCCCACCTCGTTTTTTTCTTCGGTGTTAATCTAGATTATGTAGATTTTGCCGGTGGCATCTTCCACCTCTGTAATGTGCGACGAATTGCCTGAAGAAAGTGAACACAACCGTTTGTTTTCGCCTAGGTATTAAAAAGCAATAGGTACAGAACAGATACACCGCAGATAGGAATGGAACGTACTTACATGCGTCGCAGATACGTCACGCGTACATTTTATACGCCATATATACGGCATACGTACGTAGAATATTCGCCTTGATGCGCCGAACATACGAAATTGAAATTTCATAGGAATACTGATACGTCACTGATACGACGCGGGAACGTAGTAAGAACGTCAGACGTACGTGCAACATACGTCGCTCGAACAACATACGGCTCAGACCTCGTCGTATCGAAAATCTCATAGATACGCGATCGATAGGCCGCTGATACGTGAATGTGTGACAGAGCTATTAAAGACGGTTTGCACCAGTTCCGCCGATGGTGTTCCGGTGAAACCCCGGTTCCGGTGAAACCCCGGATTTTGCCTGAATTACCCGTAGTTGTTGCGATTACTGAAGGTTTATGCCGGATTATGACGGTCGAGCCCTGGGTATCACGGTTTGTTCCGGTGTATCCCCGCTGTTGTCCGTTTTTTGACATCCCTCCTAGTTCGCCCCGGTTGCATTAAATATTTAATAAAATCGTGAAGGCTCCCCGGTAAGCCCGGTTTACACATTCACGATTTTCTGTACGATTCACCCCGATTCACCCCGATTTCTTTTGGTGAGAAAAAATCGGGATGGATCGGGATGAATCGTGGCGAAAAGTGGAAATATTCAGTGTCACTACGATTCCAGTAAAAATGTCCACGATATTAGTACGGTGTCTGTAAGGTATCGCTACGAATCAATGACAATTCATGACGGCAACGCTACGGTGAATGAGGAATTGACCACGGTGGCACAACGAATAATCACAGTGCTTGTACGGTTCGATACGGTATAACTACGATTCACGGCGGTAGCCGTCATGGCCAATCGTGGAGTTTTGTAGCGAAACCGTGGATGCCGTACACAATTCGTGGTGAATCGAGGGAGTTTGTGAAGTCAAAGATTCCACGGTTTTGCTTCGGAGCTCCACGATTGGCTACGATCTCTCACGATTAGCCGCGAATATAGCTACGATGTCAGTACGGATAAGCACGATTCCGCTACGGTTGCGCTACGAATTAGGCAACGCCCAATAACCACCACGATTCGCCACGATTCGCCACGAATGTTTTAAACAGTTTAAAACTTCCGTAGCGCTACCGTGGAGTTTCCCGAATCATCACGATTCATCAAGATTCACCACGATTTACCACGGTGCTACTACGAACCACCACGGTACACCACAGTACACGACGATTTTACAAATCGTGGCGACTCGTATTGCCACCGTAGCTAAAAATCGTGAATGTGTAAACAGGCCTTTACCCCAGTTTGCCACGGTAGCGCTACGGTTCTGTCACGGTTCATCCCGGCTTATCGAAAGTGAACTGAAGGTTCACAAGGTGAGCTTATAGGGGGTTCCCGTCCGTGCGCTAGGGAATCCGTGCGCCAGGGAATCCGTGCGGCTGTCAACAGTTTTACAAATGGGTATTCTTGAGACATGTTAGCCAAAGGCAATAAACTTTTATATGAGACATGATTAGGATGGTGGGTTGCCTGCGTGGAAACGTAACATTGTCATTATTTGGTTACAAAATATAATTGATTTTTGATTTTGCATTTTCACCGTCTATCCGTGTTATAGGTATTGTACATGCCATTATTGTTTCAAATATACAAAAGTACTTTTATTTCAGCAAATAGCAAATCTATTTCATCTTGTGTGTTGACAACCTCGATCGTTTTTCAATTGTGCTGCGCAATCGTGAAAATTCTACTCGATGAAACATATTTAGTATTCACCTCAAACAAATAATCTTTATATATAATTGTAAGTGAGAATTGTATAGAAAGGATATTGTGCATGCATAATGCGGTGCTAACTGCAGATTATGAGAAACGTCGAATGATATTTACAGCACATTTAATTATATACTAAGTTGCTTCAAATCTCTGCACAAAACGAAATTTACGACACCATTTATATGGTATGAAGTAATCATTGTAATTTATCCATATGAAACTCGGTTTTCTATCATTCTGACCAGGTCCAACATCAGTCTGTACAGCCACAGATGAAGGCTAGAAAAATGTAAAAGTAGGCAATGATCAGGAAATGGCGCAATCAGAAAGGAATTCCCAATCCAAAAACCGATGTTGCAAAAGACTTGAATAATCAATCAGGTACTTATACTAAGAAAACATATCATACGCAGAGTGAACAGCTATTTGCCCAGTAGGTGGCCACTCATTTACCAAACTTAACCAAAACACAAAAACGCACAGAATGTGCAAACGGCACAAATATATTTGCTTTGCTTGAGAAACCCTGCAGGGGCTTTCCATTCGAAGATCACACAGAGCAGACTACACATGATATGCTGACAAAAACACGTTGGTCAATGTTATTTTAATAGTAGTATTGTCCACTAATTTTAATCGCATATCATTGCCCCGGTTACGCATTCTCATAGTCAGTACAGACGACTTACTCACATATACAATTCTTCGCTTAGAACTGCAATTTTATAAGCGGCATCACAGGCGTGACTGAACTACCTTTGACACTGTTACATTGTATAAGCCGAAAATAAACAGGTTATTTCAACAAGCGTGAAAAATGTGTTTATCCATGTTTGAAAATGTTGACACCTGGACGGACGAGCGCATTCGGGGATGCCGAAAAGAGTCTGATTCTTTAACCTAGCGTTTTATCTTTCACCTCAAGTGAGCTAAAACAGCAATTTAGTGATTTTTTTCTGTATATTAATTCCGTGAATCAATTAACTGATATCTGTGGTCAGCATAAAGTTTTGAAAACTGCACGGTAGAGACCAAAGACAAGTTTATTTATTGTAAAATACTTTGATCTAAACGCATCTGCTGCAGCTAAAATAATTTTTCATCACTGAAAATGGTACATCGACTCATCATGTAATGGTACACTCTTTCCATTAGGAATAACGGAAAATGGGACACTCGAAAATACAGCAGGCCGTCTATTTGTCGGAAGTTTTCCCTATTATGTAAGATACCACAACCATATCAATTAAACATTGATGAAATAGGGTATTTATGGATTACATTTAAACCATACATCTTTGGAAAAACACACTGTTCTCACAAAGCGCAAGTTCTGTCTGTTAAACAATGTCTTTGGAACGAGTTTTACAATTTTATGCTGTTTTAAGATTCAAAAATGTGAAAGAGACGTCAACTTTACCTGGGCTGATTCTCCAGACGCCAATCAAGTATAATTTTTAATTTCCAGGTGCGAAACGCTTTGACAAACGTGTTACAAACGACAACTAGATATACACGAATATGTGTAATCATTGTTTACACACGATCCACATCCGATTGTTGTACATTGATTACGTAATAAGTTAACATACTGTGAATGTAGTCTGATAGATAAACAGTATCAGCTTAAAAACCATGCAGTCTGATAGATAAACCAAATCTTATTAAAAGCCATGAATGTTACGAAAAGTTATAAAAGAAAATACATAAAATTGAAGGTTGGGGCTCAAACGAAATCGATTGTATCTTGGTTGCTAATAAATAAGCTTTATAAATCGGAACATATGGCAATAATTGATTGTACCTGTACAAGCAATAATTTGATGCCACATTGAACTCTCTAAGTCTATTTGCAGTCTAGATATAAGCAATTTTATTGGTAAACCTCCTTCATTTTCCTGTCATTTTACTCTTATTTATAAAGATCTGATTAACAATCATACAACAAATATGTCAGATAAAGCAAATAGCAGATTATATAGTTGCAGAAAAATGTCTAGGCAATGATTTGATACCAACTTCACCTCTCTAGGTCTATCAGTAACCATGATATGTGTGTTTTACGTGTGTACCGCCTTATGTTTTCCGCATTTTTACCCCAAGTCCTAAAGATGTTATTAATAATCATGGAAACAAAATTCAAATGACTTGAAATACCGTGTAATACAAATGTATAGGATGTCATAATATTGCCTTAACAAGAATTTGATACATTGTTCAGCACTTTGGGGCTTTGGGTTGCCAAGATACAAGCCATTTCTTATGTTTACCCTTTCAAGTTTTCCATTTTTTCTGTCCTGTTTTTAACGATTTCATTAATATACATGAAATTATAAAGCCGATTATTCTTATATTATATTTCAGAGTACATTGTCACAGCTTTCATTTGATATCTCTTTCGGCATTCAATTTTCATTAACAGCCTTGGTGCAGATGTTTTGTACGTATACCCCCAATTTTTCCACATTTTTTCTCCCATTATGATTTTTATTAATATTCATGAATTTATGTAAATTCAATGATTTCAATATTAGTTTTAATATTAAATTGCTTTATCAATATGTACAATAATACAATACTGTCAGACCAATCATAGTATTCTTAAGTATGCTTTTGGTGGGACATGGGTATATTTGTAAGTTCATCCTGTTCTATAGAATCACACTTGGGTGGTTGTGGAAACAATGCGATGTTTACATTATGCGAATGTTTTAATTGTTATAGAAAAGTTTTTATGGCATTAAATTGGCCCATCTCACCAAACTGACAGCCATGAAAATTTGCCCTAAAATGCAAGAACGATTACATAACGCACCAAAAATGGTTTCGCCCCTATTTTGACATTTCAATTAATATTCATGAATATGCTAATGAGATGAGTTTCATATTAACCCATCACATCAATATATTTGTCATATATGGTATTACTGGTGCAAAAACAAGTTGTCATAATGATAGGTTCGGTCTAAAATTTGTTTATTTATAGATTTTAAAACCATTTTTCAGCCATTTTAATGTTTTCATTAAAATTCATGAATATAAAAATTTGATAATTACTTACCAAAGGATCAAAAGGCTAAAACTATGCTTTACAATGGGACCAGGTGCAGTGGTCTTTGACTTGTGACAGTGGAATATGATCACTTTTGTAGGCACAAGTAGAACAGCCCACACCCCTGCCCCTTCCACACCCCACCTCAGCCTTTTAACTTTTGAGATTTTTTTTTATTCATGGAAGACATTCTTATCATTATGAAATGGTATTTTTATCATTTTGTGGCAGTTTGGAATCCTAAACATATACCAATTTGCAGCAATTGAGGTTTTTCTTAATTTTGGCGGCCATCTTGGAAATATGCAAATTAGATGGTGGAGGGGCCATTTCTCAGCTTGCCAACATTGGTTTTTGGATTCAGCATACCCAAATACCCCTAGAAATGGTCTCAAACCCTTTTCCTCACAAAATGCCTGTACCTTCATAACGGAGCGTCTTTTCTCATTTTCTGTCTTAACTATATCTCATATTCGAGATATTTTTACGGAAACATTTGTCCTCAAGTGTTTATTTATATTAAAAATGTGATTTCGTTTATAATAGACATGCTATTAAAATTATTCATACAGATTCTCGCCTCCATTGACATGAAGAAGTCGAACTGTTTTACATCATCTTGCTAAACTTAACTAAATTCCTAACCGAACACATACAGTTTCAGTCATCAAGTCAGTCTACTAGGCTGTGAAAATAAGATGTTACAGAAGCATTATGAATTCATTCAACAAAAGTTTGCCACAAAATCTTATCAGTTCTGTATAATTTTGGATGACATGCTGAATTAATTGTCATGACAACCTTCAAACCTAACAGTAACAAACGTGTTCACGAGCACGTTAACGATATTTATACCATGTTTGCCTGTTTCAATGTTATACCAAGAGGATATCACTGCCCTAAGTGTTATGTGGTAGCCACCCGTTTGGTCTCAATATTTAACTTCCGGTACAAGGCCAGAATAAATGCATTACGAATATTTGCTCATGTAATACATAGTGATATTTTTCAACTGTAAAAAATGAAAATTTCACCGGGAAAAATGATATTTTTAACATTTTTGCTCAAAACATTGATTGTGAGTACACGTTAGAACCGCCTCGCCGATGGTATCCTGAATACGGCTACCCCTATTTTGGGGATGTGCAATTAACAGTTGTGTAACCGATTCCCATATGTTTACAGTGAGTTGGTGTAGGCATGAAAAGAAACTAGAGTTATATCGTAAAATGTGCCATTTATGTTTTCTTCTACTCAATGTTTAATGGCAGTTACAGGCATATACAGGTTTTCACTATACCATGCCATTAACTTCCAATTCTTTTCATGTGTTCTAGATATACATGCATGTCTGTTTTTTTTTTTGTTTTTTTTTTTTGTTTTTTTTCAGATTGATTATGGTGTTGGAATTGTTAAAACATGAAACTATCATTTTCCAGATCCTGTAACTCCTGTGAATGATAAAGAAACAAAAACTTTCACAAACATTTCTTGGTAATAGTGAAGGGCACAAAGCTGCGAGTTGCCAAATGATGGCAGAGTTGCATTCAAGCCAGGTTAGTTCTTCTTCTTCTTCTTCCATTAAAGTTCATCCCTCGGAAACCCGGGTATTTTCGTACTTGTGTTGTACATGTGTCGCCCGAGACGGAGATGTGGCGATGGATAAAAAAGGCCATTTACAGGTTAAAAACGACTTTGGTTAACATGGTGGACTTCTGAAGTAGCAGCTTGAAGGTCTCTAAGCTAGGTGCTGAGACAACCTGCTGTGGCAGTTGGTTCCAGATCCTGTAACTCCTGTGAATGACAAAGAAACTAAAACTTTCATACAACATTTCTTGGATAAAGTGGAGGGCACAAAGCAGCGTGAAATGAATAATAAAACAGTGAATTCGGACTATGTATGCGTATGCCAGCATGAACAAAGCCACGTTGCTTACCTAAAGGCTAATGTAATCAGTGTTTGCTTTAAATTATTACCCATATATCAAATATCACAAATATCAAAGAAAATATTTCTGTTCTGAAAGGTGTAGCGTTTATTTCCAGAAAAATTCAAGCGATACTTAACTTATGTCTGTATATGTATATCCCTGTAAACCCCATGTTTACTATATACACGTAGAAGTGGGGTAGAAGGGAGTATTTATATCACAGAAAAGTTTTCCTGATGAATATTCTGACAACTTTAAACTTCTTAATGTAAAACGGGGGCCATACCACTGATTCTGAAATTTGTTGAAAAATGGCTAATTGGAACAGAAACCCAAATCGCTCAAATAGTTAGTCCTTGTTCAGGTGCGTCTTGCATCATATTTTGGATGCAAAATGTGTCAGTGTCCGTCAAATTGAACGTGTAATTTATGCAAAGCAACACTTTTCAACACGGTCTGCTGCATAAGAATGACATTTGTTAGCTCACCTGAGCCGAAAGAAAAATTGTCAAAATGTCATTTGAAGGAAAACGCTTTATAGAAATGGGCAAATGGACTGAAGATTTATGATATGAAAAAATGACGCCAGGGAAAGGTCTGCCCCACCCCGGGGCAATATACATGTGTTACCATAATATTCATAGATCTTCTTCTCTAAAACCGCTTGGCCATTTGAAGCCAAACGCCATGTGGAGCATTCTTAGTTAGGGAGAATGAAACTTTATATAAATGGTCAAGGTCACATGACCGAGATGGCCATCATGACCTTGGGATTACTTTGACCTATTTTATGGCAAGACCAACATGGGTTGCCCATGCATTTGAATGTGGAAAAGTAGTTTTCCTGATGAATATTTTGACAACTTTAAACTTCTTAATGTAAAACGGGGGCCATACCACTGATTCTGAAATTTGTTGAAAAATGGCTAATTGGAACAGAAACCCAAATCGCTCAAATAGTTAGTCCTTGTTCAGGTGCGTCTTGCATCATATTTTGGATGCAAAATGTGTCAGTGTCCGTCAAATTGAACGTGTAATTTATGCAAAGCAACACTTTTCAACACGGTCTGCTGCATAAGAATGACATTTGTTAGCTCACCTGAGCCGAAAGAAAAATTGTCAAAATGTCATTTGAAGGAAATCACTTTATAGAAATGGTCAAATGGACTGAAGATTTATGATATGAAAAAGGACGCCAGGGAAAGGTCTGCCCCACCCCGGGGCAATATACATGTGTTACCATAATATTCATAGATCTTCTTCTCTAAAACCGCTTGGCCATTTGAAGCCAAACGCCATGTGGAGCATTCTTAGTTAGGGAGAATGAAACTTTATATAAATGGTCAAGGTCACATGACCGAGATGGCCATCATGACCTTGGGATGACTTTGACCTATTTTATGGCAAGACCAACATGGGTTGCCCATGCATTTGAATGTGGAAAAGTAGTTAAATGTAATTAAATGGGGAGAAACTTGCTGGGAGTATGCAAATGGACAGAAGATTTTCGTTTATGAAAAAAATGTCTTCATGGTGTTGTCTGTCCCTGCCTTTGGGCTATATACATGTATTACCATAATAGTCAAACATCTTCTCTTAAACCGCTTGGCCGATTGAAGCCGAAATTCATGTGAAGCATTCTTAGGAAGGGAGAATGAAAATTTATATAAATGGTCAAGGTCGCATGACCAAGATAGCCGCCATGGCTATAAATAGCAAAAACCTTTATAAAGCTTATTCTTCAGAACCAGAAGACCTATCACTTTGAAACTTTGCCAGAGGCATCAGTGTGTGGAGCTCAACAAAGTTGTATAAATCATGACCTCGGGATGACCTTGACCTATTTATTGCAAGGTCAGCTGGGGTCGCATATACCAGATCTCAAGTGAGCGGTTACAGGATCATTGGTCCTGGTCCTCTGGTATTTTCAACCCAATGCTAAAACATTTTAAGTTCTTGTAAGTTACTGTCTTTATGAAAGTTCAAAAATTTGTTTTAGAGAAAACTTGGAAAATACTCGGTTAGAAACTTTGACAAGTATATACAATGTTGCCAAGAAATAACTTTGTCGTGTCGTTTTGTCAGGAAATGTTTATATTAAAACTTGATAGCTGGAAATCGTTATTTTCATACTATTGTTGTCATTGAATAACTATTCTTTTTTGCCACGAAATAACTATTAAACAAAATGCCATCGGAATGTTTTAATGCTAAACTGTCGTTATGGATCTGATGTCAAATAAAGCTATTTTGCACTATTTCTTATTTTGTACTACTTCTTATTGACAAAGACCAAACACTGATTCAGATAAGGAATCATTTCTACGAATTCGTTAACTTAGCATTACGAAAACTTGCCCATGCAATTTACAGATATTTTTAAGCTTTAAAATTTGAAAATTTTCAGCTGAAAATTGTTGATATTTTTCTTATTTTTATTTTTACTCGAGGCGGTTCTAACGAGTACCCACCAACTTTGTTTTGAAGCAAAAATAAGAAAAAGAGGTACACCACTGCATACCCCAGTTTTTCTATATAAAAGTGGGATTCAAGGGGGTATACATTACAAGGGCATGTTTTCGTGGTAGGAAGAGGACAAAGTAAGCACTGATCAAGAAATGGCGCAATCAGAACGATCTGACAATCAGGTTTACTAAGGACCATTTACAAAAGCATTAAAGCTTAGTCAGCAATTCAATTTTCTGTATACACTATACACTAAAGGCATAAATGACTCGTAAAAAATATTAAATACAAGTTCAATGTAAAAAAAATAATGTTTGATTATACTTTTGATTTACACACTCCCATGTGCCAACCTTATGTAGCGTTTACCTTATGTTCCTGTAATAGATCTTGAAAACAGAGAAATATATTACCAAAATTCCAAGGCACGCTACGTTTCGAGCAAACCGGGCTGCCGTGGCCGCCTGGAACATAGTATAAACGCAGCATTATGTCTGTATTAACTTGTGTTATAATTATATTTTTTCTGTGAAATGATCTTACCGCGCCTTACCATGTTTATCCCCGCTACCCTCTAATTGACGTTGTTATTGTGAAACAAATACATTAATTAATACAATGTTTACTGTAAAAATGACGACTAACATGTATCATGAAGCGTAATTCATTAAATTCACGATCAAAATAAAATACCAAAGCAGATACTTTTGTCCTTTGTTATTTCCGACCTGCTTGCTCATAGTATAACAAGAAGGATAGTCTATCCGGACGATATTGTGGAAGGTGATTCGTAATAAATGCCACATATTTCCTGTTATGACATTTCATAAGATATAGTGTACAGCACGAGTATAAAACGTTTTGTGGGTAAAAAATAGGTCTAGTTGTCATTAGTGTTTGTACTTAAACAACTGATTGTATGGTAGTCTGTGGCAATATAGGCCCAGCCCAATGGCGAGAAATAGATGGGCTGCTTGTACCTCCACTAACACTACTGACTAATCATCTGATTACTGGTTAACCACTCAGGTCTGAGCCTGTTTAAGAAAAGTGGTTATAATTCAAACCATTTACGTCATATAAGCTTGGGTGGTCCTTTTTTAATATGGGTGCCATGATATCCTAATGTTGGGTATAAGTCTAATAAAATGTCCCGACATGACCATAGCTGTTGACTGGTACGCTAAACGTCCCGACATTACCATAGCTGTTGACTGGTACGCTAAGCAACATCTCAAACAAATTACGTTTCGGCTTCAATAGCTGATGGTCCACCGTTTGGGAAATAGCTTCTTCTTTTTACTGCGACTTAAAGCTATTCATTTTATTTGGTTGGGGCCGGAGCTTCTTGTATGTTGCTTAGCCCACCAGGACAACTGGTGTTTTTCTTTTGCTCCGGAGTTGGTAGGTTATTCGGCACCCAGGGATCTCCATCGTCGGGCAGCTTACTCAATCTAGGAGTCATGGTTTTTGATTCATCAGGATGTTTACCATGATTTATTTGTTTGTTCTTGATGATTCATTGACTAGTTAGTGGTTTAGCACGAGGACCGAAGAAGTAACTAAATATTATGAACCACTGCAGAAGCTGAGGGTGAGGTTATGGCCATGTAAAGCCGGTTAAAGCCCGCCAGTAACTTAGAGTTACTGGTCGTTTTATGTCTTGGTGTTTTAAATATCTTTTGCTGTTGGCGCCTTATGTATGCTTTCATATTTTTAGTTAAGTTTGGGTAAGTGAGTGGCCACCTATTGGGAAAAACAGCTGCTCAGTCGGCTTACGATATGTTTTCATGGTGTAAATGCCTGATTGTTAAAATAAATTTAGTTTTTTGTCAGCTCAGTTTTTGGAGTGGAAAAGAAACATTTTAATGTGATTCTTTAGCTGTGGTTTATCTCAGCTGTTGTCTGTACCTTTTGTTTGTCGCTGTGTCATGTACGGGAACATTTTCTGATGGCCAAGGATTGCCAGTTAGAAAAAATAGTGTTAAATTTGGAAAACAACAGTATGTCGTTTATGACATGTCTTTTCCTAAGTTCAATCTTAGCACATATTTTGTACTATGATGTATCTCATTCTTAAGAGATGTATATGATGAAACATGCTCTAAATATAGACACAATAGTTCAAATAAAGTAATTAAAAGTAAAGTGCAATAAATAAAACTATAAGCAGGATTTTATAAATTCTGCTGTGGCTTAGTGGAAATAGTGCAAGTAAACATAATTAATCAGTACTTCAGAACTTGAACTTGAAATTGACAATACGAAATCTAATCCCGGTAGCATCCTCCGATTACTTTTTCAAATTAAATATAAATGCTAGACCTTTTGGAAGCAAAGAAAACGTTCAAAAGGAGGCGGTATGGACAAGATTGCGCAATTTCAGACACTTAGCCCCCACCAGTGATGAAATATACTGCAATTTCAAAAACCCACACAAAGGAAGTCTAAATCAGGCACACGCCTAAACGGAGTCTAATAATTGAAACCATTTAGAAGATGGCTCTAAATGATTTAATGCTCATATCGTTACTGATTTCAAAGGACCGAACGAAATAAAATAATCAGCACTATGAATGATGTAGGGGAAGACTTCAGGGCCGCCTCACGGCACAACATAAGCTGCAGTAATAGCAAATAAGCAAATAAAATATAAATGAAAGATCCGTTGGAGGCTGTGAAACGTTCAAAGGGATGCGGTGTGGGCCATATAGCTAACTTTCCGGCACTAACCCCCCACCAGTGACCCTTTATATTTTTTATTTATATTTTATTGACGTTTTCTTGTTTTTTATTCGATGAATCTTTCTACTAGATAATTTTTGCAAATATAAATGTTAGTTCATCACCGGGTTTCTCACCAACTATCGTTCAATGTTTATTCTTTTTAAAATTGTTCAGGCTATATGATAACGGTAAATAAAACCACGAAATTTAGTTTGCATATAAAATCCCTCTTGTGATATGTCATAGAATAAAACTTACGATTCTCTTAGTATTGTTCTGTCACAAGTCTTGGTCATAAGATAAGTCATTGTACCATGACAGCTTCGTGAAACGACATATTGGTCATCGCTATTTTTATGCCCAGCTTAATCAATGCACATATGAAATTTAGTTCATAAAACCCAAGGATCTTATTGGCTAGACCATATATACTCTCGTCAAAAGTTTGACGAAAGGAAGCAAAAACAGCTGGTAAATACTGATCCAAGTGAATAAATGTAAAGTGAAACGTATGAAAAAAATTTTAAGGTGACAGATAGAATAATAATATTGTGTAGTCAATATTATCCCGTCATTTCAAATGTAGGTATTAGACATTTTTAAAGACTAACTTGTATTCAAATTTTAACCATGCAATTTTGCTTTTTTTTGTTCTTCCCAAAAAATCCAGTGCTTGATTTCAGTTCTAAATTGAAAAATTTGAAATCGTATTATGCTTTGAATATATTTTAACTTAATTTAACTTAATTAAGCACAAAAAACTAGAATATGCTAAACTTTTCGCGAGATGTATATTATATTTTCTCAGAAAAGAAGCGATTTCCTGGATGCTATAATTATTGCTCAATATTTAAAGGCATACAGAGGTTACTGCTCGTGTGACACATATTTAAGGTAAAGTAATCTATTCGTGGCAAACGGACTTGTACACCATTATCATTTGGGTGTTATGAGCCCACTTTAACACATATAAACATGGCGTTCTGCTTATGGAACATAGGCAATCAGTTTAACCCCAGATATTACGCCGCAGAATGTCGTTCAGCAACTAATCAAACAAACAAGCAAAAATGCATCACAGTTGAATTACTGTAAGTTCTGGAATTTTTGCGTGACTTTTATTTCGCGAATTTTCGATTTCCGAATTATTAGCGAGCCTTTGAATTCGTGAACGAGTACTTGTGCAGTCTATAAAGCTTATTGTAATTCTTTATTAGCGAGAACTTTATTTTCGCGAGGCAGCGAACTCGCATATATTAGCAAAAATTAAGTTCTCGCGAAATTTTCCGGATTGACAGTAATACTGTCACCCTTTAAATAAATAAATTCCTAGTTTTGCATTGTTTTTCTCTGCCCTGCCATGCATTTCCTCGCCTCGCCTTGACTCGACTCGCTCTACTCTACTTTGCCCAAACATTATACATAGAAAAGTACCGCTTTTTATTACGCCGCTCAGTTCATAGCATGTTCAAATATCTACGCATATTAGTTAGTTCCATTAGGAAAATAAATAAATGCTATGAAAATTGTCTTCATTGAGAAATGATTGAATATTCCCTGCCTCTTTGGATACCACTTCTATTTTTCCTATAATTTCTATCGCCCTCAGATAATGGTGCATGATGAGAAAATCTGATTTTTACATTCTCGCAGATCAGCTGTACAGTAACTGCAAAGTTGATCGAGCTGATCGGCACTTTCTTTTTGCTTTGGGAATAGGACATTTCCGCTTTTTCTAAAATCCGAAATTTTCAGCTTAAGTTCTAGTCTTATCTGTGAATGTTCAAGAAGGTTAGTTTCAGACCTGGTCGGAAACCACGAAGACCATTTTTCTGATGACGCGGCGCAGATAATGCTGCCTATTTAAGAAGATGAGAGCTATACTCCGTTACATCTCAGGGTGTTCTTAGCTCTGTATATATCTGATTTTCCTGGAAAATATTATTGCCAACCCCGCAACATCGAATAAGGTTAGTTGAAATATTTGAGTGCTGGTACACGTCTTTCAAAGCATGCGAAAACACAAAAATGCTCAGTTTGAACACAATTTATTTACATTTCTGGAGACGAAATTCGTATTCGTGACCGTAATATTTATTGCATTGTAATAAAATCCTGTAGTTATCTATTGCAAGTTACTCATAGAGGTTGAAGCTCGTTCAAACTGTATTGTGTTCAAATTGTGACTGAGTGATTATGATTCGAAGTTTAGTACTTGCTTTTAAAATTATGAAATGATTTGAAATGCATGACATTAGAATAATTATAGTGAACATTTTTAAACGAAGGTAAAAGTAGACAATGATCAGGAAATGGCGCTATCAGAAATAAATTCCCACTCGAAAAACCGAAGTGGAAAAAACTAAATGAACAATCAAGTACCTACACATGTACTTAGAAAACGTATCGTATGCCGAGTGAGCAGCTACTTTCCAAATAGTTGGGCACTAAGTTACCAAACTTCAACTAAAATAATTATGAAAACAAACAACACAAAAAAAAAATCAACGCTAAAACATAAACTAGTTAGAACCACTACAGAACTATCGCCTTGCATTTCTTATTACTATAGTTTCTTAACTGATCTTGACTGGCACATTGACTAGTTAGGGATTCATCACGAGGACCGAACAACTATCGAAATAGCTGCTCACTCGGCTTACGATATGTTGTATATGCAGAAGTTGAGGGTGAAGTTAGACGCCATTAAAACCAGTTTATGCTCGCGTAATTTTATATAACTGATCGTTCCAATGCGATACTTCTATTGTTGTTCTAATGTTTTATGTTTTGGTGTTGAATTTTGTGCTCTTTGCACATTATGAACATCTACGTATGTTTAGTCAAGTTCGGTTAATTGAGTGGCAGCCTACTGGGAAATAGCTGCTCACTCGGCTTACGATATGTTCTCTTTGTATACATGGAAGTACCCGTTTGTGAATGTGGGGTGATTCCTCACCTCAGTTTTAGGGTGGAAATTTCTTTCCGTTTGCGTAACTTCCTGATCATTGCTTACTATAACCTTTTTATTCATTTTATAAACATTTAAATTCAAAATTTTCAAACATTTTATACATTTCATTTCCTGACATGTTAATGATTATCAATATTTTTAAAACAAGTTTAGTTGTTGAAGGTAAATAGACATCATTCCTCAAGCTCTTCTACCTTTCAATATTAAATGACTGATCACACCAGTTCCAGATAATAATAATAATAATAATAATAATAATAATAATAATAATAATAATAATAATAATGTCTTTATTTAAAGAGGATGACATATTTAGTACATAGACTAATCTCACACATGGTCCTCTTAAGAGTTAAACATACGAGGGGGGTTCAAAAAGTTCGAGGAAAAGTGCTGCCAAATTTTTAATTGTCTTCGGAAATTTACCTTCTCTGTGCATTTTGTAAATTAACATATAGTTAACATATGCACAAAATTTGAATAAAATCGGATGAAAATTAGGCATTAAATCACGTGCGTTTCTAAGGTAACAACAGTAAAACCGGCCCAACGTCACAACAACGTCATGCTACACGCATTCATGCCGCTGTTGGCTAGCTCTTAAGCATTTTCGGAATCAACCTTGCATACGGGCGTCTAATTGTCAGTTTTGTGTGTGTAATGCGGTAAATGTGCCGAAGCTACAATTCAATATGTTGTGTATTTCACGAATTCTACTCTTTTCTATCACGACGATCATTTTCGACAGTATGACGTTTGTTGACGTTACGCTGCGCGAGTCGACATGGACGCTTTTCTGGTCGTGTAGAACTCATGCTTACTACTTGTTGATTGCCGTTTTCTTAATTTTCTTGTTGCCATATGCGCTTTCTGCTCTTAGCAGTGTTTCTTTCATTTATAGTCCGTTCCAAACACACAATTTATCGAATAACGTTGTTCCCTTCGCATTTTAGGCATACCCACCAAACAATATGGGCGCTTAACGCCCAAATGACGTCACACACTTATATGACGCAACGGGCTCATCGCAAACATATTGAACTTTGCTCATACAAAGTTTGGTGAAAAAAGCATGGTTAATTATCAAATGCAACCTCATCATTAAACATCTACTTTTTGCAAAAATGAATAAAAGTGGGCCGGTAATCGTGATGTACGGTTTCCATAGCAACCACTGTTAACATTGTGTTCATGCCAGAGCAGCAAAATTTGCTGTATACGTACAAATCATGTTGGTCTATATAACTGTATTAGTTTAATTCAGCTGATTTACAAAATAAGAATATGACGGCTCTTTTCCGCGAACTTTTTGAAACCCCCTCGTATCTACATAGTTATATACATATGTACAAAACAAGATGTCTGGGAGACCTATCAAACATAATCAAGTGTTTTTCAATGAGACATGAAACTGAGATGAAAATGTACCTTAAGGACACTCGGAAATGATATCTTTACAAATTTGAAGTTTTAAATATGATTTCTCAAAGAGAATCATTTACATTTGACTTTACAAAGTTGATCCAAAACAGAATCATGTTTATACTGTAACAGAATATGTATTTTCTTACATTTATAGCTAAACAGCAAAATACCTCTTGCAAAACATCTGGTCCGATATTGGAAAGAAAAAAATCCCTGGGATCTAGATTTTGCTTATCCACAAAAGGAAAGAATAATCATGCACAATGCCATAATGATTTTCGGATTTGTCTATAGACGTGTTTTCAGAGACACTCATAACTGTCCTGATACATCGTAACACCAGAAGATAGCCCATCAGGAAAACATGTCCGTGCAATAAATACCTGCCTGAACCCCACTTGTATATAGTAAAACTGGGGTTTGCAGGGGTATACCTATTTTTCTTATTTTTGCTCTAAAACGTAGATTGTGGGTACTCGTTAGAACCGCCTCGCCTCGAAATGCATATGCCGACTGTAAAAAGAAATATGTAATGTCTTTGTTAATCACATTTTGTCAAAATTAAGTAATAATAAAAAGGAAATCTAAGACTTAAACCTGAACTATCTCGTAGTCTTATTTCCGCTTGTTTTTGACATATATTTAATCAATAGTATATACTATTGTGATGCAATAAGAAAACTACACACTTTTGTGCCGTTATATTAATTTATTTGACAAACAATCTCGATGGGTCGGACCGTCACGGAAATCGCTTGAAAAAAGCAAGGGGGATAAATCTTGTCTTCAAAACCGGAAGTGACGTTTTACTATACATAGATATCCGTTTAAGTTCGATCCGCCATTACTACATTGTACACGCCTTTTTAAGCGTCAGTATCTGTCAGAATTATGAATGACAACACCGATTTTGATGTTGTTCCCATCGTGAATAAGCGTCAGGAGATTGCCCCAGGTCCATTTGAGCCACAGCCGGCATTTCTTTCAAAATTGATACAGACGCCTCATGTCACTCTATCACGTTTAATGAAGAAGACCGCCGATATCCGAATATAATTCCACTGCGTACTTGAGCCTACCTCTTGTTTTACTGATTATGGAGAGGCACGCGTTTGTTACAATTAACAACCATTTTCGCACTATTTATTTATTTATTTATTTATTTATTCATTTATCTTATTATTATTATTATTATTATTATTTTTTGGTATTACGTTGGGACTCCCAGAATAGCGTTTTTTTGTTTTTTTTTCATAGCTCATCTACGATTTGTTGAAATTTAACAAAAATGATATATGTTTTAGACGCATATTACTTGACGAATCAGTAAAAGAATTATTTATTTATTTAATTATTTATTTATTTGGTATTACGTATTTTACACTTTTCTTAACAATTAGAATGTATTATGTGAAATTTATGATTTATGGAATAAGTCATGAACTCGAATTTCCAAATACTTTCTTTTCATGTATATTCTATGAAGTCGCCGCCGGACTTCAAAAGAAAAATGACACTTTTATTACCAGCTACCTATATTGCACTGTGCAATACCTGTTGATTCGGTGAGCTATTTGATCTTCGAGCCGGTAAAGATCTGTCGCACTTATGTCACGTGGCAGGCACGTGCTGAATACCTCACGCAATTATTCAAATAACAGTTTAATTGTTTAAATAATCTAACAATATTGAAAATTGTATTCGAAATATTATAAATTACAAAATGAAAAAAAAAAAAAAAAAAAAAAAAAAAAAAAAAAAAAAAAAATAAATAAATAAATAAATAAATAATAATCATTAACTCGTAAGCCAACATGCAATCTCTCTCTCTCTCTCTCTCTCTCTCTCTCTCTCTCTCTCTCTCTCTCTCTCTCATCATTATATAAAATAATCAAAAAGGTTTTTGAAAATAATGTTACGCCAATTTATATGTATACTTGCCTCTCAGAGCAGCGATGTCTTTTCAATTAAGCAGCTTCGATGGTGACCAGCACGCCTCGCTCTTTTCACAATGCACTACGCAAAATGCAACAATTGGATGCTTTTCAAAAGCACCAAATTCAAGATGAAGTCCGCTTATCAGAGCGCCTTTCGCCGATTCCAAATTTTTCTTTTCGAATCCGGACTCAACGTTTTTTCTCCTGCACTTTTCTACCAAACTTTTAGTTGTGACATCAACTTTATTTTTATTAGGAAAGGTGTGGAAACTAATCCGTTTTTGTTTCTTTTTTCTATCTTTTTTTTTCTGTTGTAACTTTTTACACCCCGATACCGCACATTGTACCATGCGGCACTATAAACTTTTATATTACGCATGTTCCGTTTCGACTTGGAAAACGGTAATGCACGCTAAATTAAATCGTTTTACTGCAAAAACCTATACAAGAGATAGAGAGAAAATGCATGCTATTTTATAAGTGCGATATAGTAATTGAAAACATTGTTCTTCTCTTTCTCTTTTATTCTTTTTTACTCATGTCACTAAACCAGAGACATGCATAATGGAAGCTCAGTGCACGTTCGGACAATTATGTTTATTTCAACCTTAATATTTCATATACATACTTTTTTTTCGCTACTTCGTGTATAAACTTTTGCAGAAAATTCGATGTTTTACACAGTAAAGGTTGAAATCACACAGAATAATCACTAGTTAATCCATAAAAGGTACTATGCTCCACTATCTATTTAATCGGGGACAGTAGATTTACATATTATTATATATCACTGATTTAATATACATGAGTGCCAGATGAATAGTATGACGTCATAAGCCTCGCTCTCAGGTAACTACCGGAAAAGACCGGAAAATACCGAAGTGAACGTGAATTATTGGATCAACAAAAATAATGATTTTTCGGGCCAGTTTGGTCAAACACGTTGTTTTTATGTTTTAGATACCTTATTTGAATATATTCTATAGTTATTGTATGCTAAAACTACGTAAAACGGCAACTTTAAATAAGTACAAATGCACTCATCGAATCACACGTTTCATTTTTTTTTCCCTTTTCCCTGTAAGAAAAGTTTTCTTTTCCAAGCCCCTTAGAATTCCTTTTCCCTGCTTCCTAAAACACAACAATTTTGGCTTGCTTACCAGATCCCTGAAAATAAATGGCCCTTCTTCCCAGATACCTGAAACAAATGATTCCCCAAACCCCTAGTATGGCTTCCTCATTTGGCGCGCCATTTCTAAAATAAAGAACAACGCAGCTGTTTCTCATATAAACAAACAAATCAGTTTATATACATGTGTATATTCTCGCGTTTCGCATCATATGAAATTATATCCGACGTTGTTCTGTACAAGGAAGCCGTTAGCTGATGTAAACTCGCAAAGTTTTAGATTAATAAAAAGGGGAAAATAAGTGACGACCAGGAAACTTTGCAATCAGAACGAAAATCCAACTCCAAAAACCGATATGTTCTCTTTGTATTTTCTAGATTCCAGTACCTTTTTGTTAATTAAAATTTTTCCCATCTTGCAATACGAGTGAGATGCTTTTCCCCCAGTAGGTGTCCACTCGGTTACCTGGATTTAACTAAATGTATCAAAACGTGCATAAGCATGACATTCATAAAGCAACTGTAGTTTTCTTTTATTTTACATGTGAATGGTAGTATGCGTCTCAAATTTAGTACCCGTTGACGTTGATATGAATATTCGTAAATGTTTGGTGCAATGTGGTTCACTTGTTTCCTCATTATATTTCACTGCTTCTAAAAGAGCAAGCTCACAATATCTAAATATGTACTGGACAAAAGAAATAAATAAAAATTAAAGAAGAAGAAAAAAGAAACGGAACAATTATATTCCACTAAAGTTTGAGCAAACTATGCTATAATCAGAAACCATTGCATTTACTACTTCTGCATTAGATATCAGACTTCCAAATGCTAGAAACCGATTTTGATTTTAATGAGTATTTCCGGGGTTATTCGATGCCGACCACAACCTTGCTGAAAGTAGTAAATCATACAGTGCGCGTGCACAAGCATTGAAATATTTGCTCGATTTAAATTGGTCATAAACCCCCATTTAAAATCACCATGTACCGCTCAGCCGATAACTCACACGTTAAAGAAATAAAATGAATAAAAATAAAATTGCCCCATTTTAATTAAACATATAGGGATTTTGATGATTTTAATTACCAGCTTGTTTGTTGTGGAACTGTATTTCTTTTTCATGAATTTTACAGATGCAGCAGCTAACATTTTTTCTTGATTATTTGAAGGCTAAAACGTGTGCGCATGCGCAGAGCAAATCCCTTCGCGATTTGCATTAGTTAAGACGGCAGACATTAATCGAAACGAGAATCAGTTTTTGCATGTTATACCCTTATATCTCATGAATAGGAATCATACAGCAACAAACCTGAAATTATCATCGTTTTACATTGAAACTCGAAAATTCTCGTTGACCTATAGTTGCGTTTCTTTTGTTTAGTATAAAATCATTTTTTTTTTTGTTTTATTATTTTCAACACATGTGTGTGTGTTGAATAATGTCCATAAAGTCAACTACAGGGGACTGTCTTTTAATAGTATACGCGCGTGGGAGAATATATAAAAAAGCCAGATGTCTAACAAATTAATTGCCTGTCGTGTCTTAACGTATGAAATCCAAAGTAAAACGAAAACTCTCCATAAAACAATCGGATTGATTTCATCTATTTCGCCTGAACAACAATTTGAGAGTAAATGTTCATCTTAAGTATCAGAGAACTTAATTATTCCCGTTGGTGATGTCTTAAAAAAGTGTAAACACACGAAAATCATGACGTCTAAAAGGATAGGCCAAATGTAAATTATTAAAATAAACCGTTCTCGTAAAGGAAAAGGTCTCGGCCTCCTCGTCTTTGACAAACAAACGTCACTTTTCATTTTTACCAGAAGGTATGCCGGCATATCTAAGTACCCAAAGGTATCCGCTAGTCTTAAAACTGAAGTATCACGTAAGGCAAATGAGTATTCGATCCATAGAATCTGTTGGGATGATGGAATAGGAATTTGAAAGCACATGGAAAGCCAGATTAAAATGACGTAGCCTATCCTAAGTGCCCAGATGACTTGGAACTCCCTTGACACAAAAACAAAAGTTCACGTATCGTATGGTAGAAATGAAACACTTATATGCTCATGTACCCCTTCGTCGAGCAAGGTAGTCAATAGAAACCAACTGGTAATGCTTCTGGTCACATCAAGAACGTCCCCCATTTGTAATTCTTTTTGGTAGTCTCTCATTGATGATGCCTGTATATGGGGTCACACCACCCAAAAATCTTCCATAGGCCACAGTGCAAATTGTCGCACTTTGTGACACTCCCAGCTGTTACCAAACATTGCATGACAAAAAGGACTCCCATCGCCTTATAGCTCAGCCATACATCTACCCAAGGAGCCTATTTCAACGGGGGGGGGGGGGGTGACCTTTGAGTTTTTTCGGTATTTCGTTTTGCAACTACCCTAGGGCTGGGTTTTACCCTCTAGACTGGTGCAGATTTGAGGAGGGGTACATGTAGTTTACAGACAAAAGCTTCCGACAAAAAATAGTCTCTTTAAGATCGTGTTTTGTACACCCAAATGTCGTACACCAGTGATACTTTGAAGTGCACACAAAATATAAAACAGACACAAAGAAATGAGCTCGTACTACAGTGTCAAACTCACCTAGGCAAAATTTTCAAATGCCTATAAGTACTGTGTGATTT
The DNA here is from genome assembly GCA_964017185.1 of Rugalucina vietnamica. Taxonomy (NCBI): domain Eukaryota; kingdom Metazoa; phylum Mollusca; class Bivalvia; order Lucinida; family Lucinidae; genus Rugalucina; species Rugalucina vietnamica. The sequence continues at coordinate 44,764,365 of OZ024875.1, forward strand.
AAGTCTATTCGGTCCGATGCTATCACTGAAAATAGCACTAAAACGCAAGTGTTATAAAGAAAAGATTATCAGGAAATGACACAATCAGAAAGATATTCCCACTCCATTAACCGATGGGTGGAAACATAAAATGGGACTTACTACCAAGAAAACATATCGTAAGCCGAGTGAGCAGCTATTCCCGAACTGAACTAAAAATAAGAAAACGTACATATGGCTCAAACAGCACAAAAATTCAACTCAAAAACACAAAACATTAAGAACCACAACATAATGAACTTTTTTAATTATTTAATTTTTGGAGAGATCATGGTGTTATTATATTGAATCAGGAAGTCACGACTAATTATATTCATTATGGGAAATGAAACATGCTTGCACATAAGGCAGAGATGCAATTTTGATTTGTGTCAAGATGCTTCAACCGACGATAATGACATATTTTTTTCACTCTTGACGTCCTGATTAATACGTCTCAAAACGGGAAAGTTGTAACGGTTTCGATAAATTGCACTCACAAACCTAATTTGATGAGCAATGATAGCACTATCGCTATCTGTCAGCTGTAATACGAGAGGTCTTAATTGATTACGGTTGATTCTGTAGCAAATGTGCCGCGTCATGAGAAAACAAACAATGTGCTTTTCCGACCAGGTCAAACATAAACCTAGCTGTACAAGCACAGAAGATGGCTAGAGGATGGGAATTTTGGATTTAGAAAGTAGAGTAATTGTACTTTCCGTGTGGCAAAAACAAAGGCGCTGATCAGCTTCGCAGTTAATGCTAATATGCGTTTTTTTCGCATAGGCGAAAATCCGGTTTTCTTATGACGCGGTTCAAATGTTACGAATCACGCTATCACAGTTTATAAGACGCTTAGAATTTCATGCGCAAGGAACATATCGAATCGAAGAAAAGTAATTATATATACGAAAATAAGTATTCGTCTTTACAAGTTGCCACATTTGCTTTTGGTATTTTTGCATCATTTATGTTAATACTCTAATTTGGTAAACTTGTTTTAAATCAGACAAAATAGTCCCTTCTTTTGAGCCGCCACATGGGAAAACCAACAATCTGCATAGGCGACAACAAAGGCGCAGATCAGCTTCGCAGTAACTGCGAAGCTGATCACGCCTTTGTTTTCGCTACTCGGATAGTATAATTCCTCTCCTATTTAAATCCGAAATTTCAAGCTTCTAGCTCTTTTCTGTAGCTGTACAGGCCGGTTTGTGTCGGACCTGTTCGGAAACCACACTGTTGGTTTTCCCACGAGGCGGCTCATTTATCTGTAAATGACTGCCGTCATGGTGTATTGTCTATTTAAAACAAACTGTTGATTTGAATGCAAAGCTGCGTGATTGTATATGTTACTAGCACATTTTTTCCAACGTAGTGATTATCAAATTGACTTGAAATCACTTTCCCTTTCTGTGGCGACTGAGGTTGTGGGTGATTATTTTTCACGCATTTACGTACTTGTGTGTTATGCTGTTGACAGTTTAATGATTGTTTGTAAAATCTTATTTTTTTCTTTTGAATTTCAGACGCCTGTCACAACCAGAATGAAATTGTCAAATCTAGCTGTGTTTTATCTGTGGACTAACATGTATACAATGAGTACAGGATTCCTGACAAAACCATATTTATCAATATACCAACACAGACAGTCACAAGACCTGCCAAGACTAGTAGATGATTACTTAACTGACAGAGCGAGGCGGCCAAGATATTCGACAAAAAGTACAAAAACTCAGTTTGTTAAACAGACAAAAGGAAAACGGTTCTTTGAATTTAGTCCTTTAGCATTTGACAGACAAACGTATAGGCTTCCAGGAAATAAACCATTTCGTATATTTGATGTAAAACGATTTTTTCAGTATTCACCATTTATAGCAAGACTACAGCGCAGTCACTCGAAACCCAAATTTGAAAACTCAAAGCCTAGGCCATATGCTAAGCCTGTCGTAGACCACTTTTCTGGTTTTCAAAGATGGGAACTCTTTTCTAAAAGTATTTTGAATAATCCACTTTCAAGTCCTATTAAGAGTTGGCAAGATAATGAAAACAGAGTAACTAACCGCCTAGAAAACAAGGACAACTTTCTGAAAACAGACGTTAGTTCGGAATCAAAAGACACTATAGTTGACAAAACTAAACAACCAGTTCTTAATGACAAGTCAGAAATCGTTCCTGCTGACTCGTTGAAAATAGAAAGTGTACCATCAGATGTTATAAGCTTATCAAATGCCGATATTTACCCAAACCATGAGGGAGGTCATTTTCATGACGTTAAAGTACCCACTGTTTTTAATGACTGGCGAAGCACGACTGAACCAAAACCAAATACGAACAAGGTCATTCACCTAGATGTCTCAGACAAACTTAAACCTGGTCTAGGAGAATTTGTTAGGACGGGACCATTCAGTGGTGGTCAGAGTGATGGGGATTACATTTCAAAAGAAAATGATCGATATGATATTAACATACATCCAGATACAGTGGCTGTTGAACATTCATTGACACATAAACCTACATTTGGATTTCAAGAAGATTTTGCTCAAACCCAAAACACTCCCTCTTTTGGTTGGGGTGATGGATTTGGGCCAGTTAATTCATTTGGCAGCACTAAACATTCAGAAACATTACCTAGCAATGCTGGTGGATTTGGCAATGCCATATACGATTCGCCGGTTTTACACAGTAAACCTAGCCCTGGGGTCTGGGGATCGTTTGTAGAAGACACAGCTCGACCAGAACCAACGCTCGATGCTATACCAGTACCTCCTTTACCATCAGTTATTGATACAAATGTAAGTATTAGTAATCTATGTCAATAACAGGCTCGTTTTGATGTGGATAGCAAACGGGGATGTGAATCTGGCATAAAAATCACATGTAAAGAGCCGGGAAAATGGATAGTCAGAATATTGATACTTTATTTTACCACCATTACCCTTATTCTCATGAAAATAATATGAGAAAACTGAACTTTAAGTAGAACCGATTGCCTGTTATAGTTTTGGAGCTAACTGTATTAAAACTGACACGCGGGATATACACCCGCCATTTTAACAGGGGCACAACAATTTTCATTCGCTGAGCTATATGTCAAAATTAGTTACGTTTGAATGGATGAGACTCATCATTCCGTTGCTCAATTGTCGTGGCACAGTGACATTAAATGTCCTTTATTGCTAATCCTATACCGCTGCTTACAGACTTAATCCTGCCCTTGAGTGAAGTTTCCAGGAAAGACGATCTATACAGTTATACAAATAATAAGCTGCAAAAGATGAGGTCTGTTATTCTTTATGTGACACACAAAGAATAGCGAAACATTGAAAAGACTGGCGCTTTTGTGTTCGCTTCTCTTACATTGTCAATTAAATTCCGATACAGATAGAACTGTATTCACAGAATGTTTAATTCTGAGTAATTGGGATCCGCAATAAAACGGATTATAGGCAGTATTAGCTTACATTCCTTTATCAGTCTCTGCGTTCGCAAAGGTAATAGGTGAAAAACTAAGTAGGCGGTCAAATCTGAGACGTTAAGAGTAAGCAATGATCAGGAAATGAGACTGTATCCCAAATTGTTGCTGTTCATTCTGATTTTCGATCGATGTTCGTCTTTTTTGTTACTGTTTGTATTCTTTTTAGTTTGTGGTTTTATGCATTTCAAAATTTCACTAGATATTTCACAAGTGCCTCACAAGATCGTTTTCATTGGTACATATATAATAGTTTTTCATTCAATTTCCACTATTTGCAGGAAGAATGCACGACTGTTTCTGGCTCCCATTGCTCTAATGATTTAGATTGCGGATGTTATGGTGTCCTCATCTGCTACAAGAATACATGCACTCCAGTCGTATCAGAAGAAGGTACGTAGATATGATAAGTATGTTATGTCCAGATAGTTAAATTCTCTGAGTCCGTGGGGTGGTCGGGTGGGAATATGGGCCCCTCCTATTTGGGTCCTAAAGAAATAGATGGGATGGGCTGCTCGTGTCTCCAGGCACGTTAAGCATCTATTCAAACAAACAAAATAACGTATGGTATGTGTCAACCGACCCATCAATATCCTAACTACATAAGTGTTTATTGGCTAAGGAATGAACGTCCAGTATTTGAGCCAATTAACTTTAGAATCTAAACTCATATAACAGGCGGCATCATCAAACAAAAATTAAGATGGAAATTAAAGACATACATCATGTCAGTTCTTGTTTTATAGTATATAAATCTTACGCAAAAATAAAATGATTTAAAACCCACTTGCATCGAATTTGTAATGCAAGAACCAAATGATAAACACCTAAATCACAGAAGCAATAAGGATGCAGAAATTGGAGCTGTCGCAAACAAAACGTGACATTAAAACCAACTCAAAACAATTCACTTTACCTTTAGAAGGGTTTGCCTTGTTGCATTATTTTCAATTCTAGTGTCGCGTTTCGCCCGTTGTACTAAAGATAACATATCATTTAGAGCGGTTCTACTCGTGTCAAGTCTGTGTTATTGTATTCAATGTGTTTTTGTTTCTTTCAGAAGAAGTGCTACCAACCCTTTGGCATGATGGTCCTATAGAGTTTCCTGGATTTAAGTGAGGGTCTTCCAAACTCATTCTAGGGCATCTGACCACTACCACCGAACTCAGGGCATGTTCTGCTGCGTAGATTCGGACCAGAAAGACTTGTGTGTAGCTCACATATAGAACACAGGTTCTCCATAGAAGTTAGAGCATTTGAATAAAATCAGCGTCCAAACTGAAGGTGTTGAGCTAGTTGTGCGTGACTGATCCGGGTCTAGGCACATCGTGGATGTCCTAAACAAGCGCAGCGTAGATAGGTGATCGACAAGTAGAGGTTAAACGACGTTGCGAACACTTTGGTTTGAAACAGGTGTATATTGTCAGACATATGTAACAGGCAGTGAGAAGGAGCGACTAATATGTGTAAAAGCTTGCAATGTCGGTCTCAAGCAAAATGTCTATTCTTATCCCATCGTCAATGATCTGCTCTGTACTTATTAGTCTCTGTGCCGAGGATGTTTTACAAAATAAAATGTTTATGTTAGGTGAAGCGGGGCACGGAAAAGCGTAACTAATAAAAAATAAGATTTGTTTGCTGAATTTGATAAAAAAAAAAATCTGAAATAGTACATGTACTTGACAGGTGCTAAACTCTTTGTGTATGTAAATCTACTATGCTATTTTATATGTTAAATCTTAAGCATAAGAAAAAGTTCATGTGAGAAGGCTAGCCGGGGATAACCGTGACTTCAGATGTCTTTTGTCCCAATTTAAGCATTTGATTTAATAGTGTGAGAGAAGAAGATGGGTCTACTTCTTAGATCTTGTTATAAGATATATTGTATACTCGAACACAATATAAATAATTTATTAAACGTGTATGTGTCATATATGATAATAAAAGATTTAAACAAATAGATATATTTATAAAACAGTAATGGATTGTGTTCTTTTAGCTCCAACGTCATTTTTTTCTATACACAAGGATGTATCATTTTTCATCGTGGTTTTGCTTATTGTGTGTCGTCATTTATTTTCATGTCCTACATGTATATGTTTTGTGAAATTGAGACCAAATGTGATGTTAATACTCACCGGTAAAACAAATTAGACAAATGTTGCATTAAATATGGGTGATACAGATGAAAATAACATGTATAGAGTCTGGCAATCTGCAAAGCGATACATATCAGTTGGTTAAGTTACGCTTCAGTAATAAAAAAGTACAAACAGGCAAACACCAGGAAAAGGCACAATCAGAGAAAGATTCCCACTCCAAAAACCGAGGTGGGAAAATACTAAATCAACAACCAGGCAATCACACCATGAAAACATATCGTAAGCCGAATGAGCAGCTATTTTCCCAACAGGTGGCCACTCAGTTACCTAAACTTAACTAAACATATGAAAACACACATAAGGCGCCAACAGCACAAAAATTTCAAACACTAAGACATAAAACAAAAAGAAGCACCACAGAAGTATCGCCTTCAGTAAACCGGAAAGGAAGAAACAAATAAAAATACAATACAATATTTTAGATATCGTAATAGAGATAAGTAAATTAAACAATGAATTACACAATAAGATGATCATAATTGTAAAAACAGTCAACCCAAATTCTAAATTTTGTCGCAGAGATCAGTGCGCAGCCTGGATACACGTACAATAAAATTTAAAATGAGCCGCCTCGTGGGAAAACCAACAATGTGGTTTCCGAACAGGTCTGACACAAACCGGCCTGTACAAGCACAGAAAAGAGCTAGAAGCTTGAAATTTCGGATTTAAGTAGAAGAGGAATTGTACTATCCGTGTGGCGAAAACAAAGGCGCTGATCAGCTTCGCGGTTACCGCGAAGCTGATCTGCGTCTTTGTTTTCGCCTATGCATATAGTTGGTTTTCCCATGAGGCGGCTCAAATAACGTTGCTTGGCTAGATCCCTGCAAGGCGTCATAGAATTCCAATTTTGATACATCGTAAGAGATAAGGATTAAAATCGTATATCCAGGGACAAAGACAAAACTTACTGTGTGCAGATTTGCAAAAGAAGTACAAGCATGCAATATATATTTTCTTATAACATAAAAGGCTACGAACGTATGTGTATTGCAATCCTTATTCGTTTATTCAACACGTATGTGTTATGGACGCATCATTAATCAAGACAATCAAATAACGATACTCTGACGCCGTCGAAGAAAGTGTTCACAAGTTACCGAATCAAATGATCATGTTGCCAGACTATGGACGGTCGTTCAGGTTCAACACGCTTGCAACGAATTGTGATGACATTATGTCACAAAGGGCAAGGAATCGTTGTTACAAGTTTACAGTGCAATTACGTTATTTTTGTACAATTTGCTGGCATCCTCATCTGTTGAAAATCCTTTAAATGGTTCCAATATTGCATCATTATCTTGTATTACTGACAATTTTATCATTCAATTATATTTCAGATAGCATCTAAATAAGCTGTTATCTTGATATTTGAACTGATGCATTGGTTTGCGGTTTGCTGAACTGAGCAAGTAGTGCATCTCTTAGCAGAGCGTTACAAATTTGTACATGTAACGCTCGTTTACTATCTGCAGGCTGGCGAAAAAGTAACCCATAGATACATTACATCTTCAATTAGACCACACATCAGACCTCTATTAATATAGTTCTTTTTTTCTGAAGCCTTGGTCTGTGACGAACTCAATCTTATAGCAGACACTAGGATCGAAAGAAAGCAAACTTAAGTGTCGTGGACAATTAACCTTCATCAAGCTCCTTGACTACGTCGGCATTTCTCGAGGCGTAACTGATTGACTTGTTAAAACGTATGTTAGTGACACGAAATACTCCAGGCACATCCTGACCTATAAAATGATAAACCTTACGTGTTACAGTTAAAAGGCTGAGAGCATATGAAGAAATATAAATAAAAGGACTCAGGCCATTCAACAAAAATTGTGTGTGTGTGTGTGTGTGTGGTCAAATTTCAATTGGAACAAGGCTTTGTCCAAGGCACACTCATAGCCTACGATACACCTGAAACACTACGGTGGGAGACAACTAAAATCAGAGATAAGTTATGGCAGAACACATAATGAGGGGGATTGAATGAATGATGTATAAAACGCCCTTCCTTCGAATGAAGGTAAAAGTAGACAATGATCAGGAAATGGCGCTAATAAAAAGGAATTCCCACTCCAAAACCCGAGGTGAGAAAAAACTAAATTAACAATTAGGTACTTAAATTGTTTTCCTTGGATGACTCTCGGTTCTTACTGGCCTTTGTTTCCTTTCCAATGCACATCATACAAAATCTGCAGTTTGCATTTGTTTCTATGGAAGGCAAAATTGTTGGATTATTTTGCAAATAAAGCCGTAAAAGAATAATTCCGCTATAATGGTGCTATGACCAGAACGTGCATGTTTAAATTCTTAAATGGTCATATCGAATATCTGGCCCAACGTTTACAACCAGCAAAATGTATAGCTAAAGAACAAAACTTGATCATGAAACCTACCCCCGGGAAAGTATGGATCTACCGCCGACAGTCGGTCAGAAAATAAAGAATTAATGATATCCAATCCACAGGCAAGTTCTCAGCTTGATGCTTAAGAAAAAATATGATAATGCGAGTTCACAGAATGAAGTTATTGCAAAGTTCAGCGCGTTCCGTAAATCTAGCGAAAACATTTTCAATCGAAGATGGCCGCTGTGAGCCGCAGTTTATTTTTGATGCTTACCATTTTCACATAGAAACAACTTTTGATACTACAAATTTTGTCAAGTTGTCCAAACATACAAAGAAGGATATATACAGTCTAAAGTTGGTAGTCACATTATAACAGGTGCTCCCTAACTTATTTCCATGTGTATATAAAACTCCATGATCGTGTCATGCAGCTCGTAATTTGAATTTATTTAACCCATATTTGACGAATGGATTTTCCCATCATTATCATTTGGGTGAGTTTACTTTCATTTTTAGGGGTGTTAGGAGTGATTTTTAAATTTTATTCAGTTTTTCCATGAAAATTCTCTGAGCAAACAGAATAGCCCCAGATGGGACGCCGCGTTCTGCGGCGTCACAACTGGGGCTATTTTGTTTGCCTATGCCCCATAAAAGGGACGCCAGGCTTAAATGAGTTAAAACACCCCTGTACACAAATAACGGCGTGTTTGTTTCACAAACAGTTTATTGTTTTCCTACCATGCCTTCCATTTGTGTTATCAAAATGTATAGCAAAAGAAGAACTATGGTATTTGATATTCATCAAATAAGAACTTTAGAAATGCAATTGATTTTGGAGCACTCTTGTTGTGCAGATGTAATGTGTGCACTGCTTACTTTCTTACTTACTGTGTATATGTACTTTTAAAGGAGAATACATTTATAAATGTCACTATTGTCTGACTAATTTGGTTTATGAGACCCGCTTAGAAGCCACATTTGAAAATTAATATAATATGAAATTAATAGGTTTACTTATTACCGTGCATCCTAGACACACGAAACGAGTATATGCAAGCTTGAAAATAAGTGTCTTATGGTTAAATTAAACCATCAACGGCTTCAAGGGACAGCGTTTTATTATTCTGTCAAACATACATGAAATAACAGCATTATTTATTTTATTACCGAACTAAACCAGTTGCATCAGCTATTCCATTTTCAAATTTTGCTAATTGGTGCGCGACTACAATTTCCCCTTTATGAATTATGAGATTATGAACATCTGTTGTATACTGCATGCATATTCAATTTACTTAAAGAAAGCATTTTTCCAATAGAAGAACATTCATTTACCCCTTAAGCCAAGGTCACACTAGGGCTTACGTACGCTGCGGACGCTGCGGATAGGTATTCCGTATCTGTCCGTCCTATCCGTAACGATTCGTATCTCATCCGTAATGTCCGTAACTGTACGTATCGTATCCTCAGGGCGCGGTAGATCCGCGGGCAAATTTTCATAACTGTCAAAAATGCATGCGCGGATGGACGATCGGTAATGGTAGGCAATGGTACGTAACTGAAGGCATTTATTCGAATCTGTCCGTATCTAATCGCATCTAAACGTATCATTCCGCGATCAAGCATTGGTTGCGGATCGATACTGTTACATACGTGTTGTTTCGTTCGGTTGCGGTCTTTATCGTTTATACACACTTTTCGATACAATTTAATACGTTCAGATACGAACACGTAATGTTACGGTTTTCCTAAAGTTTACACAGCATGCCACACGTATGAAAGGATGCAACTTGAACAATGCTAATAAGCGTGTGGCTGAGCCCTCTAGAGCTGAGTGTTTGGGCATAACATAATCTGTATCCAATGCTTGAATGAATCATACAAGAACGTTTCTGGAATATATAGTCTCCTTGACAAAAATGTCCGTCATTTTTCTATTATACAGGTAATTTATTTATTTAAGGATATCCATTATTCATTTATGGATATCCATAATTCATTTATGGATATCCTTAATTCATTTATGGATATCCTAAAATAATTAAAGATATCCATCAATATTTTTGGATATCCTAAAATGAATTATGGATATCCATAAATGAATTATGGATATCCATAAATGAATTATGGATATCCTTAAATGAATTGTGGATATCCATAATTGAAATATGGATATCCTGAAATACATTTTTGGATATCCAAAAATCACGATGAATTATGGATATCCATAATTCGATTTTTGGAATTCCAAAAATTGAATTATGGATATCCTTAAATCAGCTCATTTAAGGATATCCTTAAATGTGTTTTAGGATATCCAAAAATAAGCTTGAATTTAGGATATCCATAATTCGATTTTTGCATATCCATGATTCTTTTTTTGGATATCCATAATGATCTGATTTAAGGATATCCATAATTCGATTTTAGGATATCCATAATTCATTTTAAAAAATATTTCTTTTCCATAATGATTTTTTCCGTGTAATACGCATGCGCTAACTTAAACTGAACGAAACGGAAGCCAACGTAAATTCAACCACACCGGATGCCTCCATTCTCTGACTAGGGAGAAATCATTATATCCCAAAGACACGTATGGGGTGCCGTTTTACTATTTATTTCCTATTTATGGATATCCATAATTCATTTTTGGATGTCCAAAATTCATTTTTGGATATGCATAATATATTTTTGGATACCCATAATTCTTTTTTGGATATCCTAAAATCGATTTATGGATATCCTTAATTCGGCTGAATATTGGATATCCATAAATTGATTTTAGGATATCCTATAATCGAATTATAGATATCCTTAAATACAATCCTATTTTTGGATATCCATAATTCGATTTAAGAATATCCTAAAATCGGGCTAATATTGGATATCCATAATTCGATTTATCCTTAATTATTGTAGGATATCCATAAATGAATTAAGGATATCCATAAATACATTATGAATATCCTTAAATAAATTATGGATATCCAAAATAGGGAATAAATAGTAAAACGGCACTCCATAGGCACGTACATCATTTTTTTGTGATTTAAGGATATCCTTAAATGAATTATGGATATCCTTAAATACAGTCCTATTGAAGGAAACCCATAACTCATTTATGGATATCCATAAATCGAGTTATGGATATCCAATATTAGCCCGATTTTAGGATATCCTTAAATCGAATTATGGATATCCAAAAATAGGATTGTATTTTAGGATATCCATAGTTCGGTTTTAGGATATACTAAATCTATTTATGGATATCCAATATTCAGATAATTTAGGATATCCTTAAATTGATTTTAGGATATCCAAAATGAATTATGGATATCCAAAAAGAATTATGGATGTCCAAAAATAAATTTTGGATATCGAAAAAAATAAGGATATCCATTATTCATTTCAGGATATCCATAATTCATTTCAGGATATCCATAATTCATTTTAGGATATCCAGAAATGTTAATGGATATCCTTAATTATTTAAGGATATCCATAAATGAATAAAGGATATCCATAAATAAATTATGGATATCCTTAAATGAATTATGGATATCCAAAAATAGGGAATAAATAGTAAAATGGCACCCATAGGCACGTACATCATTTTTTGTGATTTAAGGATATCCTTACATTATGGATATCCTAAAATACAGTTCTATTGAAGTACATCCATAACTCATTTGTGGATATCCATAAATCGAATTATGGATATCCAATATTAGCCCGATTTTATAATATCCTTAAATCGAATTATGGATATCCAAAAATAGGATTGTATTTTAGGATATCCATAGTTCGATTTTAGGATATCCTAAAATCAATTTATGGATATCCAATATTCAGACGAATTAAGGATATCCATAAATCGATTTTAAGTATCCAGAAATGAATTTTGGATATCCAAAATGAATTATGGATATCCATAAATAGGGAATAAATAGTAAAACGGCACCCCATATGATTGTTGGTTGATGCGTTCATTTATGGTGTAGATACGTTTGTGTTACGGTTTAGATACGGAAAGATTCGAATCAACGCCTTCATTTACATGTCATTACGTACTATTACGGATGTTTCATCCGTGCCCAATTTTTGACTTTTTTCAAAATTTGGGCGCGGATGGAATCGGACTTGCATATACAAAACGTTAAGATACGAACATATACGGAAAAGATACGAATTGTTACGGATATGACGGATAGATACGAAAGGTCAGTCCGCAGCGTCCGCAGCATCCGGATGTGCTAGTGTGACTGTAGTTTGACTAAAACCTGCGTTTTCTTGCATCAAATTTCACCGTTATATACGCAAGAAAACGCAACATTACGTATCTGAAGGTGTATGTCTGTATCTAAAAGTAACAGATGGTATCGAAAGGTATGTAGTCAAGTATCTTAACCGTATGTATTCGAATTTATCCGTAACTATCTTCGAACGTATCCGTATCTTTCCTGAACTACCCGTATTTATTCGTATTTAAAGGTAATAAATTCATTAAGAACCGTTAGCCCCGCCCACAAAATTCTGCGGATCGCTACGTATAGTATTCGCAACTATCCGCGGCATCCGTAAGCGCTAGTGTGACCTAGGCATTACACTTAACTACAGTTGCGTGCCAAATTAATGTTCACAACGTCAGAGTACCCATAGACTTCAATGTATTCTCACGTTTACAAGAAACATTTTCCTGCATCTCCTGGTCAACCGATTTTCACGATTTTGGTGTCATTTGAAAGCAATAAGCATGATAAATCAATTAATTCTAAACATAACATGCGTTTCAAGGCTGCAATTATCAAGTTAAAGAAAATGTGAGATAATTTTTACAGTTTTCGGGCAAAGTCACCACTGACGTCATTGAGAAAATGAATTTTGCAAATTTTCCTACAGTTTTAAATTTTTGTATATGAAAAATGCTAAGTCAGAAACTTTCATCAAAAACCTTATTCATTGCTTTATTCATTTGTCTTGCAAATGATACCAGAATTATGAAAATATTTTGACCAGGAAAGACAGAGAATGATTTTTCTTATAAACGTGAAAATACACTGAAGTCAATGGACTTGCGACGTTGTGATCATTAATTTGGCACGTCACTGTAAAATATACTGACTGAGCACTGACCATTATTTATTTTTGTTTCTCTTATACCGTATTCGTTCTAATTAGCGTACAGTGCGCTTAACTACATTCTATTCAAAATAATTTGAAGTCAACAAAATATCGTTCTACGAACCAAAACCACTCATTAACTGATAAAATATGCAAGTCTAAATAATCAATGATGATGTCATTTAGTTGTTCCAATACTTTCAAAATAGTGTTTGACCAGTTAAGGCCAAGTTTTAATGCGGTTAATACGGTATTTATATGTTAAAATTGTGTAGAATATCAATTTGCTAATCGAACAGTATGCGCTCATGCACATATATTTCGGAAAAAGACTAGGGTGTGCGCTTATTGGGGCATGTGTGCTAATTAGACCGAATACGATACTTAGAATTAGGCACTGGTGGCAGGCGTCATAAATAAAATCAATTAATATTGTTTAATATTGAAAGCTTGACGTTTGTTTTAATACCAGCACACCGATTATCAAAAGACTCAAATCTCGGCGGCATTTCGCTATTTATGAAAAAATGACCAGTGGAAATATCCCAGTACTATTGCCCAAACTTCATCTATTCCCCAACTTTCAACAATTTGGGTTAGAAATCCATTTCAAAAACTTGCCCATGCAATATACAGAGATTTGTTTTCAACTGTAAAAATTGAAAATTTCATTAGAAACAAAATGATATTTGCAATATCTTTGCTCAAAGCATTTATTGTGGGTACACGTGAGAAGCTCTGCTTGAATCAGATATCATGATTGATTGTCTTTGTACATGTAATTATAAACTTTTCTTCACGATATGGAACACTACTTGTTGCTTGACCTTGCGTGAACATTTTATTACTATGGCCTCGTGGTATTTGCGACAACACAACTGATATTTCAAAATTCCCATCAGGAAAACATGTCCGTGCAATTTATACCCCACTTTTATATAGCAAAACTGGGGTACGCAGGGGTATACCTATTATTTCTTATTTTTGCTCCAAAACATAGATTGTGGGTATTCGTTAGAACCGCCTCGGCAAAAATAAGAAAAATATCAAAATTTTTCTACTGATTTTTTTTTTATTTTTTTACAATTTTAAATATCTCTGTATATTTTCGTAATGCCAATCAACTTGGGACACGTTTACGTTTGTTTACGAGTATTTTGACAGATTTAAGCCAAATGCCACGTTTAGCCTTTAAGTTGCACTTAAATAGCATTACCATTTAATTTAAAACCACCTAACCATAAATGTAATGCATTATAAATTCCCATGACGTGGGTATCTGGTAAACAGCATTATGTTCTGAAAACAATAATTCTGCCGTTGTAACTCATATTGGACTGGCGTCCTTTAATATGATTGGCAAATTGTTTAGTCCCAGATGTGACGCCGGCGTCCCATTTGGGGCTATTATGTTTTTTTAAGATGAACATTAATGGTTATACAATTATGCATTCCTGATCTCGCGCCATTTGAAATTCACTTGCGTATAAACAATTATATAAGGACATTGAGTAGGTTGTGGGGTGTCACAAAACAGTATTTTCGTCTGGAGATCATTGTATGATTTTAAGTAGATTTGGGTAATACTATACAAAAACGGCTTGCTGCATAAATCAGCCAACAAAAATGTTTGGCCCAGTAAGTATATTGTTACGACTGATCGTCTATGACAAATTACTAATACATGTAATATTATTGTTCTTATACTCCAAACGGAATTAAAGCGCCATTTTTTCAAAGTTCCTTTCATAATACTGAATCCAAACTAAAGATATACATTGAGAAAAATACTACATCATTTCTGCATAACTTTCCAATTTTTGCTGTAGCCTATAGTACGATGCAATTGCAATTTTACATTTTAGCTAGTACGTCATTGACATCAGATCTAATGTTGTTGATGCTGGTTCCCCTAGATGGTATCTCGTATTGTTCCGTACTTTGGCCGCTCCTCTTTCTTGTCTATGTTAACGACATAGCAGATTCGCTTCTTAGTCTTACTCGTCTCTTTGCTGATGATTGTTCTCTGTTCTACTCTACCTCTTCAATTCTCGACCTGCAAGGAATAATAAATCATGATCTTCAAATTCTATCTGCCTGGGCCAAACAGTGGCTTGTAAACTTCAACCCTCTTAAAACCGAAGGCATCCTGTTCACATTAAAACAAATTTTTAATTACCCCAAATCTTGTTCGATGGTATCCCGATTAATTTCGTAACTGATCATAAACACCTAGGTCTAACCCTCAACAATAAAGGCAAATTGAGCAAGCACATAGAAAATATCGTTGCTAGTGCTTCCAAAATTCTTGGCATAATGCGCAAACTAAAATACTCTCTCAGCAGGCAAGCTTTAAATCAAATATACATGTCTTATGTCCTTCCAATTATCTTGGAATATTCATCCATAGTTTGGGACAACTGTACAGACCAAGAGGCGGAAACCCTCGAGAAACTCCAGCGCGAAGCTGCCAGGATAGTTACAGGCCTGACCCGATCCGTGTCCTTACCAAATCTTTATGAAGAATGTGGTTGGACTCCTCTGGAAACCAGACGCCAAGAGCAAAAACTAACACTAATCTTTAAATCTGTTAACGGTCTTATTTGTTTGTTCTTGATGATTCATTTACTAGTTAGAGATTCACCACGAGGACCGAAAAACTAACTCAATGTTATGAACCACTGCAGAAGCTGAGGGTGAGGTTACGGCCGTGTAAAATCGATTTAAACCCGCCAGTAACTTTGTGTTACTGATCGTTCCAAGTCGATACTTCTGTGGTGGTTCTTTTTGTTTTATGTCTTGGTGTTTAAAATATTTTGTGCTGTTGGCGCCTTATGTATGTTTGCATATTTTTAGTTAAGTTAAGGTTACTGAGTGGCCACCTATTGGGAAAATAGCTGCTCATTCGGCTTACGAAATGTTTTCATGGTATAAGTACCTGATTGTTAGTTTGGTTTTTTCCCACCTTGGTTTTTGGAGTGGGAGTCTTTTTCTGATTGCGCCTTTTCCTGATCTTTGCCTACTTGTACTTTTTTACTCCTAGTTATATTTCCGATCTTATACCCCCTCTCGTCAGAAATACGACACACTATCCACTGCGCAATAGTAACAATTTGGTAATTCCTTACAATCGAACAGAAATATCACGCAAATCATGCATACCCTCATCTGTATCTCTATGGAACTCTCTTGATTCAAATATCCGCTCATCCAACTCCACATCGGATTTCAAAACCAATCTGAAACGACTACGATCAACCAACTCCAAAGTCCCATCTTATTATAACACAGGAGACAGATATTTATCAGTCCTTCACGCCAGAATAAGAAACAAGTGCAGCAACTTACATAATGACCTCTTTAACAACCATCTGAGACCTTCTTTTGAATGTAACTGTAACCAAGGAATCGAAGATGCTGAGCATTTTTTCTTTCGCTGACCGCTTTTTGCTGAAAGTCGTGTTCAATTGTTTCATTCCACCAGATCCTTCCATCCACTAAATGTAAACAAACTGATTTATGGTGACCCCAACGCAACAGATGCAGAAAACACCAGTATTTTCATTGCCGTTCAAAATTTTATTAAGTCCTCTAAACGATTCCAAGAAACACCCTACGCGTAATTCCTCAAACACACCTTATTAACAATAATTATGCTCAATGAATACGCCTTGAGAGCTCCAAACTGAGACACTTGGCAAAGTTATCCCTTATCATTACCTTACATACCAACACTTGCAGAAGACAATACACACACGAAACACATACATAGCGTATTTATTTATTTATTTATTTATTTATTTATTTATTTATTTATTTATTTATTTATTTATTATGTATTTATCTAACTATCTGAGATCTACTACTTTGAAAGGGGGGGGGTCTCATATGCGCCCACGCACCAATTTTGTTCTTCCTTCGCATGGTGAATGCCTTCATTCTAACACCTATAAAAATGCATTTATTTGTTTTGAAAATTATTTTAGGTCTCAGGATGGCACCCTGACTTACTCCACCTTTGTGACCATACCTGCGTTATTCTTTGCCTATATATCAGCACTTATTTGACTTTTATTGAACCAATTAAAACTGGTATTCAAAAAGGACTCCACGTGGGTGACTTTGATACCATTTTGGCTCAAATAGATTAACAAATAGAGTTTTTATGGAAACTTAAACTTGAAATTATCAAAATTTTATTAAAAATAATTTCGAGAATGACAAATTGTGCCTCATATTTTGATATGTTCCAGTGCTTGTCAACCTATGATACTTTCCATAAAATTGGCTAGTGGTACCCTCTTCATGCTGGTAAAGTTTTATAAATTTTCAAAACCAGTAACACTGTTAAAATGTACATGATATACATGTTGGTCAATTTTTGACAAAAATGGATTTTAATGTTTTCAGCTGTTTTTTCGTCTAAAATCATGTTATTCCATAATTTTATCATTGGAAATGAAAAATTACATAAGTAATATGAATTCTTAATATAAAAATGGTTTTTGATTTGGCAATTTCACATATGTTATAGTGACCTACCTCAAAGTTATTATCAATTTTTCATACAAATGATCAGCAAACATTTGTAATAGACATTTGACTGATTCCTCCATTTGTTTTACCATCCTTGTATTGTCGTTTATAAGATTACTTATTCATAACTTAACTTATTTAATTGTTGCTGATGCCAACTTTAGTTAAAAGATTGACAAGAATACCAAATACAGTGGCACTTTCTAACTTTCCGATCCCTATTATCTTTATACTTATTCAGTAAGTGCATAATTCAGCTATGTGACAGGCTTTTTGTAAATGTTCAGATGTGATGCTCAGGTATAGCTTTCACTTTAAATATCAGATTTGTTTAATTCTTCATTAAACATATCCATTATTGCAATCTTTTTACCATTTAAATGGGGTTCATTTTTCCTATTTTTGAAATGAATATTAGAGTTATGAAAAATGCAACTGAGCAGTCAGACAAATATCCAAACTTGATGATTAAAAATCTCAAGGTTTATAACACATTTATGAATCCATAAATGTTCATGCATTTATTTTAATAAATAGTCAATTATAAATGCAGCAAAATGTTTGTGATTTCATGATGATAGTTGTCTAGATACTCTTCTTTAATCCTATCCTTAGTTAGAAATCATAGCTGTTTTGTTAATTATATGTCAGCCAGGTAAAAAATAACTTGTCAGCTACATGGAAGTTTATATGTTCAAAAGCCCCATTTCAATTAAGGGTTTCCAATATTGTGAAGTGTTGGAAGTATGTTTGAAACTTCCTGTATTAGGTTTGCCTGCTGTAGCAGGTGATAAAATGCATGCATAAGATTAATAGCTTTCATGTAAGATATGATATATGGTATGACCTGTTTCAAACATGCTATTATATTGGTAAAATGCTGTCTAGTAAGTACATGCGTTTAATGCTTCAAATGGATGAGAAAATAAAAAAAAACCCACACAAGTAGTTAACCAGTTCCTCTTGTTAATAGTAACTTATCATATAATTTTATCTATTGTTATTTCATTTTCTCTCTTCATCCTTTGGTTTTGCTTCATTATATACTTGGGTGGATGGGGTGTTTTTTTCTGAGGTCGTGATATAGTAATCAGCAGGAAAAGAACTGTCCTTAGCCTCATTGGGTTTATTTTATGCAAAATGCTAAATCCCTTAGGTTTTCCATATGGCGTGAGTTACAGGATGTAGAAACCAACAACATAGCTGTATAAGTTCATTTAATTAATTAATACCTAAACAACGTAATTTTTGGAAAAAAATAATCAAAACAGTAAAAACTAGGTCATTGTATCATAAACAAGAATGAAATGCATGTATAATGAGAGAATGGCTAACTAATAGATAGAATCATGTTCTAAAATCTGATTATGAATTAAAACTAAAAATAATGGACTGATCTGCTTTATAAGGTCCAAGACAGGGTGAAATTTTCTCACTTGAATCAATATTCAAAATAAATAATATAGCTTTGATGGTCATGCAAGACACAAAATTGTTTAGCTGAAAAATTATTCACAAAAAGTTTGCTTTGTAACATGTGAATAATATAAAATACTTATAATTGGATAAATCATTATTAAATTTACGTTTTTCAGAATTCAGACTTGTATCATTAAATGTTCTAGAAAAAGATGTTACCGGTGTTCAAATTTCATGTAATTTTCAGCATGTAATCTATATATGTGTGGCCTAATTTGAGGTTAAAATTATAGGTTGACAAAACCTGGAACATGTTAAAATTGAAAATCAAACATGTGGTTACACCATTATGGGGCTAAAATTTGGGTTCGTCTGCTAAACAAATGATAATCAGCTGAATCCAATATTATAGCTATCAACAATTATGCAATACCACAATGATGGGTGATCATTCAAAATCATTGTACAAACAAACAGAACTAGGAAGAGGCTATTATGACGGTTATGGGCGACTTTAATCACACACACCCCTAAATTCAGACCCTCTCTAATACAAAATGTTGTATTTAAAAATTTAAAGTAGTTAAGAGAAAATCTATATTACTAATTAAGTGGCCATGCACCAAGTAAGCAATATGCATAGTTTTATAAAAATTGGTGCGTGGGCAGAACCCTATGTAAATTTCATATAGCGTGAGACCCCCCCCCCTTTCTATTTCTTTTCTTCCTTTCCGCCATTTCATACCAATGCTGTTTTATATTTACATGTAGATGTACAATCGTCATGTCTTTTCCACTAATCCATTGTCACGTGTGAACACTATTGTAACTATTTCTTGTAGGGGAAGGGTCGTAACTAATGTGGTGAGCACTTGTGACCCAACCCCATTGTATTATATGCAATTAAATATTTTTAAACGTATTGGTTCTCCTCCTAGCCTGGATAGAATGCTTTCTCTGTCTCATGAAAGACATAAAAGCTACTGGCAAGGTAGGCATTACGAAAACGTAGATTGTGGGTACTCGTTAGAACCGCCTCAGCGAGGCGGCTCTAACTTGTACCCACAATTTATGTTCTGAGCAAAAATAATCAAAAAAATATCACAAATTTTCAATTTTTACAACTTAAAAAAATCTGATAATGCATGGGCATGTTTTCGTGATGGCGAGTTCCAGTCTCGTCCTTATTGAGTGACACATAATAGAAGGCAAACACCAATGCCACAGATGTGGAACACAGTTTCAATTTCTTTTCTGAGCACCTAAATATTCACATTAAAGTTTAATTCCGCTGCATTACGTGTGAATCTTTTTTTTTTCTGATAATTCAATTGTCTCTCCTTTTTTATATCAAATTTATGGGGAAAAGACAATCAGGTATTAATATCATATCGGCGATCAAATTTCCACAAGGGGAAAATGAATTTTTTAAAATGTGAAATTTAATACGTAATTAACACATGCTTTGGTGTGAAAATCGGAAATTTGGATATGGTATTGCATTTCTAAGTGTCATTTGGGCATTCCAGATTATTTTCTTATTTGGTGAAGTTATGATGTGATTTTCAATAATTGACCAAGGAGCTTCAGTGACAGTATATTAAAAGATAAACCCGTCATATACAGAAAGACGTACGAAATATAGCCCATTTGCGTTTTACACCGGTTAACGGTATACCACGGTTAACGGGTGAGCCACCATACATCTGATGACAACACAAATGGTAAAAAAGAAATGGACAACCTGGATCTGTGTGGGCTCTGTGTAAAGCCTTGTTTACATTTGCCCCGATCATCGTACGATTTGTCGGTCTGCGATTTTCTCTACGATTTTTAGACATCGTAGGAGATCGTGGGCTACGACGTATGTGTTAACAATTCATACGGGCATCGTGCGATTTTTTGATCTGCCATTTGTCGACGTTCTCATACAAAAACGCAAGGCGATCGTACGGCAGTCGTATGTCTCCGCAGATAGTACGTAGATATCGTACGGATCCCGTGCGTTGTCCGTACAGAGTCCCTATTCGTTGATACAAAACGCAAGGAGGCCGCACGGTAGTCGTAGGATCTCCGCAGACTGTTAGTGGATATCTTACGGAGTCCCTTGGACTTCTGACTGATGCCTTGGTTACATTTGGCCTACGATTAGCTTGCGATGATCGTACGATGCCATTTTTTTGCATTTTTGTGCGGCCTCTTTAGGGTGACCTTTTGATGTCCCTATGATTCTACGACTTCCTACGATCTCCGTAGCCTCTACGATCTTGTAATAGTCTGCACTATTACAAATTTTAAAATCGTAAGACCGCAGACCGTAGACACGTCGTAGGGCATCATACGGGCACCGTACGGATACCCTGCGATAATCGAGCGGTCGCCGCACGATTTTTTTATGATAATTTGGGAACAAAAATCGTACAGTGATCGTAGGGAGGACGCAAGGGGTCATGCCTAGTAGGTTACATTTGCCCCGATCATTGTACGATTTTTCGGTCTGCGATTTCCCTTTGATTTTTTAAAAATCGAATGTGATCATGGGCTACGACGTAGGTGTTTACAATTCATACGGGCATCGTTCGATTTCTTGTTCTGGCTTTCTTCGATGTCCTGAGTCGGAACTGTTTAGAAATCGTAGGAAAATCAAAGGGTCTCCGCACACTATAAGTTGAAATCGTACGGAGCCCGTGCGATGGCCGTGAGGAGTCCTTACGATTTCTTGCGGTCTCCCTGCGATAGCCGTACGATGTTAGGTGTCCGTACGATTTTAATAAACTTGTGATATAACCGTACGGATGCCGCACGATCACCCTAAAGGTCTACGATTATCTTATTAGTTTAGTCCCCAAATTATCATAAAACCGTGCGGTGACCGCACGATTATCGCAGGGTTTCCGTAAGGCGCCCGTACGATGATGCTACCTACGACGTGTCTACGGGCTACGGTCTTACGATTTTTAAAATTTGTAAAAGTGCAGACCACTACAAAATCGTAGAGGCTACGTAGATCGTAGGAAGCCGTAGGAAGCCGTAGGGAAAAAAAGTACAAGTAGGCAAAGATCAGGAAAAGGCGCAACCAGAAAAAGACTCCCACCCCAAAAACCAAGGCGGGAAAAAACCAAACTAACAATCATTTCATTATACCATGAAAACATTTCGTCAGCCGAATGAGCAGCTATTTTCCCAATAGGTGGCAACTCAGTTACCTTAACTTAACTAAAAATATGCAAACATACATAAGGCGCCAACAGCACAAAAATATTTTAAACACCAAGACATAAAACAAAAAGAACCACCACAGAAGTATCGACTTGGAACGATCAGTAACACAAAGTTACTGGCGGGTTTAAATCGATTTTACACGCTCAGCTTCTGCAGTGGTTCATAACATTTAGTTAGTTCTTCGGTCCTCGTGGTGAATCTCTAACTAGTAAATGAATCATCAAGAACAAACAAATAAATCATGATAAACATCAAGAACAAACAAATAAATCATGAAGCCGCAGGAAGCCGTAGGAAGCCGTAGAATCGTATGGGCATCGTAGGATCACCCTGTGGAGACCGCACGAAAATGCAAATAAATGGCATCGTACGATCATCGCAAGTTAATCGTAGGGCAAATGTAACCTAGGCTTTAACAGTGTTCTTCTTACTATTATGAGCAGTGTTAATGTAGTCCGTCGAAAGACCGGCAACGCACAAACAATTGACCAAACCATTTGATTCAATTTAAAAGTCATCATGTTGATATACATAAACAATAGTAGATATAACAGCTCATTCTATTTCTGAACTTTAAAAGGCTATCTTTGGTAAAAACTACAATAAATATACAGCTAGAAATCAAAAACATGGTTCCTCTTGTTTGTGGTCGATGTAAGGTCCCAGTTAGTTGAGTCGCCGGAGGAATAAGATAGGATTTATTGAGGCAATAAGATCACGTACAATGATGTTTTAAGGATAACATGTCCGTGTAGTATATATGCCCTTTTACCCTATTTAATGTAGCAAAACTGGGGGTTTACAGGGGTTTACCTATTTTTCATATTTTTGTTCCAAAACATAGAATGTGGGTACCCGTTGCAACCACCTCGACGAGGCGTTTCTAACGTGTACCGACAATCTTTGTTTTGAGTAAACATCGGAAAAATATAAAAAAAAATATTTACTGAAAATTTTCATTTTTTACAATTTAAAAACGTCTCTGTATATTCCATGGGCGTGTTTTCGTGATGTGTTTGTAACTGGAAATACTGTTCAGAAATAGTCTGATTACGTTTATCACTGATAAGCATATGGTCATCCAATATCAACTTATTATCAAAAAGAAATGTTAAATCAGCTTTTTATAAACCTTGTATGTGCATATTGGTAAGGGAAACTTACGAGATATAAACGTATTGACGTAACTAATTTATGACGCAGTGTTTTGTGATGATTATCATTCACGGTATTTACGTAAATAAATAAGTCATAATTCAGCCGCTAGCTCATAAACAATAAAATAGGCATATTTCATTGGCATATTAGTTATGAATGGGCAAAGTTTGCAAGAACAAAGTTACTTTGTCAAACGTAATCAATCTTGGGTAGCTCACGATTTCTTATTTAACGTTAACATACATCAAAACCGTAGAGACATAAATTGAATGTGTGATTGGTCTTGGACATGTACACTTTTCTCTTGTGAAAACAAACTTATTGCTTATGATTTCCACTGCCGAAACATCTTACAACAATGTACGTATTAATTACATACATGTTGTAAATGTAAAGTGTAAATGCATTAAAATATGACTGATTGTGGCCTTCCAGATAACACCTTTGACTACATTTAAGATTGTGTATGGCTGACCATTGTGAAACATGATATAATTTTTTTTCGAAGACCTTTTTCTGTTATCAATAATATTGAAATAGTGGCAGGTGAACTTGCTCCGATTGTGTTCCTGTTCATCGTGTCAAGTTTAATATCAATTCCTGATAATTAATTAGTATTTGCTCAGTTCATCCTGTAAATCTAAAATTGGCACGTTTTAGCCCTAATTGGAAACCAAACGCAATGTCCACAATCCTTGAACTTGTCCGTAAGTGTTTTATATCCTAACAGCATGACTGTTCCCATGCTAATCAAATAATCTTGCCTTACATTTTACTTGTCCTCAAACGAACTATCCCACGCAATTATATATGCTATTTGTAATATTGAGATATGTGCTTGTGTGGTTGAAGTACATATATAACATATCACATTGAGTTTCCGGACCTCTTACAATGTTTTGACCAAACAGACTCCAGCTCGGTAATGTTTAATTCATTTTGTATATTTGTGGTGTATCAATTACCTTATGGCAATTATCATCTACTGACTGACCTTGTGAATACTGGCTTACCGCTCAGTTCAGAAAGATTAAAACCAACTGATATAAGCCTATACGGGCATTTGGGTGATTAATGTTTTAAGCACATTTCGGTGGTCATCATGATGTCCTAATAATTGGGTATTTAAGTCCCATTAAATAGAGGCTCTACATGACCATAGCTGTTGACTGTGACACCTAGCCAAAAGCAAAACAAAATTAAAGTAATTAGAAGGTTTTGGCATTGATAAGTCAGAAACAAAAATGAACACGTAACGTTAATGATAATAAAAATGAAGCTGAGATCCTTTAAAAGCAGTGAACATAATTATGAGAAAGGGGATGGGCCATACCGCGGTTTCGGCAACTTAAGCCTCTTCAGTGACCTTATAGATTTGGCAACATGGAGCCAAAGAAAATTACAGTAATTTTGCAACTTTAAACAGGGTAGCCAAAACAAAGACTAGTATAAACTGTTACGTGCCAGGCGTAACTAGAAGATTAAGGAAACCAACAAGTTGGTTAGCCACAAGCTTTCTTTAAAATTTAACAAATCTATTTAGAAGTGATTTAACCAGTAATTACATGTGAAACAATCAAAAGCATATATACAATCAAACAAAAATGAATGTACAATACCTTTCAAGATGTTAATTCCCTTAAAGAATGTTTGAATGTCCCTCAGAATTTTTTAACACAAGTCTGTATCAGTTTCTGATCCCAAGAATTAAAGTTTGTTTCAAAATAGCACTATGTCCCAATCCAGAATCGAATATCACAAAGTAATCCAAGAATAAGTTTAAATTCCAGTAAGATGGATTTTGACTTCTTAATAGTAACAGCACCCAAAGATTGTCCTGATGAAAATTTGTAGCCCTTATATAGCACTGAGGAACATTCAGGATTCTTCCAGCAAATTCTATGATATCATATACTAAAAATAACAAGTTGTTTACCAAAATTTAATGTTCTGGAATATTCAAGAGAGGCCATTATCCTTCCAGAAAATTCCACAATATTCTTTTGACATAAAAAAGATTTTTCTAGAAGATTCTACATCTTTCCAGGTTTTTCCGGACTTTTCCGTCAAAGAACAATTTGAAATTTCTAGAAAATTCTGAAGTAAACAACTTGTTTATGTCCAATATTTGGGACACTAAAAGTAAATAATTGCTAAGGACAACAAGTAAACGTCATATGTATAACATCATACTTTCCTGGGCATACTCCCTTGGGAAGTTTACCAGTACTGAATGCACATCTTTCAACATGTAACTGTCATACATAACAAAACCAAATGGGGCCAAATTAATTAATCGTTGGTTAGAAAATGAATCTAAACCGATTATAATTTGCTGATTTCTCAGAATACCCTCGCTGATCTCAAACATAATCTGCACTGTGGATGATGTACGGGGAGACTTTTTAGGGCCGCCACACGGCACAACACCAGCTGCAGTAATAGCAATAATAATAGCTTTTTCCCGATACTCAATATAATAACTTAGCGTCAATAAAAAGTAACCAGTTAACCAGGTTTACTTACCACATGGCAATATTTGATTTATTCTGAATAGACAACTGCCGATACTTTATCATTCATTTTAATGGCATTGAGTGTTATCGCTGTTGAAAAGTTAACGGTGCTCATCACTGCCGAATAGATTATACGCACTCCTTTACAAAAGCCAGAAGCTTCCATTGAAATGAAAATTAGGTACATGTACCTGAAAGTTAGGTCCTCTATTCCGCCAGCCAATAGAAAAAAAAAAAAAAAAACAACAAATAAAACAAGTTGGTAGCGTGTTAGGTGCATAACCAGTTAGGGTGTTAGAGGCATAAGCAGGCATGGCGACATGTGAAAATAGGGATTTCTACTTCTCAGATATTTGAAAATTACAATTTCCTCGTGCAGCACGTGCATCACATTCCAAGGCTAATGGAACTGTTAATGTCATTAAATCAATCTGTCATTGACCAAAATCATGACTGAAACTAAACGTTTTGAATGACATTTTCTATTTTTCAAAATATCGAAATTTTAGTGGTGGTAACTGCCCACTGACGCTGGGTAAATTTCTGATTGCACAGAATGTCTTAAACACCATGTTTTTGTGTATAAAATGTTACATCATGACAACTGCTTTTAAATATAGTGTTCATCTCTAGACATACTGATCTCAAGTTTCAACAAGTTTGTAAGCCAGTGGGTTGGTGTTTTGTTAGTTGTGGTGTATATGTGGTAACTTTAAATGACAGGTTTTAAATTTGCAATAATTGTAAAATATGCAGTTAAATGTTATGAACCACTGCATAAGCTGAGGGTGAGGTTATGGCCATGTAAAATCGATTTAAGCCCCCCAGTTATTTATAACTGACCGTTCCAAGGCGGGACTGCTGCTGTGGTTCATATTTATCAAAGTTATTCCAATAATGAGTTTTTGTTGTATGACTTTGTGGCCACCAAAATGTCAATTGGCTGTTCACTTAGCCCTCTGTATTTTATTTGTTGAGTCCAAGCTAGCACTGTGACCACCTTACCTTCAATAGCTGCTCACTCTGCTTTCCGTTATACATGTTATACGTTTGTTTGTTTTCGAAATCCACAATCAAGAGGAGACCAGGGATATCTTGTTCATCTGTTATCTGAAGAATATCATATATAAATCTGGTATTTTCGCCTATATATCTCCCACTAATAAAACCTGTTTGATCTTCAGATATAAGTTCAGCTAAAGTTGTTTTAATTCTTTCCGCTATACACGCAGATGCAATTTTTTATACATTTTTTTTTTTTTTTTTGGTTTTAACTTACACTTTGATTCGTTTCTGTCGAAGCAAATTTAGCCGTGCTACATGCATGTAAAGATGTTAGAGGTAAGAAAAAGGACCGTGTCAATTAAGAAGTACATGTATGTGAAACAGGTGTCGCCAAAATGAGCGCATGGAATCGGCTGTATTTGGCTCCATGCACTGCCGATGTCCAGCGCTCAAATCAAGGTCGGTTCCACGATATATAGAAAAGACATTATCATTTGTCCAACCCTTATTACTTGTAGAAATGCATGTAGCACGGCCATGTTTGCTTTTACAGACTCGATTCAAAGTGTAAGTTAAAGCTAAAGAATGGTATGCTATGTGTAATGAAAAAATTGCAATGGAATGAAAGCAGAGTCAAACATTAAAGTTAGAATATGTGTGTAGCGTTTTCACTTTTGTTCGGTATACTTTTCATACCTCTGTCTTTGTTAATACTGCTTCAAAGTAAATTTGGTAAATGCATGACTCCAATTATTAGTTGCGGTCTTCAATTTCTTTACAATTTTATACTTTGAATTTGGTCAATTCTATGTCGTTGTTACCAGTTCATGTTATTTGAACAACCAACCGGAGATAGAGAGCTTATGTATTAGCATATTAAGCCGACAGAATAGGATTACTTTGTCTCACGAAAGTGGATTGTCGTGTTTCGATTTTTTTCAATGACAGAAATACAGATCTATTTCATCTCAAATTTACATTTACTACGAACGTTATATATAATGATATTGTCTGTAGAATGATATGAAATACGCATAATATATGGGCAATACAAGGAAGACTTCATAATATTTTCACATATACTAATTTTGTTAGATTTTTTAGGTAAACCCGTAAGTAATGATCAGGAAATGGCGCAATCAGAAAGAAATTCGCTCTCCAAAAAAACTAAATTGACTATCAGGTACTAACATGAACTGACATAGAGAAGCAGTACTACGTATACATGTATCTGTAGTATTATGCAAGAACCCCGGCCGTAGTATAAGGACACGGGTTGTACCATAAGACCTACAGAAAGTATAAGTGCTTCAAATTTCCTGATAATAATTATACACCATCTGTCCTCTAGGAGTTACAGAATGCGCATATTTCGCAAAATTCCTGTTTACGATTATACAAACTTCACCATTAATAGGTTCTGTGCTTTCCTGTAGAACATATAAAACGAATGTCATGTTCACTCGGTTCAAATAGTTGAAAAACAATTACACTGGCACTTGACGTGCGCAATGCACTACAGAAAGGCAAACGGTTTGTCTGTTGAACCGCCTGAATGAATATTCATCTTGGTCAGACGGGACTTATCCCAGAAAATCAATGTGGATTCAGAAAAGACAGAGGAACAATGGACATGACATTCACAGCAATACAGCTCTAGGAGAAATGCCAATAACAGAATGATGGAGAGTTATCTGAACCCTTTGAAGTGACGAATGGAGTCGAACAGGGCTGTGTTATGGCACCAACATTTTTCAGCATGACATTTTCTGCCATGCTCATAGGTGCTTTTCAGGACAGTAATCGTTCCAAGACGATACTTCTGTGATGGTTCTTATTGTTTTGTGTTTTGGTGTTGAATTTGTGTGCTGTGTGTGCCTTACGTACGTTTTCATATTTTAGTTAAGTTTCGGTAACTGAGTGGCCGCCTATTGGAAAATAGCTACTCACTCGGCTTACGATATATTTTCGTAGTATAAGTACCTGATTGTTAATTTAGTTTTTGTTCCCACCTCGGGTTTTGGAGTGGGAATTTCTTTCTGATTGCGCCATTACCTTGCCGTTGCATACTTATACATGTACCTTTTTCAGGACAGTTATAATACTGGTCTTTCAGCCATGTACCGATTTGATGGCAAAATATTCAACCTTAAAGGGTTGCAAGCCAAACCTAAGGTACGGACTTATGTGCTAGATGAGCACCTCTATGCAGATGAGATGTAATAGAATCGCAACTCAAAGGCAAATGTGCAAAGGTACATGGATCAAGTCCCACAGTCATGGATCAGGTCTCACAATCAGCAAAAAAGACAGATGTTGTACACCAATCAGCACATTGAAAACCGTACAATGAATCAAATACCACTGTGAATGGACGAAAACGGAAAGTTGTTGATGACTTTGATAGATTTTATGGCAAGGTCAACATAGATCACATATACAGAAAAACTGTTGAAATGTCACTGAAATGAAAAACTTTCATGAAATAGGCAAATGAACTGAATATTTATGAATTTGGAAAGGAAATTCACCCAGGGATTATTATGACCATGTCCTGGGGCTATATACATTTATATGACCTTTATAGTCAAACAAGTGTTTTGGTATATATATTAGATCTCAGCGTTTACATGACCTCTAGTTAACATTGGGGTCGCGAGTTCCAGCCTCGTTCCCATAAATCCTTACCTGTTACGTGGAATGTAAATCGTGAAAACGAAATAAATCGTGAAAACGAAACGCACTAACGAATTTGAGCTCACCTAAGCCGTTCGACACACATGGTGAGCTTATAGTATACCCATTCTTCGTTGTCCGTCGTTGTCGTTGTCGTTGTCGTCCCGATGTTTAAACGCCTTCTCCACTGAAACCGCTGGACCAATGACAGCCAAACGTCATGTGGAGCATCCTTAGGAAGGGGGAACCAAAGTTTGTATAAATTATCAAGGTCACATGACCAAGATGGCGCCATGCCCGTATACGGTAAAAACCTTAAAGCAATATTCTTCTCTGGAAACGGTGGACAGATGGCAATGAAACTTTGTACGTATCATCGGGTACACTAGCCCATCACGTTTTGTATAAATCATGACCTTTGGTTGACCTTGACCTATTTTATGGCAAGGTAAATTTAAAAAAGTGAAAACATTGGATTATTCAGGAGGTTTTGTAGCCCATGACATGAAAGTTGGTAGATACAGACAACATATTGAGATTATAAAGGTGTGTGAGTATTCAAGGTCAAGGTGGCGAAAGGTCATTTACATATCAAATGTAAAACTTAATTTTCTCAGAAACCGTTTAACCAATCAAAGCCAAACGTCATGTGGAGTAGCCTTAGGAAAGCAGAACCGAAGGTTATATAAAAAGCCCAGATCACATGACCAAGATGACCGCCAGACATGTTAAAAAACTTAAAAAATCTTTTTCTCTGAAACCGGCAGACCCATTTCATTGAAACTTGGTATGTATCATTGGGGACTCTGGCCCATCATAGTTTGTATAAATCATGACCTTGAGTTAACATTTACCTATTTTACGGCACAGATAACTTTGGTCACATAGGCTTTTCAATGTAAAAAAAGTTATTCCATTGTTTTTTTGTTTGTTTTTTTTTGTTTGTTTTTTGTTTGCAGCCATTGGCTGCATTAATGTTTTTTTTTGTTGTTTTTGTTTTTTTTTTTCATAAAATTTTGTAGCCTGTGACCTGAAAATTGGTAGATACAGTGATTTTATAGTGTAAATAATTATGTGAGTATTGGAAGGCAAGTTTACTTTCACCTTGACCAGCATGATCTTAGCCAAAGGTCCTATATTGAAGACCAAAACTCAGATGAGCGATATCAAGACCATCGGTCCTCTGGTTCTTGGAGGACCCCAGCTTTTGTTTCCTTTTCTACATATTTTTTATCACACACGACGTAAATAACGAGCCCTCTGCATCACGTTTGAACATTTATTTTCTGATAATTCAATTGCCTCTCCCTTTATTAATAGTGTGGGAAAAACGCAAAAATATAACTATCGCTTTTACATTTAATATCATAACGGCAATCGACTATCCACAAGGGGGATAATGAACGTGAAAAATGTGAAATTTAATATGTAATTAACGCGTCATTTGGAAACAATGGATATGTTATTGCATTTATATGTGGCATTTGGGAATTCAAATATTATTTTCCAAATCGGCAAAGATATGATGTGATTTTCAATAATTGACCAAGGAGCTCCTGTGACAATGCATTGAGTTATTAACCCGTCATGAATATGTGGTTGTGACATCGAGTAACTCCTATTGCAGCAGTTACCTACATGGCATCATGTAAAATGCAACTACGGGTAACACCAAAAAACATGATGTTACGTCTAAAAGTCTCTAGCAGTCACAAAAGCAGAGGTTTAATAGTACCATGATGTAAATATGACCATTAGATCTACTTATATACTGAAGTCTCCCGGAGGAGCCATTGGCTGCATTAATGTTGCGCGGAGCGATAGCAGACAGCAAATGTTTAAAAGTGTTAATGCGTATATAACTCGATTTTGACCTCAGGCGCGTCAAAATATCGACGAGTCCATAAAGTAGCACGTGGAAGGTAAATCAGTACGAAATGCCTTGAAGGTTTTTCACTACAATTCGGTTGCACGCAACGTACTGTTTCAATCTGGATATCCTTTTACGTGCCACAAAATAGAATCGTTGATCTTTTGACGCGTCTGAGTTCAAAATCGAGTTATAATTATCCTAAAATTAAATTGAAGTACTTAAATTGTTATTTTATGAACTCGTTTTACAGGCCCGTGCGTACGCACACCTTTAGGAGTAATGATGGGCAAGTCTGTTCGCTTTGGGTACATGAATAAAACGTTAAAAAGCAGCAACAAACCGTATTCGAAACCAATATCATACTCGAATTGAAAGGATA
This sequence comes from Rugalucina vietnamica, assembly GCA_964017185.1. Taxonomy (NCBI): domain Eukaryota; kingdom Metazoa; phylum Mollusca; class Bivalvia; order Lucinida; family Lucinidae; genus Rugalucina; species Rugalucina vietnamica. The sequence goes on from OZ024875.1 coordinate 44,796,276, forward strand.
CTGCACTGTTCAACATATTAAAAGGATCACTACACTGAATAGTATCTAAAAGTTTATGATTTCAAGAAATTCAATGCAGCGGTACTGTCCTGCAGAAATCAATGGGCCGTTTTTGCATTTTTTTTTAAATTGTGAATTCTGGACATTTTTCTACAAGTCAAGCACACTTTGAATCCAATTTTCCTGGCCAATGTAGTCTGTAATATATTCAGGGCAATAAAGTCAGTGTCTGGTTAAAAGTATGTTTGAGTTCATTTCGAAGATGACAATTTTTGGCATAATCTGAAATTTACAAAAATCACTCCATGGACATTTTCCCCTATCAAATGTCCTACAGAATAGTTACATCGAGTCACAGCGCTAATTTCCTTAAACTGAAGAATGGCATTTCTCCAATCAAATTTTCTATAGAAACTTACGTCTGATGACAACACAAATGATGAAAAAGAAACGGACAGCCTGGATCTTTGTGGGCTCTGCGTTACTTGGGTTTCGTAACAGTGTTCCTTTAACTATTTTGAGCAGTACATTATGTAGTCCGTCCAAAGACCGGTAACGCACAAACAATTGGACCAAACCATTTGATTCAGTTTAAAGCATGTTGTTAGATTGGGTGTCATGCTGATATACTTTATAACATACTATTATATACATAAACAATAGTAGATATAACAGCTCATTCTTTTTTGAACTTCAAAAGACTATCTTTGGTAAAAACTACAATACTATATACAGCTAGAAATCAAAAACATGGTTCTTCTTGTTTGTGGTCGATGTATGATCACAGTTACTTGAATCGCCCGGGTTCTCGCAGTTCAGTCATGCCGGAAATGACATAATATCAGGATAACATGTCCGCGTAGTATATACGCCCTTTTACCCTATCTTTGAAAATATAGCAAAACTGGGGTTTACAGGGGTTTACCTATTTTTCTTATTTTTGTTTCAAAATATAGATTGTGGGTACCCGTTACAATCGCATCGGCGAGGCGGTTCCAACGTGTACTCACAATCTATGTTTAGAGTAAACATTAGAAAAATATAAAAAATATTTACTGAAACTTTTCATTTCTTACAATTTAAAAAGTCTCTGTATATTGCATGGGCGTGTTTTTGTGATGCGTTTTCAAGAGACAAACTGTAAATGGAAATATTTTTCAGAAAAAGGCTGATTACGTTTATCACTGATAAGCATATGGTCACCCAATATCAACTTATTATCAAATAGAAATATTAAAGCAGCTTTTAATAAACCTTTATGCGCATATTGGTGAGATATAAACGTATTGACGTAACTGATTTATGACGCAGTGTTTTGTGAAGATTATCATACACGGTACAGTTGTATTTACGTGTCTTATGCCAATGAATTAAGTCAGAATCAATAACAACTTCAAAGGTCAGTGGCCGCGTATTTCATTGGCATAATAGTTATGAATGGGCAAAGTTTGCAAGAACAAAGTTACTTTGTCAAACGTAATCAATCTTGGGTAGCTCACGATTTCTTATTTAACGTTAACATACATCTAAACCATTGAATAATCATTTACTAAGATGGTTCTATCAGGAAAAGTAGAGACATAAATTGAACGTGTGATTGATCTTGGACATGTACACTTTTCTCTTGTGAAAACGAACTTATAACTTATGATTTCCACTGCCGAAACATCTTGCAACAATGTGCGTATTAATTACATACATCATTATGAAAACATGTCCATGCAATATACAGAGATTATTATAGCTATAAAAATGAAAAATTTCAGCAGAAACAAATTGATATTTTTCTTATTTTTGCTCAAAACATAGTTTGTGGGTACACGTTAGAATCGCCTCGCCGAGGCGGTTCTAACGAGTACACACAATCTATGTTTGGGAGCAAAAATAAGAAAAATAGGTATACCCCTGCATACTCCCGTTTTACTATATAAAAGTGGGGTTCAAGGGGGTATACATTGCACGGACATGTTTTCCTGATGTGTTGTAAATGTAAAGTGTAAATGCATTAAAATATGACTGATTGTGGCCTTCCAGATAACACCATTGACTACATTTAAAATTGTGTATGGCTGACCATTGTGAAACATGATTTAATTTTTTTCGAAGACCTTTTTCTGTTATCAATAATATTGAAATAGTGGCAGGTGAACTTGCTCCGATTGTGTTCCTGTTCATCGTGTCAAGTTGAAAATCAATTCCTGATAATTAGTTAGTATTTAATCAGTTCATCCTGTAAATCTAAAATTGGCACGTTTTAGCCCTAATTGGAAACCAAACGCAATGTTCACAATCCTTGAACTTGTCCGTAAGTGTTTTATATCCTAACAGCATGGCTATTCCCATGCTAATCAATTAAGCTTGCCTTACATTTTTACTTGCCCTCAAACGAACTATCCCACGCAATAATATATGCTATTTTAAATACATGTATATGCGCTTGTGTGGTTAATTGTTAGTTTGAAGAACGCACACCATACCAAATGATTTTGAATCATGTAAAGCCATAAAGAAAATATTGTCCGATCCATAAAGAAACTATTAGAGTTAAAAATGAATTTTCGGACCTCTAGCAATAACCGTTTTGACAAAACAGATTGGAGCTTAGTCAAATGCGGGTTTGAATGTTTATTTCATTTTGGATATTTTGTCCCCTCAGCGCAATAAGTCAATAACTCTAAAATTTCACAAAATCACTTTTTTGCATTTTTCAATGCGTAACCATGTTCTCCATGTTGTATCAAAATATTGGACCAAAATTTGATATGCAAATTAGGTAATTTGCATAAAAAGCAAAATGGGTTAACTACATTTGTATTTTATTCAGCGCAAAAACTGAATAAGTGCGCTTATTGAGTTTTTGCGCCAAATTTTATTGGAATTCAAATCCAAATTGTTTGGTGCAAAAACTCAATAAGAGCCTTTATTTTCATTCACATCAAACTATTTAGGCAGGTATTCTCATATTTTTGTACAAAAATGTCAACTTCTTGCAGTGGCAGGTTCAGGATTCTTAGAAAGGGGATTTAAAGTTGCAAAGAGGGATTAATTCCATCATTACATGTATATATACTAATTTCACCAGTTCAGAATCATTTTTTGTTTAATGCAGTTACCAAATAGTTGCTTGGAGCAAATAAGGTGTATCATAAAGCAAAACAATTCTTCTATCAAACAGCCGGACATATAGTTACTGAAAATTTAAAAATAATTTCGGATTCTAGAATTCGCAAAATTGTTTCTAAAGGTCCGTAATATAGATTCCCCTCCTACATCAATTTCGATAAATGTAGAGAGGAGATTACATCTGCATTGAATGATTTCGGTAATCGATGGTGTAAACGAGAGGGTGTTGAGGATAATGCTCTTAAAGAATGGAAAAGAAGTATCTTCACTATCGTGGATAAACGTATACAGTTTTATTCACAAAATACTAATATTTTACCTTCTAAACCTAAATCGTCATTAAGGCATTTGAAGCAGGGTATCCAAGAATTTCACAGAAAGAATGTCTTGGTTCCGGCAGACAAAGCCGCAAACAATGTTGTTGTTGTTTGTAGGCTTCACTACGTTAACACCTTAAAACAGGAGCTGGATGGTACCAGGGCTTATCTGGAGACAAATACTGATGAAATGTCTGTAGTTAATGCCCACTTAAACGATTTACCTGTTAAGTTTTCTGTTTGTGTCAATGAAGGCCAAGACAAACTCCCTACGATGTATTGGTTACCTAAGCTTCACAAAAGACCATACAAAGCAAGATTTATTGCAAATACTAGCTCTTGTACTACTACTGAACTTTCTAAATTATTAACTTCCTGTCTTACTGCTATCAAATCTCATTTTATAAGATACTGTGAGACAGTGTATGAAACTTCAAATAAAAATTGGTTTTGGTCAATAAAAAATTCTGGTGAGGTGCTCAATAAATTGAAGTGTAGAGGGTTCCGTGCGACGAGCTTGTCCACATATGATTTTTCTACTCTGTATACAACTTTACCACATAATCTAATTAAAGAAAAACTTCTGGATTTGATATAGTGGACCTTCAAAAGGGCATTAAAAAACTATGGCTCACTTTATTTGGCATGTAATGACAGAAAGGCTTTTTTCACTTCCTCTGACCAAAGTCGGTATACACTTTGGTCATGTCAGAATGTGTGCGACGCCTTAGTCTATCTCCTTGATAATATTTATATTAGATTTGGGACCAAGTTATACAGACAAATTGTTGGAATTCCGATGGGTACAAATTGCGCACCTCTCGTAGCTGATTTATTTTTATACTGCTACGAAAGAGATTTCATGGATTCTCTTAACCATGATAATCAAGCTGATGTTATCGAGGCTTTTAATTCCACTTCTAGGTACCTCAATGACCTTTTGAACATTGACAACCCTTATTTTGAAGGTATGGTCAATCAAATTTATCCATCTGAACTACAGTTGAACAAAGCCAATATCTCGGATACCGAAGCCCCCTTTTTAGATCTGCATCTTTCTGTTGCAAATGGATTTGTTTCTTCTAAAATTTATGATAAGCGCGATGACTTTGATTTTGATATAGTAAATTTTCCGTTTTTGGATGGTGACGTTCCTCGTCGTGCCTCTTATGGTGTATACATTTCGCAACTTATTAGGTTTGCTAGAGTCTGCAATCATGTTATAGACTACAAAGCTCGAAATAAATCTTTAACGGCCAAACTTCTCCAACAGGGCTATCGGTATCATAAACTTCGAAAAACCTTTTCTAAATTTTATCGTAGACACTATGAATTGATTTCCAAATATAATGTTGGGTTAAAGCCGCTTTTAAGTGAGACTCTTTCGGAACCAGAATTTTATGGTGACTTGGTTTACAAATTTAAGAAAATTATAGGAAGTAATGATTTTTCTTTTCAGTTTAGAAAAATCATAACACGTTACAGACGTTTAGGTTACAACTTGAACGTTATGCGACAGTCTGCATGCTTAGTTTTTAACCCAATCACGGTTGATAACTATGCTGCCTTCTTTAATTGCACGCCGGTGGGTCGGGCGTCAGACTCTATGATGGCCCCGACTTAAAGCTATTAAAGTGTTTTGGTACCCTAAATTGATATGTACTTCAAATTCAAGGGCGTTCAAAACCAAGCATTTTGATATAAATTTGATGAAAATCTGTGGTCTAATAAGAAGTTATGGGTCATTAAGTATGAAATATGGACGGCCGCCATCTTGTTTTCTAGTTTAGGTTAAAAAATTAGGATAAAATCAAAATTAAAGGCTTCTTTTAACATACAATGTGTGCTGATTCGATTAACAATATTGCCTCTTGCTAGAAATAAACAGCTATCAAAGTTTGATACGAAAATATTCGGGAAATTTGATTTTTTCAGTTTTAATTTAGACTCCACTCATTACTAAAAGTAGACTCCTGGCGGCCATTTTAAATATTTTCAAATTGCTCTTATTGCTCTTTTTCTCGGGCGATTTTGAAAAATCTTTCTCCAGAATGTAGAACTAGCTGATCCCAATGCTTGAAGAAGTATTTATTATAATTGGGTTCAGTGGTTATTTTGATTTTAATAAAAATATGAAAACTAACCGAATAAACAAAATGGCGGCGCCCATGCAATCATTTTTTGCATGTTAAATTGTCTATAACTTTCTTATTTCCCAGCCGATTTTTATCATTTTCATATCAAAATTCATGATTTTGAAAGCTCTTCATTTTGAAGTACATATCAAATAAGGGTGCCAAAACACTTTAATTTTAGTTGGTTGGGGCCGGAGCTTCTTGTCTGTTGCTTGGCCCACCGGGGTCCAACTGATGTTTTTCTTTAGCTCTGGAGTTAGTAAGTTATTTGGCGCCCAGGGATCTCCATCGTCGGGCAGCTTACTGAATCTGTGAGTTCTGGTTTTTGATTCATCAGGATGTTTATCATGATTTATTTGTTTGTTTACTAGTTAGAGATTCACCACGAGGACCGAAGAACTAACTAAATGTTATGAACCACTGCAGAAGCTGAGGGTGAGGTTACGGCCGTGTAAAATCGATTTAAACCCGCCAGTAACTTTGTGTTACTGATTGTTCCAAGTCGATACTTCTGTGGTGGTTCTTTTTGTTTTATGTCTTGGTGTTTAAAATTTTTGTGTTGTTGGCGCCTTATGTATGTTTGCATATTTTTAGTTAAGTTAAGGTAACTGAGTGGCCACCTATTGGGAAAATAGCTGCTCATTCGGCTTACAAAATGTTTTCATGGTATAAGTACCTGATTGTTAGTTTGGTTTTTTCCCACCTTGGTTTTTGAAGTGGGAGTCTTTTTCTGATTGCGCCTTTTCCTGATCTTTGCCTATATGTACTTTTTTTCTAAATAATGATAACAAGTTTGTATAAATGTGAATCAGCTGTATTCTAAACAATGACTTTCAAGAAGACCATTATAATCTTTGCTAGTTCCAAATCATTTATCAGTTCTGAATCCTCTGTGACAAACCGACGCCTAACTTGTTCCAGTTTTAGTTATGTGCAGTGAAGAATGGGTGTGTTTTGGTTATGAACAGCACTTTTGAAATTATTTGCCTGCATATTTAACTTACACGGTTTCCACATCGATTTTTGCATTCGAAACTGTCAAACTGACACAAGAATTACACGGCTCTCACGGAATAAAAAGTAATGATATAACAATGTTCATTTTTCTGGATTCGTCAAAATGCATGTTGAAACCAAAAGTGTAAAAGAAAATTATGTCCATTTCTGCAGAAACATGCAGCATACATACATGTATAATTACACTGCAAATTAACAGATTAAGTTCGCATTGGATAAGTCATCCTGAAGAACTGGATAAAAACCATACATAAAGATTCGGTTTTAAATCTTATCACTAACGTAAAGTTTTTTATGATTAGACAACATGATTCGGAACTGGTTAATATGCAGAAACGCTTTAGCTCTCATCATTTTATTATTAAAACTTTTGTGTGATATAAGCCTTGTTTGAAACAAGTGTGCAGATATCACTTGATTTGACATGACATTGTACGGTTCTCACACTAGTGCTCACACCAGGGCTGTAGAAACCCATCAATTTATCCATGCGTTTTGACATATAGGACATCCATTTGTTACATGAAAGGGTGCGAGATTGTGGGCATCTGTAGATAAACTAGATGCGAGACAAAATAAACCATTACAGCAATAATTATATAGCTACATTAGTAACAAGTGATTAAAACTATATCGGCTACCTGTCTCAATTTTTTGCACAATTTGTTAAAGGCAAAATCTTCTTTTTATACAGAATTGCCTAAATCTTGACTTGATGGCTGCCATGAAATGTTCTGACCTTTAGACATCAACTCTGATGACCTTTTTCTTAAAGATGACACCATATAATGTTGAAACATTGAAGGTACTATTTTAAGATTTGAATCAGTATAAATAGATATTAACAAGTCATATACAACTTGATTTCATACTCAATGCAGTAACAATGCAATAACCCTATATTGTTTCATAAATAGAAGTGTTACACCATATTAATAGACATTTCCTAAGGATGTAGTGGCTACTGAAAGTGCTAAAGAAAAAAGAAGAACCTAAATTTGGAGTAGTACTAAAAGATGTATCAAATATTAAGGAAGATAGAAACTTCCCAAACATATACAAGAAATCTCCAGTGGTTGAAAGCAAGCCGATTATTGAGCCTGCTAAAGATTCAAATTTAGTCTCACCAACTATGGCTGGAGTTTAAAAATACAGTGTAATAATCAGACAAAATACATTTGCGCCCATTTCTGAATATGTTGTTTTTATTTATGCTGATTACCGAGCATGACAAAAAGCATGTGCTAAATTATGAGACACTGGAGCCTGAAACCAGCAAAATTAGAAACAATTATACACATTATTAAAATGTGATGAGGCTATAAAATATATTGCATCATTATTTCTTTTGTTTTTAGCAGTGGTTTTGCAGAATTTTTGTAATAATACTGATCTGGGCTTTTACAATAGTCTTTTGACGTAAGTACATGTAGTATCATTTTTTGCTCTATTCTCCGACGTAAGGAGCATTGTTTTCTATCCAAAAGTCTTATACGTGAGTTGTATCGAGGTAATTGACTCATATAGGTTAGTTGTATCCTAATCGATCTACCCTGTATGTGTTCAACACCATATTGTGAACAAACCAGCCTGACTTCATTATTGTTTTCTGCGTGTACGTAACAAAGAATGTTTTTGGTCTATATTGAAACGTTAAAAATGTCAATAGGTGACGAAAGATTGGAGAAATTAGCAAATGCAATCATTTTTCGTGACGATGGTGGAATTTTCCGCCGAGAAAACTATTGTTTCTGTGGCAAGGAGATGTTGTTTAGAATACTGTTGATGACAAACAAACAGAGGTATGTACACTTTATTTCTCTGCCAACTCTTGACCCAAACTCCCCCGCATAAATGCCTGTAAAATTAAAATAATCGTCAACTCACCTGACTCCATCTTCCGCCACGCGCCGCGTCTAGTTGTATCAGTCTCCGACGTAAGGTAATTGATTGTATCACGGGTACAGAGGGTGTAAATGAGCGCCTGGAATCGGCTGTATTTGGCTCTTCGCAATGCCGATATTCAGCGGTCAAATTTCTTACGTCGGTTTCACGATACATAGAAATGACATTGTCATTTGTCTGACCCCTTACTGTAAAATGCATGTAGCACGGCTATGTTTGCTTTCGCAGACTCAAATCAAAGTGTAATTTATAGCTTAAAAACAGAATTCTATGTGTAATGAAACGTTTTGTAATGAAATGAAATGGAGGACAAACATTAAAGTTAGAATATTGGTGTAGCGTTTCCACTTTTGTTCAGTATATTTTTCACACCCCTGTCTTTGATAATAGTGCTTCAAAATAAAATTTGTAAATGCATGACTCCTATTATTTGTTGAAATCTTCAATTTCTTGAAAATTCCTTTGTTTGAATTTGGTCATTGTTATATAAGCAGTTTTATGTCGTTGTAATCAGTTCATTTTATATGAACAACTGGCCGGAGATAGAGAGCTTATGTCTTTGCATATTAAGCCATTAAGCCGACAGAATACTATTAGGATTACCTTGTCTCACGAATGTGGTTTGTCTTTTTTTTTTTTTTTTTTTTTTTTTTTTTTGTTGTTGTTTTTTTTTTTTTTTTTTTTTTTTTTCAATGACAGAAATACAGATCTATTTCATTTCAAAGACGGCCTCTGAAAATCATCCGTCAGACTTTTTCCGTTCGCCTACAATTGCCTAAAACTGACGAAGGGGTCATTTTGAAAAATGAAGGAAATCAGTGAGTTTAATGAATTTCTTGCTAAACTGTGCAAACCACCCTAATCAGAAGCAACAAAACACATTAGAAAACGACTTTCCCATAGTAGCTGCAAAACGCTTTATTCAATAAGGCTAGGTGGCCAACACAAAATAAAGAATATGGTTGACATCTGCATTGACGTCGACCATGTGACCAAGTGACGTTGAACGCCTAAAAACAAACATTTTTCGGGTACTGGAAATCAATGCCAATTTCTGGCGTTGAGCCGTGGGTTTCAACAATGGTATTGCCATACACTCATCGGACGATCATCCAAGATTAGAATCATTGTTTTAAAAATTTCGAGCACGCGAGCGCGGGGCACGGAAATCGCAGTTTTGTACCCTGGGTCGCGTTCCCGCGCATGCGCACTAAAATCTCAGATTTGATAACACACACAGATGTTCGAGTCATTTTAACGATGATAGGGCACAAAAGTTTTCACATACATGTAATTAACCAATTTAAAAGAAGGGAGGAAAGAATAAAGTTGCGTTGTCAGTGGAACTCAGTATATAATGATATTGCCTGTAGAATGATATGAAATACGGATAATATATGAACATTTTTTGGTGCATAAGGAATACTTCATAATATTTTCGCATATACATGTACTAGTATTGTTAGATGTTTTAGGTAAATGTAAGCAATGATAAGGAAATTGCGCAATCAGAAAGAAATTTGCTGTCCAAAAACAAGGTTGAAAAAAAACTAAATTGACAATCAGGTACTATTACTGTAACAGAGAAGCAGTACTACGTATATATGTAGAGTTATACATGAACTCCAGTCCTAGTAGAGGTACACAGTTTGTCCCAAAAGACCTACAACTGCTTCAAATTTCCTGATTATAACTATACTCCATCTGTCCCCAAGGAGATACAGACGGTGTATATGTCTCGAATTTCCTGTTTATTATTATACAAACTTCACCATCTATCGGTTATGAGCTTTCCTCCTGTGGAGCATATAAAACGAATGTCATGCTCACTCGGTTCCAAGTAGTTGAAAACAATTATCTTGGCACTTGACGTGCTTATTGCACTAAAGAAATACAACAGGCTTGTCTTGGCATTCGAGATGGGCAAAATTCTGTTGAATCGCCTGCGTGAATATTCATCTTAATCAGACGGGACATATCCCTGAAAATCAATGTGGATTCAGAAAAGACAGATGGACAATAGACATGACCTTCACAGCAAGACAGCTCCAGGAGAAATGCCAATAACAGAATGATGGAGAGTTATCTGAACCCTTTGATGTGACGAATGGAGTCGAACAGGGCTGTGTTTTAGCACCAACATTGTTCAGCATGACATTTTCTGCCATACTCATGGATGCTTTTCATGACAATAAGTTTATATTACTGATCGTTCCAAGACGATACTTCTGTGATGGTTCTTATTGTTTTGTGTTTTGGTGTTGAATTTATGTGCTGTGTGTGCCTTACATGTACGTGCGTTTTCATATTTTGTTTAAATTTGGGTAACTGAGTGGCCGCCTATTGGGAAATAGCTGCTCACTCGGCTTACGATATGTTTTCGTAGTATAAGTACTCGATTGTTAATTTAGTTTTTGCTCCCTCCTCGGGTTTTGGAGTGGGAATTTCTTTCTGGTTGCGCCATTTCCTTACCGTTGCATACTTATACATGTACCTTTTTACAGGACAGTTATACTGGTTTTCCAGCCAAGTACCGTTTTGATGGCAAAATATTCAACCTTAAAGGGTTGTAAGCCAAACCTAAGAAGCAGATCTCCATCGTCGGGCAGATAACTCAATCTGTGAGTCCTGGTTTTTGATTTATCAGGACGTTAATCGTGATTAATTTGTTTGTTCTTGATGATTCATTGACTAGTTAGAGATTCACCACGAGGACCACAGATCTAACTAAATGTTATGAACCACTGCGGGAGCTGAGGGTGAGGTTATGGCCATGTAGAATCGATTTAAGCCCGCCAGTAATTTTGTGTTACTGATCGTTCCAAGGCGATACTTCTGTGGTTGTTCTTTTTGTTTTATGTCTTGGTGTTTTAAATTTTTGTACTGTTGGCGCCTTATGTATGTTTTCATATTTCTAGTTAAGTTTAGGTAAATGAGTGGCCACCTATTGGGAAAATAGCTGCTCATTCGGCTTACGATATGTTTTTTCAAGGTTTAGGTACCTGATTGTTAGTTGAGCTTATCCCACCTCGGGTTTTTCTGATTGCGCCTTTTCCTGATCTTTGCCTACTTGTACCTTTTCATGTGCCAGGTGAGCCCCTCTATGCAGATGAGATGGATTAGAATCGCAGCTCAGAGGCAAAAATATCAAGTCCCACAGTCATGGATCAAGTCTCACAATCAGCACAAAAAGACAGAGGTTGTACACCAATCAGCACTGGAAAACCGTACAATGAACCAAATACCACTGTGAATGGACGAAAACAGAAAGTTGTGGATGACTTTATAGCAAGGTCAACATAGATCACATATACAGAAAACTGTTGAAATGTCACTGAAGTGAAAAACTTTCATGAAATGGGCAAATGGACAGATTATTTATGAATTTGGAAAAGAAATCCCCCCAGGGGTTATTCTGACCATGTCCTGGGGATATATACATGCATATGACCTTTATAGTCAAACAAGTGTATTGGTATATATACTGAACAAAAAAAAAACACAACAATAGGCCACCGAAAATTTTCGGTCGTTTGCTGTATGATTCCCATTCATGGGACATTAGTGTATACCATGCAAAAAACTGATTTTCATTTTGATAAAAAATGAATGAGAATTTTTTGTCGTCTTAAATAATGCAAATCGAGAAAGATTTGCTCTGCGCATGCGCACACTTTTGAACCTCCAAATCATCAAGAAACAATGTCAGCTGCGGCCTTTTAAAATTCATGAAAAAGAAGTAAAGTTCCACGACACACAAGCCCGCAATTAAAACCATCAAATCCCTATATGTTTAATTGAAAGGGGGATAATTTCAATTTTATTTGTTTTATTTCTTTAACATGTGAGTTACCTGCTGAGTGATACATTGTGATTTTGAATGGAGGTTTATAGCAGATTTAAATCGTACCATTATTTTAATACTTTCGCATGCGCACTGTGTGGTTTTCTACTTTCAGCATGCTTATGGTCGGCTTTAAATAACTCCGTAAATACTCATCAAAATTAAAATCGGTTTCTTGCATTCAGAAGCCTGATATCTCATGCATAAGTAGAAATTGCAATGATTTCTGATTGTATCTCAGTTTTCTCAAAATTCAGTGGAATTATAATTGTTGCGTTTCTTTTTTTGTCCAGTATATCTCAGATCTCAGCGTTTACATGGCCATTGGTCCTCTGGTTTACATTGGGGTCGCGAGTTCCAGCCTCGTTCCAATATAACCTTACAGTACTGTCAGCGTGATGTTTATATCCTTCACGTTCACGCATGAAAGAAAAATGGATTAAGTTCCACGCAAAACCCACGCAAAACCCTCGCTTCTTCCTCGCAAAATCCACGCTTGTTCCACGCTATGTCCACGTTCATTCCTCGCAAGAAGCGTGTGAGTTGCGTGAGATATCAGCAGTCCCACGCTTGCTCACGCTTTCCACGTTCATTAAGGAAAAGAAGCGTGGAAAGGATTAAGAGACATGCGATAAAAGGATTATCGTTTCGCCTCGTTCAAACAGGTAAAATTGTAAAAGTTTTGAGACCAAATTAAATATATAATATATAAGTCCTTAGTACGAGGACGGCAACTTAGTATGATGACGGTAAACATGTTCAAATGCACCTGCTACTACAAAGCGCCTGCACGTAAATGCATACGCATGTTTTGCATACGCATGTTTTGACGAGTTGCAGACTGTGCAATACGTTATTCATTGTTGATTTAATTATCATCGTAGATTAAGTGATGACAAGATTTGCACGTTTCAATATTGGCAGCATGGTGCATTTTTAACTGCCGCGGTTTTAGATGCACAACATTCAGTGTACATCTGATACATTTGCCATAAGAGAAGGTGAGCACAACGCTTTGTTGTTGTTCTGAACATCTCTCTAATAAATGCGTCTTTCGTGTTCCCTAAGATGCCCCAAGTCTTTTAAAGCTCGACCAACATGCAATACGGTTTAAGCACCTTGCTACATGTACAAGTATCATGTAATCATAAATTACATGAACGTTACAATTAAATTTACGTGCAATTAATTCATCTTAATTTCATCTTAAGAGTCGGTAGAATGCCCCTGCGAGAAATCCGATTCCCCTCAACCTGTTCTTTTATCATTCAAACATTTACCAAAGTCAATAAAATCAAGGTATTCTTTATTCTTGTATCGGCACAATTATTGTACACATGATTAATAAGCGGTATAGCCTCTAAGTTATAATTAGTAACTCTTATTTGGTGCATAAAGTTATAAATCATCCTAATCAAACGAACAAACAATTCACTTTGTGTAATAAGTGATAAAAGTCAAGCCGATCTTTGAGGTTTGAAACTTAAGAAAAACAAAAACGAAAAATAATTTAAAAACGAAACAAAAATGAAATTATAGAAAATACAAACGAAAAATACGTTTGCACGTGTCTTCATTGATGCGGAAATGTAACACATCATACTGATTAATACATGTTCATGCCCGTACACGGCAAAGTTTCAGACTTTTAGCGGCGGAAATGACTTCACTGCTTTAATTTAGGTTGACAAGAGACATATACATGTACATGTACATACATAAAAAAGTGAAAAGAATCACTTTTTATGTCCCTTTTTCCTGATCGTGAAACGAACGTGAAAAGCGTGAGCGAGCGTGGGACTGTTGATATCTCGCGCAACTCTCTTAATCCTTTCTACGTTTCTTTTCACGCTACAGTTGTGCAGTTCCACGTTTCATTTCCACGCTCCACGCTAATTTCACGCTACTTCCTCGCAAAACTCACGCAAAATCCACGCTAATTCCACGAAAAATCCACGGAAAAAAGTCACGTGACATGCGAGATTCCACGTTCGTAAACGTGAGGGATATAAACATCACGCTGACTGTACTGTAGCTGTTACGTGTAATGTAAATCGAGACAACGAAAAGCACTACAGATTTTTAGCTCACCTAAGCTGTTCGGCACACAAGGTGAGCTTATAGTATACCAATTCTCCGTTGTCCGTCGTTGTCGTTGTAGTTGTCGTTGTCGTCCACAATGTTTAAACGCATTCTCCTATGAAACCGCTGGACCAATGAAAGCCAAACGTCATGTCATGTGGAGTCTCCTTATGATGGGCGAACCAAAGTTTGTAAAGGTCACATGACCAAGATGGTGCCATGCCCATATATGGTAAAAACCTTAAACAATCTTTTTTTCTAAAAAAGGTGGATTGATTTCAAAGAAACTTGATATGTACCATAACTGGACCATCATTGTTTATATAAATCATGACCTGTTGATCATGACCTATTTTATGGCAAGGTCATTTTGGTCACATAGGCGTCTCACTGGAAAAAAAGTGAAAACATTGGATTTTTCAGGAAGTTTTGTAGCCCGTGACATGAAAGTTGAGAGATACAGAAAACATATTGAGATAATGAAGTCGTGTGAGTATTCAAGTTCAAGGTGGCCAAAGGTCATTTACATATTAAATGTAAAACTTAATTTTCTCAGAAACCGCTTAACCAATCAAAGCCATGTGGAACATCCCTATGAAAGGGGAATCTAAATGTATATAATGGTCAAGGTCACATGACCAAGATGGCTGCCATGCCTATATGTGTTTAATACCTCAAACACATTCATCTCTGGAACTAGTGGAACGATTACAATAACAGTTTGTATGCAGCATTGGATTTTCCAGAAAGTTTGGTAGCATGTTACCTAAAAATTGGTAGATACAAACAGTTTATAGTGTTAATAATTATGTGAGTATTAAATGACAAGTTTACTTTTACCTTGACCAACATGACCTTAGCCAAAGGTCATTTATTAAAGAACAAATAGCGATTTCAGGACCATTGTTCCTCTGGTTCTTGTAGGAACGCAGTTTTTGTTTCCTATTCTAAATATCTTTATCACTTACAACGTAAAGCACGACGAGCCCTCTGCATCACGTGTGAACATTTATTTTCTGATAATTCAGTTGCCTCGCCTTTTATCAAAAGTGTGGGAAAAACGCAAAAAAGAACTATCGCTTTTATATTTAATATCATACCGGCGATCGACTATCCACAAGGGGGATACTGAACGTGAAAAATGTGAAATTTAATGCGTAACTAAAGCGTCATTTTGTGTGAATTTTGGAAACAATGGATATGATATTGCATTTCTATGTGGCATTTGGGTATTCAAATTTATTTTCCAAATCGGCGAAGATATGATGTGATTTTCAATAATTGACCAAGGAGCTTCCTGTGACAATGCATTGAGTTATGAACCCGTCATGAATATGTGGTTGTGACATCGAGTAACTCCCACTGCAGCAGTTACCTACATGACATCTACTGGTAACATCGAAGAACATGATAATACGTCTAAAAGTCTCTAGCTGTTAAAAAGCAGAGGTTTAATAGTACCATCATTAGATCTACTTATATACTGAAGTCTCCCGGAGGAGCCATTGGCTGCATTAATGTTGCGCGCATTGCAGACGGCAAATGTTTAAACGTGTTAATACGGATATAACTCGATTTTGACCTCAGGCGCGTCAAAATATCAACGAGCCCATAAAGTACACAGCTGATAACCACGTGGTATGGGATGGGTGACGCACAATGAATTCTACCCGAAGTTGAGATGAAAAAATCGAGTTTCTCCTATACCATTTACTCTATTAACTGCTAGATAGGCGCAGTCGATGCAGAAATTGAGCATTTATTAAATGAAAGTAACATAAGAAATCCTGAATATTTCGTTTCCGCCCCATGAACATATAGTGCTCCCAACACAATAACATTGAAGTGTTTGCGAAAATAAAATAACCGGGATTTCTTACATTACTTTCTTTCCATAAATGTTCAATTTCTGCATGAACTGTACCCATCTATTTTTTCAGTAGTGTACACGCTATAGGAGAAAACTCGAATATCTAACCTCAACTTCTGTCTCAATTGCAGTGTGTGTCACCGATCATTTATCAGTTTGTATGTAAACAATACAACGTGATTGTCAGTAGTGAAAGTAGCACGTGAAAGGTAAATCAGTACATAATGCCATGAAGGTTTACCGTTACAATTCGGTTGTTCTTACTGTACTGTTACAATCTGTATATCCTTTCACGTGCTACTAAATATAATCGTTGATCTTTTGACGCGTCTGAGCTCAAAATCGAGCTATAATTATCCTAAAATTAAATTGAAGTGCTTGAATTGTTATTTTATGAGCTCGTTTCATAGGCCCGTGCGTACGCACACCTTTAGGAGTAATGATGGGCAAGTCTGTACGCTTTGGGTATGTGAAAAAAAACGCAAAAAAGCAGCAACAAACCGTATTCGAATTGAAAGGATACTGCACTGTTGGATCATTACACTGTATCCCGCATTTGTCCCAAATTTAAAGGCATGTCTTAAATATAGGGGGTGCAAGCCCGTTTCGCACAATATGAATACTGCCTAGAAGTTTATGACTACAAGAAATTCAACTGCAGCGGTACTGTCCTGCAAAGGTCAATGGGCCTTTTTGCGGTTTTTTGAAAATTGTGAATTCTGGGCATTTTTCTTCAAGTCAAGCAGGTTAGGGGGCATTCACTTTGAATCCAATTTTCCTGGCCAATGTAGTCTGTAATACATTCTGGGCAATAAAGTCAGTGTCTGATTCAAAGAGATCCCCACACCCCTTCAAAGTTCTTTGCAACGCCCATGTTTGCCTTAATCTAAAATTTACAAATATCGCTCTACGGACATTTTCCCTATCAAATGTCATACAGAATAGTTACGTCGAGTCACAGCGCAAACTTCCTTAAACTGAAAAATGACATTTCTCCAATCAAATTTTCTATAGAAATTTACATCTGATGACAACACACAAAATTGAGCCGCCTCATGAGAAAACCAACAATCTGCATATGCGAAAAAGACGCAGATCAGCTTCGCGGTAACCACGAAGCTGATCAGCGTCTTTGTTTTCGCTACAAGGATAGTGCAGTTCCCTTTCTTCTTAAATCCGAAATTTCAAGCTTCTAGCCTGCTTCTGTGACTGAACAGCCTGACTTGTGTCAGACCTGTTCGAAAACCACATTGTTAGTTTTCCCACGAGACGGCTCATATGATGAAAGAGAAACGGACAATCTGGAGGATCTTTGTGGGCTCTGTGTTACTTGGGTTTCGTAATTGTTACAGTATTCCTTTAACTAATATGAGCAGTTTAATATGTTAACCGTCGAAAGACCGGCAACGCACAAATAATCGGACCAAACCATTCGATTCAGTTAGATTGGGTCTCATATTGATATACTTTATAACATACAATTATATACTAGCCCCGCCCATTGGGGCCCAGTAGAAATAGACGGGCTGCTTGTGCCTCCAGGCAAAGCTTCTAATCTACTGACCGACCATCTGATTACTGGTTAACCGCTCTAGTTTGAGCGTGCCCAGGAAAATGGGTTTAGTCAAACCATCCATACATATACTGAACAAAAGAAAAAAACACAAAACAAAAAAACAAAAAAAAACGAAACAATTATATTCCACTAAATTTTGAGCAAACACGGATACAAACAGTAATCATTGCATTCTCTGCTTCATCATTAGATGTCAGGCTTCCGAATGCAAGAAACCGATTTTCATTTTGATGAGTATTAACGATGCCGACCGTGGGCATGCTGATAGTAGTAAACCACACAGTGCGCATGCGTAAGCATTTAAATACTGGTACGATTTAAATACGCTGTAAACCCCATTCAAAATCACCATGTACCACTCAGCAGATAACTCACGCATTAAAGAAATAAAAGGAGTAAAATTGAAATTACCCCCTTTCAATTAAACATATAGGGATTTTGATGATTTGAATTACAAGCTTGTGCGTCGTGAATCTTTATTTCTTTTTCATGAATTTTAATAAGGGTGCAGCTGACATTGTTTCTTGATGATTTGGAGGTTCAAAAGTGTGCGCATGCGCAAGGCAAATCTTTCCCCATTTGCATTATTTAAGACGACAAAAATTCTCATTCAATTTTTTTTGCATGATATACTCTAATATCCCATGAAGTGGAATAATACAGAAACAGACCTAAAATTATCAACGTTTTATCCTTAAACTCGAAAATACTCGGTGGCCTATTGTTGTGTTTCTTTTTTTTTAGTATATAAGCCTTATTGGCTTAGTTAATTGGCTTAGTTGGAAGGTTATATTTATGAAGCAACTTTTGAGTGTCATGGCATCCTAATGTTGGATCCCATAAAATTGAGGCAACGTCCCGACATGACATTTGACGTTGACTTGGACGTAAAGCATTAATTCAAACAAAATTCAAACAAACAATTATATATATATATATATATATATATATATATATATATATATATATATATATATATATATATATATATAGGGAGAAATAGGACAAACATCAAACAAAAATCTTCCCGGTAGCACTGGATCCTAAGAAAGGATTCGAAAAACGATTGAAATAAGTATATAGGGGGATTAAACCATTAACAGTGCAAGAATAAATCAAACTAAGCGCGCTTTCGGCTGTCGCCTTCTTCAGAGTCAATATGTATTTACAGGTAAAAAGTGGAAAAAAATGAAAGAAAAAAATGAAAATAGGTAAATAAACAACATAAATCAAAAACAATGCAAAAATACACAAAAATCACATAAAATGTGACAAAGTTGACACCACTGTATGTTCGGCAGTGGGTAAACGACTTAAAATTAATTCATGAACGCCCTTTGAAAGGGCCCAGTATCTGATAAAAAATGGCGGCAAAAATTGCGCGTCACTTTACTACATAAAGTCAGTTTGTAGCGGTGTGTTTAAGTTACTCGGTAATTGTGTATTAGCTATGTAAGTTAAACATTGGGGAACCAGGGCTGGAGGCAACCAGATAGAAATCAAGGTAATGAGCACCAAAGAGAGTCAAACAGAGTGCTTTCCATGAATGCAAATCATCCCAGAACTGCTCATAGACGGTGCTTGGAAGGAGAGACTGCGAAAATGACCATCCTCGATTTTTGAAATATAGAAATTTAGATAAAAATTGCCTTTGTGCTCAATTGACAAACATTTGATATATTGAAGTTTGAAGAATTTAGATGAAAATCACATTTATGTGGTCAGGAGAGGAGGCGAACACACCGCTACAAGCAAGAAAAGGGGGATGCCAAAACCATGTCTTATGCAGAGAGACGAGACAGATATGCGTATGTAGCTAAAATGGCCCATAGGTTGACACACTGCTACAGAATGAATAACTGGTAAGCTGTGGGGACCCAGGAAAACTGGGGAACCCAGAAAAAGGGGTAGGATAAAGCAATTACTGCTACAAAACGAGAACAGATGCCGGTCTGCATATCATTGAAATGTGTGTGAAACTGTAACTTGTCAAGGGAACCCAGGAGAAATGGTAAGCTGTACGAACCCAGGAAAACTGGTATATTGGGTGAACCCAGGAATGCTGGTAAACTGGGAGAACCCAGAAAACTGGTTGATGAAAGAACCATTGCTACAAACCGAGAACAGATTACGGTCTGCATGTCAACTTGTCTGGGGAACCCCAGGAGAACTGGTAAATTGGGGGAAAAACTGGAAACCCAGGAAAACTGGTTATATGAAGGAAACTGAAATGTGTGTGGAACTGCAACTTGTCGGGGGAACCAAGAAACACTGGTGAGCTGGAACCAAGAAGCACTGGTTCCCCCGACAAGTAGATATAACAACTCATTTTTTAACTTCAAAAGACTATGTTTGTTTAAAAACTACAATAAATATACAGCTAGAAATCGAAAAAAACGGTTCCTCTTTTTCGTGGTCGGTGTATGATGACAGTTAGTTGAGTCGCCCGAGTACACGCAGCTCTTGCCTGAAATCCTGACCCAAGTGATGACATACATCAGGATAAAATGTTCGTGTAGTATATATCCCCTCATATACTTTCATATAGCAAGTCAGCGTTTAAGGGGTATACGTATTTGTAGCTCACCTGAGTCGGAGGCTCAAAAGGTGAGCTTATAGGATGGCCATACTCCGGTGTCCGTTCGTCCGTCCGTCCGTCGTTTGTCGACAATTTCAAAGACCTTCTCCTCTGAAACCGTTTGGCCAATCAAAGCCAAACTTCATGTGGAGCATCCTTAGGAAAGGGGAACGAAAGTTTATATAAATGGTCCAGGTCACATGACCAAGATAGCCGCCATGCCCATATATGGTAAAAACCATAAAAAATCTCCTTCTCTCAAACCGGTGGACCGATTTCAGCGAAACTTGGTATGTAGCATTGGCGACTCTGGACCATTATAGTTAATATAAATCATGACCTTGGGTTGACCGGCAAGCCCAATTTTGTTTACATAGGCTTTTCAATGGAAAAAGTGAAAACATTGAATCTTTCAAGAAGTTTTGTATCCTGTGACCTAAAAGTTAGTAGATACAGACAACATGATGTGTAAATGAAGTGTTGTGAGTATAAGATGTCAAGGACATTTCTTGACTTTGGCCAAAGGTCATTTACAAATTAAATGTAAAACTCAATTTTCTCAGTAACCACTTGACCAATCAAGCCAAATTTTATATGTAGTATCCTTGGGTTGAAAATCTATGTATATTGCCTGGGCTTGTTTTCGTGATGTGTTTTCAAGAGACGAAATGTAACTGGAAATATTTTTCAGAAATAGTCTGATTACGTTTATCACTGATAAGCATATGATCACCCAATATCAAGTTATTATCAACTAGAAATGTTAAAAGCAGCTTTTTATAAGCCTTTTATGTGCAGATTGGTAAGGGAAACCTATGAGATATAGACGTATTGACGTAACTAATTTATGACGCAGTATTTTGTGAAGATAATCATACACAGTATTTACATGATTAAGTCAGAATCAATAAAAACTTCAAAGGTCACTGACCGCCAGTTCTTAAAGAGGCGTATTACTTTGGTATAATAGTAATGAATGGGCAAAGTTCGCACGAAAAAAGTTTCTTTGCCAAACGCAATCAATCTTGGGTAGCTCAGAATTTCTTATTGAACGTTAACATACACCTAAACAGTTGAATATTCATAAACTAAGATGGTTCTACCCAGAAAAGTAGTGGCATAAATTGAACTTGTGATTGATCTTGAACATGTACATTTAACTCCAGTGCAAAAAGACTTATTGCTTATGATTTCTACTACCGAAACATCCTGCAACAATGTACGTATTAAAAACATAAGTGTAATTAAAATAAACTGAGATCTTTTAAGAACAGTAAACATATTAATGAGAAAGTGGATGATGGGCCATACCGCGGTTTCGGCTTCTTAACCCTCTTCAGTGACCCTATAGATTCGGTAACATGGAGCCAAAGAGAATTACTGTTATTTTGCATCTTTCAACAGTATGATCGATACAAAGACTAGTTAAAACCAATTGGGACCAAATATATCAAAACTTTGGTTAGAAAATGAATCTTAACCTATAAGAATTTTCTGATTTCTCAGAATACCCTCGCTGTTCTCAAAGGATCAAAAAGAAAATATAATCTGCACTATGGATGATGTACTGGGAGACTTTTAGGGCCGTCACACGGCACAACGCCAGCTGCAGTAACAGGAAATAAAAATAAACTGAGATCCTTTAAGAGCAGTGAACATATTAATGAGAAAGGGGAATGATAATAACAGATAATAATTTTTTGAAATTCTCAGAATACCCACGCCGATCTCAAAGGACCAAAAGGAAAATATAATCTGCACTATGGATGATGTACGGGTAGACATTTTAAGGCCGCCACACGGCACAACACTAGCTACAAATTGTATTTACATTGAAATATGACTGGTTGTGGGTTTCTGGCTACATTTAAGATTGTTTTGCATTGTGCATGTGTGTTGACCATTGTGAAACATGATTCTTTTTTTTCGAAGACCTTTTTTCTGTTATCAATGATATTGAAATAGTGGCAGGTGAACACTAGTTCCGGTTGTGTTCGTGTTCCGCGTGTCAAGTTTTAAATCAATTCCTGATAATTAATTAGTATTTGCTCAGTTGATCCTGCAAATCTAAAATTGGCACGTTCTATCCCTAATTGGAAACCAAACGCAATGTCCACAATCCTTGAACTTGTCCGTAAGTGTTTTATATCCTAACAGCATGACTGTTTCCATGCTAATCAATTAAGCTTGCCTTACATTTTACTTGTCCTCAAACGAACTATATCACGCAATAATATATGCTATTTTAAATATTGAGATATGTGCTTGCGTGGTTAATTGTTAGTTTGAAGAACGCACACCGTACCAAATGGTGGGTATTAATGATTTTGAATCATGTAAAGCCATAAAGAAACTATTGTCCGATCCATAAAGAACCTATTATAGTTAAAATGAATTTTCGGACCTCTAGCAATAATGTTTTGACATCAGGAAAACATGTCCGTAACAAGTATACCCCCTTGAACCCCACTTTTATACAGCAAAACTGGGGTGTGCAGGGGTATACCTATTTTTCTTATTTTTGTTCCAAAACATAGATTGTGGGTACTCGTTAGAACCGCCTCGTCAAGGCGATTCTAACGTGTACACACAATCTATGTTTTGGAGCAAAAATTAGAAAAATATCAAAAATTTTCCTCTGAAAATTATCGATTTTTGACCTGAAAAAAAATTACTGTATATCATATGGGCATGTTTTCGTAATGAAACGTTTTGACAAAACAGATTCGGGCTCAGTCAAACGCGGGTTAGAATGTTTTTTTTTTTTTTTTGTTTTTTTTTTTCATTTTGGATATTTCTGGTGTATCAATTCGCTTACGGCAATTATAATCTACTGACCGACCATCTGAATACTGGTTAACCGCTCAGAAGGTCTGAGCCTGTCCAGAAAGATTAAACCATCAATACGTGTAAGCAGATTCTTGGGTGATTAATTTTTAAGCACGTTTTGGCGGTCATGACGTCCTAATATTGGGTATAAGTCCCATGAAATAGAGGCAACGTCTTGACATGGCCATAGCTGTTGACTGGGACACTAAGCCGAAAACAAACAAAATAATAGTAATTAGAAGGATTTGTCATTGATTAGCCAGAAACAAAAAATGACCACGTAACGTTAATGATAGCTGTTTACCGACACTCAACATATACTTAGCTTCAGTAAAACGTTACAGTAAATCAAGTTCAATTAAAACATGGCAATCTTTGATTTTCATTCTGAATAGACAACTGCCGATACTTAAGCATTCATTTTCATGACATTGATTGTTGTCCATCATCGATATTAAAACGGTGCAAAAATGGTGGCGTTCAGAGGCATAAGTAGGCATGGTGACATGTAAAAAATAGATTTCTATTTCTCAAAAATTTCGAAAATTATAAATTTCTCGTGCAGCTCGTTCATCATGGTTCCAGGGCTAATAATATAATGGAACTGTTAATGTCGTTAAATTAATTTGCTATTGACCACAAACGTGAATGAAACTTAAAGTTTTGAAAGGGTGGTAACTTTCCGTTGACGCTGAGTATATTTCTGATTGCACAGAATGCCTATTTCAGCTTGTTTCTGTGTATAACATGTCGCATCATGACAACTTCATTTAAATATAATGTTAATATCTAGATATACTGGTCTCACGTTTCAACAAGATGGTAAGCCAGTGTAGATGGTGTTTTGTTAGCTGTGGTGTATTTGTGGTAACTTGGAATGACAAGTTTTACATTTACAATAATTGTAAAAGATGCAGTTTAGTGTATCTCATTTTACTTATATTTCGAACTGCATTTATAAATAAAACTGTAGAAGTGATAACAGCGTACGCTCAGCGTTAGCATAGCATTCGTGACTTATAAG
Source organism: Rugalucina vietnamica (assembly GCA_964017185.1). Classification (NCBI taxonomy): domain Eukaryota; kingdom Metazoa; phylum Mollusca; class Bivalvia; order Lucinida; family Lucinidae; genus Rugalucina; species Rugalucina vietnamica. Next base: position 44,820,576 of record OZ024875.1, read on the forward strand.
GAGCATATGCACAACGCACGACTGACGTATTCCAAGCGTATCATGCGCAGCGTGCTTCTAGCGAACTCGACGTTCGTCAAAAACGTTGAGTCAAACATATCCAGTAAAAAAGTGTGGAAAATAAATAAGAAAGAAAGAAAGAAAGAAAGAAAGAAAGAAAGAAAGGAAAACAGAAAGAAAGAAAGGAAATAAAAATGACTTAAGAAATCTACAAACCTGATTCTTTGGGTGCATTTTGTGGAGCTCTTATATCGTGTATCAGAAGAATTATTTCATATAATAAGGTAGAAATGAATTTATGGGTCAGTTAACTAATTAAAAGTTACAAAATCATCAATAATTACAAATAATTAGTATGCGAACGTAAGAGTTACTTACAGGTAACGTTCATGAACTTATGCATAACGTATTCATTGCGTACGCCTAACTGATGACTAACGTATTATCAGTACGTCGGCATACGTTGGAAATATTGTACATGCTCCAAAATTTCTAGCGTTCACGACGTACGACAACGTATGCCAGCGTATTGTAGCGTACCAGTAACATATGCAAAACTTATGCCGAACGTATGCCACGAACACCAACGTATGGACAAAATGTCTTTTACGTCGGCATACGTTGGCGCTATACGCTGTGGTGTGAGCACCCCTTAAGGAAACCAAATATTTGTCACACATTATTGCGAAAGCTGCATGTACAGCCTGCAAGAGTAATGTACATTTGGTAAATCGAATATGATACAAAGCCAGTAACGCTACACATTATTTTCTTAAATTCTTACACAAATATTCACTCAGATTTCATTTAATTACATAACATTTCATCACACATAAGAATTTCATTCTTTGGAGTTAACTAACACCTTGATTCGTTTTTGTCGAAGCAAAAGCCGTGCTACACGCATTTTAAGAAAAAAGAAAACTGTGTCAATTAAGTAGTACGTCAAACAGGTATTGCCAAAATGGGCGCATGGAATCGGTTGTATTTGACTCCATGCACTGCCGACATCCAGTGCTCAAATTTTCAAGGTCAGTTTCATAACATATGGAAATAACATTGTCATTTGTCTGACCCTTTACTTGTAAAAGTGCATGTAGCACGGCTATGTTTGCTTTGACAGACTCGAATCAAAGTGTAAGTTATAGCTTAAGAATGGAATTCTATGTGTAATGAAACGTTTGGCAATCAAATAAAATGAGGGACACACATTAAAATTAGAATATGAGTGTAGCGTTTTCACTTTTGTTCGGTATATTTTTTCATACCGCTGTCTTTGATAATACTGCTTAAAAATGTAAATGCATGACTCCTATCATTAGTTACGGTCTTCAATTTCCTTACAATTTCATTGTTTGAATTTGGTCAGTTCTATGTCGTTGTAACCAGTTCATGTTATTAGACATTTTTCACTTTTGAACGTAAATGCTGCTGGCGCTTGCGGTTATGACTTTCCGTGTGATGGGGGACGACTCGTGAGGGCATACTTGAGACGAAGACGAGGGACGATATGAAGAATTACTCAGTCAAAACTATCAATAGCCCGACGAAGACGAATTAAATAAGAGAGTCAAAAAATGAAATAGTCTAGGACGTGTAGCTGTGTAGCTCAGTAGGTAGCGTGCTTGGAATTGAAAGCGAAAGGTCCTGGGTTCGAGTCCTGGAAGGATCACTTTTTTCTTTTCTTTATCTGTCTCTCTTGTGACAAAAAAGCTTTGGAAATAAAACATATATTATCAGCTGATTATCTTTTTTGGCAAATGCAAGAATCATGAAATGCCCTACTACATTAAATTCTTAAATCGTAAAAGAATTGAAGTTTGAGACGGCAGCCCACTCTTGTATGTTTTCTCTTGTATTGGGAGCTCGATCGTATTTTTTTTTTTTTTTTTTTTTTTTGATTCAGTTTAACGTCCCTTTCAAGATTATTTCAGCTCATATGAGACGGGCCAATTAGTAGGTGGGGCGAAAACGGGAGAACCCCGAGAAAAACCATCTGACACACCCGCAAGCAGAACTTGGCTTGTCTCACATGTGCCCATAGCGGGGCTCGAACCCACACCAGACACAGCGGTGAGATGATCGAATGGTTAAGTGCGATAAGATTGTATTTTTTGTATAAGAGCTGATCCATCCTCACGTCAATATTTCTTTCTGGGAGACATGAAAATATAAATATACTGAAGGCTTGTACAGGCATAATGTGGCTAGGATAAGTTAGCCATCCTGAACGACTTAAAAATGTTTTCCGCGGCTCAAATAGTACACTGTATAGTGTACATGTACATGTAAAGAAATATGTATATTTATTAGGTGTAAGACCTACAGTTCCACGTGCTGTCTCGTGAGAGAACATAATTTATTTTGGCATGTTTATACATGTATTTCAAACAGATACTCGAAATCGTGATGTTATTTATTTTGGTTGATGTTTCGTTCTGAGTCCATTAGACAATCATCTGCAAGTCATAAGTGCGATATCCTAGCTACATTTTGCAAAGCCATACAAATAAGTTGAGGTTTTGTAGACCTTCCACAGTATTTCAGCATTTTGAATGCGATAATTACGATTTTTTGGGATGTTTTTTTCCAAGTCAAAGGCTTTCTTTCTGATCCTCATTTATGCTCTTGAATTATGCGTGATGTTTATCTGTTTGAATTCAAATAAATATAATTAAACTTCAAACTAAAACAATATTATTTTCAAGAAAATGAATGTTTATAGACTGAGAAACATACAGCTCGTTTTTGTTTTTTTTTTTCATAACGTGCCGCGTACCTTGCGTAACCCTAAAACAGGATGACAATATTCTTTAATATTCTTACGCGAGCACACACACACACACACACACACACACACACACACACACACACACACACACACATGTTCCGTAGATGACTTCATGTCGCAGTGGTTAAGTCAGTCGCTTCGTAAAATCACGTCGAGAATAAATACGTACAGGTAGTTGATATAAGACTGGTACAAAATTATTTTAGGGAGCGCGGTGGCGTAGTGGTAGGGCGTCTGACTCCGAATCGAAAGGTCCTGGGTTCGATCCCCACAGGCGCCACCGTGTTGTGTCCTTGAGCAAGACACATTAACTCCTTACTAACTGGTTAAACCCAGGAAGCGTTGGCTCCGTCCCGACATGACTGAAAAAAATGTTGACTGGGATATAAAGCCTTAATAAAAATGATTTTAATAAGAGCATCTGACTCGTTAGCTCAGGAAGTTGAGCGCGAGTAGGAAACGCCTATTTTTATTGGAATTTATTATTTTTATTATTTTTTTTTCGCATCTTTGACAATATTCTTGCGTACAAAACAAAACAAAAAAAAAAAAATAAAAATAAAAAAAAAAAATAAATAAATAAAAACTTAAAACCTATATGCATTGGTAAAATGCAAAAATAAAGAAATCCAGACAGCAAATAAACATATAGATCTAAATCGTAAACAATATTAATGTTTTCATATGCAATGGTAACAATGATCAGAATGTTATTTTTTAGACACTCGTGTGTATAACTAGGGATCGCTAGTTCAATTCTGAGCTGCCCATGGGTTTATGGTGACACTATAAACCGAGATCCCGTCTATTTGTTATCGCCATGTGACTTTTAACATACTGGTGCATGTATATACGTACATTGGTTCTGTTAAGCTACATTTCACGTGTTTTTCGTGAACACACAGTAATTTTTTACATGTACATGCAAACATGGCAAGATTTACGATTTGAAACATTTAGTTGATCTTTAATTTTATGTGCATTTTTTTATTCTACGCCTTACAACGTTTTGATACATTTCAAGTAATATCGAGCATGGTCTGTTATCCTTATCAGGATAACATGTCCGTGACATGTTTACCCCATTGAACAACGCTTTTATAAAGCAAAACTTGAGTATGCAGGGGTATACATAGTTTTAGCTCACATGAGCCCTTCGGCTCAAAAGGTGAGCTTATAAGATGGCCATGCCCCGTCGTCCGTCCGTCGTCGTCTGTCAAAAATTTCCATGATCTGCTTCTCTGAAGCAGCTTGGTCAATCAAAGTTAAAACTGTTTGCGGAGCATTCTTAGGAAGGGGGAACGAAATTTGCATAAATGGACCTGGTCACATGACCAAGATGGCCGCCTTGGCTATAAATAGCAAAAACCGTTAAAATTTTTCTTCTCCAGAACCAGAAGGCATGCAGCATCAAACAATATTAAAAGCACTACAAAGTTTGTATAAATCATTTCGCTGGGATGACCTTGACTTATTTTACGGTAAGATCAACTTTCATGTAGGTCGCCCATGCATTCAAATGGGGAAATTAGTTAAATATAATTAAATGGGTGGAAAATTGCTATGATAATACAAATGGGCAGATTTATTTTTATGAAAACACAAAGACCCAGGTTGTTGTCTGCTCTTGCCTGGGGGATATATACATGTACATGTATATGACTATAATATTTAAACATCTTCTCTGCAACCGCATGGCCGATCAAAGCCAAACTTCGTGGAAGGGGAACGAAAGTTTGTATTAATTGTCAAGGTAACTTGACCAAGGCCGCCATGGCTATAAATTGAAAAACCTTTAAAATTGTTCTTCTTCAGAATCAGTTGGCCTATGACTTTGAAACTTTGCATGAAGCATCTACAAAGTCTATATTTGACCCAGGGATGACATTAACCTATTATAGGACAAGGTCAACTTAGGTTGCCTATGCTTCTGAAAACATAGATTGTGAGTATTCGTTCTATCATGTGTCCACAATATATGTTTTGAACAAATAAGAAAATATCAAAACTGAAAATTTTCATTTTTTTTTCAACTTAAAAAACACACTGTATTTTGCTTGTTAAGGTTTTGTAATGATATCGTCATGATACAGGGTACCGTTTTAGTGCACATGTATTACACATGCTGACGACAGATCTACAACATTTAATCATTCTTAACCTTATTCATTAGGGCTCACCTTTGCGTCCGGAATCGGGCAAGCATATAAGCACATAAGCTTCTCTTACTCAATCTGAATTTAAATAAATAATAAATTGAATCGATTTGTTGATTTAAGCGTTAACCCAACAGCAAAGGTCATATGGAAACGAGACCTCAGTTTATAGTCTCATCCGACAGACTCAAGAAGACCCGGATCAAACCTGCGATCTCTGGTTTATAAGGCACGTGAAATAACCACTGCACCATGGAGGCTTGCTTAATAGGTTCGGTATAAACTTTATCATGATAGAAATCGTACTTTTAAATGTTAAAAAAGGACAAAAGAACGCATGCCCTTAACACCAACTGCGTTCGGCTTGCCAAGCAGCAATGTGGTTTGATAACTGATCGGCTTGATATGATCTTTGTTTTGTCGATAGGCCCTAGGACAAAATTTCAATAGCCAAACACAACACAATTAAATTTCTCCTGTTACATGTATATATATTAGAATCGTGAATGGCGGTTCGTTTGTTTACATATAAAAGGTCGGTAAATGGACACCTGAAATGTCTGCGTGGTATACTGTACATGAATATGTGTATTCGGGTATTGTCTATCAGTGTTGGCACCATCGCATATGCTTGCGATACAATCAAAGTCCTTACAACAAAGATTGGTGCAACATCACACAACATGTGATAAAATGGATTAAAACAACCTTCAGCGCAACAATATCGTTTTGGCAATCACCAACACCAAGACAATGAACTCTTTGCCGTAGGTTGCTGCCCAATTGATCAGTCTTACAATCACGGGTGACACAAACCAAGTTCTGCTTGTGGGTGTGCAAGTTCGTTTTCTCAGGGTTCTCCCCTTTTCCCCCTGTTACTGATTTACCCGTCTCATATGAACTAAAATAATCTTGAACGGGCCGAAAATTGTATAAAAAAAAAACAAACAAATCATCATGATCAGAAATGAGCACAATCAGACCCTTATCTATAATCAAGTAACAATAAAATGACCAAGAATCTATACAATTAAATTTCCCATCCTAACATAGACACCAGGCTGGAGAGACATGGCGGTGCAACACATCACAAGCAATTTAACAACACGCATAAAAAACAAAATTACTAGCTCTTTCCAAACAAGACCAGCGTCCATTCTGTTAAAAGGGACAATGCATGAGGCAATAATCTTAAGAAAACACATGTGTCAATGTGAAGACTGTATACACCATTATTTGTGAAACAAATGAATAATTTGTGCACTTTGTAGTGTCCAAAATTGCTTCTATTTGACAATGGCGAACATCAAAAGTAAATTGCGGCGAAGTGACGCGCGACCCGCTTTACGGGGCGACTGAAACACTATGCGTCCTCTACGGAAACACTTTAGAAACTCATGAAAATAATATAATTGACTTAGTTTGATTTTGATTTATTTATTTAAATTCAACCAGGTGAAACAGCACGCATACTATCACACAGAATAAATGAGGATCAGAACGAAAGCTTATGTTTTGCCAAATTAATTTTCTACATCGTAACCATCGCACTCGATATGGCAGAAATACTGTTGAAAGTCTACAATAAACAAAAACAGTTGTGTGGCTAGGCATATTGTAGCTACATGTAGGGTATTGCCCCTATCGCTCTTCCTATTGTCGAATGACATCGACAAAATAAACATCGTTCGCTCACGAGATAGCACGTGAAACTGTAGTTTTACATCTAATAATACACATATATCTGAACATGTACACTATACTTTTTAATTTGGTGTCTTGTGTATTTGTTAAAATTCAGTTTCACGTCCCTTTCAAGATTATTTCAGCTCATATGAAAAGCACCAAACAGTAGGTGGGGCGAAAACGGGAGTACCCCGAGAAAAACCGCCTGGCACACCCGCAAGCAGAACTTGGCCTGTCTCACATGTGGCCATTGTGGGTCTCGAACCCACACCAGACACAACGGTGAGATGATTAAGTGATTATGAAATAGCGCTCTTAACTGCTCGGTCACGGGGGACGCTTGCGTATTTTTTAGTCATTAGAGGCGGTCAGCTTATCCTATCCACATTATCTGTACCAGCCAGTCAGGAAATAAATGTTGACGTTAGGATCGATCGCTGATCCGTTCTTCTGCCGAAAATGACGATCGAGTTCTAGGCTTCAATGGGTGAAAAATCAAGACCTATAAAAAACCTATACATGCGGTCTGCCTTCTCACTAGACAGTTTAATCCAGAAACTTACGATTTTAGTATTAAATGCAGCAGTGAATTTTGTGATTCTTGCATTTGCCAATAGATAAAATAATATTTTCTTTTTTCCTTTTTTTCATTTCTTTTTAATTTTCTAAGCTTTATTGTCACAGGTGCGAAAAAAGGAAGAAACAAAGAAAAGGAATTTTTTTTTTGTCCTACCCGGACTCGAACCCAGGACCTTTCGATTCTGTGTCTTACACTCTACCTACTGAACTATTCAGCTAGGCGTCCTGGACAATTTCGTTTTTTGCTTATCTCATTTAATACACCTCCGGTGGGCTGTTAGTAGTTTTGACTAAGTTAATTCTTCATATCGCCCCTCGCCTTCGTCTCAAATATGCCCTCACGAGTCGTCGCCCATCACACACAAAGTCGTAACCGCAAGCGCCAGCAAAATTTACGTTCAAAAGTGAAAAATGTCTAATTGAGGCACAGATCTTATGTCTTTGCATATTAAGCCGACAGAATAGGATTACTTTGTCTCAAGAAAGTGGATTGTCGTGTTTCGATTTTTTTCAATGACAGAAATACAGATCTATTTCATCTCAAATTTACATTTACTACGAACGTTATATATAATGATATTGTCTGTAGAATGATATGAAAAACGTATAATATATATGTATGTGCACACGGAAGACTTCATAATGCTTTCGCATATACTTATTTCGTTAGATGTTTTAAGTAAACGTAAGTAATGATCAGGAAATGGCGCAATCAGAAAGAAATTCGCTCTCCAAAAAAAACTAAATTGACTATCAGGTACTAACAGGTACTAGCACAGCGAAGCAGTACTACGTATACATCAGTGTACATGTATCTGTAGTATTATACAAAAACCCCGGCCCTAGTACAGGGACACTGGTTGTCCCCAAAGACCTAGTAAAAAGGTATAAGTGCTTCAAATTTCCTGATTATGATTATGCACCATCTGTCCCCTTGGTGCTACAGAAGGCGTATATTTCTCAAATTTCCTGTTTACGATTATACAAACTTCACCATAATAGGTTTTGTGCTTTCCTGCAGAGCATATAAAATGAATGTCATGTTCACACGGTTCAAAGTAGTTGAAAAACAATTACCCTAGCACTTGACGTGCGCAATGCACTGCGGTTTATATGTTGAATCGCCTGAATGAATATTCATCTTGGTCAGACGGGACTTATCCCTGAAAGTCAATGTGGATTCAGAAAAGACAGGAACAATAGACATGACATTCACAGCAATACAGCTCCAGGAGAAATGCCAATAACATAATGATGGAGAGTTATCTGAACCCTTTGAGATGACAAATGGAGTTGAACAGGGCTGTGTTATGGCACCAACATTGTTCAGCATGATATGTTCTGCCATACTCATGGATGCTTTTCAGGACAGTAATTTTATATAACTAATCGTTCTAAGGCGATACTCCTGTGGTGGTTCTAATTGTTTCGTGACTTGGTGTTGATTGATTGTTTGTGCTGTTTGCGCCTTATGTGCGTTTTATTTAAGTTTAGGTGAATGGCGTGGCCGCCTATTGGAAAATAGCTGCTCCGCCATTATAAGTACCCAGATACCAGGCAGAAAACGAATGTACATGTAAGAAACAAAACATCACAAAAATATTACAACACGCATGAAGTGCAAGATGGCTAGCTTGTTTTCTGTTACAACAAAGCAGTCATCTGGCTAGCTTCAGCCAAATACAAAGGCGATGAGTATAACACATAGTTGACAATATAAACAGAAAACATGAAGAACAGTCTCAGAACGGTCAATTAATGAATCACTGGATGGCTTAAATCGGTATTTAGATGTTTTAATGGATAGATTTTGCTATCTAAAGAGGTACAAGTAGGCAAAGATGAGGAAAAGGCGCAATCAGAAAAAGATTCCCACTCAAAACACCAAGGTTGGAAAAAACCAAACTAACAATCAGGTACTTATACCATGAAACATATCGTAAGCCGAATGAGCAGCTTTTTTCCCAATATGTGGCCACTCAGTTACCTTAACTTAACTGAACATATGAAAACATACATAAGGCGCCAACAGCACAAAAAAATTAAACACCAAGACATTAAACAAAAAGAATCACCACAGAAGTATCGACTTGGAACGATCAGTAGCACAAAGTTACTGGCGGGCTTAAACCGGTTTTACAGGTACATAACCTCACCCTCAGCTTCTGCAGTGGTTCATAACATTTAGTTAGTTATTTGGTCCTCGTGGTGAATCTCTAACTAGTCAATGAATCATCAAGAACTAACAAATAAATCATGATAAACATCCTGATGAATCAAAAACCAGGACTCACAGATTGAGTAAGCTGCCCGACGATGGAGATCCCTGGGCGCCGAATAACCTACTAACTCCGGAGCAAAAGAAAAAGTTGGACCCCGGTGGGCCAAGCAACAGACAAGAAGATCCGGTCCCAACCAACTAAAATGAATAGCTTTTTATAAGCCCTCAAAATAAGGATGTCAAAGCTTAGCAGCTCATCAACGTATCGCGAAATTGAATTACATTCTACAATTATATCTACTTGATAACAATGCGAGAGGGAAGTTGCTCCCGTAGACAAAAAATCAGCTACAAGAGGTGCACAATTGGTACCCATAGGAATACAGACGACATCTGTATAGCTTAGTGCCGAAAAGAGAATAACTATAGACATGTTTTGTCAAAAAGGTGGATAAAAAGCTTAGATTAAGCCCGCCAGTAATTTTATATTACTGATCCTTCAATGACGATACTTTTGTTGTGGTTCGAATTGTTTTATGTGGTTCGAGTTGTTTTATGTTTTGGTGCTATATAGCTTTGTGTTGTTTGCTCCTTATGTACGTTTGCATATATTTATAGTAGTTAAGTCCGGGTAACTGGGTAACCGCCTATTGGGAAAGAGGTGGTCACTCGGCTTACATGTACAGTGTGTTCCAGTAAACATGATACATTTTAATTTTCAATAAAAAAAGATCAGTTTGTGTATTTTGGTACTTTTAAATGAACTTAAATAATTGGTAATGTCTAAAAAAATTATTTTATAGCATTGTCAGAATTGTTTTCTGCTCAACAGTGTGTTTGCAGAAGCATAAAAGATAATGCCACAAAATGGGGAATTCAGCCATTTGGCCTACTTTAATATACTGAAAAAAATGTTTTAGGCACCCTGCTTCATTTTTTAAAGAAAGGTTCAATATTTAATGCATTAAACAAAACAATACCATCTTCCAAAGACATTTTACGGTTTTGTTTTATTGTGCTCCCAACTAACTGTTCATGACACATCAAACAGTACATGTGGTATCAGCGGTTTCAATAGTGAAAAGTGGGTGGGGTAACAAAATTTTGCTTGCATGGTTCAAATTGTTACAGTAAAGATGATCTTAATGGTATGTGTGGTCCTACAGAACAATTCCTCAAGTATTATTTAACAGCATCAAAACTGCAATATGATGGTTACTATGGTTACAATATATGGCTTTTCAAAAATTATGTGATGAAAAAAATGTCAAAATGAACAAGGTGGTGCTACAGATTTGACCTGGATAAAGACAACAAGAGAACACCAAGTGTGACAAAATCTATGACAAATAATAAAGCACACAATAAACATTTATAGTAACAATCATGAAGATATGAATATCAATGCTGTCCTGCAAGGTGGGATGCTGAAATATGCATGTTGTGAAAAAGCTAACTAAAGGAGCATAATTATAGTGAAATTTAGAAAATTAAAGCAGCTTTTTTTTTAAAAAGCTCTGCCTTGTTTTTCCTAAATTTGGAATCAAGTCAAAATATGCTGTGACATCATGCTGTGACATCATCTCTATGTATATTACATTGATTGCAGCATATCTGTTTCGAGTGAAAAGCTTTTAGAATTTCAAAATGTATCATGTTTTCTGGGACACCCAGTACAATATGTTCCCTTAAGTCCCAGTCCCACTGTGCGCTTAAGATCGCCTTACAATAGTCTTAATACTAATTTGATGGTCATTTCTTTGACCTCGATATGCAAATTAAGAAAGCAGAAACGTTTTTTTTTTTTTATTTTTATTTTTTTTTTATTTTTTTTTTTTTTTATTTATTTTTTTTATTTTTTTATTTTTCTTCTTTTTGGCATACGCAGTCTTATCAAAAAAACTTATGATTAGACAATCGCACGATTGCTTACGATTCAGTGGGACCGGCACTTAAGTGTATAAGTACCTTATTGTCAATTTAGTTTTTCCCACCTCGGTTTTTGGCGAAGGAATTTCTTTCTTAATGCACCACATAGTGAAGAAAAATTAGACAAGTAATTCTGCATAGAGAAAATACGTTCATGTGAGTATACGTAGTTATCACTTTCCCAAATAGGTTGCGACTCAGTGCCCAAACTTAATTTTATGTAACTGAAAAAAGTTAAGAAAACAAAGTAACAAAGTAATTCTCAACATTGTCTTTGAACAGTCAGAAATATTAAACTACTGTAAAGGCTTAAACCTATCGGCTTCTACAGTGATACATGACTGTACGGTTAGTTGTTCGGTTCTCATAGTGAATCTCTAGCTAGTCTATTAATGAGCACGTACTTAGGTTGCATCAGGATAACATGTCAATGTAATGAATACCCCCCTTGTACCCGCTTTCATAAAACTGGGGTTTACATGGGATATCCATTTTTCTTATTTTTGATCCGAGACATAGATTGTGGGTACTCGTTAGAACCGCCTCGCCGATGTTTTGAGCAGATATATTAAAAATATATACATGTATATAATGGAATTTTTCAATTTATACAGCTAAAATCGTTGTTTATTGCATTGGGCAAGTTTTCGTAATGTATTTTGTTTAACAAAATACAATGTAAGAACAAAGCGAATCTCATGCATTGACGTATTTATTTATAAACGTTTTGAATTCATGATTTGTTCATTTGACGGCTATTTGTTCAAGGTACATGTACTGAAATGTTTATGTGCTTATCTTAGAGGATAGAAATATCTTAGTATAGAATGATATATCTAATATCAAAATCTGATATCCTGTCTTCATTCGTCTACCGATTGGGAATGACTTACGTGCCATGTTTTTTTAGTGCTTTGCTTTCCTGGAATCTGATAAAATTTTCTGTTTTATGGTCTTGTCGCTTTTATTATTTTGATTATGTTGTTCTAAATTTTGGATGAATTATGATGCATCCAGGTATAGATTTATTCTGTTCATTTTGGTAATATAAGAGTCAAAATTGTAGGGTTAGTCCAATAAAATGTGAACCAGGCAATATGGATTTTTAACCGTTAAATGTGAAAACCTTACCAGGATGATGTTGCGTTGCATTTTTGGTTCAGTATAGAAATGTCAACTTATAGAGAATTAATGATGATAAATGATATTTGTAATTATGTTACATGCGTACTTCAACAATATCATATAAAATGAATTTATCAATTTCCAGAAATAGCTTTGTGTTCTTTATTACCAATTACGGTGATGTTTGCTTAACTGGTGCATACATTTGGGCCGTCGCATGAGAAAACCAACAATGTAGTTCCGAAAAAACTTAGCTGTACAAGTACAGAAGCAGGCTAGAGGCTGTAAATTTTGTATTTTGAAAGAAGAGGAATTGTACTATTCGTGTAGCGAAAACAAAGGCGCCGATCAGCTTCTCAGTCACTGGGAAGCTGATCCGTGCCTTGGTTTTCGCATATGCAAAAAGCAAAAAAATTGGTATTCTCATGATGCGTCTCATTTATGAATCATTTCATATTCGGTTAGCCGTTCAACAGTTTCAAAAGATGCAAAGAAAGAAAACAAGTAACCCAAGGGCAACGCTCGCTCACCTGAGAGTCAACAAGTACAGTCACTGGACAAACTTTTTTTTTACCATATATGGGTATAACGGCCATCTTGGTAATGTATCAGGTCTATGGCTGCAATAGTTTTCATAGGATCATTGGTCCTGTAAACACATATCCTTGTAACTACCGAGAATGAAGAAGATCTGATCAAAATTGAATTGAGGCCACAACACTAAAAAAATATTTTTCAAACATTCAATGGCAACTAACTCCGCAGTCCAGGGTCAAATTTGAACTCACTCAAGATGTCATGGTTATCCTTGTTACTTCCAAGAATGAAGAAGATCCGATTAAAATTGAAGGCGCTAGAGTGGCCACAATACAAAATATTGATTTTTCAAGCACTAACTCCGCAATCAGGGGTCGGATCAGGCCGAAATTCGAACTCATCCGAGATATTGTAGTTATCCTTGTTACCTGCAAGAATGAAGAAGATCCACTGAAAAACAAAGATGCTAGAGTGGACACAACACAAAATATTGCATGATTTTTCAAATACTCAAGGGCAGAGATAACTCCGCAGTCAGAGGTCGGATCTGGTCGAAACTCGAACCATCCGAGATGTTATGGATGTCCTTGTTACTTCCAAGAATAAAGAAGAACCGAATAAAAATGAAGGCGCTAGCGTGGCCACAACACTTAATATGGATTTTTTCAAACACTCAAAGGGCAGATAACTCCATGGTCTGACGTCGGATCTGGTCGAAATCCGAACTCATCCGAGATGTTACTGATGTCCTTGTTACTTCCAAGAATAAAGACGATCCGAATAAAAATGAAGGCACTAGAGTGGCCACAACACTAAATATCGATTTTTCACACAGTCAGGGGCGGATAACTCTGCAGTCAAGGGTCGGATCTGGCTGAAATTCGAATTCATCCAAGATGTTATGGCTATCCTTGTTATTTCCAAGTATGAAGAAGATCCGATTAAAATTGAAGGCGCTAGAGTGGCCACAACACAAAATAATGATTTTTCAAAGACTCAAGGGCAGCTAACTCCACAGCCAGACGAATCTGATTGAAATTCGAACCCATTCGAGATATTATAATTGTCCTTCTTACTTGCAAGAATGATGAAGATCCACTGAAAAATAATGGCGCTAGAGTGGCCACATTATTTTTCCCATTATAAGTCTATGGAGATTTTTCCAGACACTCAAGGGCAGCTAACTCCGCAATCTGAGATCGAACCTAGCCGAAATTCGAACTCATCCGAGATGTTATGGTTGTCCTTGTTATTTCCAAGAATGAAGAAGATCCAATCAAAAATGAAATGAAGTTGCTTGAGTGGCCACAACATTTTCTCCATTATAACTCAATGGGAGCTATCTGTTGCCATGGAAACCAGAGTTCTAATCCGACCTGACCCAAAACCTAATGCAACCTTTCCCCCACCTCAATGATGCTTCAGATAAAATTTGATTGCGATTGGACTTGCTGTCTTAGAGATATTTAAGATTGAAATTGTGAACGGACGGATGGACGTCGGCTCGACTACTATACTATAAGCTCACCTCAATGATGCTTCAGATAAAATTTGATTGCGATTGGACTTGCTGTCTTAGAGATATTTAAGATTGAAATTGTGAACGGACGGACGGACGCCGGCTCGACTACTATACTATAAGCTCACCTTGTGAGCCTTCGGCTCAGGTGAGCTAAAATAATAATAAAGAAAAAAACAAGTTTCGGAAAACATTTTCTAAATTTTATTGCCGACACAACTAATTAACCGTTATTTCAAAACTGTTGAGTTAACGGTGCTTTTGCACCAGGACCTTTTGGAGGCAGGATTTAATGCTGACTTGGTATATTAATGTTAGATCAGCTGGCTAACTGTCTTTCCGCTCCACTTCGGTACCTCGTTCCACTTCCCTGACAGCTTAGCATTGGTTGCATTTAAACCAATGTCGAAATGATTGCGGATTTCGTGAGTGACTTGCAGCTATGTTATTTTGCTATTTATCGTATTATTTTTGTTATGTATTTGTACCAGTGCCGAAGATCTTCCAGTAAACACATAAAATTGCCTAAAACATTTGAATTAATAGCCCGAGATCCAAAATCCAGGAGATGTCAAAATTTTGGTTTACCCTACACGATCTTGGCCTTAAGGTTTGATGGCTTTTTTTGAAAGATATATGATAGTAGTCTATGAAACAGGTCCGTGTATAAAAATTTAGGCCGGCGAAAGTCTTCAAAATGGCCGCCATCCAAGATGGCCGCCAAAATTAGGAATTGTACAGGTTTGTGTAATAAACTTTTTCATTTTAGATTTTGTTACATTTAACTGCATTCAGTGTTGGTTTTCTATAAACTCAACATATGTTGAAGCATATTAAGTTTATTTAACACAGTTTGTATGTTCTCATGTGTTACATACATTACTTTTTAACGCTATCTGCCATTAAATGATAGATTGGCTGTTATTGTTTGTTTGAGTGGTATCATTTAAAGGTTTAAGTGTGTTTTTATATTTAGTGCAGTGAAAGACATAAGGAACATCTATACAAAGCAATTTTAGATACATAATCTTAACACTTAAGTCAACAATGGGTCTTTGAACGCATAAATCCGGGTTCACACTTGATCACTAAAATATCATAAATTCACATATTTTGGGTTTGAATACATTAATTGAACAGCTACTTATGTTTTATCAATAAAATATAAAATAGAAATTTGCATTTTTAAATTAATTTGATTTAGGACGATTTTGATGTTCTCACATGTTACATACGTTACACCATTAATGTTACATGCTACAAAATCATAATATCCATTGTTACTGTATATTTTAGTGTTATTCTTTAAAGTTTTTGTGTATTTTTGCATTAATATTTTTACAAAACAGGAGGGGTGCCTTCCTATAGCCATTTTTGGTGTTTTTTTCTGCTTTTGTTGGTCAGCAGCATGTTTTTTTGAAGGCATAAATAAAGGTTCAACTCGATCACTGAATACTGATACATTTTGGATCTTAACACACAAAATTTCAACAGCTGCTGATTTTTTTATGAATTATAATACAAATGTCGTAGCACATTTACCTCCAATTATATTTGAATGTTCTCTATGTTCTCAAGATGTTGACAACTGTTACATATGTTACTTGTCATAGGATATCCCATAATCCCATATAAAATCATTATTTGCCTAATCTTGTTTGTTTAATGGTCCCAATTTCTGTTAATGAAAGCCTATCTTGTATTTTCTTTATAAAAGATTGTGACAATTTTAATCAAAGTAAATTTGTGTAGTTTTGAAGACCATGTTGGTGTAGTATTATAGCAACACACTCCTAAACGAGTGCTCCTTGTTTTGAACCATGCTGGCACGGAGTTACATTTCCATAACCCATATTTGACGAATGCATTTTCCCGTCTTTATCATTCTGGTGAGTATTCAGTTCTTAGGGGCATCAGGTGTAATTTTTAAATTCTATTCAACTTTCGATGAAAATTCTTTAAGCAAACAGAATAGTCCCAGATGGGATGCCGCGTTCTGCAATGTCACATCTTGGGCTATTCTGTTTGCCTATGTCCCATAAAAGGGACGCCACGCTTATATGTGTTAAGCTAGTTAAGCTAAAGGTATCTGGTTAAATGTCTCTGTCAACACAATACTCAAACATTATTTGACTGGCATGTTAACCTACAACACAAATAAAACATTTGGGTGATCAAACTGGTTTTGTTTTCATTAACTTTTGTTTAAAACAAACATTCCCCTTTACTTGAGGCTACTAGTTGTATTAAACACATATAATCTTTGGTCTTAACTATTTACATTACATGTACATATTGTTGTTTTATATATATTTACATGTATATATATAAAGTTACGTGTTAGAATATTTTTCTTTATTAACACAGTGTAGATGTTCTTAACTGTTACATATGTTACTCTTATTGCTATATCCCCATAAAATCAAGAGTTTGACCATTTTTGTTCATTTTTAAACTGTTTATAGTAATTTTATGATTTATTTTTTTTATGATTGAACTTGTACACATGTATTAATTTTGCAAAAGATTTATAACATTATCAGATTATTAACTTTTAAGTTAAACGTTAAATGTCTCCCAGCTAGTTCGCTATGCTAGAGCCTGTTGTAACTACGAAGACTTTGTTGATAGGGGGAAGTTACTCACCACCAAATTGTTGTCACGGGGATATCGCAGGACCAAGCTTGTGTCAACTCTTAAAAAGTTCTATGGGAGACACCATGACCTTGTTGATCCCTACAGCGTGGCTGCGTCTAAACTTGTGACTGACCTTATGCCAATGGGCAACAATTAATAAGGCTTTCAATTACTGGACATTCGTTTCTTACCAGATATTAATTTTCTCGGCTTTGTAAGCAGTCATAAGGACATGGCGGGTGCATTATAATGGGCAGGTGATGCTCACCCTTCGCAAACACCTGATCACACCTCCTGTTATTGGGGGATCCATGCCTGTATGGCTACATATCTCGTATTTGTCAATGTTATTATGGATTTTACGAGCTAGGATTACGATTTCGGTACCTTGACCCCTTTACTTTATATTCTTTGGAAGTGGCATAAACAATTAAAAGGAGAAGTGTGGGTACATTATACAATTTCTGGCAATGAATAAAATATTGGAAACAGTGAACACCCTCAAAGGGGTGAAGTAATGGGCCATACTGCGCAATTTCAGGTAATGAACCCTCATTAGTGACCCTTTATAAATTGTATACGATAGCCAGATAAATACACTGCGAGTTCAAAAATTTACACAAAGGAAGTCTAAATTTAAGACACATGCCTAAATTGGGTCAGATAATTAAAACAATGTTTAGAATATGGCTCTCAATGTACATACTATGGATGATGTCATATTTAGACATTTTATCTTTTTATTCATCATCATCTGCTGTTTGGATATACATTTCAGACAATACCACTCAAAAAAGAAAGTGACATAGTGGGTTAAGCATATCAAAATTTTAAATGATTGAATCAGACAGGTAACAAAAAGACACTCATGGGAGACAAACCCCTTTTCCCGTAAAATCTGATCCAGTAAGTCATATATGTATAAATGAATTGTTCCCATTTTTAGGACTTTCCCAGTCTAAAGTTCTATATACAGTCCTCTTCAACTAAAAATAAAATTGAGATCCTTTAAGAGCAGTTAACATATTATTGAGAAAGGGGATGCTTGGCTACTTAAGCCTCCTCAGTGACCTTATGGAGCTTTTGTATAGAATATTATAGAAAAGTAACATATGTAACAGTTGAGTACACGTAGAAAACATTGAAATTACGTACTTGTATATTAAGTTTAAGATTCTTATAAATACATTTATGTGTTCCGACCCGAAATATTTGAGTTTACAATATGTAAGTGATCTAGTTTACCACGGATTTATATGTTTAAAGACCCATTGCTGACTGTCAAAGCAAATATCGCATCCAAAATGGCTTTATCAAAATGTCTCCCATGTCTTTTAATGCAATCAATATAATACCAATTCAAAAACCTAAGAGCATATAAACGCCATTTACAACAGTTGTCAATATATTGATTCTGTAGGATATATCATTTAAGAAAAGTGACGAATGTAACAGTTGTCAACATCTTCAGAACATAGAAATAATGTTAATCGTGTTAAAGGCTCCTTAGAAAAGTAACGTATGTAACCGCTGGGTACATCTCGACTCTAAAACATTTGAGTAAAAATTCTATTACATATGTTCAATCTATAAAACCCCATCAGCTGTTTTATCAATGTGTTTGACCCCAAATATGTGAGTGTATAATATTTTAGGGGTCAAGTGTAAACCTGGATTATGTGTTTAAAGACCCATCGCTGATGGATGGAGCAAATAAAGCACACAAACTAACTTAATAAAGATATTTTTCACGTCTTTTAATGCATTAAATACAAAAAAATTCAAAAACTTTAGAGAATAACATTAAAATAAACAAGAATAGTCAATATATTAATTTTGTAGGAAATATTATAAAAAAGGTAACATATGTAACAGTTAGGAACGTCTTGAGGGTATCAAAATTGTATAAATGGAGTTAGCGGTTCTAATCCATATAATTTATTAACAAATCATCAACAGCTGTTGATTGTATGTATGATCAGACCCAAAATATGTGTGTTTACCCAAAATATGTGAGTTTACAATATTAAGTGATCAAGAGTGAACCTTGATTTATGTGAATAAAGACCTGAGGCTGACCACCAAATGCAGATAAACGACCCAAAGAAGCTTTATCAAAATGCTACTCAAGTCTTTTAAGGAACACTTTGCATAAACACTTCAAAAACTTTGAAGAATGGCACTAAGATAAACACTAATAGTCAATATTTTCATTTCTCGCAAGTAACATTAATATAGTAACGTATGTAACGCATGAGAACATCAAAACTAGGTTAATTCAACTTAATATGCTAAAGCATAATGTTGAGTTTATAGAAAATCTACACTGAAAGCATTTAAATGTAACAAAATCTAAAATGAAAACATTTTTTACTCAAGCCTGTATAAATCCTAATTTCGGCGGCCATCTTGGATGGCGGCCATTTTGAAGACTTTCGCCGGCCTAAATTTTTATACACGGGCCTGTTTCATAGACTACTATCATATATCTTTCACAAAAAGCCATCAAACCTTAAGGCCAAGATCGTGTAGGGTTAACCAAAAATTTGGACCTTGGATCTCGGACTATAATGTAGAAAAAACAAACGATCTTCGACTTTATTTCGCTAATTCTACAGTAGTCTTCCCTGATCTATTTATAGATATCTTTGAAAGTTTACATAAAAAAAAATCTGCGTACTTAAACAAATATATGTCATATATGCAAGAAAAGATCTATCATAAATTAGAATAACACAGTTTTGCAGTTTTGCTGAATTTTCATTTTCGACCAAGGGCTGAATATAACCCATTTCCGTCGGTATGGAGAGGTTTAACGGAATACCGATGGAAATATTCCGTCTATATTAATGTAAGAAACGTATGATGCGTTATAAACGTATGGGATAAAATTTAACTGGAATGCCACAGTCTACATGGTTAAATTTAACCCATACGCGGTCAGTCATTATGCTTCCTTCTTCAATCACACAATGGTTGGCCGGGAGTCAGACGCTATGACGGCCCCGACTGAACTTAAGTTGGCTGGGTCGGAGGGTTCTTGTCTTTTTCTAGGCCCGCCGTGGTTTAACAAGTGATTTTGTATAGTTCCTGATTTTCTGTAATGTTTTTTGGCTTCCCAGGGATCTCCAGTTGCTGGGCTGCATATTATATGAGCCTGTGCATGAGAAAACCAACACTTTGGGTTTCAGACCAGGTCCTACACAAACCAGGCTGTACAGTCACAGAAGCAGGCTAGAAGCTTGAAATTTCGGATTTAAGAAGAAGAGAGATTGCACTATCCGTGTAGCGAAAACAAAGGCGCTGATCAGCTTCGCGGTTACCGCGAAGCTGATCTGCGGCTTTGTTTTCGCTTATGCAAATTGTTGGTTTTCCCATGCACAGGCTCATATCTGTGAGTAGCATTTTTTATTCATTATCATGTGTTTATTTGTTTTTGTTTGTCGGTGATGATTCACAGACTAGTTTGAGACTCACCATGTGGACAAAACAACTAACTGTATAAATGTTATAAACCGCCTCTGAAGCTAAGGGTGAGCTTGAGCGCCTGTAAAACCGCCTCAAGCCCCCATCCCAGTAATTTCAAAATCACCGTTCATAGGCGGTACTTCTGTCTTAAATGAAGCTAAGTGCGATGTTGAGCTTGTACAACAGCTTTAAGCCCCCCCCCCCCCCCCCCCGTTATTTAAAACTGTCCGTCCAAAGGCGATACTTCTGTCTTGGTTTACAGTATTCCAAGCTAACACAATTATATGTTTTATGTTGCATGACCTTTTGACCACACTTATATTATTTTATTTTTTCAGCCATCTGCCTTTTATTCGATCTGTCCAAGCTAGCTCTGTATCCACTTTTTTCAATTGCTGCTCATTCTGCATTATGTTGTCGATAACTATATACTTTTTGCAAACGTAATTCGTCATTTTTCCTGTAAATAATTGGGCTAATGTATTAGCCAACGACAAGTCTTGGCGCATGGAAAAATGGTTATAGCCCCAAGACATTTATATTGCTGAGTGTTCCAAAGCGGTAATTCTGTAGTGGTTCTATTTGTTTCATGTTTTGGTGTAGACTATTGATTGCATTTGTGATTTTTATGTGGGGAAATAAAGAAGACTTGGAGTTTGATCTCTTTTACCATATATATTAATTTTTATGTGCTCATTCATATATAGTAAAGTTCAGGTAATTGTGTGGCCACCTTAGAGAAATAGCTGGGGATATATTCTTTTGTATCAGTACATAATTGTGCTTTTGGTTTGAACTTTTCTTCCATTACGAAAACTTGCCCAAACAATATACAGAGATTTTTGAAGGAGCAAAATTAAATAAAATCATCACATTAATTTCTTTTGATATTTTTCTTGTTTCTTCTTAAAAATAGATTGTGGGTACACGTTAGAACCGCCTCGGCAGTTTTTGGAGCAGACATAAGAAAAACACCTGCATATCCCAGTTTTACTATATCAAAATGGGGTATAAGGGGGTATATATTGCATAAAGATGTTTCAAGCAATAAGGAAAGATTTGTCGTTGTCGTAAACGTTTCTCATGCAAATGTCTCGTGCAAGTACATGTATTGTTTGCATACTCTTGAAGCTCAATGTCAGATTTAAGCACAGCAAATTCTTAGATGGAGAGAAAGGACCGTAATGCTAAAGGAGGGGGTCTAATGGCCTTTTATAGGTCAGACCTGCCAGTGAGACGGATTAAACAATATGAATGTGTTGAAAGTGAGAACATTTTCCTGGAATTGAAGCTGAAAAATAGGTCATGGGGCATATCATGCGTCTATAGCCCACCTTCACTGAATGACAGAGTTTTTGACACTGATCTTTGCTCCAAATTAGACCAGATCCTTATAAAGCATGACCATATGTGTACCGTTGGTGACCTCAACTACAACCTACTAGTTGCGGATAAAAGTCACACCCTTATAAACATGATGGATACCTACAGCCTAAAGAACTTGGTAAAAGACCCTACTTGTCACACAAAAATAAGTCAACCAAGTCTGTTAGATGTTTTCTTGACAAATAGCCGCAGTCTTCTGTGTAATACAATAAACTTTGACTGTGGTCTCAGTGACTGTCATAATATGGTAGCAGCCTGTTTGAAAGAAAACAGTATATCAAACAAAAGACAGAAAGTAGCATTTAGGAGCCATAAAAATTTTCAGGAGGCCGAGTTCACCCAGGATCTCCATCAGGTCCCCTTCCATGTGGCAACCATTTTTGAGGATGCAAATGATTGCTACTGGGCATATGAAAAGCTCTTGATGGATATCGTGGATGAGCACGCTCCACAAAAGCAAAAATACCCCAAAAAGGACTCACCACCCTTTATGAACTCAGAACTAAGAAAAGCCATATATAAGAAAAAAATGCTCCATAATAAATTCAAAAAATGTAAGAGTAAAACAAATTGGGAAAATTATAGAAAACAACGTAGTCATGTAACCAAATTCAGAAAACAGTCAATTCATTTGTACTTTTTTGAAATGTGTAGTGGTTGCCCTAAATCAAAGGATTTCTGGCCAACTATTAAGCCTTTTCTCAGTTCTAAGTCCAGTAAAAATGACTAGCCATAATCCTAGTAGAAAATGATACTCTTATAACTGACCAAAAAGAGGTCAATGGCCTACTTAATGACCTCTACATTAACATAGCTAGGGAGATAGGAATAAATTCACAATCCCAAGATACTGACAGCCATCCTAGTATTCAAGCCATTATAGAAAATAGTCCTGAACAGGGCTATAGCACATTTAACTTTAAACCAGTTGATCAATCGACAGTTTTAAAATCAATCAAGAAATTAAACCCCAAAAAAGCCACAGGTGTAGACCAGTTACCAGCAAAACTGATCAAAGCCGGATCTACAGCACTTGCAGGCCCCATTAGCACTGTTTTCAATTTCTGTGCTAATATTAATCAATTCCCTGATGACCTTAAACGAGCTCAGGTCTGTCCAGTTTATAAAAAAGGATGATCCTTTTGTTAAAAAGAATTATAGACCAGTGAGTATTTTAACTTCACATTCAAAACGTTTTGAGGATATAATGTTTATCCAACTTACAGAACATTTTGATAAAATTTTTCATAACTGCTTAGCTGCCTTCAGGAAAGGTTTTGGATGTGCAACTACTTTACTCAGGCTTGCGGAGGACTGGAAAAAGGATTTGGATAAGCAACACTATGTTGGCGCTGTGCTAATGGACCTATCCAAAGCATTTGACTGTCTTCCACATGACCTTATACTTGCCAAACTAAATGCTTATGGCCTCTCTGCAAATGCATGTGATTTTCTTGGAAGTTACTTAACAAACAGAAGGCAGAGGGTAAAAGTTGGGCAATTTCGAAGCAGTTGGTTGAATATTATCAAGGGGGTACCACAAGGATCGATTCTTGTGCCCCTCTTGTTTAATATTTTCATGAATGACATTTTTTACTTTAAGAAAAAGCCTCAATTTATAACTATGCTGATGACAATACAGTATCCTACAGTGATAAAAGTCTGGATAACACAAAAGAGGTATTAGTTGATGAGAGCATTACCTGCATTGAATGGTTCAGGAACAATAAAATGCAAGCTAACCCTGACAAATTCCAGGCAATTATGCTTGGTAAGCTAGGTTTTGAAAACTGTAAAAGTCTGTTTCTTAATGGTACAGAAATTAAATGTGAAGATTCTGTAAAGCTCCTTGGAGTCACCTTTGACTACATGCTAAATTTTGATCTTCACATCTCTAACATATGTAAAAAAAGCAGCAAGACAAATCAATGTTTTATTGCGTCTTAGCAAATACTTATCAACTGAAACAAAGATTTTAATTTGCAAATCCTTCATAAGATCTAATTTTAATTACTGTCCCCTTGTATGGCATTTTTGCTCGAAAACAAGTTCTGCCAAGATGGAAAAATTGCAATATAGGGCACTGCGTTTGGTTTTTAATGATTTTGATAGCTCATATGAAACTCTACTCGAAAAAGTGAATGTGCCTACACTTCCTGTCAGTAGGATAAGATTAATGGCTATTGAAACTTTTAAGATTGTACATAAAATGTCACCTGTTTATTTACATGATCTTTTATCTTATAAAAACTCAACTTACTCTTTCAGGTATGACAACCTGGTAGATGTCCAAAGAGTTCGTACCACAAAGTACGGTAAATCTACTTTTTGCTATGAGGCCGCCCAGTGGAACAGTCTCCTGAACAACGTGCGGAAAGTCGATGACTTTAAGGAGTTCAGGAGGCTGATCAGCACATGGAGTGGGCCATCGTGCAAATGTTCAATGTGCAAAACTTAATTTATGCTTTGCTTGTTCAAATTTTATTTGCTTTATGCTCCTTGTTTGCTTTGCTTTGCTTTATTTTAGTTTTGCTTTTTTTTTAATTTTGCTTTCATTTTCAGTTTGCTTATTGCTTTCAAATTATTAACTTTTTTATTTCAGCAATACTATCTTTTTACTTTCTAGTTAGTTTTCTTGTAACTAATCTCTTTGGATTTTATATAGTCTTAACTGTTATTGATTTCCTAACAATCTCACATGATGAACTTTATATCATGTGATATAAACCCTTTCTCATACCCTACATTATCTCTTGCCTAATTTTCGCTTTCGACTGGAGCTTTATTTTGACCTAAGCTTCGCATGCTTTTTATTTCTCCCTAGGGTAAGAGAGAATGATTGGTGGGGGAAGGGTCATATTTCCATCTTGTTACTGATCGCCATGGCATATGCCTTCTCTTTATAGAAGACAATGTCCTGGCGCTAGTAACACTTTATACTAAACTGATGCTGTTGCCTTTCCTGTGCTAGTGTGGACTGCCCGTACAGCAGGGAGAGGCACCAGCGTTGGTTCTGATTTTCATGTCTTGTAATTTTTTATAACCATGTATATGTATAATCTAGTCAGAAAAACAGAAAATGATATTTTCTGGGGCGAAAGTATTTAACTGTGTGAATTTCAGGTATTTGAAATGTATATTACGTTAAACGTATCTGTTATGTAATGTATTTAAGTATTTGATAAAGCCCTATATGTTTTCAGTATTCTGTCAATCATTTCATGACGTCATTGAGAACGGTAAGATTTAACATTTTTTATAGCTGACAGTTAAGTTGGAAATGCTGATTGTCATGTGAAATAGTTCAAAAGTTATGCCAGCTTCACTGTTTATGTTTATTTTTCCTTAATTCTCAGTTTTTTTATCGTTTTTGTGAATTTGTTGTTAAAATGTTAATGAGTGGGCGTGTCTGTTGTAAATTGCGTCCTAGTGAACCGAAGCAGCCATTTTCATGCGTTGATTGAAGTTTTGTGCTTGCTTAGCGTTATTTATACTTGTTTTTGGAACAGTGGGAGGCTTTATTTGGCAATGTTTTCTTCAATGTAGGGAATATGCGTTTTAGATGCGAGGTATTCTGCTTATTTTTTGCAAATATGGCTCAAATTGTACGTTGACCTACTTATGATGTGTTTGTCAATATGTGTAGGTAAATTAAATTGACGGTGCCGCTTGAACTCACGTGATATAGTTTTGTAAACACGCTTTAAAGAGGCACCAA
The DNA here is from genome assembly GCA_964017185.1 of Rugalucina vietnamica. Classification (NCBI taxonomy): domain Eukaryota; kingdom Metazoa; phylum Mollusca; class Bivalvia; order Lucinida; family Lucinidae; genus Rugalucina; species Rugalucina vietnamica. The sequence goes on from OZ024875.1 coordinate 44,846,328, forward strand.
TGTGTTTTACACATTTTCTAGTGCAAAGTGAGAGTTCGTCGGTAATATATTGTTTACCGTCAGTCGCATTATTGAGAACATATTTATTTAAGCAGTCTGATCAACATGCATATCTATGTCAGAGGTTAAGCAACACGGTTTAAGTACTAACCTAAAAGCTGTAGGGGTCTTCAACAGGTGTTTTATATTATATTTGACCAGACAACAAAGAATGTTAAGTTGAAACCCCCTTAAAGTGCCTCATTTTATACTGGTTTCCGATTCCTTGATAAGACGTACAATAACTTCTGGTTAAGCGGTAACCAGTTCTTTGTTTATCGATATTTATGTGGAAAAACCGATGCATGCTAAAAATAGCGTGGTTCTGATTTTAGAATGAATACAAGGATAGCTTTTAAAAAAAGTTAGAAGCGCTCGTTTAGCATTATGTTTTGTGATCACATATTATCGATTAAAGTTGTGTGCTATTGGTGTCTGAGACAGCAAATATCTTATTTTGATATATGGGCGTTTGCCAAATCGTCAAGAAATCATCTTGAATACTGCTATAGGTTGGCGCGCGTAACAAGCGTGTTTAAAAAAAATTCTTCAAGCTCGACGTGTGTCGGACGTGTATCATATACGTTTCGAATAAGTTCCACGCGCGTTACAGGTGCTTTGAATACGCTTTGAACGCTTTTGGCACACGTTTTAGGCACGCTAATGTGCGCTACACGTTTTTTTACTATATATATTTTCTTATTTTATTTTTTAATATTTTGTACGTCTGGCACACGCCTCAGTCACATGCAAATATGTGACTGCTAAAACGAGTTTAAGAAACAAATTAATTTGTATACGTCCAAACTCTTAAGCGTGTCGTGATTTTTCATACGACCTGCGCGCATTTGTTTCGGTTTAAACATATTTCATTCCAAATTTTGTACAGAAACAATTCAAAAGCATGCAATCAACGACAGAATCAGAACGAAAGCGTATCTTTTCCTAAGCACTGTAAACAATGAAGCTTGCATTTTGTTTTGAATACTCTTCAAGCATTACCGATAGAGTTTTCATAATAGAGAAAATAAATACTGTGTACGGAGGCTCATGCACATTTGGTTTATACGCTAGCGTGTGGCGCTCCCTAATGTCATCATGTTTACTTAGAACGCTGGCAAAAAGTACTCGAATGTTGTTTGGTTGTAATTTAGAGAAATGTTTGCATCCTGAATACCCTCGATGTAAAATATCTTACAGCGCAGACTGATACAACAACACAAGACACCTGACGAAATGTAGATTTAAAATTGAGTTTTTGGAAGCAAACTCGATTTATACTGACGTCAACAAAAAACGCCTCAGTCAATTTTGACACGTGACACTGCCAAGATTAACAGCTTAGATTATTTTAAATATTGGTCATATTTTTTGCTAATCTTTTACGCATTCGGAAATGATGAAATGGAATTATTCAGACAGCTGCTCGAAAAATGACAGGCTGTTTAAAACACAGACCCTAGCAAAACCCCTATTCTGTTCATGAATCGGTCTATCGGGCATCCGGCTTCTTTTGCCATGATTACTGATAATCTCCTTTACCAAACCAACACAAAAGCCATAGAGTGGAATATCAATACGTGACCATAGGTTGCTGAAACACATTTTTGGAAAACCGACTCTCGTTCTCTAGCGTTATTGACGTCACTGCAGCTAATGACCAATGCTAAAATGGTAATCGCCGTCAAAATGGTCAAAAAGTTTTCAAAGGCTATCCTGGCATGGCTTTTAGACATAGAATAGTTTCTATAGTAACTTCTCCTGCCTTTCAGTTAGAAACGAACATCCTTACGGATAACGTGTATTTGACGTCTAGGGAATTAAGCGCCAGAATACCATTGCACCATTCTTGGCTATTTATTTGTAATAATTCGACTACTTTATGAAGATTAACTTGAGTTATGAAGATTAACTCAAGGTATTAACCCGAATATAACGGCATCGTTTCTGAAACGTTTCATCATTAGATTTCGTAAGCAGAAGAGACGTCGACGTCAAAACGATTTTGCTACAGAAGCGTCGGCGAAAGAGCTACGGTCACAAAAAACGAAAGAGGGAATCTTATATCTAAGCGAACGATGGTCCCAGACTTTGGAGACGCCAGAAACCGAACAGTATCATTTTTTTCGTTCCATCTGTTACTTTTCTTGTGAAAAGTCCCTATGTTTTTTGGGGTTTTTTTTTGTTATTATTTTTCAGTATTACAGTTTCACGTTATCCTGTAATGTAACGTTTCAAAAGTTTGATGTTCTTCAGTTTGTAAAACGACTTGCACGGCTTTCAAGAATTTTCACGTCAAAAACGTCGGTTTATGCTATACCATGAGAGAGAATGTAAAGTAAGGAAAATGCAAATTATGTTCATATTGTGTATCTATTGGTCAAGTTATGCAACATTTTCGGTGAGGCGTTTTTATTGACGTCAGTATAGTACAACATATACTAGAGGACTTTGTAAACGCCTCACTGTACATCGGTTATCATTTGCTTAAAAACTTTCTTAAAGTTAAGCGGATGTACAAAATAATCATAGTATCGTGTACGTCAACTCGATAAGCAACATTTATCTTTAAAGATCCCAAAAGAATTGTTCGCTCGTGTGTTTGCTACAACTTTTTTACAGACGTCATCGAGACGTTAGAAAACCGTAAAACGGCTACAATAAAGGGATTTTTTAAAAGCAAACCGTCTCCGGTGATAGCAAACACCCTTAAGCACAAGAAAAAATAAAAAGAAATTGGCGGATTTCTTTCAATGTCGTTTGAAGCGCTAACGTTATTTGATGACGTCAAGCGTAAGTCTTCAAAATACCTCTAGCTCTTCAATTACAGCGTCAAAAGTAATTGTAATTTTTAAGTAAGTCTGTGCTGATTTATTGTGCACAAAAAATTTGACTTCGTTTCATTTTACTCGAAAAAAACTTAAGTTTTCCTAATAAACGTAAAAATGACGTAACTACCGCGGTTTTAGTGCAAATGAAAGCAAACCAACAGCATTTGCTTGGCTTTTGGTGTTTCTTTCCAGAAATCATGTTGAATATGATGAATATTGGCCGTCCCCATACTTTGATTTTGTTGAATTCTGGGTAACGCTTGAATCCATTGTGTATGCCGTTAATAACAGGCGTTGACGTTTCGGTTTTGGTATCGACGTTAAGCCGACTAGCCGTACTTTTCAGTTCAAAAATATTTTTGCCGATATATCTTGTATTCTGAGAGTAAGAAGCAATAAAACAAGTGAGGCGTTTTCAAAGTCCTTGAGTATACATGTACATCGAGGCAACGAACTCTTCGTTTCAGAGTCATGGTTGACTATTCGATAATGCCTCACTGTACATTGTCAGGGGCGGATCCAGGATTTCTGAAGAGGGGGTTCAAATGTAGAAAAGGGGGTTCGTTTGCCTTACTTCAACCAAAATGTTTTGAAATTCCCCATGAAAATGGAAGAATTCGGCTCCAGAGGGAGGTTCGAGCGAACCCCTTGAACCCCCTCTAAATCCGCCACTGATTGTTGTCCATTCGATCTGGCCTCCAATCAGTGCACTCCCTTTTTTCAACGAGTCGTGTAATGTTGGACCAATCTACGCTATTTTGTTACATGTGAAGCAGGGAGATTGTAACCGAATATGGTTTGGCAGTAGTTGAAAAATTAAATGAAGTAAAAACAAACAGTTTTATTATCAACATGTTTTAAGTAATAAACCCGACAAAATAAACGCAATGATGAGATTTTTCCATTAAGCCGACTAGCCGTACTTTTCAGTTCAAAAATATTTTTTAACTGCTTCATTAATTGCCCAAATTCAAAATGTTGAATTTTTCTTAGTTCTAATTAATCTTGATAAAATTCACATACAGAGTACTGGAATTTATTTTCTTTAAAAGTTATAGAGGAAAGACATTAATGCAGCCGGTAATCATGCTTTGAATGTGATTATTCAACGGTACCATCAATTCAAGTTTCGGTAGTTTTTTTTTTTTTTTTTTTTATTTAGAATAGACATTTTCATACATAATAATGACATACATTTTTACAATCATTCTGTTATTAAAGATTATATAGATCATGCAATTTAGTGTTTGGATTTCTATTTATATACGATAAAGAAGAAAATAGGAAGGAGAGTTAGGTAAAGGACCTAGAAGTACAAACAAAGTTAACACTGTATGTGTAGGGTTGTATAAACTTCTGTTCATATTAACATAAGTTGGTAAGATTAAATACAAAACATTCGCATACAAGAGAAGAGAGGCCCTACATGGAGTTTGACACTGATGCAGTGCCTCTATTCTGATGCATGATATCCGCTCTCATTAGAAAAGCTCGCGCCGAGACAAATACTTTTATATGTGTAATATCAAAACATTGTCAGGGCTGGGTAGAGTTATTGATCGGTTTGAACTGGAGAGAAATAATTATATATAGGTGACCATTTCTTAAGGAATTTGCTAAACCTATTATTCATGAAACAAATGTATTTTTCACTAAACATTTTTTTCTTTAAAAAATTTATGAAACCTTGGACGCTTATACTTCTGGAGATAAACTTATTCTTGTAGATATAAAGTTTAGCTAATACATATATGTAATTTAAAAGTTCCTTTTTACCGGTGTACGAAAAAATTATTTCTCTATCTTCTAAGGATAACGTGATGTTAGCATTAGTTGTAAGCCATGTTTTAAGGTCATTCCAAAATAGTTTTATTTTTGGGCATGTCACAAATAAGTGATATATATTTTCAGGTTGTTCGTTGCAATAAGAACACATCCCACTGTCAATTTTGTTTATCCTAGCAAGAAACGAATTTGTTACTAAGATTTTATTATTAATTTTATATTGAAAATCTCGAATTTGAACTTCATGCCAGTGTTTTATATTTGAGAAGTATAATTTCCAGTCATTTTCACTTATGTCATCTATTTCTTCTTGCCATTTATTCTGTGGTATATATTCTTTTACATTTACCAAAATGTCATAAAATACTCTACTTCCTTTTTTAGCTTGAATTAGTTTCTTGATATAAATATTACATATCACATTAGTTTTATTCTCTAAAATGTAAACTTTGTTGTCATTTATTTGAGTTATCCAAGATTGGGGAAGGCTATGTTTAAGATGTTGATCGTCTAAAAAAGTACCATTTATATTATACATAGTTTTTAGATCGTCAAAGGAATAAAATTCGCCATTTTCAGCTATAATATCGTGAACTTCCCTAATACCTTTTTCGTACCAATTTTTAAAAAATAATTTTCTCCGTCCTATTTTTTCATTATACCAAAGAGGAGATTCAAGAATTTGACTTATATGTATGTTATCCGCCGGTAATATTTTACAAAATTCCGCCCAATTGAGCATTAAGTCTTTCCAGAAAGGATTTTGTAAATTGTTAGTTAATTCTGATGCATATACTCCACCTACCGAGAAAAGCATATTGAAGTTGATTGAAGATAAAATTGACCATTCATTATGTTTTGACTGTTGAAGGATTCTTCGGAGCCAAGTTATCTTTAAAGCTTTTATAAATGATTTAAGTTCTATCATTCTGAGACCAGCGCAGGCTATATTCTTAACAATTATTTTCCTTTTTATTCTATCTGGTCCTGAATTCCAAAGAAATTTATAAAACATTTTGTCTAGATCTTTTATCAGTTCTATAGGTGGAGATGGCAATGAAATAAATAAGTGGACAAATTTAGATAGTGCAAGAGATTTAATTATTGTAATTCTACCCGAGAGACTTATTTTTCGTTTTGACCAATGATTTAATGTAAGTTTAATTTTTGACAGTATTTCATGAGTATTTAGGTCCCATATATTGAATACCAGAGAAGAAAATGTGACACCTAAAATTTTCAACGGTTCTTGAGACCAATCCAATGCTAACTCATCACACACAGTTTCCGAAGAGCCACATAACGAGCCTATCCATAATGCCCTGGTTTTTTCTACATTTATTTTTAAACCTGACATGATATAATATAATTTAAGTGAACCCATAGCTGCTTTGAGTGACTTTTCTGTGCCATCTAATATTAATTGTGTGTCGTCAGCATACTGTGACAGTTTAAACTCTTTCCCATTTATTGAAATACCCTTTATGTCATTGTTTTTCCTAATCATTTTTCCTAAAATTTCAGCACATAAAATAAATAAATATGGAGAAATTGGGTCTCCCTGTCTGCAACCTCGTCTTAATTTAAAAGCATCAGACATAAAACCGTTTTGTAAAATACAAGTTTCAGATCCTTCTTGAAATAAACTTACCCATTTCTTAATTGAATTCCCAAAATTAAAATAATCTAAAACGTTCGAAATAAAACTCCATGAAACAGTATCGAATGCTTTTTCAAAATCAATAGATAATAGAAGACCAGGTATGTTTTGTTTTTTCGCCTCAAATAGCACATCGTAAATAAGTCTGACATTTTCTCCTAAAAACCTACCTGCGATAAAGCCCATCAATTCAAGTTTCGGTAGTTTTTTTGTTTGTTTTTTTACAATTTTAAGGCTGTACTAAACAAACTCTTGCAGTCTTTCGAAGCTTGTGAAGTTAAACCAATGTAGTTTGTCTTTAAACACTCCAATCTGATCAGCCGTGATCGTATTAGATCATTAAAATATGATTGAATGTTTCGCGTTATAAGATTTATCTCCGGTATGGAACTGTTAACTTTTGCTCCGGGTTTCAGTAAGGTATTCGGCACCCAGGGAGCTTCATCGTCGGGCAGCTTACTGAATCTGTTGAGTCCTCGTATTTGCTTCACCACGGTGGTTATCATGATTTATTTGTTTGTCCTTGATGATTCATTGACTAGGTCGAGATTCACCACGAGGACCGAACGATTAACTTAATGTTGTGAACCACTGCAGAAGATCAGGGTAAGGTTAGGCGCCTGTAAAACCGGTTTAAGCCTCCCAGTCATTTTATATTACTAATCATTCCAAGGCGATAGTTCTGTTGTGGTTCAATTTGTTTTGTGTTATGGAGTCGAATTTTGTACTGTTGGAGCCTTATGTATGTTTTCGTATTTTTATTTAAGTTCGGGTAACTGAGTGACCGTCTTTTGGGAAATAACTGCTCACTTGGCTTTCGATATATTGTCTAAGTACCTAATTGTCGGTTTAGTCTTTCCCTCCTCGGTGTTTGGAGTAGGAGTTTCTTACTGACTGCGTTTTTCCTCATCATTGCCTACTTGTACCTTTTTTGAAAAGGGTGTCAAATGACATTCTTCGCCTTTAGAATCCGTCTTTGAACAACATACAGATAAAAGAGGGAGAGAATATGTGTCTGAGTACCTTCAGGACTGGTGTACTAAAAACATTACATACATCTACAGCAATTATTGTAAGGAGAATGTAAAATGATAAACTTTCAATGCGACTTTAAACATTTGACCCCCACATGGTTTATAGCAGAGTTTTATAAGATATGTGATACATACGGGATCTTCATACCTGAAAAATATGAGCCGCATAACGAGAAAATCGGAATTTTGCATATGCGAAATCAAAGGCGCAGATCAGCTGTGCAGTAACTGCACAATTGTCCAGCGCCTTTGTTTTCGCTACTCGGTAAGTACAATTCCTTTTTTAATTGTAGCCAAAATTTCAAGCATCTAGCTTGCTTTTGTCTCGCTCCCGGTCGGAAACCCCGAAAACCGGTTTTCTCACGTCGAGGCTCATATGTCTTTCAAATTATATCATTACTTGTGATTTTTATGAAAAAATGATACACGGTACCCTTTCGTTTCTTATTTTATCGGGTACAATTTACACGATTGCATTTACATTGTCTCAAAGACATGTTCTTTAGTGAAACATTGCATATCTTTCAAATTCTGGGGTAGATCAGCTGGCTAACCTGTACTCCGATACACTTCGTGACCTCGCTCCTCTCCCGGTATGGAGAGGTCTAACGGAATAAGATAAGATTAATGCTTGTGTTTGGACCCTTTTGAAAACACTTGTATATGTACTCAGACACTTATTCCTACCATATTGTATCTGCATTTTGTTCGAATCGGCATTCTACCCTCTGACACCTGTTTGAAAATCGATTGTATACAGCGAATAACCCCTGTAAACCGTAAAACATTTTAAGCATAATTTTAATTACTTTAACGGTCATGACCGATCAAATTTGAATTTCTATAGACGAACAGCATCGACCTCAACTTCAAAAGCTTCTAAAATAATGCAAAGAATAAATTGTAATCCCAGCTTAACGGCATAGGGCATTCAAGGCTTGATTTCGGCCTCATGCGTTGGTAACAAAAATGAATTTTGAAATTTTTGAGTAGAAAAATATTGCAAATGGCAGGTATATGTCCTTGCTTATAAATTCTGGCACAACTACCACTTGCAAATTACACATGTTGGCATGGCAACGCTCCGAAAAGCATAGAAATACCACTTTTTTGCAATTTTGGGTCTAATTTTCACAATTTTACACCATTTTCTACTACCGGCCCTCGCGACAAACAATTCTTATTATGAAATAATTATGAAGTATCATCCAGATATATTGTATGCAACGTGTCATTTTGGTGGTCATGTGGGTCGGCAATTAAAATTAAAAATATGTTCAGAAATGGTCAAAAAGGACAAAAAGTGCAAAATGGGCTCTATCAATGGTTTTGTAGGATAAATGAAGTACTTGTTCTGGTTTTAAAAAGATGGGACATATGGCTGTTTTAGGAATAGTTTTCTCACCTAAATTCCAAAATTCATTTTCAGCAAAATATGAGACAAAATAAAAGGACATAAACGCCCTAGGCCTTTCAAACGCGTACATTTTTCGAATCTTATATTTATGGTACCTTTGAATGATCACGTCAAAACATGTTCGCTGGTTGAAAGATGACTTTATGTTATAAATGTGTAAAGAACAGATATTTGAGTACTTCAAATATGAATTTTAGCAAGATTAGATGAGGTCTTAGATAAAAAAGTAAGAAAGCTGGTTGCGTCCCAAACATACAGGGTGTATTGTTTTCTGCCTTTGTTAAGTCACGGCATGCATACACATGTACCGACCAGCCAATAAGTTTTAGTTTGGATATTGGATTATCTTTCCACGTGTGTTCATGAACTGAAATGAAAAGATGATTCAATCCCAATACTGTCTTATTTTAGCCCTCAAACTTCTATGAACCGCCCCGTATAGCATGTTACAAATAACATGATATAATTTTCTTGTTATCTACATGTATATTCCAAATTATCCTAATTGCGCTCTCTGTGTATATATTTTTGCATGCTGTGATATGTCTCTTTTAACTGTGATGCTTGTTATCTTATGTATACATGTACATAATTCTTACTATGGGTGTTGTATATTTGAATGTCGACTAGATAAAGTTTCTTGTATCTTGTATCTTGAAGATAACGTTAATATTTACGAAGCATCATTTCAAAAAGTCCCGGAATAATTAGTTTCTTTTTTGGGGTAAAAGTGGCGGTTTTAGTAGCAAATCGCAAATTTGCGAAAAAGTTGCGGAGTTCTCGGCTTTTAATTTTTGACCTTCAATAGAATTATAGAAGAATTGTCAGATTATTTGTAATAGACATTTCCAACTTAATCCGATATTGATATTGGAGTTTGACATTGGAGTTCGGATAATGTTTTTGGTGGATATTCTCAAGGACAACATGTAAACTAATGGATGTACACATTGTTTTCAAATAAGTTCATGTATATACACGGGATCTATCGGTTTATCGCTTATTGATGCGCCATGCTGTACTAAGAAATAAGATTACGGTACTTTGCATGCGTCGGCGAGATTATAACAAATGTGTTTGCCCACCTCTTTTCAGCGGCCCTTGGATGGTGGGCGCCCGGGGTGGACGCAATATATCGGGTTGGAGAACTTGTACAGATGCACACCATCGCATGCGTCACTAGACATTTCCTACTTGCTAGCAAGTATCAGAACCAGTGAAGCTATTTCGCCATTGCTTATTTATTTGGTAGGCAAATGATTTTCCGACAATGCATAAACGCCGGTCCTTGGAGACCTGTAATATGTCTTGCACTGTTCAAGGTCAGTCAATATTGTTTGAAATCTTTTATCATACTCAATATCAAGGTAGAGTATGTACAACAAGCAAAGCTTCTTATAAACATATGTACGTGCATACTTTCATTATTATTATCTTAGCAGTGAGGACGCAGCCAGCGTGCATGCGGTAATTGTATTTTATTTTGAAACCTTACTCGACGCAAAATAATCCGAAACAAAATGGCGACCACTTTTTGGTCGAAATTTCGATCAAAATGACACGCTTATTGCTGTGCTTAAAACAATAGCGGCTATACGGTACAGCTAGATCCGCCTTGTCCAGGATTTCATGTTACCGTGTAACACTGAGACGCCACATGACAAACTTTTTTCAACGAAAACGACACAAAACAATATTGCCTGTCACAGCTTTCCCCTGAATTTCCCATTTCAGAGGGTGCCATTTATTTTAGAACAAAAAATTGTTCACACTCGGATCTTGTACTTGACCGTACGTAAGTCATCAAGATAGATTTGACCGTGTTGAGGCTAATTCTGTGTATTGGAGAAGATCGTTTTACGTCACACCACATGTGTAAAGTCGGCGGTCGTTTTTGAAGTATTTCTGTGGTGTAAACAGTCACATCATGACATGTTCTTCTCTGTAAATCAAAATGTGTGATACTTTAAATGTTGTCAACTTTCTCCATTTTGTGGAAAGGATTTAATTAATCAGTTTGGTGAAATTTCATCATGTAATTCTGGATTTACCAAACCATCATTCCATGGACATTAGGAGTGGGTGGGGGAAGGTCATGTAATACTCTGAATACTGCTACCTTCCTGAGATAATGTATGGGGTGTACACCTGGCAGATTAGACATGTGAGACTCTAGCACTGCTCGTAAGTACCCACAAATATGTTTATAACAGCATAGCTCTATCCACAATTGTGACAATGGTCTCTAAAAGATCTTTGCAGAACCCTAATTGCACCAGTCATTTGTAACCACTCCCCCCCCCACCTACGGGGAAGGGTAGGGGAAAGCTGGGCCAAAGTGCAGGGCAGTTACTTTTCGAGTGTCCCCGCAGTGTAGGGGAAATGACGGGGTTGACAATAGGATCCTAACCCCAGGGAGATTCTGTAGCTACTGCAAAGGGCAGGGCAAAGAGCAAAGTTTTGACCTCATTGTTTGCCCCCTGGGGTTGGGCTTATAGCAGGGCACTGAAAGCTTATCATAATCCCCGTCCTTCACCGTAGGTGGCGGAGCAGTGGCTACAAATGTCTTGTGCATAAATTGGTGTGAACAGGTGAACCACCATGAACCACGGCAGAAATGAGAAATTAATAAATCTGGTCTAAGCTTCTCTGTACATTTTAAGGCCGCTTCTGTTGTGGTTCTAGTTCTATGTTTTTGTTGTCTTTGCTTGTGTGTGTGTGTGTGTGTGTGTTGTTGTTTTATGGCTTTTTTTAACATATTAACAAGTGTGGTGTATTAATGAAGAAAAGCTGTGTATTAATCATTATCAGTCTATTCTTGTGGGTATGCAGTGTTAGTACTCTGCTGTTACATTAGGAAAACATGCCCTTGTAACATACATTTTCTTATGTTGTTAAGATTGAAAATTTTCACTGGTAAATTTTACGGCAAGGTCAACATAGGTCGCTCATGCATTTGAATGTGGAAAAGTGTTTAAATGTCATTTGTAGGGAAAAACTTGCAGGAAATGGGCAAATGGACTTAAGATTGATGATTCTGAAAAAAATTGGACCCCACGGGTCTGTCTGCCCCCACCCCGTGGCGATATACATGTATATTACAGTGATATTCAAAGAGCTTCTTCTCTGAAACTGCTTGGCCAATCAAAGCCAAACTTTATGAGGAGCATTGTTAGGAAGTGGGATTGAAAGTATATATAAATGGTCAAGGTCACATGACCAAGATGGCTGCCATGGCTATAAATAGCAAAAACCTTTAAAAATCTTTTTCTCCAGAACCAGAAGGCCTATGATTTTGAAACTTGGCATGAAGCATCAGGCAAAGGGACATCTACAAAGTTTATATAAATCGTGACCCTTGGATGACCTTGACCTATTTTACGGCACGGTCAACTTAGGTCGCCCATGCATTTGAATGGGGAAAATTGTTAAAATGTCATTTGAAGGGCAAAACTTGCAGTAAATTGGCAAATGGACTGCAGTTTTATGTTTTCAAAAAGAAATTGACTCCAGGGGTTGCTCTGACCCGGCCCTGGGGTTATATACATGTATAGTACCATTCTAGTCAAACAAGTTTATTGGTATATATCTTGGGTTTCAGGTGAGCGTTTACAGGACCATTGGTCCTCTGGTTATTTTAGGCCTAAAGTATACATGCTCACAGCTGACTTGAGAAATAAAAGAAAATGTGTTTTTATTATAACAATGGCCAACTCAGAAATCCAGAAGTCATTTCTTATGAACCAGTTTAAGTATGGAAATCTGAGCTTCGTTGTTGTAGAAATTGACCGATATTTAACATGGGCGTAATATTCAGAGGGGGGACAGGGGGTCCGGACGGCCCCTAGAATTGCCAAATTATTAGTTTTGCCATGTTGAAATTTTCCGTCAGACCCCTTCTGGGAATTTTGACCCCACTGAGAAAATTTTCTGGATCTGCGCATGTTTTATGTCAAAAACATTGATCACAGGCAGAGCTACACACAAAGGAGGTTTTCCTTCTGAATCCCTTGTTATAATATGCAATTATTGTATATAATGCTTTGTCTTGTTATATGTTGTTTGTACAGAATTAAAAGTTTAAACCATAGAAGTTTCATGCATATATTAATTCATCAAAGCCACAACCAAGCCAGATTCACACAACACCTTATAGCCTGGTTTTACAGAGAAGGTTTCTACATACATGAAGTTGAAGAATACGAGGAAATGTTCTGTAAATTTTTGAACCCAGTACTCATTACAGTTCGATCAGTAGTGTGTACGTCTGAATTAATCTTGAAGCTGTAAAATCGCAAATGAAATACTTTATACATGTGATACTTCTAATGATTTTCTTAAATCTACATTCTATATACGTTTTTCAAATGCCTCCATCAAATGAAAGAAAAAAATCTCTGATGCATCTTAAACTCATCACATGTATGACTGGTGGCCCCAGGTTATAAAACTTCTTTCATGCTCAACTCAGCTGAGACTAAAATTTATCCTGCTCATAAATGTTAAAATGCCAACAATTGTTGGCATTTTAATATTTATTAGCAGAATAAGTTACTAGTTTTTGAGTTTTGAACCTGAATTTTCCCATTTTTTTACCATTTCAACATTTATAAGCAGTTGAAATTTTATGCTTACCTACGCTGAGCTTGAAAAACGTTTTATAGCCTCAGGGCCTGGACTGATCATTTGAGATTCTTGACACAGCCTCATATGTTTACTACCAGACTGAAAACAACAAATCAAACTACATGTATTAGAAATGACACAAGCTTGATTTCTAGAAACACTGGACAATATCAGTCATAATAGTGTGGCAATTACTGAACATATTTACCTCATCTGAGCCTTCAGGCTTACTAGGTGAGCATTCAGCATATCTATGCTCTGGTGTCCCTCAACCATTTCCAAAAATGATAAGTACATAGAGAATCACAGAGAAGGGGGCATAATCACCTTGAGGTCATTGACAACAGACAGTGCCATAAAAGTTGTGGCATTGAGCAACTCACAAGCCATTACACAGTTCCTGAGCCTGAGCATGGAGGTTAAAGCCTCCATGGCCTGAGGCTTGGATTTATATGTTTGCCTAAGGTAATAGTCAGATATATTTATCAACTCAGTACATGATGATAAATGTGTCAGTCTAACATATTGTCCCCTATATAGGATCTACCGACAATCTCAAGCAGCTTTGCTACCTTTTTCAACATTGATATTTTCCTCAAAGCTTTTACTTGTGTTCTAAAAATAGTATCAAATTGCGACAATTTCCAATTTGGCTTTACTTTTCTCAAATATTTCTCGATAAAATTGAAATCTGAATGAAAGTGGCAATGTTTTATACAGCATCGGTTGAAATGAACCGTATTTGACGAATTAATAGCGATTATGCTGACATTTTTTCATAAAAGTTCAACCAATTTGGGCCTAATTTTGGGGCATAAACGCCATTCTCATCGTCAGTACCAATTTTCTTTTTTAGAACAAAAATTTGTTCACACCGATCATATCGTGATTCATACATCAATATTCTCACAAAAGATTGAATTTTCAGAAAATATGGGTCTCGACACGGGAGAAAATCAAATACTCGTTAAATAAACGATTTAACACGACTGACATTTTTGACAGTTGACTCGCGAAGGAAAATCCCCTGAATCAATGCGCCGACAAACTGTCATGACAACGAAGCAGCTTCATAGGGCGGATATAGCATTGCTTAAAAAGGGCTGCGTGTCGTTGATGAAAATCAGTTTCGTCTTTGGTACACACGAATGGAATTATTTAAGGCACTGTCTCTCGCTTCAAAGTGGATGGCTTAATTTTCGAACGTTTTTGGTTGCTACGATTTTGATTATATCATTGCGCCTTGGCTACGCATCTCGACTGTAGTTAACAAATAAACAAGACAGTTGATTTTGTTATATATTTAACGCACGGCGAAGACCATAAAGTGACTGCGATATATTGTGCTTCGCTTACGCATGCGTGTTACATTGTTTTGTTTTGTCACGGCTCAACAGAACAAGACAATGCGCAAGAGACTGACCAGAGTTCAGATAGCTTTACCATAAATGGTTCGTTAGATATAAACGACCGACATTACTTCAACATTTTTTCCATGGACGCAAGGCATCAAACCATACTTTCAATACTTAATCAACAGATAAAGTTGCATATGTGGGTACAATGTAAGTAGGAAATAAAATATAATGGTTTGATCCTTTGGAAGCAGTAAAAACATTCAAAGGGAGAAAGAATGGACTATATTGCACAGTTTCGGGTAATGATGTAAATAGGAGGACCCTACTTTGCCTAGGCGAAAACAAAGGCTCACATCAGTTCAGCAACTGCGAAGCTGATCAGCGCCTTTGTTTTCGCTATGGGGATAGTGCAATTCCTCTTCTTTCTTAATCCAAAATATCCCGTCTCTAGTCATCTTCCGTGCTTGTACAGCTCGGGTTGTGTCAGACCTGGTCGGAAACCCTAAAGACCGGGTTTCTCGCGTCGCGGCTCAATTATTCTAGCACATGAGACACAGTGGAATTATATATGCTAACATTAATTTAGCACCATAACAGTTTAAGTTTAAGAATTTTAATGGAGGGTTTTCTCATGACGTGCCCCACCTCAACGACACAGAATGCCACTTTGGTATGTTTTATGAATGTGAAAACCACACTTTCTGACAAAAAAAGTATTGACGGGTCAAGGGTGTAGGACACACGTAGAAATAAACAAAGACAGTGACAATCTTATGCACTCTGAAAACATTTCTTTCAAAATAAACTTAAAATTGTAACACTATAAACTATGAATTCATGTTGTCGACGATCACATCTCAGTCTGCATTAAAAGCGCTGTTGACAAAGAATTGTAAATCAAGGAAAGGTGCAATTGTACATCTTACCCAAGGATGTAATGGGTGCTCTTGAAAAATGCAACATGATATACGAAATCAGTTTAAAGCACGTTTCGCATGTCATTGCATTATAATGTAGGATAGAAGACCAATTGAAAATGGAGGTAACGTCCTGACACGACCATAGCTGTTGGCTGGTGCGTAAAAACAAACCAAGCAAAGAGAACAAACACACATTCCGCATTACGTTTTTTTTTTTTTTTTTTTTTTTTTTTTTTTTTTTTTTTTTTTGTTTTTTTTTCTTGACCTAGATTGTTACAAGTACATGTAAATGCATCGTGTTTTACTTACATGTATTTCAAGATGAAATAAAATAATTCGACTCCAATTCTCTGTCCTTTACGATAAATCCCTGCTTGTGTCATTGTTGTTGATTCGTAGAGTTCCGCCGTTGACTGTTCTGCGAACTGGATAACCAAGAATGTTTTAGCGAATAAAAGTTGTCACTAAAAGTCTAAAAGTTTTCGCGCAACTTTACTCATTTGTGTTAACTCCTTCATCAGTGTCAGAATATCATTGTCTACGCATATATGACCACCGCAAGAATGAAATGTTGCATTTGGGTCTCCGGATAGCTCACTCAGTAGCGTCGATGGCTTCTAACTACCTACATAAGGGTCGAATCCCATTGGCGACGCCAGTAAAATGTCGATAATTGATAAGCCTATTAAATTGTTCCTGCAATGGTTTCAATGGTTTGATTGTTACCTTCCGGGCACGATGGTTTCAAGGGGTATATCCCGACCGAACATCGAGAACTGCTGTGGCTTCCCCACGACCGCAACGTCGGTGTCTAAGAAGCCGAATTGCTTAGCCAAGCAGAATTGCCTAAAGCCATTCATAATTACTTCGCCTGACGTCTGTTTCTTGCAAGCCACATAGATTTGCGTGATTCGTGACAGGAAACAATTAAAACATACCCTGGCCTTAGCATGCAATGTGATCGGTGCACAATCCGTGTATTATTTTTGGATTGAAAAACTTCAGATACCTTCAGAAAAACGTATAAACTTTGCATGAAAGTTATCAAACACATTTGATCGTGTACAGGTACCATAAATATAGGGTTTTCAGACAGCCTTGAGATACCCCCCAGAAATCGATTAAAGTTTCTCGTATATCGTATATCGTATCTCCGACTAAGTTGGAAATGTCTAATACGCCGACAAAGAGTAATATGAGCCACCGCATGAGAAAACCAACAATCTGCATATGCGAAATCAAAGGGACAGACCAGCTTCGCGGTAACCGGGAAGTTGGTCACCGCCTTTGTTTTTTGCTTATTATGGATAGTACAGTCCCTCTTCTTCTTAAATCCAAAATCTGAAGTTTCCAGCCTGCTTCTGTGACTGGACAGGCTGGTTTGTGTTGGGCCTGGTCGGAAATCCAAATTGTTTGTTTTCTCACGCACTGGCTCATAAAGTTCAGTGCTACGATGAAATGTCATTGTTTCTGCAATCCACTGTATAGGTAAGTAGTAATTACCCGCTGAGCGACAGGTGGGTATGATATTTTCCTGACCTGTCCAGCCAAAAGCATGCACCGAGAGCCCGAAGGGCTCGAGGTGCATGCTTTTGGCGGGACAGGTCAGGAAAATATCATACCCACCTGTCGCGAAGCGGGTAATTAACTTACCTTATGACCCCACTGAGAGAAATTTTAGTTTTTATGATCTACACAACGATAATGAACACCGGTAAAGTGACTTTTCTCGCGGTGTAACTATTGACCGAACACTGCACGTGCAAAACGAGAAGTACCGCGTCGCTATCGTCAAAAATAGATCAGAATGGAGTATCTTCCCTTGTGCATTTAAAACATTTTGAAACCTATTTCTTATTTTGTAATGACCGTTTCTTTCTCAAATTGTCTAATCAACAATATAAATTATCTTTTATTGAAACAATTAACAATCTGGGAGAGCGAATATAAATTACCTTTTCTTTTATATGCTAAAACGTAATACCATTTCGTAATGATTTTCAGATAAGTATATATAGCGTGTGTAGGTTTGTAATGCACGGTTTGAAACCAATGGACCTAACTTTCTAAAATCCCCATAGTAAGTTAGGGGACCAGTGTACAAATGCCCAACTGTATTTAAGGGATACAGCTGGTCGTTTATCATAAACATAATCGCAATGCAAAAATGTGTGAAATTGGTTTCTGGTTCATTGTACTTGCACTTTAACAACATTAACCCACTAACAATAATATGAGAACCAGAAACCAATTCTCTCAGCCAGTGCGATCAGTGCACAGCATTCGATATTCATGTGCACTGGTCATGGTAAGTTCCTTGTTTCAACACTCGTTGATGACGTAGTTTTTTGCTAGGAAGTAAAAGCAGTTACGTTGGTGAACTCTGCATCGGAATGGCATGCCCACGCTTTTGTGCATTTTTATACATCAGCTGTCAGAAGGTAGGAAAGTCACTTTCACCACCGATCTGGGGGTAAGGAAAGTACTTTCCTTACCTCTAGGCAGGTGTGAAAGTATTTTCTCTACCTGCATAACTGCCCTAGACACCGCGCATGCAGTAAGGTATGAAAAATATTTCCCCATGATTAACATTGCAGTCATAAGGTAAATAGGAGTTCCACATATCATCGATTTGTACTTGAAGAACGTATCATCGTGATGACGAAGATATGTAACAATATATGCTTTGCAATAAATGTTCACAAACAGATACGAATAAAGAAATAAATTTCAGTACATAAAGGAAATCACATAGTTCTTAGTGTTGCTTCTTACAAACTTTATTAGTGCTTTGAATATTGCTTTCCGTCATATTTGTTTCTTTAAGATAATATCGAGTACCATCTCTGCTTAAAAAAGAGCAATTATTACCTGTGGGAACATAAATTTAGTCAAACGGAAAACTTTGAAACTGCTTTTAATTACGATATTGGTACTGAAATGTGAGTGCGCTTACGTAGAAAGTGCGTGCGATGGTGATTGAAATTTGATTGTCGATGGTACACTACGTCGATAAGAAATAAAATTAGAAATGTGTGTTTGTAAAACACTATGACCCCAACTGTATGCTTGCCCCTAACCTTGCATAATTTGTATGATGCATTTATTACATTGAAGTTTCATTTCCTGGTGTAGCTGTTAGGTTGCCTCTGTTTTTTCACCTCGATCCAGTTTTTTTTTTTTTTTTTTTAGTTCAAAATTGAGTAAAAAAATAAAGTAAAATTTCCATAAATCTGTCAAAATTTGACAGAAACACCTTAAAAGTTAATCAGTCAATAGATCAGTTGATCTTAACCTCAGTCCCCTATCAATATACCGAATATGAAAACTCTAGCACAATTACTTTTTGACATATCTTGCACATAAGATTTTCAAATTTTGTTTTTGAAGGGACATAATTCAGAAAATGGGCATAACTCAGGTCAACTATTTTTCATGAGGAATTAAAGTTAACAGACGCACACACGCACAAACAAACAGGCAGACAGACAAGCCGAAAGCAATATGTCCTTCGATTTTTTCAAAGTTGGGGGCATCATGTTTGTAAGATAAACAACTGTTACGGTCGATTGATTAATGCTGCGATGAGGGGCATGACGATAAGCTATGGTATTTCAAGAATTTCGCAACTGAGAGTTTCACAACTCTTGAAACGACCACTCTGTTAAATTATTACGGGGAATTCGTAAAAAAAAGAAAAAGAAAAAAAAAATAAATAAAAAAATAAAAGTTAGAATTAGTAACCACTATAATAATTAAATACCAGGAACGTGTGCAGCGGTAGAGCAAAAAAGATATCATTGCCTTTTTAAGAGAGTATTGTGATTCGTTTCTATGTGCTGTGTTGTAGATGGTTGATGCAAATAAACAAGCCGCGTCATGAGAAAACCAACAATGTGGTTTGCGAACAGGTCTGACACAAACCGAGCTGTACAAGCGTAGAAGATAAATTGAGGCTGGAAAGTTTGGATTTACATGTAGAAAGAAGAGGAATTGTCCTATCGATGTAGCGAAAACAAGGGCGCTGATAAGCGATCGGTGCCTTTGTTTTCGCATGTGTAAAATGTTCAACTTCTTATGGTGTATACATTTCGCAACTTATTAGGTTTGCTAGAGTCTGCAATCATGTTACAGACTTCAACGCTCGAAATAAACGTTTAACGGCAAAACTTCTCCAACAGGGCTATCGGTATCATAAACTTCGAAAAACCTTTTCTAAATTTTATCGTAGACACTATGAATTGATTTCCAAATATAATGTTGGGTTAAAGACACTTTTAAGTGAGGGCCTTTCGGAACCTGAATTTTATGGTGACTTGGTTTACAAATTAAAGAAACTTAAAGGAATAAATGATTTTTCTCTTCAGTTCGGAAAAATCATATCACGTTACAGACGTATAGGTTATAACTTGAATGTTATGCGACAGTCTGCATGCTTAGTTTTTAACCCAATCATGGTTGATAACTATGCTGCCTTCTTTAATTGCACGCCGGTGGGTCGGGCGTCAGACTCTATGATGGCCCCGACTTAAAGCTATTCATTTTAGTTGGTTGGGGCCGGAGCTTCTTGTCTGTTGCTTGGCCCACCGGGGTCCAACTGGTGTTTTTCTTTTGCTCCGGAGTTAGTAGGTTATTCGGCGCCCAGGGATCTCCATCGTCGGGCAGCTTACTCAATCTGTGAGTCCTGGTTTTTGATTCATCAGGATGTTTATCATGATTTATTTGTTTGTTCTTGATGATTCATTGACTAGTTAGAGATTCACCACGAGGACCGAAGAACTAACTAAATGTTGTGAACCACTGCAGAAGCTGAGGGTGAGGTTAGGTACCTGTAAAACCGGTTTAAGCCCGCCAGTAACTTTGTGTTACTGATCGTTCCAAGTCGATACTTCTGTAGTGGTTCTTTTTGTTTTATGTCTTGGTGTTTAAATTTTTTTGTGCTGTTGGCGCCTTATGTATGTTTTCATATTTTTAGTTAAGTTAAGGTAACTGAGTGGCCACCTATTGGGAAAATAGCTGCTCATTCGGCTTACGATATGTTTCATGGTATAAGTACCTGATTGTTAGTTTGGTTTTTTCCCACCTCGGTTTTTGGAGTGGGAATCTTTTTCTGATTGCGCCTTTTCCTGATCTTTGCCTACTTGTACCTTTTGGTTTTCTCATGACGCGGTTCATACTTAGATATTAAACCGAGATTCTAATGCACCATAGCAAATAAGAGAATGTTATTATACATGTGTATAATTTTGTAATCCCATATTACAAATGCGGTAGGTATTGCAAGTCAATTAAGCATGAAAAAGAACTTAATCTCTCAATTATATTTCTGCCGACACACACGTTTGTGCTGATGCAGTCGTAGGAGGCAGATCATTTGAACTTCTTGTTGCAGAAAGAATCGGATACGAAATCGATGTCAATATGCAATTTGTTTAAGCTTTATATTACACCTTTTACTTTTATACTTATTACTAAACGCTACTTTTGAAGAGTCATTGCAGTTGTTTTTGTTTGTTTGTGTTGAGGCTTAACGTCCCAGTCAACAATTTTTCAGTCATGTCGGGACGGAGCCAACGCTTCCTGGGTTTAACCAGTACTGTAGGGAGTAGATGTGCCTTGCTCAAGGACACAACACGGTGACGCTTGTGGGGTTCGAACCCAGGACCTCTCGATTCGGAGTCCGACGCTCTACCACTATCATTGCAGTTGTGTGGCACTTTGATCCTAAAACACAAACATCTGTAGGTCAAGTATACAATTGCTATTTATCACAGTTTCTCAACATGCTCAATGCAACTCTGGAAGTCAGAATCTGAAACCATAAATTGCTTTTACGATGCACTAGAAACTTAAATTTGAGCCGCATCGTGAGAAAACCGGATTTTTGCCTTTGCGAAAACAAAGGCGCAGATCAGCTTCGCAGTAACTGCGAAGCTGATCAGCGCCTTTGTTTTCGCTACACAGATAGTACAATTTCTCTTCTTCTTAAATCCGAAAATTCAAGCGTCTAGCTTTCTTCTGTGACTGTACATGTCGGTTTGTGTCAGACCTGGTCGGAAACCCCAAAGACCGGTTTTCTCATGATGCGGCTCTAATGTGTGCATGTGATGAGACTTGGATTTTATTCTACTCGCCTCAAAGCCCATTTCGACACGGACGTTTGCTTCAAAACTATTCGCGCAAAAATAAAAAGGGACTTTTCGCTCAAAAACAGTTTCGCCTATGTTAGTTTTAGAATCAGTTTTAGATTAATGAGGTAGTATTTTGCTTAATATAGGAAGCAACAAAGCGTTCAATCAAGACGATTGGTTTAGCCTGGCTTAATGATGTAAGAATTACTATTTATTATATCTCATTAATATTCATTGGCTGAGTGTGGAATTTCATTGGCCCAGAGCAGGTCACGCGGAGGGTGATATTCCGTCATGTCGCATGATCATATTACCCTCTGACGTCACATCTGCCTAAAACGTGCAGCTGCACTTGCAGTCACATGCGTTTGTGTACAGTGCACGTGGAGGGTGCTATTCTGTCACATCGCGTGATCATATCACCCTCTGACGTCATATTCGCCTAAATGTGCAGTTGCACTTGGTGTCACACGTGTTTGTCCTATGGTATGCCCCTAATTTGTTTCAAAAAGGGTTCGGTATAATAAAACAATTGTTGCTCTTGAGTGAGGGTGACATGACGATTTGTTCAACCTCGACAGGTTATATTACCTGCCTCGGGTGAACAAACCGCCATGTCTCCCTCACGTAAGGGCACCAATCATCTAGGGCACCAATTGTATAATAGTACATCATGGGATGTACTAAAACTGTGTGATAATTATACAAGTACCCTAGCCAGTTAATCAGAAGGTAAAAACTAGCAAAGATCAGGTAATGTTGCAATCAGAAAGCATTTTCCCAAACAAAAAAGTAAGAAAAACTAATGCAAATCAGGTACTAATACAAAGAGAACACATCGGAAGCCGAGTGAGCAGATATTTCCCAACAGATGGTCACTCAGTTGACCGAACTTAACTAAATTTATGAAAAGAAATAGCACAATATTTCAACATCTAATTTAAAACAATCAGAGCCACAACAAATGAATCGCATTGGAACGATCAGTAATTAATATAACCGAACTGGGATGATATTTCGCCCCGACTTTTTTTTACTCGCCTGCGGCTCGTACATGTAAGGTCGTGATGAAAGGTCATTGAAACTATAGATTAAGTTACAAAACTCTGCACTTAAAACAAAACAAAACAAAACAAAACAAAAACAAAACAAAACAAACAAAAAAAAAAATCATGTTTCTTAATATCTCAATATCTTTTCAAAACGTTCGCGTACGGCCATTTGCTATCTGATTGGTTTCTTTGCACTGTGGTGTAGGTTTACTCAGAAACGAATCCGGTATACATGTACATCTATTGCGTAACAACAAATAAGTGCTTACTTTAATTTGATTCATTATTGCAAATGCGGTAGGTATTGTCATAGTGGAATAACATCGATTCAGACATATCAATACATTATACTCTAAAGGATCCTCTTTCTTTCATTTCTTCCGTCACACCAGTATGCGCAAATGCAGTCGTGGGAGGTGTATACAGATTATTGGAAACATATTTCGGTTCGCTTTAAAGAGAACCTACAATCACTATGACAACCAACACACATACAAACACACAGAGAGAGAGAGAGAGAGAGAGAGAGAGAGAGAGAGAGAGAGAGAGAGAGAGAGAGACTGTGGAGTTCCATTGTCAAAATTGAAATAAGGGTAACGTGGTGGCCTGATCGTAGAGTTTCGGTAACGGGCACCGAACCTAGAAGTCCAGGTTTCGATCCCCACATGACACATTAACTCTCCAGGATACTGGTTAATACACAGTAAATGGTAGCTCGGTCCCGACATGACTGACAAAGTGTTGACCGGGATGTTAAATCTCAATACAACAACTAAAATAGCAATTAGCATGCCGTTATCTGTTTAAGGATGTTCGCTGCCAATGAAAAAGTATTCAAACTTTTTTTCTAACCACTCTTTTTCGATTCCAAATTACAACACAAGACATTTGAAAACAAAATAAGTATAGGGTAGTGTGCATTTTTTCGAGCTACAGGCCTTTGAATGAGACCTCTGAACACTATGTTTTAAATTTAGTAAAGTTAATTTAATTTTCAATTCTTTGAAACATACCTGTCTTGAACAAAAATACACCTAGAATGCTTTCAAAAGTCATAATATTTACATAATGCAGACTATTTTGGACCAAAAGCATAGAAAAATTTGCAACTTGAAGTGGGTGACAAAATTTTATGAGTCGTTTTCCAACCCTACCCCCATACTTGAAAACTCGGAAAAAATCAATATTTTGAAATGTGCCAAACCCATATTTGTAGATTCAAACTTTTTCTTGTATTTTCACACAAGATAGAACTTGGTTATATTGTTCGAATAAAAGAAAGAAATATATAGGGTAGTGTGCATATAAGAGAGAACCAACAACTTGAAAATCGCCATTTTAAGCCTTTTTTCGTCTGTTTTGTTTCTTAAAGCCCATTTCATAAAACCACCCAAAATTTTAAAACTAGCACACCAAAGACAGAAAGACCGACTTAGAAGACCATTTACGCATACACTGCTGCTAAAACAAACATCGAACTAATGCAATTTATTTGAAGATGTATAATATTCAAGTTTAATCTACCCTACCCCCTAAATTTTACTGACAACTAAAATTTTCTGAAAAGTTGCCGAAAATGGGGTGAAAAAATGAAGTTCCTTAGATTGACAATTTTCATGTCTCATTCAATACATATCATCAATATGTATCCAAATATAAAATATTAGGAAAATATCTGCAACCGTTTTCGAGATATTCAACAAAAGAAAAACCGGAAGTTCCGAAATGTCAAATGTTAGCAGCGAACATCCTTAAGTTTCATCTTTCTTTTTCATACTTATTACTAGGTAGTTTTTACCAGTCATGAGACAATATGATATAACATCAGGATAAAATTATCCGTGTAATGTATACCCCCTCAAACCCCACTTTTATATAGCAAAACTGGGGTATGGAGGGGTATACCTATTTTTCTTATTTTTGCTCCTAAACATAGATTGTGGGTACTCGTTAGAACCGCCTCGCCGATGCGGTTCTTACGTGTACCCACAATCTATGTTTTGAGCAAAAATAAGAAATATATATATATATATATATATATATATATATATATATATATATATATATATATATATATATATATATATATATATATATATATATATACATATATATATATATATATATATATATATATATATATATATATATATACATATATATATATATATATATATATATATATATATATATATATATATATATATATATATATATATATATATATATATATATAATTAATTAATTTTTGTACGCTAATATGAATTGGTATTAATTTAAGTCCATGACCCGGGTATTTATAGCAACCAACCAACCGAGTTGTTGTCGCGCAGCGACAACAACGAGGTGTTGGTTGCTTTACGATTAGAAGTTCTGTTCTGTTCTATTCTGTTTTGCAGTATGAAGACGTCGATTTTTGTGAGTCATTCAACTTCCGGAAATTTTTACCGCAGTCGAATTCCGCCAAGCGAACCCATTTAATCTTACAAATAAAAATATGCTAGACTTGTGATAGTTGAAAATAAAATTACACAAGAACATACAAACGCTCGAAACTGCGTTTGAAATGCAAAACCTGTTTTTCTTTACTTTCGTTTTATCATTATTTTTCCTCTTACAAGCTGTGGTTCATTCTCTCCGTAATTGTTGCATAGCAACAGAAATCGTTCTTTGCTAGTTGGATGGCGGGAGGCAGTTGAAATGAGATATGCTTCTGAAATGCATGGAAATGTTTCATTGAAACTAATTCATTCATGCTGACTTAGCCAATGTTAAGCCCTGTTTAACAGCCTGAACCGGTATGACATTACTTGGTACCGCTGATTAGCACTTCGGTGTTTAGTTGTCTCAAAGATAACTTTGTCAAGCGAATTCACTAGGGTAATTCGCCCATGACTCGAACGCCTTATGCTTAAACCTCGCTTCTTGTTGGCCTCCTGGCGTGAAATATAACCTCCTACACTGTGTTCGGGTACTTGTATGACTTTTATGGACTGGTTTTCAAACGTTTTACTCGACTATTGCCATAGAATTCGTTACAAATGCAGAATAAAAGCCAGTACCCGATTCCGCCCTTAAGTCGAACCCTTTCGCCCGTGACTCGAACACCTAATTTTGCATTCGCCCCGAAGCCGAACAGTGAATTTCGCAAGTTGAATATTAAGAATCGTTGCCGATAAAAGACATAGTTGGTAAACGCATTTGTATAAAATGTCATCTGTATCCTTTTAGAAAACTTTCTTTGTATCAAGCTATCCATCTTTTGTATTTATATAAAGCACCAGCTGCATTCTATGGATTTTGGGCTGGAAGTAAGGAGGACCATGATGGTCACTAGTATTCGAGAGGAAGGTACTTTGAAATTTTTAAACATTAAGGTGTATGTAGGTTCTGCTGGTGAATTATGAACAAATGCACATCTTTTACAATATTTACAATTGTATGTTTTAGGCTGATTATGGTATCGCTTAACAGAAATGCGCACATCTTCATTTTGTACAATTTTAAAAATTTCCTTTGTATGGATGACCATTAGGGTCACAAGAATGAGTAATAATCGAGAGAGTGTAGTTTACCATTTAATGTTGGCGTAGTTTGCAGGTTCTTTTGTTGACATGACTATCTTTTCATATATTTTAACAATTCTGTGTATAACTAAGATACAAAACTAAAACCATGCGCGGATCCAGAAACTTTCATGAGAGGGGGTCCAACCAAAATGGATTTCTTTTGTCACAGACGAGGGGTGGGGGGGTCCAACCCGAAAAAATTCCCGAAATGAGGTAAAATGTTTAGATTCCAGGGGGGGGGGGGCGCAACCCCGGTCCGCCCTCCGGATCCGCGCATGAAAACATGAATATAGTTAATATAGTTTGTTTATACGCCAAAGCCAGACTACCGTAATGTTGAAGTGAAAATCAAGCTGAATTTGTCTAGTAAGATTTACTTTGAAACACAATATAAATTATTAACCTTAACTCATTCGAAGCGCAACCCAACCATGTCCGTTCTGAATGGTATTTTGAGACGAGAGATTGGAAACACCAACAGGATTGAGCTCACCGGACTGAAGCTACAAATGGAAAAGTGGCTAGAAAATGAATGGATGTTTGTGTCGGGTTATATGTACGCTCTGTACAGCAAAACATTTGAGTTAGCACGTCTATTTTCTTGTGCTAAACTGGCTCTGCATAAAATACTTACAGAGGAAGACATTCTAAAAAGCAGTCTTGTGTGTTTTATTCGTCGGTTAGAGGGACTCAGTGAAAACTATGATTATGAATATTTGTTTGATGAAATAATGGCTATAAGGGAAGAAATTATCATGCAATTTTAATTACAACTTAAAAAAACTTGTAAATGATTGTCTTTTTTATTTATAGCCAAACTGAGTAAACTGTTTTGAGAGTTACCACACGAGAGCTGTGTGCTTTCATGACCACACAGTTGCCATGCCATATTTGTGGCCAACATAAACACAGCTATGGCTGAGTGTCAGCTCAGTCTTTTGATTAAAAGGACGACATGCGCTTGAGCATGATTGTGCCAGGTCTTTGTCATTGCTGTTTTCAGGCTTTACCGCTTGAAAGTGTTAAAAACCATTGTAGGGTATATGTATACACTTTTCTTATTTTTGCTCTCAGACATGGATTGTTGATATTCGTTAGAACCACCTCGAATGGATCAAAACCGTATGTCTAAGGCAAAAATCAGAAACCTGTCTAAAGTTTTGAAAGACATTTATCACTTTTACAACTGTGAAAATTGTTAAATATGCACGTTTCCGTAATGTACAACTTTTTCTTTGGCACCTCTTTGCATGGCCACACACGTTCAACAAGAATGTCATGTTATAGACAAAAGCTAATGTCAGTGAGAAGAAAAGTTAAAGGTAAGCATGTTTCTAATCTGACCCACTTTGTTTCTCATCAATATGTTCACTGCTCTCAAAAGATCTCACTTTAAAATTTCAAACATCGAAGAACAAAATTTATGCTGTAAGTCTCTGCAGAAACTAAGGGTGAAGTTTCATACAAGTAAAATTTATTTAAAACCCCCGGTGATTTTGTATTACTTACCATTCCAACGTGGAAACCGTGTTGTGATTATCTCTGGTTTATGTATTGGTGTCATTTTGTTTGCTGTTCACGCCTTTTACGCGCGTCTTCATATATTTTGTTAAGGTAACTGAATGACCACCTTTTGGGAAATAGCTGCTCACTCGGCTTATCGTATGTTCTCTCTGTGTGAGTCACTCTTTTTATTTTTTTTCTCACATGGTTTGTAGGTGGGACTTTGATTCTGATTGCACCATTGCCTGATCATTGCTTACTTTTCACCTTTTTCTACAAGTAACAGAAAGGCTGTAAGAGGACAAGACCTACCTAGTTTGGAGATACGCATATAAACAACTTTGGCATATCAATAAAATTATTTTTAACAACAGAACAAAGATAAAACATTAGAATCGTAGTGAAAGAAGTGAACTATAATATTTCATTGTCAGAAATGTATCCAATTTGTTCATTGTTTTATTTACATGATTTTATATTTGTAAATTATTTCATTCTTTACTCTATAACAGAATCATGTTTCATCCAAGAAGTTTCAAAGTTTGCACCAATTTCTCGACTTTTGTTTATTTAGCCCTTTCTCGTTTCATTTTCTTCTGTGTTTGTTTAATTTGTTTTTGCAATTCTTTTTGCTTTCTAAGTTCCTCTCGAGCGCGTTTTCTATTTTCAGTTTCAGCTTTCTTTTTCTCTTTCTCTTCTTTTTCGGACAGCATTTCTTTGTACGCAGCATCAGACGAGATGACGAAGTACGACGACTTGCTTTTCTTTTTGGTACCTTTTTTATTCACCTGTGTTGGAAAGCTGAGCATTTTACTTTCGCTTTTGATTGCAGTGTTTTTAACGCCTGAGGTATAGTACTTCCAAGAATAGTACATGGAATCATCAAGCTCTACACCTGAGTCATATGCCTTGCGATAACGCTCGAGCGTTTCCTCCGTCAGCGCTGACTCAATGACTGAAAGTGCAGTTGACCGATTACATGGTTCTGCGGTGGTAACACTCGTCTCATTGGCACTTGTGGATTGACATGCACTGCTTGGACTGCTGACCTCAGGGGATAGATACGTTGGATTGCAAGATGATTCATGTGGCTGATTTTATCCATCTAGGCTCAATATATTCATTGCGCCGGTTTCATCAATGGCAATTGGCAAGTCTATGACCTGATCAGTTGAATATATGCCAAGGCTCAAAAGCATAGAGTCCTGTAGTTCAACGAGCTCAACATTTTCTTCCAGCTCTGGCACTACCGGCAAGACAGGGTCGCCCGAGCCACTTTGTTCCACTGATGCATTTAGAGTTTCCATTTCACTTGAACTGTCTTGAGGCTCAGAGGTTTCCTCTGGGGTTGAAGTGGGTTGTGGGTCAGACTCTTCTGTTGCGTCATATAGCTCAGATGGCATATATGCTTCATTGGGTATTATACCAGGGTTGTACGGACAAATCCCAGTTGCTACAAAGCCATTCCTGATGTTAGATCTCGACATTGTTTCAGACCATGACTTGCGGAAAAGTCGAAAAAATTGGCCATGACCGACTGCCACTCCAGTTTCTGCCGTAAAGTCGTCAATACTGTCGTTCCAGTGACTTTTTAAGGACTTGAACACACTCCTGTCAAAGGGCTGGGTCCAGTTGCTGGTCTTACTTGGCAACTCCACTAGAATGATATTTTCCTCCCGTGCTTTTTCAACAAATTCCAGATGATTGTGGGACTCGTGGCCATCAGATATGAGCATTTTGGGTCGTTCAGGACCGATGTTGGGTAGGAATGTCTGTGTAAACCAAAGGAGTCCGATACCTACTTTGGTCCACCCGCTATCCGACACACTAATGTTGGTACCCGAGGGGGCGTTCATGGTGTCATAGCCATTTAAGCACCTTTTCGTTTTTCCTGGTATGATAACATGCGGGGAAATAACAACTCCTTCGGCATTTCCACAAGCGATTACGGTTATAAGCTCTCGTGATAAACTGGTTTTACTGTGTACTGATTTAGAATTCTTTTTGGCTATCACCTTTGGTGGTTTGTGGGATAAGGAAAGTCCCGTTTCGTCCATATTCCATATTTTCGTGCCACGATCCTTGAGGTTATTTTCCTCTAACACAGACTTCAGCTCTGCATAATAGCGAGACATTCGCAATCTCGTCATCGCCATATGGCGGCCTGAAGACGTAGGCTCTGGAGAGCGCAAGGAGAACTCCGGGTGCCGTTTCTTAAGGCCTCTCCACCATTTCTCTGTAGCTACCCCTTTTGTGAAGAAAACATTATCCTCCTTAGCAAATTTTCCCGCAAACCTGAGGAAATTTTTCTTTGAGAAACCAATTCCAAGGTCGGCCCTTTTCATGGCATACTGAATGAGCTCATTCTCTTTGTCTAGAGGTATCATTGTGGGTTTTCCCCATTTGGGGGCTTCTGAGACTTTCCCCGATATTCTGTCATGTAGTGTTGTGAGCGGAACACCATACTTTTTGGAAGCCCCACGCATACTTATGTTACTGTCCTTCACATCTTGCAATGCACTCTGCATTGCAGCCTCTGTGTATCGCCTTGGCGTGGACATCTCTGCAAGGACAGTATGAATGAATTACAGTAATTGTCTCAGATAGGGTAGGGTTTGTTGGGAAACCAAAGACAAAGACTAGGGGATTGTACGGTGTGGAGTCGTGTAATGGTAAGATATCATAATTATTGACAGGGATGATCGATAACTGGCTGGTTTGTGTATAGATAAAGTTTGAAGTAGGGATACGATAGGGGAGTACAATTGAGGAGTATGGACCGAATATGGAAGAGCTGGTAAACAACCAAAGGGTATGGACTATTATG
Source organism: Rugalucina vietnamica (assembly GCA_964017185.1). Classification (NCBI taxonomy): domain Eukaryota; kingdom Metazoa; phylum Mollusca; class Bivalvia; order Lucinida; family Lucinidae; genus Rugalucina; species Rugalucina vietnamica. The sequence goes on from OZ024875.1 coordinate 44,877,080, forward strand.
GTGGGATGTCGACTGGTTAGTAAAACATTGGAGTAGGGTAGTGTAGGAGTGGTTTAGTGGGGGCCACTGTAACACAAATCGTAGTCAAACCCCCAAGGGGGGGGGGGTACTCACATATTGGAACAGTACGTGTAAGTGCCCCCCTTAAGTCCACCCCCACCAATTTCATGACATTGTCCGCTCTAGAAGACCCCTCTTTGTAAAAAATAAGCATTAGAATGCCCCTTTTTTTAAAGAATTCCAAGTACTTTGTCAGCTTTCTCGCCAAAAAGTGATAAAAACGTAACTTTCGGGGGTAAATTTTCTGTTCCATCAGCTCTGAAACTCAAAGCAGCCCTTTTTTAGTTTGTTCAGATCTGAAAGCATCCCCTTTGCAGTCTGATCAGCTCTGAAAGCCCTCCTATTTTTAGCACAGGGGGCACATACATATCAGTTTCATATGTAAGTACCCACGGGGTCAAAACGTTTAGCTTCATGGAGAAATTCATAAAAAAATGAAACAATTTAAATGACCCCTATGCACAGGCTAAACCTGGGCCCTAGTTCCTAAATTTGCCCCATGGAAATAGTCTGTTTTCACCTTTGAAGGTATATATTATCGTACACATTCTAAATCCAAAGTCATTTGACAGAATACAGGGTCTATGAAGCGGAGTAAACAAGAACCAGTGTTATGTACGACTTTTAGACCATTTCGAACTTACATTACATTGTATTCTTAATAGGTCGCCCTTGACCCGAACACCCCTGTTCGCGTCAAGGGCAAACATGGTAAACCCTAAAAATACCTTATTCTATGAAAAATATAGGGTGTTTATGCAGTCTAAAAGTAAGTATGGCAATCTTAAATATGTATTAAAATGATTTTACTATGATCAATGATGAAACAAATCATAGATCACGAATTACTTACTCTCGAAAAACTTTCTTCACAATTCTTTCTTTCAAAATCTGGCGCCGAAAGGACTCGTTCGGGCGCTCCGGCAAGCCGTGGTTAACCTATGGGTAAAACGTGTAACCCATGCTAGACTGGTTTCTATTAGGAAGTGTCTCGGCGTCCGGTACCGGACGAATTAGGCTAGAGTCTCCGCGTCCGGCAATGCCGGACACCGAGCCTATCCTCACTGGAATGGCTCCGTGTCCGGCACTACATTTTTCCTACCAGTTTCTTGGTTGTAAGTAGTAAAAAGTACAGATAATTTGATTACTATCAATACAGTTTGAAGAATAAATATTTTTTCATTCGTGTTTCGCCAATTCGTGTAGCGAATTCAATATCATGTTGCATTGTGGTTGTTGAATAAAAAATATATAATCTTGTTGTTGTTTTTTATCAAATATAATTATCTATCAAATATGTTCTTTAAGCCCATGCATTTGACCTTGCGTTAAATGATGCCAGTTAGCCTCTTCTCATCTTGGTAGCTATAGCCAGCTAACCGCGAATTGCGCGCCTCTTTTGTTCCTTTTGAAATGATCTCCGACAACAAACGACCATTCTCAAGTAAAACAAACAAACAATATAATTACGTAAATTAGAAAACAATCCATCCATTAAGATGTGCAATGCAAAAATAAATTATGTTGTCTCTGTTTTGACCAGATCAGACAAAAACCGGTGATCATGCAGTTGCAACTTATATGAACGTACGGCCTATGATTAAAACATGTATATATTATTTAGTTAAGCTTGTCATATAAAAATGTTTCATTTATTTTCGTCCAGATCAGACAAAAACCGGTGATCATGCAGATGCAATTTATATGATATTCGTTATAAGAACTTATGGTCTATTTTCCACACAAGTATAACTAACCTTGTTTTATCATGTTGAACTTCGACCAGATAAGATACTAATCGGCTAGTATGCATAGGCAACATAGAAGCATTCCATTTGCCGTTTATATGACCTAATAATAGTGTGTAATTAGAATGTACGATCTATGTATAGCACATGCATATAATGTTTAAATCATAAAAAAATGTTTTATTTGATTTTCGAAGAGGTCAGACACAAAACGGCTAGCATGCATAGGCAAAATAGAAGCATTCCATTTGCCGGTTATATGACCTACGTTAATAGAACGTACGATCAATGTCTAACACATGTATATAATGTTTAAATAAAGGTCGCAATCACTCTCTTGCATTTGGCAAAAATTAATTACATGTAGCATGTACACGGGTATATAAGTTTTATTAATTTTGATCCAAAACATAGATTATGGGTACTCGTTAGAACCGCCACGGCGAAGCGGTTCTAACGTGTACCCACAATCAATGTTTTCAGCTTTAATATTAAAAAGATCAAAATTTTTCTTATGCAATTTTCAAATTTTGCGGCTGAAACAAAATCTGTGTAGATTCTATATTACATGGGCGTTGTGTAGTGACACGATAAAGGTTTATGAAATAATTCATGCAGTAGCGCATTTAGATGGACCTTTTATCAACATACTGAGATGACACATCTCACTAGCTTTTGACACTGAAAATAATTACAACAAGTGAGTGGAAAATTGCTCAGCTAATTAGTACATTTAGGCATAAATCTAATTTTACATAATTACTGTCACGCTAAACTTTGATCAAATCTTGTACGAAAAACAACCTTTATGAGAATCACTTTTCATTTGATATAGTAATTATCGTTAACAATTGTGAGTAAGTCAAATAATCAATGTATCCTTTACGTATTGCTGATTAAAAAGTTTTACCAGCCTTTACCATTTAGCATATACGGAGCGAACAAATATCTTATATTTCTGTGTCACTAGCCTTTATCAAACGGCATACTCCGATTGGACAAATAGTCACTGTAAAAATCCAATATGGCGGCGTTCGATGTGAAAAATACCTAGCGAATTCATTTTGTGACACATTAGCCGGTATTAATTTGATTTATGTTTCTTTTGTTATCATTTACTACCAGGAAACTTGTAAGAAAAATGTAGTGCCGGACGCGTAGCCATTCCAGTGAGGATAGGCTCGGTGTCCGGCATTGCCGGACGCGGAGACTCTAGCCTAATTCGTCCGGTACCGGATGCCGAGACACTTCCTTTCTATTAATGCTACGGGCACGATAAAACCGAACCGCATACAAAACAACCGCCGATTTCTGTCGTAGATGGCAAATAAATTCAACTGAAATCGTTCGACTCAAGGGGCGTGTTCGACTCAAGGGCGAATTACCCTACCTGATTCGGTTTCCTCTATGATTATTTGGATCTGCACCTTGTTTACTGCGAGTAGGTGGACATTGCACATGTTAAACATCGTCAACAAAATATTTATAGTCTCTAACATACAGAAGATGTAAATTTAACAGATTAAAAACAATCCGAACCACCGCCACCAGTGGGTGGGGTAGCTTAAGACGACAAGTGATCGATCATGGACCAGTGATCGATCATCTAGTGGTTCTCAAAGGATACGTGAAGTAAATCTTATGCTTACATGTACAGTTTTAATTTGTGTTTGTCGACAAAATAGCCAATGGCTAATGTTATCCTGTTGTAAATTTGAAAGTCGACTTTAAATAAAGTTTCTTGTAATCTTGTAATCTTGCTTACAAACATTAATTGGAAAGGTCCTAATTAGGTTGAATGCAGTAAAATTTGAGCCGGTTTTGTTTTACATCTGTAGATTTCCCATCGCCGACATCGAAAAAAGATCCGATACGAGAAAAGCTAGTATCTCACTGGCATGCGAATTTTGTCGCGGACTTTCGCACTACATTTGTGCGAGTGTCGTGAGAATATTCATGTGTCGTGAGCTTGTCGCCAACTGGTCCCGAAGGTTTTAAACGTTTTAAAATTTTATGCAAATTTTTTAAAGTTGTTCCAAAATATTTCGCAAGAATGTCGTGCAACAGTCGTGCAAGTGTCGCGAACCTGTCACCGCGAAATTTTGGCAAATTTACAATGCGAAACTTTTGCGACACTCGTAACAATGTCCTGCGAGTGTCTCACGAGTTGCGCGACAGTCTTATGAAAACATGCGAAAAACCTCACAACTATCTGGCGAGAAAATAAAACTAAGCGACATTCGTACGAATGTCGTGCAGCACTCGCACGAATGTTGTGCAGCTGTCGTACGAATTAAAATGACAATAAGCTACATTCCCTGGAAAGTCATGCAACTATTGCATGACAGTAGCAAGATTTATTTTCAAAATTAGACTGAAATTTGCGAATTTGTCGCATAAATGTCTGTTCAATGAGACTGCAACGTGAAACGGTGAAGGTTGTGTTTATATTGTCAATCTTTGTTGCGAAATAGTCTCCAGTTGTCGCATTCCAGTGAGATAGGGCTAAACCAGTCCAAATTCAATACGCAGCAATACTGTAAACAATCGAGATAAGACAGTTCGCCAACAAGTCGCACCACCGACCCTGTATCATTTCTGATAGATTCGGAGTGATTTTTAAACAACGACAGTTAAAAATCTTGGTTTTAAATCTGCCTATTATATAATAAATTAATCATCAGGAAAACATATCCATGAAAAGTATACCCCCTCATACCCCACTTTTATATAGAAAAACTGGGGAATGCAGGGGCATACCTATTTTTCTTAGTTTTGCTCCCAAACATAGATTGTGGGTACTCGTTAGAACCGCTTCGGTGAGGCGTTCTAATGTGTACCCAAAATCCTGCAAAAATAAGAAAAATATCAAAGCTTTTCTGATGAAATTTTCAATTTTTAAAGCTGATAATTTTCTTTTCTTTTTTTTTTCTTTTTTTTCTTTTTCCTTCAAACCCAAACAGATGCTTGAATGGTTAAGTGCGGTAATAAAATATCAGCGCTCTTAACCACTCGGCCACTAGGGCCACCCCCAATATTTCAAAGTTCTGGTTACACAATCAAATGCAAATATTAGTAAATCAAAAGTATGCCTGGCTTCTATGACACTTTTGCAAACATCTCTTTACCAAGGCAATTGATGCAAAACTGTTTCAAGTTTTGAAAATAATTGGGTAATTATTTTTGTCTATCTTGTGACAAAACAAACTTAACAAACTTATTGTGAATGAAGTGAGATTGAGGCACTTTTACAAATTTATGTCTCATGAATATTGTAAGAGTATCTTGCAAATAATCCAAATATTGCATAACATCCCAGAACTTTTACAATAGTATTGATCCCAGGAAATTGGAGACCCCTACCACTTGGTCAAAGAGCTTGCCTGTCTGAACTTAATTAATTCATAAATGTTCAAGAACATCATGGATAGTGAAACTTGTTCTCTTTTTCTAAACCTACTTTTTACGCCCTTACAAGATTCTTTCAGCTCATATGAGATGGGCATATCAGTAGGTGGGGCGAAAACTGAAGTACTCTAAGACAAAATACTTTGTACACCCATAAGCACACTACCCAAGGCAAAGGGGGCTTGAACCCACATACACTGGACACAGTGGTGAGACAAAGGAATGATTATGAGCAGTATAAATGGAAAAAAAATTTGACAAGATGAATATGTAACGCTTTTCATATGAAATTGTTCTGCCAATACTCTATTGTCTGACACTATGGTCAATTTCATTTGAGGTGGCTCCGTGTTTCTTAATCACTCGATCATTTCACCGCTGTGTCTGGTGTGGGTTCGAGTCCCGCTCTGGCCACATGTGAGACAAGCCAAGTTCTGCTTGCGGGTGTGCCAGGTGGTTTTTCTCGCGGTTCTCCCGTTTTCGCCCCACCTATTGATTGGCCCGTCTCATATGAGCTGAAATAATCTTGAAAGGGACGTTAAACTGAATTAGAAAAAAACAAAAAAAAACACTTTCATTTGAATGTTTTACTGTTTCTTTGAACTGTATACATGTACTGTTTTATTTTCAGGTAAAAAACCAGCAGTGTGGTCATGAATCCATGGTCATTGAGGTGTTCTAAATTAGCCTTGGGTAAGACAAAGTTTCTGCCTTTCTTGCAAATACTTATTCAGGGTGTCCATGGTCAGGGAAAAAGTCAGAGAGAAATCACTTTTTTCAAAGCCAAGGAATTGTCAGGGATTTTTGACATCAGTCAGGGAATTTTTCAATTTAAGCCAAAATCAGGAAATTTTGAAAAACAGGTTTATAAAATGCCAAACTACAATGAACACAAACATTCTTTCACCTGTTGCTTGTCCTTATGAACACAAAACTGAAGTAAAGTAACTAGGATAAGCAAACTTGATGTAGAAATTCAATATGTAGATCATAATAAGTTGATATTATTATTTTCAGCAACTGTAGATGTTCATGGTGCTGACCTGGACTGTGACCTTTGGACCAGGAGGGGCATTAATTTCTGTTATTGTACAAGTCATAATTTCATAGGTAAGTGCTCCTCAAGTTATATGACCCAAGATTTACTCTTTCCCTAAACCCTCCTCTGGAAACCACCATAATATTTTTTCAGAGTAGAATAAAATTTAGTGATTGACATGCATAAAATTTGCTTTCCAAATGTTTTGACATGCAAAAGTTTTCAAACTGTGTTCACAAATTAATTTTATTTCCAAAAATATTCTTGAATTAAGCTCCATCCTGAAAATTAGATGGAATGTTTCTCACAACAGAAGTCCTGTGCTGAAATAATTGATTTTTATCGTACCTGCTTATAGCAGGGTGCAATATAGGAGTCCAAATTTCCGTCTGTCCGTCCGTCCATCCGTCCGTTCGTTCGTCCGTTCGTCAACATTTACGTTGAAGTTTGGTTTTCTCTACATTAGTGGGAGCTAGGAACGTAAAACCTTGCAAAGTAATTGTCCTTGACATACCCTTCAACTTCAAGCATGCACCTTGACCCGGTGCCCTTGACCTATATTTTATGGTCCATTGACTTTGTTCATTTTTATGTCAAAGTTTGGTGCATCAGTGATACCTGCGAGTGTGAAACCTTGCAAAGTAATTGTCCTTGACATACCCTTTGACATACCCTTCAAGCATGCACCTTGACCCGGTGCCCTTGACCTTTATTTTACGGTCCATTGACTTTGTTAATTTTTACGTCGAAGTTTGGTTTTCTCTGCATCAGTGATACCTGCGAGTGTGAAACCTTGCATAGTAATTGTCCTTGACATACCCTTCAAGCACGCCCCTTGACCCAGTGCCCTTGACCTATATTTCAAGGTCCACTGACTTTGTTCATTTTTATGTCGAAGTTTGATTTTCTCTGCATCAGTGATAGCTGTAAGTGTGAAACCTTGCATAGTAATTGTCCTTGACATACCCTTCAAGCAAGCACCTTGACCCGCTGACCTTGACCTATATTTCATGGTCCATTGACATGTTAATTTTTATGTCAAACTTTGGTTTTCTCTGCACCTGTGATAGCTGCGAGTGTGAAACCTTACATAGTAATTGTCCTTGACATACCCGTCAAGCATGCACCTTGACCCGCTGACATCATCATCATCATATCCGTTTTATAGTCCGTTGTCCTCTACTGAGGGTTGGACTTGTTTGACAAGTCTCCTTCTTAGACGACCTCTCCACTCTGAGCGATTCTGAGGATCAGCAGTATCCATTCCTAGCTTTTTTCTGTCGTCTAACAACACTTCATCCCATGATTTCCTTGGCTTGCCAGATCTTTTCTGTGCAACTATGTTCAGCTTGCGTACTTGAGCAATCCAGCCTTTGCTGCGCTCTACGTGTCCATACCATCTCATTCTGCTGGAGCGAAGCACCACATCTATATCCTGAAGTCCAAGCTTTGAGAGAAGGGAGTCTGAGCTTACTTCATCATTCGCCTTGACATTACAGATCCAGCGGATCATCGCACGGTCATTGCGCCGTAGGCGGTTAAGTGTAGCCACAGTCATGGCCCATGTTTCTGCCGCATGCAGCATTACACTTCTCACACAAGTTGAATAAACTCGACCTCTGGTCAAAAGTGGCAGATTGCGGTTGGTGAGTAGGGGGAGTAACTGTCGGAACTTGCCCCAAGCGGATTTGCAACGCGTTATTGCAGCCAGTTCACAACCACCACCAGCAGAAAGCATGTCTCCAAGATAACAGAACTCTGGAACAGCCTCAACTGTTTCGTCATCAACCTGAACCTCCTTCACTAGTCTTCCATCTATTGGACGTGCCTTTCCTAGGCAGCGAGCACATCTGAAATCAGGATCAGGGCGCAAGGGGCCTTTGATTCCACTGCATTTCTTGTGGATCCAGGACAAGCAGCCACCACAGAAGATAGCATTTCTTCCTACACCTGTCTGACAGACGCCACAGGGATCCTTTCCAGATTTTTTCAGAAGGTCCAGATTGGGGCCAGAGACCATGATCTTTGTCTTCCCCATGTTCACTCGAAGGCCTTTCCTCTCCATCTCTGCTTTCCATGTCTTCAGCTTTACCAATAGTTCCTCCATGGACTCAGCACTAATCATCAAGTCATCTGCATACAACAGCTCCCAAGGGCAGCCTGTTCGGAACTCCCTGGATAAAGCCTCTAACACAATGATGAAGAGAAGCGGGCTTAGGACAGAGCCCTGATGAACACCTACTTTGACACCAAACTCCTCACTGTATCCACTGCCAACTCTTACCCTACTTCTCACGTCTTTATACATGGACTGGACAAGGCGCACTAGCCACTCGTCGATTCCTAATTTTCGCATTGCCCACCAGATGACATCCCGTGGGACCCGATCGAATGCTTTTTCCAGATCAACGAAGGCCACGTAGAGCAGCTTATTAGCAGCTAAGTGCTTCTCTTGTAGTTGACGGAAAATGAAAATCGCATCTGTAGTGCCACGACCTGACATAAACCCACACTGCATCTCATCAATCTCAACTCTTTGTCGGATGAGTCCTTCTACTACACGCTCCAATACTTTCATCGTCTGTTCAATCAGCTTCAAGCCCCTGTAGTTACCCCTGTTCAGAGCATCTCCTTTGCCCTTGTACAAATTGACAATGTAACTCTCCTGCCAGTCAATTGGGATGCAACCTTCTGAGATGATGTCCTCGATAAGATCACGCACCTCAGCTACACCAGCTTCACCAAGGGGCTTCAGCATCTCAGCAACAATACCTGATGGTCCAGCTGCTTTGCCAGATGCCATCTTGTTGATGGCCTTTGTGATTATCTCCAAGGTGATTGGCTGGCTTGGGCCTTCAACAGGGCTTTCCACTGACAGGTCCTCTGGATTCCATGGGACCTATATTTCATGATCCATTGACTTGTTAATTTTTATGTCAAACTGTGGTTTTCTCTGCACCTGTGATAGCTGTGAGTGTGAAATCTTGCATAGTAAATGTCCTTGACATACCCTTTCAGAACATACCTTGACCTGGTCCCCTCGACCTATATTTCAGGTTTTTTAGCTCACCTGAGCCGTTAGGCTCACAAGGTGAGCTTATAGGATGGCCATGATCCGGCGTCCGTCCGTCGTCCGTCGTCTGTCGTCCGTCGTCCGTCCACAATTTCAAAGATCTTCTCCTCTGAAACCGCTTGGCCAATCAAAGCCAAATTTTATATGAAGCATTTATAGGAAGGGGGAACCAATGTGTACATAAATAATCCAGGTCACATGACCAAGACGGCCGCCATGCCCATATATGGTGAAAACCCTTCAAAAATCTTCTTTTCTAGAACCAGTGGACAGATTTAAACGAAACTTGGCATGAAGCATCGATGCTTCAAGCACTACGATGTGTACATAAATCATGACCCTGTGATGACCTTGACCTATTTTACGGCAAGGTCAACATAGGTCGCCAATGCATTTGAATGGGGAAAACTTTTAAAATGTCATTTAAAGTGAAAGTCTTGCAGGAAATGGGCATTAGGACTGAATATTAATGATTCTGAAAAAAATTGGACCCCAGGGGCTCATGTTCCCCCACCCCGGGGCAATATACATGTATATCTCCATAATATTCAAACGTCTTCTCCTCTGAAACCACTTGGCCAATCAAAGCCAAATTTTATGTGAAGCATCAATAGGAAGGGGGAACCAATATGTATATAAAAAATCCAGGTCACATGACCAAGATGGCCACCATGCCCATATATGGTAAAAACCCTTCAAAAATCTTCTTCTCCAGAACCGGTTGACCGATTTCAACGAAACTTGGCATGAAGCATCGATGGCTCAAGCACTACAATGTATGTATAAATCATGACCCTGTGATGACCTTGACTTATTTTACGGCAAGGTCAACATAGGTCGCCAAGGCATTTGAATGGGGAAAACTTTTAAAATGTAATTTAAAGTGAAAGTCTTGCAGGAAACGGGAAATAGGACTGAATATTAATGATTCTGAAAAAAATTGGACCCAGGAGCTTATGTACCCCAACCCCGGGGTAATATACATGTATATTTCCATAATATTCAAACGTCTTCTCCTCTGAAACTGCTTGGCCAATTAAAGCCAAATTTTATGTGAAGCATCTATAGAATGGGGGAATCAATGTGTATATAAATAATCTAGGTCACATGACAAAGATGGCCGCTATGCCCATATATGGTAAAAACCCATCAAAAATCTTCTTCTCTGAAACCAATCAACTGATTTCAAGGAAACTTGGCGTGAAGCATCGATGGCTAAAGTACTACAATGTATATATAAATCATGACCCTGTGATGACTTTGACCAAGTTTATGGCAAGGTCAACATGGGTTGCCTATGCATTTGAATTGGGAAAACTGTTAAAATGTCATTTGAAGGGAAAAGCCAGCAGGAAATTGCCAAATGGACAGAATATTGAAGATTCTGAAAAAAGAAAATGGCCCAAGTGCTTCATCTGCCCCTGCATTGGAAATATTCAAACATGTTTATTGGTATATGCAGCAGATCTCAGGTGAGCGTTTACAGGACCATTGGTCCTCTGGTAGTTATTTTGCCCAGTGCAGGTGCGATATCGACCTCCTCGGCGTTCTTCTTAAATTTTTGAAGTACCTCCCACCAGTGCATGTAAAATGCAAGGTTAACACTGCTATTCAGTACTATAATGTTATGATTTTGTCAACTGATTTTCAAAATTTGTGTTAAACTTTTTAGGGATCGAGGAATGCAATGGGAAAACAATATCAGATACATATTTGAACTAGGTAAATAGCTAAAAAGGTAGGTTTAAAGAATGCTTGGTTGAAGTACAGTATGGTTATTCATGAAGATTTGGTCATGAAGATATTTATACTTCTTTCCTCATATTCTGCTTCCCCTGATCCAAGAACAGATCTCAGTAAAATATACTGGTAAAGCCCTGTATATCCGTGATGCAACCAAATTTCTTAAGCACAGATTGATGCAACATTCCATCATGACAAAATGGAGTGTAGTGTTTGGAAGCCAGATTGATTTGAGTGCAACTTACCGTGAGGCATATACCTACAGAGAGTCAATGACCTCTTTGCTGTAGGTTGAATCCCAATGGATCATTTAGCTTCCAATCACTGGACTGCGTGTCATGTGTCGTGAAATGCTGCATCAGTCTGCACTGTAAGAATCACAGGTATACAGGATGGTAATAACTGCCTCAGATTGATTTTGTATATATCTGACCATCCTAATAACACAGCAATTGTCTGCGAATGTAAAACATTAAGTCAAGCAAATATGCATCTAATAAATGTGTACTTATACATCTATGATTTAAAACTTAATCATAAGTATAAAGTTTTGGAATATCCATCTTAATTGCTAAAATATGAAATCTTTTACAGAATTAATTATTATGAATATAGATTGAATGTATAGGCACTTTACTCTTATAGAAGTTGATGCATTTTCCTTGATAAGGTTTCATGTAATTTATTAGAGGTGTTTAAATCTGTTTCAGATTTATTTATGGTTTGATCTTTTAAGTGGGAATACAGTATTGACCAGTGTCAAATGCATCATTGACCATGGAAACTGGAACATTGTTAACACATTACCAGAGAAATTTATGCCCAGTCAGCATAAACATGATGGACTGATTTAGATTCAATTCTGAGACTCCCCATCTTGCCAGCAAGTTCATTCATTCAGGATTCTGTCTTGTCAAAGCGCAATTACTACAGTTGAATCATCAAACTACTTTACTGTTTTTCAAATATTCTTAGTAAAAGTTAGCAAATACCACCTTCTTTTTCATGTGAAAGCTGTCTGTTTTAGCTTAAGAAAATGCACTTTATTTATTAAATTGACAGACCTGTGAAGGTGTCACTTAAATATTAAAACTTAACTTCAAGAATCTTAGTTAGAAAAGTGAGACATTAGAACTGAAAAATGCTTGGCAACATTTTCCATATATGAGTTCTGTTAAATAAAATATTTCAGAAATGTAATAGACTATTAAATGAGCCATGACACCAGAAAATTGGTCTTCAGGGTTTCCGACCAGGTCTTACACAAACCGGTCTGTTGAGTCACAGGAAAAAGGAAAGAAGCTAGAAAGTTTAAGCAGAAAAGGGATTGTACTATATGTGTAGCGAAAACAAGGGCGCTAATCAGATGTACAGTTACTACTCAGCTGATCTGCGGCTTTGTTTTCACATTTGCAAAAATCCTGTTTTTTTCATGTGGCTCAAATTATAAATGTTACATTTTAAAAGAATAAATTCTACACACCCATACTTGCTGTGTTTATATACAGTTTGTACATGTGACTCTGTGCCAGATATTTAACCCAAAATCATTTCCATTATGTTGACATATATGTACTTGTACATGTAGCTTAGCTCGATAGAAAGGTTGTAGTTCAAATCCTGCTTCTAAGACATAAGTACTAGGATGTGTTGTTGAACACGCTTTTGTAACCATCAAGTATCCAAAAAATGTGGCCTGTCTTGTAATAATGAACCAGAGGACCATTGGTCCTGAGAACGCTCACCTGAAGCCTGATCTTGGAGTATTAAGTCATCATGAAATGACCTTGACCTTGAATACTCACACACCTTTATTGACTTCATAAGTTGTCTGCATCTGCAAAGTTTCAGGTCTCAGGCTGCAATAGTTTCCAAACCCAGTGATTTCTGAGAAAACCATAATTTTAATTTTGATATTTAAATGACCTGGGGTCAAGGTCAAGAAATGACCTTGGCCTTCATTAATTACTTACCTTCATTGACTCCATTAGTTGTCTGCATCTAGCAACTTTCAGGTCTCAGGCTGCACCAGTTTCCATAATATCCACTGTTTTCGCCTTTTCCCATGTAAAAGCCTATGTTTCCAAAATTGACATTGTCGTAAAATAGGTCAAGATCATCCTAGGGTCATTATTTCAACAAACTATGATGGGCTGGAGTCATGCTACATACCAAGTTTCGCGAAAATCGGCCAGCCGGTTCTGGAGAAGAAGATTTTTGAGTGGTTTTTACCATAGTTGGGCATGGCAGCCATCTTGGTCATGTGACCGGAATTTCACGATCAAACTTTCGTTCCCCCTATCCATAGACGCTCCACATAAAATTTCACTTTGATTGGCCGAGCAGTTTCAGAGAAGAAGATCTTTGAAAAGTGTGTATGGACAACAGACTGGCCAAGGTCAAGAGATGACCTTGACCTAAATTAATCACATACCTTCATCTACTCCATTAGTTGTTTGCATCTACCACTTTTCAGGTCTCAGGCTGCAACAGTTTTCAAAAAATCAATAGTTTCACTTTTCCAATGTAAGAGCATATGTTTCCAAATTTGACCTTGCCGTAAAATATGTTAAGGTCATCCTATGGTCATCATTTGATCAAACTATGATGGGCTGGAGTCCCAAATGCTACATACCAAGTTTCGTGAAAATCGGCCTGCCGGTTCTGGAGAAGAAGATTTTTGAGTGGTTTTTACCATATATGGGCGTGGCGGCCATCTTGCTCATGTGACCTGGATTTCCCAATCAAACTTTCGTCTCCCCTACTCATGGATGCTCCACATAAAATTTCACTTTGATTGACCAAGCAGTTTCAGAGAAGAAGATCTTTGAAAAGTGTGTATGGACGACAGACTGGCCAAGGTCAAGAGATGACCTTGACCTAAATTAATCACATACCTTCATCTACTCCATTAGTTGTTTGCATCTACCACTTTTCAGGCCTCAGGCTGCAATAGTTTTCAAAAAATCCATAGTTTTCACTTTTTCCCATGTAAAAGCCTATGTTTCCAAATTTGACCTTGCCGTAAAATAGGTCAAGGTCATCCAAGGGTCATCAACTGAAGTCCCCAATGCTACATACCAAGTTTCGTGGAAATCAGCCCACCGGTTCTGGAGAAGAAGATTTTTGAGTGGTTTTTACCATATATGGGCGTGGCAGTCATCTTGGTCATGTGACCTGGATTTCGCGATCAAACTTTTGTCTCCCCTACTCATAGATGCTCCACATAAAATTTCACTTTGATTGGCCAAGCAGTTTCAGAGAAGAAGATCTTTGAAAAGTGTGTATGGACGACAGACTGGCCAAGGTCAAGAGATGACCTTGACCTAAATCTACTCCATCTACTCCATTGGTTGTTTGAATCTACCACTTTTCAGGCCTCAGGCTGCAACAGTTTTCAAAAAATCAATAGACAGACTGGCCAAGGTCAAGAGATGACCTTGACCTAAATCTACTTCATCTACTCCTTTGGTTGTTTGCATCTACCACTTTTCAGGCCTCAGGCTGCAACAGTTTTCAAAAAATCAATAGTTTTCACTTTTTCCCATGTAAAAGCCTATGTTTCCAAATTTGACCTTGCCGTAAAATAGGTCAAGGTCATCCTATGGTCATCATTTGATCAAACTATGATGGGCTGGAGCCCCAAATGCTACATACCAAGTTTCGTGAAAATCGGCCAGCGGGTTCTGGAGAAGAAGATTTTTGAGTGGTTTTTACCATATATGGGCGTGGCGGCCATCTTGGTCATGTGACCTGGATTTCGCGATCAAACTTTTGTCTCCCCTACCCATGGATGCTCCACATAAAATTTCACTTTGATTGGCCAAGCAGTTTCAGAGAAGAAGATCTTTGAAAAGTGTGTATGGATGACATACTGGCCAAGGTCAAGAGATGACCTTGACCTAAATTAATCACACACCTTCATCTACTCCATTAGTTGTTTGCATCTACCCCTTTTCAGGCCTCAGGCTGCAATAGTTTTCAAAAAATCCATAGTTTTCACTTTTTCCCATGTAAAAGCCTATGTTTCCAAATTTGACCTTGCCGTAAAATAGGTCAAGGTCATCCAAGGGTCATCACTTTATCAAACTATGATGGGCTGAAGTCCACAATGCTACATACCAAGTTTCGTGGAAATCGGCCCACCGGTTCTGGAGAAGAAGATTTTTGAAGGGTTTTTACCATATATGGGCGTGGCGGCCATCTTGGTCATGTGACCTGGATTTCGCGATCAAACTTGAAATGCCACTACCCAAGGAGGCTCCACATAAAATTTTAACTAGATCGGCCAAGCGGTTTCAGAGAAGAAGATCTTTGAAATTGTGGACGACGGACGGACGGACGACGGACGGACGGACGCCGGATCATGGCCATCCTATAAGCTCACCTTGTTAGCCTTCGGCTCAGGTGAGCTAAAAATGGTTGACTGTACTGTTCAGCCTGAATGCAAACAAAACTGAAACATGGCTTCTGTGAACACTGATGACGAATTTAAAATGGGAAGTAAAATAAATGGGAGGCCTGGTGGCGTATAGGCTCAATTTACAACTTTTTAAGAGATCTCTATAAGTGTCTTGGAACAGAAAAGCTATAGAATTGCAGACTGGTTATTTAATAATACATTTATTGATGCCTTGTTGAAAACTTCTGGTGCATATGATGCATATCCGTAATCTGGTCATGTAAACCAGTTTTGCATACAGTTCAATACGTTTTTGTAAGTAAAGGTATCTAAGTTATGTTTACAAAAGGAAATTTGATGCACAGATATGACCATTGACCAAAGTTGTTTATTTGGTTAAGCAACAAAACAAACTAATGTACACACAAAAATCAAGAATTCAAGCGTGCGGTATCCTGATAGATTGGTTGGTTGCCCATTAGGTGTGCCTATTTCATATTATAATTCAAAAGTCAAAAAAGACACACTGGAACTTTCTTTTCATTTATAGCTACCGGTTTCATCCATCTTGGAATTTTCAAGCAATGTTATTTACGTTACGACGTCAGTGATACTATTTCCGGCGTCAACGCGCGAAAATTAATATCAAAGAAACGTAACGTTTTTTAGTACTTTATAATTGTTTATAGAAATATTTTATAACAGGAAAACATTCATATGTGTACGCATCATGCTGAATAGCTATATAGTGTCCCTTGTTTCCACTGTATAGCAGTGTTACTTCATTAGTTAATCATTGAGTCAAAAGATGTAGGTTTGTGTCGTAACCTGAGCCAAAAGAAAATAAATAATCTCATGTTCATCTGGCATAAACAACAAAGAGATGTTTAACGTAATGTGTATAGCGGAACCGGGTGGTACCGGGATGAAACCGGTAGCAATAAATGAAAAGAAAGTTCCAGTGTGTCTTTTTTTACTTTTGAATTATATATATATATTAATAAAAGAAGAAATTTCACGGCACAAGATAAGACAAATATGCGAAAAAAGAAATGACTTCACATGTCACAGCAGTTTTTCGTTTTATTGACGGTGTTTTAACAATAAGCAAACATGTTTCGCCAGAACGGCTCTTCAGTGCAAACCGCCATTGCACATAGCGTACTGTTTCTTAGTAACAAACGGGCTTGATGCGTTGCGTTTATATATATAAATAAAACATCAGCTGAAAACTTTCAATTTTTAAAGCTCAAAAATCTATGTTTATTGCATGGGCAAGTTATCGTAATGAGAAAACATGTCTTTATATAGTGTAAGTACAGTGCTGTCGTTATGCAGTGAACTTTGTGATACGATTTTTGTTTTTTTTTGGAGTGGGAATTTCTTTCTTATTGTGCTATTCCTAATCAGTGAATGCAATTTTCCCAGGTAGCGTTGGTCCAAATATCAGCCACATTGTCTTCAACTTTTGTCCGTTCACATGACAAGCTCTCGTCCTCAGCGACCGGCTAATCCTCAGTTCTTGAGCTCCGCATGATTACCCTATATGAATTGGATTCGCTTCCAATTCTCCCGACCACAACTCACAAATCACCTCCCCATTTTGTTTCATGAAGAGTGGAAGATGGTGGGTGGTTTTGATCAGTTGGCCAGAACATCATGCTAGAATATTGTTTTTATATCTATCTCTGTCGAGGAAAAGCGGCAACTCTCCAATTTATTCATTCTGACATCTGAACCTTATTGTTTCAGTTGCTATCAGATTACCATCCTCAAGAACTGTATTGCTAATAAAACACGGACTTTTTAATCTTAAATTTATGTATTTAATAATGCTAAATTATGTTTTATTTTATTGCCATAATAACATCTGATAGATGCATAAAATGATTTATCGTTGCAAGCATTTTTTTCCATTTGGGTTCATGATGGAATTATTCTGCAAGGGCGTTTAACATGCCAGATAGTTTGCTGATTGCTTAAAGTAAAACGTTGTATTTTGTTGAGATCTTCTGTTATAGTTGACTCGAATACAGTTTTGACTTTGCCTACTTGTACCTTTTTTTTTTTGAAAAGTTTAAACCTTCCAATAAATGGTTTAGGCGGAATGCTCTGGAATTTTTATGACTGGCATATTTATTTACGCCATGTTTAGCTCACCTGAGCCGAAGGCTCACAGGTGAGCTTATAGTATACCCATGCTCCGTCGTCCGTCCGTCGTCCGTCGTCCGTCCGTCGTTCACAATTTCAAAGATCTTCTCCTCTGAAACCGCTTGGCCAATGAAAGCCAAACTTCATGTGGAGCATCCTTAGGAAGGGGGAACGAAAGTTTATATAAATGGTCCAAGTCACGTGACCAAGATGGCCGCCATGGCTATAAATAGCAAAAACCTTTAAAAATCTTCTTCTCCAGAACCAGTGGGCCGATTTCCATGAAACTTGGTATGTAGCATCGGGGATGTGGGCCCATCATAGTTTATATAAATCATGACCCTAGGATGACCTTGACCTATTTAAGGGCAAGGTCAACTTAGGTCGCCAATGCAATTGAATGGGAAAAAATGGTAAAATGCTATTTAATGGGTAAAACTAACTGGGAATAGGCAAATGGACAGAAGATTAATGTTAATGGAAAATTTTAGCCCCTGGGGGGTTGTCTGCCTCTGCCCCGGGGCTATATACATGTATATTTCCATAATAATGAAACATCTTCTCCCCTGAAACCGCTTGGCCAATCAAAGCCAAACTTCATATGGAGCATCCTTGGGAAGGGGGAAAGAAAGTTTATATAAATGGTCAAGGTCACATGACCAAGATGGCTGCCATGGCTATAAATAGAAAAAACCTTTAAAAATCTTCTTCTTCAGAACCAGGGTGGGTAACAAGAATATTTTCGTTAGTTATACATAGCGAAGGCTTTACGAGAGCAGCAAGGAATGGATAGCGAAGACTTTACGAATACGAAAATCCGGTAACAATATCGATTCGTAAACCCTTCGCTAGTTTCTGTTTCGTTAGTTAATTACGAAGATGTGTAGTTGCTGTGAAGAACAAAAATCTCATTACACGCACTAATCAAAAGCTCACAAAATGTGGAGAAAATGACAATTAAAACACAAATAAATAAATAAGGTACAATGAAATAAGATTACAAACAATAACATATTTTAGATTTTAAGAGGTGTTGAATGTATTTTTTTTATTTTTATTTTTTTATTATTATCATTATTATTTTCTATTATTATTCATTTATTTATTTATTTTTTTGCGGTGCTTCAAAACTAGAAATCTATTGGCTGCGTTAAGAAGTGGGGGTCTTGGTCTATAACAGACTTGAGACAGTTGGACTCTAGCGCTGTTTTTGAACATCTTGAATTGGTCTCGGTCTAGCTCGTACGAATTCCGTACGTACAACCTAGAGAGAGAGAGAGAGAGAGAGAGAGAGAGAGAGAGAGGATAAAAAGGGTCACGCTTAAGTAACATGTACTTTAAAGCCTACTACCAAGTAGCTATCGTACGCTCTTTTTATTACGAATTTGACGTGAACAATATGCTTCGATTTTAGGGCTTGAAATCATTTAAAAATAAATAAAAATAAGTAAATACATGCAAATGAATCGTCCACCGAATGGTTGTAGTGTACGTCCCGATTTCAAAAACTACAGTACGGATTGTTCTGCCATATACTACAAGTTATGCATCAGTCATTTTCATCCCGGTTGATAACGGGGACACAGCGGGGCTAAAGTCCCAGGTTTTGACGGCAGTATAGGGGATGTGCGGGAGTATTAATGTCCCATCTATACATGGTCACATTAATTAACATTTAATGTTAATTGTACGCATTGTTAACATTTATGGTCCTTATTTAATTTGCAAAAGTACCTGCACATTTACATGCATAAATTCAATTCCCCCTGTCATGATTCAGTTTCATTAGAACAACTCCCGGCTATTATTTCACATTGATTTTGTCAGCCTCCGGGGATCCGGAGCTTCTAGCATTGATTTTACCACAAATCCCTACTTTCAGTAGGGCTTTAAAAATTAAAATCAAAGCCCCGCTATACTCATGCCGTGGAGGGGCCGTTGATACAAATGACTGGGGATTTAGTTAAAAGATACTTGTAGAAAGAAATAAGTAAATACAACTCGCCTTCGTCTCGCTGTAATACTTATTTCTTTGTACTCTTTTTAACTCTAACTCGTATCTCAAATAATGTCTGTACGACACGTTAAGGACAAAAATATGTCGTAGATGCTTTGAAGAAAGAGGCCCCTGTCAATACTTTAAATGTTTATTTATTCTTTCCAAAATGGCCGAAAAAAATAATTCATGCATTCTACCTCAAACAATCATATTTAAGAACAATATGACAGGGACGGAACGAAGCACAGAACATTCCATCATTGTTAATTTGCACTATGTCCAGATATTAAAATGTGTGTTGGGCTATTTTGGATTTCCTTCACTTATCCACTTTGACAAACAGAAAAATGAAAAATGAAAGCAAATGAACCACACAGAAACATCCACTAGATTTGTTCAGTCGTAGAGATCTCGTCATGGTCAAGGTAACAAAGCATGTTCAAACCGCTGGCTGTTTTATGTGAATAAACTGGTTGCAGGATGACTTGTTTAACATTGGTATCCCTTTTTCAAAATTTTGTCACAAAGTACTTTGAAAAATAATTGTTTAATCCGCACAACTCTTTCATTTCTAAAGTTAAATGCAAATTGAACATTTCAATGCAAAACTCGACGCTCCTTCTTCATTACAGCCAGTCGATTTTGTCTAAAATGAGGGTGCACGGTTTCTTGGGGAAAAAAATCAGAATTATGCTTACCTGTTTTGTGGTAATTTCGACATGTTGGACAGTTCGAAGATGGAGGGAAAAAAAAAAAACTTCTTTTTTTTTTTGAGGAAAAAAAAAAAAAAACGTTTTAAACGTTTACGAAACCGTTCTTGTTAACCAAATTTTAGCTAACGAAGGTCCAACGAAGACATAGCGAAGAAAATTGGGCTAACAAAGCTTCTTGTTACCCACCCTGAGAAGGCTAATGATTTTGAAACTTGGTGTGAAGCATCAGTGACTGGAGCTCTACAAATTTTATATAAATCATGACCCTGGGATGACCTTGACATATTATACGGCAAGGTCAACATAGGTCGCTCATGCATTTGAATGGGGAAAAGTGTTAAAATGTCATTTGTAGGGAAAACCTTGCAGGAAATGGGCAAATTGACTTAATTTTTATGATTCTGAAAAAATTTGGACCTCAGGGGTCTGCCTGCCCCCACCCCGGGGCAATATACATGCATATTACAGTGATATTCAAAATTCTTTTTCTCCAGAACCAGAAGGCCTATGATTTTGAAACTTGGCATGAAGCATCAGGCAATGGAGCTCTACAAAGTTTATATAAATCGTGACCCTTGGGTGACCTTGACTTATTTTACGGCAAGGTCAACTTAGATCGCACATGCATTTGAATGGGGGAAAATTGTTAAAATGTCATTTGAAGGGCAAAACTTGCAGTAAATTGGCAAATGGACTAAAGTTTTATGTTTTCAAAAAGAAATTGACTCCAGGGGTTGCTCTGACCCAGCCCTGGGGTTATATACATGTATATTATCATTCTAGTCAAACAAGTTTATTGGTATATATCTCGGGTTTCAGGTGAGCATTTACGGGACCATTGGTCCTCTGGTTTGAAGGTACCATTGGAAAATATGCATACAATACAAAGCCTGTCATTTATGTTAATGATATCACCCCACCACTAACACCACCGCTTTACATAATAGGAGAATGTTATCTTTGACGCTGTTGCTGTAACATGTCGCTAACATCTATGCGTTCTCTTTAAGCATTCATTAATGAAATTTAAAGAGTAGATCATTCTTGTAACAGACTTTAGGGTCTTAACAAATTGCCACAGCATTCATTTGAAGATGTACAAATAGGCAATTTTCAGATTAAGAGCAATCAAAAAGAAGGTAAAAGTAGGCAAAGATCAGGAAAAGGCGCAATGAGAAAAACATTCCCACTCCAAAAACCAAGGTGGGAAAAAACCAAATTAACAATCAGGTACTTATACCATGAAACATATCATAAGCCAAGTGAGCAGCTATTTTCCCAATAGGTGGCCACTCAGTTACCTTTACTTAACTGAAACTATGAAAACACAAATAAGGGACAAGGGTCTAGTTGCAACATCACTGCAATGATATTGCAAGTAGATACTAATGAAATAAGGCGCCAGCAGCACAAAAAAAATAAACACCAAGACATAAAACAAAAAGAACCACCACAGAAGAATCGCCTTGGAACGATCAGTAACACAAAGTCACTGGCGGGCTTAAACCGGTTTTACAGGCGCCTAACCTCACCCTCAGCTTCTGCAGTGGTTCATAACATTTAGTTAGTTCTTCGGCCCTCGTGGTTAATCTCTAACTAGTCAATGAATCATCGAGAACAAACAAATAAATCATGATAAACGTCCTGATGAATCAAATACCAGGACTCACAGATTGAAATTCCCACTCCAAAAACCGAGTTGGGAAAAACTAAATTTACAATTAGGTACTTATACTTAGAAAACATATCGTAAGCCGAAAAAGCAGCTATTACCCAATAGGCGGCCACTCAGTACCCGAACTTAAATAAAAATATGAAAGCGTACATAAGGTTCAAACAACACAAAAATTCGACATCAAAACGCCTCGGAACGACCAGTAATATAAAATTACTGATAGGGGGCGGAGCTTAAATCCTAACCCTAACCCTAACCCTAACCCTTATTTGTTTGTTCTTGATGATTCATTGACTAGTTAGAGATTCACCACGAGGACCGAAGAACTTACTAAATGTTATGAACCACTGCAGAAGCTGAGGGTGAGGTTAGGATACTGTAAAACCGGTTTAAGCCCGCCAGTAACTTTGTGTTACTGATTGTTCCAAGGCGATACTTCTGTGGTGGTTCTTTTTGTTTTATGTCTTGGTGTTTAATTTTTTTTGTGCTGTTGGCGCCTTATGTATGTTTTCATATTTTTAAGTAAGTTAAGGTAACTGAGTGGCCACCTATTGGGAAAATAGCTGCTCATTCGGCTTACGATATGTGTCATGGTATAAGTGCCTGATTGTTATTTTGTTTTTTTCCCACCTCGGTTTTTGGAGTGGGAATCTCTTTCTGATTGCGCCTTTTCCTGATCTTTGCCTACTTGTACCTTTTTACAGATTTTTAAAATGATTTTGATACCTCTTTCAGCATCCTGGGTTTATGAACAAATTTTCATGAATAAGCAAATTTGATGATTTAAATATTAGGTATTAAGGTTAAATTGCTATGCTAAGGCCATGCATCACTGTCACACCAATTATCATATTCTAGAGAAGATGCATTTGGTTGGTTATATGAGTTTCTTTGTTTGTTTGCTTGTTTTTGGTTGTTTTTTTTGTGTAAGTACGCCCCATTTTTTAAAATCAGAACAGGGGTCGTTGTGGAAACTATGTAATTCTACAACATGCACATGTGTCCATTGTTTAGGACAATATTTTATGGCATAAAGGTGGCCCCTCTGACCACACTGGCAGCCAAGAGAATTTGTCCCAAGGATGTAAGACAAATCTTAAAACCCATTCAAAATCTTGCTAAGGCTATAGTTTTTTCATACTTTTTCCTTAATTTTCAACACTTTTGATATTCATAAATATGCTAATGAGATAATATTCATATAGGCTTAGGTCATCAATAAATTTGTCATATGATATAACTGGTGCAATAACAAAGTGTCACACTTACAATTTGGGCCTAAAATTATACATTTATGAATGTTTAGCGATTATACAATCATTTTTTAAGGTTTTCATTAAAATTCATAAATATGCAAATTAGATAATTTGCATTACTTACAATAGAATGAAAGGGTCAGGTCTAACCTTCAAAAAATGAGACCAGTTTCAGTGGCTAGGACACAATGGAGATATGATCAAGTTTGTATGTACACCCTATGCTAAAAAGGTACAAGTAGGCAAAGATCAGGAAAAAGCGCAATCAGAAAAAGATTCCCACTCCAAAAACCGAGGTGGGAAAAAACCAAACTAACAATCAGGTACTTATACCATGAAACAATCGTAAACCGAATGGGCAGCTATTTTCCCAATAGGTGGCCACTCAGTTACCTTAACTTAACTAAAAATATGAAAACATACATAAGGCGCCAACAGCACAACAATTTTTTAAACACCATGACATAAAACAAAAAGAACCACCACAGAAGTATCGACTTGGAACGATCAGTAACACAAAGTTACTGGCGGGCTTAAACCGGTTTTACATGGCCATAACCTCACCCTCAGCTTCTGCAGTGGTTCATAACATTTAGTTAGTTATTCGGTCCTCGTGGTGAATCTCTAACTCTAAAGAATCGCGTTAACGGTTGCAATGTAAATAATGCATTTTTTATAATGCAAGTGAGTTTATCTTTAAGGACAGAAATTATTTGCATTTGAAGGGTTCCAATATATGATTTGGCACCCATGAAAAATTGTCCTGGGTTTGCAAGTTAGGTCAAATTAGTCCCCGGAGTAATACCTACAGAATCAAACACAACTTTTAAAATAACTAATTATCCCATCACGCAAACATGTCCGTGAAATGTGTACCCCCTTAAACCCCACTTTTATATAGTAAAACTGGGGTTTGCAGGGGTATACCTATTTTTCTTATTTTTGTTCCAAAACATAGATTGTTGGTACTCGTTAGAACCGCCTCGGCAAGGCGGTTCTAACGTGTACCCACAATCTATGTTTTGAGCAAAAATAGGAAAAATATCAAAAAATTTCTACTGAAAGTTTTCATTTTTTACAACTTAAGGAAAATCTGTATATTACATGGGCATGTTTTCATAATGCCTAGGTCACTTAACATGGTATTATATTAAAGCTTATACACAGGCCTTTCATCCAATGGCAACTGATGCAAATTATTTGATTTGCATATTTATCTTATATGCATATTCATGAATATTGATGGAATCATAATAGAACAAAATATACGAGGATCGGTCAAAAAGTTCTGTCACTCCCTTTATTTCTCAGTATCTGTCATTGCAATATATTTTAAATGCCTGTTTCTGAAAGACCATTTCCATGACTTTTAGCTGTGATAAAAAGGTACAAGTAGGCAAAGATCAGGAAAAGGCGCAATCAGAAAAAGATTCCCACTCCAAAAACCGAGGTGGGAAAAAACCAAACTAACAATCAGGTACATGTACCTATACCATGAAACATATCGTAAGCCGAATGAGCAGCTATTTTCCCAATAGGTGGCCACTCAGTTACCTTAACTTAACTAATAATATGAAAACATACATAAGGCGCCAACAGCACAAAAAAAAAATTAAACACCAAGACATAAAACAAAAAGAACCACCACAGAAGTATCGACTTGGAACGATCAGTAACACAAAGTTACTGGCGGGCTTAAACCGGTTTTACATGGCCATAACTATGGCTCTTTTTGAATGAAATGAAATATGTGCCTCTGAAAAAGGCGACATCCTGATACCGACTTGGTTTAAAGAAAACGATGCAATAATGTGCAGAAACAGATACTTCGAAAATTGTTATGAGTGTTATAATTATATTTTTCCAATATATGGAAACATATCCTGCAAAAATCAAACTTATTCAACTGAGCTTAATTGTTGTTTTTATTGCATAACGAAAAGTTAAAATGGGCTGCTCGTGGCATACTTTGAAACTGCAGTTTCCTGATTTAGGTGTTTGTCCTTGATGATTCATTGACTAGTTAGAGATTCACCACGATGACCGAACAACTATCTAAATGTTGTGAACCACTGCAGAATCTGAGAGTGAGGCAATGGCCATGTAAATTCAATTTCTGCCCGCTAGTAATTTTATATTACTGATCTTTTGAAGGTGATACGTCTGTGGTGGCTCTTACTCTTTTATGTCCTGGTGTTGAATTTTTGTGCTGTTAGCACCTAATGTATGTTTTCATATTTTAAGTGAAGTTTGGGTAACTGAGTGGCCGCCCATTGGTAAAATGGCTGTCCATTTGGCTTACAATATATTTTCTTGGTATACAGTCCCGGTAAAGTTTTAACAACATATTCCTCGTTTCTCGGAGGACACTAAGCTTTTTTTCTCGGAGAAAGAACGGTAAATTTCTCTTTTCATTAAAATATTTCGCGTTCCATGTATTCCGATTTCTCCGAGAAACACCGCGAAATTTCACCGCGACCGCAGATATTTACCGGAGAAAACAGGTAAGTCCAGATATACCTGTTCGCGGAGTTTCTCGGAGACATAATGTGCACGATTATGAAAATAGACTTTACCTTTAAGTTATTTTTTTATATAATCCTTTTAAGTATAATAAATAGAAAGAGTGATCAGCGCCTTTGTTTCCGCTACTCGGATAGTGCTGTTCCCCCTCTTCTTAAATCTAAAATTTCAGGTTCTATCCATCATCAGCGACTGTACAGGCTGGTTTGTGTCAGAACTGGTCGGGAACTATGCAGACCGGTTTTCTGACGCCGTGGCTCAGGTAATTAAAGTAAAACTGGGATGAACCGGCTTATACATAATTTCTTTATTTTTGCTCTCAACATAATTTATGGGTACATGTATTTGTTAGAACCGCCTCACCGAGGCGGTTCCAACCTGTACCGACAATCAATGTTTAAAGCATATTATTAAAACTACCATTTATTCCCTACTATGAATTTATCCAATTTTGCAGCTGAAAAAAATATTTTCTTGTTAATTATTTAGTTATTTATTTATTTATTTATTCGTGCGAGACGGCTCATTTTTAATGGTGAATGTTCGTCAATAAAAATACATGGACAAATTCATTCGTGTTTAGGTGATTTACAAAGCCGTCAGTTGGAATGAAGTCATATGACAGTGTTCGCTTATTTGTTTGCTTGATTTTACATTTCACTTTACGGCAGAAAGATGAAGGAGCAGTGTCATCGTGTTTATAAGAGAATACGAAACAAGTACACATGCATGCTGAAACACACCTCCGTGTGATTCTGTCTCCCCCACTCTACAAGTATGCCACATAAGTCAACAATAATTTCTGTAAATTTTGTTGACTATTTTTGTTGTTTAAACCATGCGTGGATTAGGGCGAAACGGTACCAATTTAGGCGATCCCATCAGTTCATGATTTATACGGCTTTGTGATTTTTCATGGAGAATAACTTTTTTTTTTTACGAAAATTCCTTCCTACTACATGTATGTTCTGTATAATAAGTACCAGTATACATTTACGAGTGGTCAAATCATTTGTGATTTATATTGAGCCATACTCTTAATATGTGATTACGGTTAGTACGTTAACAGCTTACCAAGTAATGCTGGCGGACGACTAAGGTACGAAAATTTAATAAGACTGGCCGCAGTGGTCTTACAGATAGTGTGTTTGCTTCGCAAAGAAAAGGTTGCGGCCGGTATATTCTTGTCATTTTGATGGCCCGTGTTTATCCTGACATGCATGCAATAAAAGCAAACAGCCTATTAAATCATGAAATCATTGCTACTGTACAGAATTAAATACCTTCGATCAAATGTTATTCATTACGAAAACTTGCCCATGCAATATACATGTATAGAGAACTTTTTCGAAAGCAAAATTGAAAATTTCATGGAAATTTTTTGACATCTTAATAATTTTGCTCAAAACATTGATTGTGGGTACACCTTAGCACCGTATCACCGAGGCGGTTCTACCGAATACACCCAGAATATGTTGATAAAAAATAAGAACAATAGGTATACGTGACCCCTGCAAACCCCAGATTTTGTACATGAAAGTGGGGTGTAAGGGGATACACATTTTACGGACATGTTTTCCTGGATACTGATTATCCATATGTTCACTGGAAGTGTGATTATTTCATTATTTGTCGGAAAGGACAATGCTCAAGCTGCGAATATCTAATGACGCCCTTAAATATTAAATGAGTTTCGCATCCATTCTTATGTTCAAAGATCATCATACATGTACTCATTTTCAAAATTCCTCCGAGAAACTCCGCGAAACCGACTTTGATCGACAAATCAAGGTAATTACCTTTCTCGGAGAAACACCGAGAAATTTCACCGAGAAACACCGAGAAATTTCGCGCAGACGATTTTGTCTACATGGCTTATTTCGCGGTGTTTCTCCGAGAAATGAAAATTTCGCGTTTGCCATGGTTGCGGAGAAACGCGAAATATGTTGTTTTTAATTTACCGGGAGTGTAAGTACCTGATTGTTATTTTTATTTTTTCCCACTTCGGCTTTTGAAGTAGGAATTTCTTTCTGATCGCGCAATTTCCTGATCATTGCCTAGTTTTACTTTTTTCAGTTTAAAGCAAAATACATCTAGGCATGATCTTTTACTCATTAAATGCTTTCAATCATTTAACCATTATGATAATAAAATTATGATATCGTCATACTAGTGTGTTCGAACGTAATACAATAATAATACCAGCAAATATAACTACCCAATGGCCTTAAAAATGTTTCAGGGGTACTTATTCAAATGACGCCATACATATTGCTTTATTGTACAGGAAGTAGCGCACTGGTAACGTTTATTTCTGATAAATACCTATGAATTTATCACTTAAAACTTAAATGTTGAAGCAATTGTGACTGGTAGTTAAAATATACAGCATATAGAATGTACAATATAAGGTTCACATGAAAATATGCCAGTGGTTACACCCCACGTGTCTTTCAATGCAAATATTTTTATCTTTTTTTTTTTTTTTTTTTTTTTTTTTTACTTCTTTTAAACATGATTTTGTTATCATTATAAAGTTGAAATATTGCCCTTTATACAACTGTAGCAATGTATAATACAGCGGCCTATCGTGTCTATGGACCGAACTATCACAATAAGGATAGAGCTTTTTGACCTACTAACTACAGTTACAAACCAGCATTGTGGCATAGTGTTGTCGATAAGCAATGCAATTTTACATGTTCTTACGTGTAATAAACTCCTATATGCAAATTAGCTCATTTTCATATTAATGCATAATTAAGGAAATATAAGAAATTTAGTGAGAAGTCAATAAAATCCTTAAAGAAACTGATTTCAGTCACAATATATAGGCGTGTTGCTGTCCATAAGTAATAAAACTGTACATTTCCAACATGCAATGGTCCAATATCAAATTAGTCTAATTTGCATATTTAAGAGTATCGAATGTTTGACACGTTGGAACTTGAGGAGAAGTTCAATAAAATTCTTAAATATTTCAATTACAGTCACTCGTCATCATTGTGGCATGTTGTCATGGATCATGTATACAATTTAACTGTCCTAACATGCAATGGGCTATACGACAAGTATCTAGTTTGCAAACTTTGCATATTCACGGATATTGATCTTCATGGTAATAGTGATAAATAGAAATATAATTATGCGAACAAGATGAATTTCATAAAGGTCCAGAGCTTGAAAAAAAGGTACAAGTAGGCAAAGATCAGGAAAAGAATATATTTCAAATTATATTCGTCATCAACAACAACATACCACAAAAATTTAAGTGCCTGAATTAAGTAAGTTGAAATAAGTAAGTTGAAGGATTTTATTAAATTATTCTCAGTTCCTTTTTTTTCTAATACATATGTTAACTGAATCAAACGATAATTAAATGTAGGTTGTCAGTATGTGAGCTTGCTTCTTTAACTATTATAGCGCTTTTCTCTAGAATTTCAGTGAATTTGTTTGGCGCCCAGTGCTTTTCATCGCCAGGCAGCTTATTGTATCTGTTAGTCCTCGTGTTTGATCCATCATGGTGGTTATAATGATTTTGTTTGTTTGTCTTTGATGATTCATGGACTAGTCAGCGATTGGTCACGAGAACCGGACAACTAAGTAAATGTTATGAAGCACTGCAGAAGCTGAGGTTGATGTAAGATTCTTGTATCATTGCTAGTTTAAGCCCGCCAGTAATCTTTTATTACTGATCGTTCCAAGGCGATACTTCTGTTGTGGTTCTTATTATTTTATGTTTTGGTGTTGATTTTTGTGCTGTTTGCATCTTATGTACGTTTTCATATCTTAGTTAAGTTTTGGTCCTTGAGTAGCCACCTGACGGAAAATAGCTGCTCACTCGGCTTACGATATGTTTTCATAGTATAAGTACCTGATTGTTAATTTAGTTTATTTCCACCTCGGTATTTGAAGTGGGAATTTCTTTCTGATTGCACCATTTCCTGAACACATTAAAATAAATATTGTTAATACTTTTGCTAAAATATTTGATTGCTTGTACACGTTAGAACTGCCAGGATTACTTACAATCGATGTTTTGGAACACCCCAGTTTTACTAAATAAAGTTGAGGTTTAAGACAATGTGTTTCATGTAGTAACAATGTGTAAAGAAATTCTTCTGATGCCGGTGAATGAGTGCAGAATTCTTTGTAGGTCATTGATAGACTCATTTTCATTATGTTTTGCTATTTTCGTGTCTTCGAGAAAAAGATTTTGTCCCCAAAAATATATCTGATTTCTATTTTAATACTACATGTAACTCGTCATAGAAAAGAATTGTATAAATATTCGTTCTGCGTCTAATTATTTTCTTTCTACAAAGTGTCTTAAATTTATTGTGCTAGTTTATCAAATTAATGATCTAATATATTGACTTCCATATTGGATTTGAGCGGTGCTGTGCTTTACAAGAGTTACTATAAATATGCTCATTCATAGATCATCATAAAATGTTATGTTAGATAATCTGAAAACATTATAAGGATACGTTCACAGGCACTCGCAAAAGTACGGGGTTAGTGCTCTTCAATGAAAGACCAATGCGTTTGTTTCACTATAATAGTACTACATTTATCTAGGCTCTCAGAAAAAGTTTATTGTCAATCTCTGTGAACAAGTTGATCCCTATACTAAACTTACAACCAGTATCTGTGGTTTACGAAAACTCATGATGCCGCTTTGGGTTCGTCTTACATTTCGAGTAATCTGCCCTTGAATTACCCCACTCACTTTTACACAAGAGAAGTTATCATCAAGGAGATATTTAATAAAATTAATATTCATAGACCCGATGGGTAACTGTTTGTATATTTTCTGTCGGTAGACACGTTTTTCTGTATAATCTGCGACTTTCACGAAAGAATTTACTACTTTTCTAAGTATTCTTAACACAAAACACCTGCTAGGGAGCCGCTAGAAAAAGAAAAAAGCCTTTATCAATTTGAATCTTGATCGCCAATCTTACGACTTCAAATGTCAAATTCACATTGCTGTAGGAAAGTTACACTCTGTACTTCTAACATTATGACTTTTTACCGCTGACGACTACTCCAAATGCCCATATGGAAGAAGGGTGCCTTTGATTAAATGCATTTCATTCGACTAATTATTAGACATTTTTCACTTTTGAACGTAAATTTTGCTGGCGCTTGCGGTTACGACTTTGTGTGTGATGGGCGACGACTCGTGAGGGCATATTTGAGACGAAGGCGAGGGGCAACATGAAGAATTACTTAGTCAAAACTACCAACAGCCCACCGGAGGTGTATTAAATGAGACACGCAAAAAAAACGAACATGATTGTCCAGGACGCCTAGCTGAATAGTTCAGTAGGTAGAGTGTAAGACATAGAATCGAAAGGTCCTCGGTTCGAGTCCGGGTAGGACAAAAATTATTTTTCCTTTTCTTTGTTTCTTCCTTTTTTCGCACCTGTGACAATAAAGCTTAGAAAATTAAACAGAAATGAAAAAAGGAAAAAAAAGAGAATAATATTTTATCTATTGGCAAATGCAAGAATAACAAAATTCATTGCTGCATTTAATACTAAAATCGTAAGTTTCTGGATTAAACTGTCTAGTGAGAAGGCAGACCGCATATATAGGTTTTTATAGGTCTTGTTGATTTTTCACCCATTTAAGCCGAGAACTCAATCGTCATTTTCGGCTGAAGAACGGATCAGCGACCGATCCTAACGTCAACATTTATTTTCTGACTGGCTGGTACAGATAATGTGGCTAGAATAAGCTGACCGCCTCTAATGACTAAAAAAATGCGCAAGCGTCCCCCGTGGCCGAGCAGTTAAGAGCGCTGTTTCATAATCACTTAATCATCTCACCGTTGTGTCTGGTGTGAGTTCGAGACCCACAATGACCACATGTGAGACAGGCCAAGTTCTGCTTGCGGGTGTGCCAGACGGTTTTTCTCGGGATACTTCCGTTTTCGCCCCACCTACTGTTTGGTGCTTTCATATGAGCTGAAATAATCTTGAAAGGGACGTAAAACTGAATTTTAACAAATACACAAGACACCAAATCAAAAAGTATAGTGTACATGTTCAAATATACACATGGAAATAAGTTAGGGAACACTTTTAGCCCTTGGGGAAAGTTTGAAAAAATCCATTTTCCTTTTTTTTTGGCGATACTGAAATTTTTATCACATATATTTCATACCTTGGTCTAGCTACAGACCAATTTATGGAAATTCATAACATTTTGCCTTTGTGCTACGGAGGATACAATATGCAATATGCGAAAAACTCCACTTTTACTGAATACAAGTTTGCCGTTTTGCTTCTGCTCTCCGCAAAACTCAATTTTTGAAAGCAAGACGGGAAATTAAATGTTGAATCTGATCGTTCTGAATGAATAAACGACTTCGGACCTAAAACTTCATGCTTCATCTCCAAACCAAATAATCATACAAAATCTACAGTTTGCATTGATTTCGATGGAAAGCAAAATTCTTGGATATTTTGCAAATAAAGCCGTAAAAGAATAATTCCGCTAGGACACTATAACCAAAACGTACATGTTTAGATTCTTAAAGGGTCATATCGAATATCTGGCCCAACATTTACAACCTGCAAAATGTATACCCAAAGAACAAAACGTGGACATGAAACCTAACCCCGTAAAAGTATGGGCCTACCGCCGACAGTCGGTCCGTTAAGAAAAAATTTATGATCAAAGTTCCACAAACAATGTCTCAGCCTTATGCTTACGAAAAATTGCGACAAAGTAGGTTCAAATAATGAAGTTATCGCAAAGACTAGCAGTGCGTTTCTTAAATTTAGCAAACATTTTCTGAATCAAAGATGGCCGCTCTCCACCGCAGTTTATGTTTGATGCTAACCATTTTCACATAGAAACAACCTTGGAGACTACAGATTCTGACAAATTGTCAAAACGTTCTTCATAATTTTTACAAAGAAGGATATATACAGTCCAAAGTTGGTAGTCACATTATTACAGGTGTTCCCTAACTTATTTTCATGTGTATATATGTGTATTATTAGATGTAAAACTACAGTTTCACGTGTTATCTCGTGAGCGATCGATGTTTATTTCGTCGATGTCTCGTTTTGAGTCCATTCGACAGTAGGAAGAGCGATGGGGCAATACCCTTCATGTAGCTACAGTATGCCTAGCCACACAACAGTTTTTGTTTATTGTAGACTTTCAACAGTATTTCTGCCATATCGAGTGCGATGGTTACGATGTAGAAAATTAATTTTGCAAAACATAAGCTTTCGTTCTGATCCTCATTTATTCTGTGTGATAGTATGCGTGTTGTTTCACCTGGTTGAATTCAAATAAATAAATTAAAATCAAACTAACACAATTATTTTATTTTCATGAGTTTCTAAAGTGTTTCCGTAGAGGACGCATAGTGTTTCAGTCGCCCCGTAAAGCGGGACGCGCGTCACTTCGCGCAGTGTTTTCTTGAGATTATTGCCTCGTGTATTGTCCCTTTTAACAGAATGGACGCTGGTCTTGTTTGGAAAGAGCTAGTAATTTTGTTTTTTATGCGTGTTGTTAAATTGCTTGTGATGTGTTGCACCGCCATGTCTCTCCCGCCTGGTGTCTATGTTAGGATGTGAAATTTAATTTTATAGATTCTTGGTCATTCTATTGTTACTTGATTACAGATAAGGGTCTGATTGTGCTCATTTCTGATCATAATGATGCGTTTTTTATACAATATTCGGCCCGTTAAAGATTATTTTAGTTCATATGAGACGGGTAAATCAGTAACAGGGGGAAAAGGGGAGAACCCTGAGAAATCGAACTTGCACACCCACAAGCAGAACTTGGTTTTTGTCACCCGTGATTGTAAGACTGATCAATTGGGCAGCAACCTACGGCGGAGAGTTCATTGTCTTGGTGTTGGTAGTTGCCAAAGCGATAATGCTGCGCTGAAGGTTGTTTTAATCCATTTTATCACATGTTGTGTGATGTTGCATCAATCTTTGTTGTAAGGACTTTGATTGTATCGCAAGCATATACGATGGTGCTGACACTGATAGACAATACCCGAATACACATATTCATGTACAGTTTACCACGCAGACATTTCACGTGTCCATTTACCGACCTTTTATATGTAAACAAACGAACCGCCATTCATGATTCTAATATAAATACATGTAACAGGGGAAATTTAATTGTGTTGGGTTTGGCTATTGAAATTTTGTCCTAGGGCCCATCGACAAAACAAAGATCATATCAAGCCGGATCAGTTATCAAACCACATTGCTGCTTGGCAAGCCGAACGCAGTTGGTGTTAAGGGCATGCGTTCTTTTGTCCTTTTTTAACATTTAAAAGTACGATTTCTATCATGATAAAGTTTATACTGAACCTATTAAGCAAGCCTCCATGGTGCAGTGGTTATTTCACGTGCTTTATAAACCAGATATCGCAGGTTTGACCCGGGTCTTCTTGAGTCTGTCGGATCAGACTATAAACCGAGGTCTCGTTTCCATATGACCTTTGCTGTTGGATTAACGCTCAAATCAACAAACTGATTCAATTTATTATTTATTTTAATTCAGATTGAGTAAGAAGCTTATGTGCTTATATGCTTGCCCGATTCCGGTCGCAAAGATGGGCCCTAATGAGTAAGGTTAAGAATGATCAAATGTTGTAGATCTGTCGTCAGCATGTGTAATACATGTGCACTAAAACGGTAACCTGTATCATGACGATATCATTACAAAACCTTAACAAGCAAGATACAGTGTGTTTTTTTTTAAGTTGAAAAAAAAATGAAAATTTTCAGTTCAACAGTTTTGATATTGTCTTATTTGTTCAAAACATAGATTGCGGACACATGCTAGAACGAATACACACAATATATGTTTACAGAAGCATAGGCAACCTAAGTTGACCTTGTCCTATAATAGGTTAATGTCATCCCTGGGTCATATATAGACTTTGTAGATGCTTCATGCCAAGTTTCAAAATCATAGGCCTACTGGTTCTGAAGAAGAACACTTTTAAAGGTTTTTCAATTTATAGCCATAGCGGCCATTTTGGTCAACTTACCTTGACCATTAATACAAACTTTCGTTCCCCTTCCACGAAGTTTGGCTTTGATTGGCCATGCGGTTGCAGAGAAGATGTTTAAATATTATAGTCATATACTTGTACATGTATATATCCCCCAGGCAGGAGCAGACAACCACCTGGGTCTTAATGTTTTCATAAAAATAAATCTGCCCATTTGTATTATCATAGGAAGTTTTCACCCATTTAATTACATTTAACTAATTTCCCTATTTAAGGATGTTCGCTGCTAACATTTGACATTTGGCGGAACTTCCGGTTTTTCCTTTGTTGAATATCTCGTAAACGGTTGCAGATATTTTCCTAATATTTTATATTTGGATACATATTGATGATATGCATTAAATGAGCAATGAAAATTGTCAATCTGAGAATTTTCATTTTTTCACCCCATTTTCTGCAACATTTCAGAAAATTTTAGTTGTCAGTAAAATTTAGGGGGTAGGGTAGATTAAACTTGAATATTACACATCTTCAAATTAATTGTACTAGTTCGATGTCTATTTTAGCTGCAGTATATGTGTACATGGTCTTCTATGTCAGTCTTTGGGTCTTTGGTGTGCTGGTTATACAATTTTAGGTGGTTTTATGAAATGGGCTTTAAGAAACAAAACAGCCGAAAAAGGCTGAAAGTGGCGATTTTCAAGTTGTTGGTTCTCTCTTATATGCACCCTACCCTATATATTTCTTTCTTTTATTCGAACAATATAACCAAGTTGTATGTTGTGTGAAAATACAAGAAAAAGTTTGAATCAACAAATATGGGTTTGGCACATTTCAAAATATTGATATTTTCCGACTTTTCAAGTATGGGGGTAGGGTTGGAAAAGGAATCGTAAAATTTTGTCATCCACTTCAAGTTGCAAATTTTTCTTTGCTTTTGGTCCAAAATAGTCTGCGATACGTAAATACTATGACTTTTGAAAGCATTCAAAGTATATATGTTTGTTCAAGACAGGTATGTTTCAAAGAATTAAAAAATAAATTAATTTTACTAAATTTAAAACATGGTGCTCAGAGGTCTCATTCAGAGGCCTGTAGCTTGAAAAAAATGCACACTACCCTATATTTATTTTGTTATCAAATGTCTTGTGTTGTATTTTGGAATCAAAAAAGTGGGGTTAAAAAAAGTTTGAATACTTTTTCATTGGCAGCGAACATCCTGATTTATTTATTTCTGATTCAGGCCACTGGCCCATGACAAGCAATACAAACAACAAATAATAAACACTAATGAGCAGTACACCAGCTATGATAGTGAGTCATATTTAAGAGTCTTGATTTAGTATCGTCGAACGTCTTTGGAGAGCATAATATATGTACTTTGCTAGAGACTGTATAATGTCACAAGAGTGGGTACTCATTAGAATATTAAACTTGTGTACATTTGGATTCTTGTAAAACTTTTCAGGTAAATGCATGATTCGTAGATCATTATACACTCTACATTTTAAAATAAAATGAATTTCATCCTCAATTTCAACATGGCATAGTTTACACAATCGTTCAACCCTTGCTACATCATTATAACGACCTGTCTCTATTTCTAATTCATGGTGGCCAGACCTTATTTGAGCTAATGCATGTCGAAATTTCCGTACCTTTAAAACATCAAGATATTGTTCGTAACAAAAGCTATGTTTAAATTCTCTGTACAGTATTAACTTTCTATTGTCATTAACGTCCACTATCCAGTCCTGCGCAAACTGGTCTTTTAGTCTTTGAACAAAAGATGATATAAACTTACATTCATTACTAACAGTTTGTGTATCCCATATATATCCAAAACCGTTCCGTTGTAATAATGTCTTAATCTCGGTCACCCAGTTCTTGTTACCTAGCTCATCATAATATTTCAACATATTGTAACATGTTTTCACTAGCCTGCTGTCTGGCATTTTTAAAATTCTGATCCAATATTTGATACAACGTTTCATTGTCTCGATGTAAAGTGGATATCTCCCACAATCACCAACTACAGCTGAATTGCACGATTTGATTCCTACGCACATAAACCTCTTACACGCATAGTAATGGACCTGTTCCAAAATATCATATTGTTTAAATCCCCATATTTCAGACCCATAAATCAACACTGGTAACACTTTCGTGTCAAACAGTTTAAAAAAGATATGTTTAGGTAACTGACCATAGTCGTATAAGGATGATAACAATGATACCAACACATGTTTCCCCTTATTAGACAGTTCAGAGCACATTCGGTTGAACGATAACTTCATTGAAAAGCACAAGCCAACGTATGTAAAGCTGTTAACTGTCTCAAGTAATGTTCCATTATAATACCATTTTTCATGTTTAGAGAGTATACCACCATTCCTAAACACCATAACTTTCGTTTTAGAAATGTTTACCACTAGTTTGCTGTCTAAGCAGTATTTAAATAAAAGGTTTAATTGTTTTTGGAGACCGACAATAGTATCACTTATCAGAGCAATGTCATCTGCGAACAAAAGTATCAGTACTTGTATATCTTCTGGAAATAACTGTACACCTTGAATACCACTAGTTTCAATTATCTCGGCAAATTCATTTATAAACAGTGTAAATAAGGCAGGGGATAACATACACCCCTGTTTTAATCCTGTTGGACAATGAAAGCTGTCACTCAATTTACCATTTGAACGAACCTTAGCTTTAACTGTGTGATATATTGACGTCAAAGCATGGAAAAGTCTACCCTTGAATCCTGCTTTCTGTAATACAGACCATAGTTTACCCCTGCTGACCTTATCGAAGGCCTGCTTGAAATCCACAAACGCTACATATAACTTTCGGCCTTTTCTTGAAATGTACTTATTAATCAGTGATTGTAACACAAATGCATTGTCCACCGTCGAGTAATTTTCTCTGAAACCCGCCTTAAATGCATGGGTGACCTACATGTAAGTTTATCTTACCGTAAAATAGGTCAAGGTCATCCCAGCGAAATGATTTATACAAACTTTGTAGTGCTTTTAATATTGTTTGATGCTTCATGCCAAGTTACAAAATCATAGGCCTTCTGGTTCTGGAGAAGAAAAATTTTAACGGCTTTTGCTATTTATAGCCAAGGCGGCCATCTTGGTCATGTGACCTAGTCCATTTATGCAAATTTCGTTCCCCCTTCCTAAGAATGCTCCGCAAACAGTTGTAACCTTGATTGGCCAAGCTGTTTCAGAGAAGAAGATCATGGAAATAGTTGACAGACGACGACGGACGGACGACGGGGCATGACCATCCTATAAGCTCACCTTTTGAGCCGAAGGGCTCATGTGAGGTAAAACTAGATATACCCCTGCATACTCAAGGTTTGCTTTATAAAAGCGTTGTTCAATGGGGTAAACATGTCACGGACATGTTATCCTGATGAGGATAACAGACCATGCTCGATATTACTTGAAATGTGTCAAAACGTTGTAAGGCGCAGAATAAAAAAAAACTGCACATAAAATTAAAGATCAACTAAATGTTTCAGATCGTAAATCTTGCCATGTTTACATGTAAAAAGAAATCTGTGTGTTCACTAAAAACACGTGAAATGTAGCTTAACAGAACCAATGTACGTATATACATGCACCAGTAAGTTAAAAGTCACATGGCGATAACAAATAGTTGATAGTTGTTTTCCCACCAAGTTATCGTCATATGCAGACGGGATCTCGGTTTATAGTGTCACCATAAAGCCATGGGCAGTTCAGAATTGAACTAGCGATCCCCTAGTTATACACACGAGTGTCTAAAAATAATATTCTGTACTGGAAGCTGTTTTATTCGCGCCAAGCATTTGTAAGGCCGACTCGTATTGAACGCGTAATGTATCTTTAATGGCAAACATGACGGTTGATGATGCGATTTTGTAAACATGTCGTGTCAAAGGCCACTTCTGGTTCATTGTTCCATTAGAATCAGACAGTTAAACGGGAAGACAACAATAATCACTGTTACCATTGCATATGATAACATTGCTTACGATTTATATGTTTAATTGCTGTCTGGAATTTTTTTATTTTTTGCATTTTACCAATGCATATAGGCTTCAAGTTTTTATTATTATTTTTTGTTTTTGTTTTCTACGCAAGAATATTTATTGTCAAAGATGCGAAAAGAAGAATGATAATAATAATTTCAATAAAAATAGGCGTTTCCTACTCGCGCTCAACCTCCTGAGCTAACGAGTCAGATGCTCTTATCAAAATCATTTTTATCAAGGCTTTATGTCCCAATCAACATTTTTTTCAGTCATGTCGGGACGGAGCAAACGTTTCCTGGGTTTAACCAGTTAGTAAGGAGTTAATGTATCTTGCTCAAGGACACAACACGGTGACGTCTGTGGGGATCGAACCCAGGACCTC
Source organism: Rugalucina vietnamica (assembly GCA_964017185.1). Lineage (NCBI taxonomy): Eukaryota > Metazoa > Mollusca > Bivalvia > Lucinida > Lucinidae > Rugalucina > Rugalucina vietnamica. The sequence goes on from OZ024875.1 coordinate 44,916,292, forward strand.
TCGATTCGGATTCAGACACCCTACCACTACGCCACCGCGCTCCCTAAAAATAATTTTTTACCAGTCTTATATCAACTACATATACATGTACGTATTTATTCTCGACATGTGATTTTACGAAGCGACTGACTGAACCACTGCGACATGAAGTCATCTACGGTGTGTGTGTAATAAATAATATCAAGATTTCGAGTATCTGTTTGAAATACATGTATAAACATGCCAAAATAAATTATGTTCTCTCACGAGACAACACGTGGAACTGTAGGTCTTACACCTAATAAATATACATATATCTTTACATGTACACTATACAGTGTACTATTTGAGTTAGTGCCTACGTCCGCGGAAAACATTTTTAAGTCATTCAGGGTAGCTAACTTATCCTAGCCACATTATGCCAGTACAAGCCTTCAGTATATTTATATTTTCATGTCTCCCAGAAAGAAATATTGACGTGAGGATAGATCAGCTCTTATACCAAAAATACGATCGAGCTCCTAATACAAGAGAAAACATACATTTGGGCTGCCGTCTCAAACTTCAATTCCTTTACGATTTAAGAATTTAATGTAGTAGGGCATTTCATGATTCTTTCATTTGCCAAAAAATATAATCAGCTGATAATATATGTTTTATTTTGTTACAAGAGAGACAAATAAAGAAAAGAAAAAAAAAGTGATCCGTCCGGGACTGGAACCCAGGACCTTTCGCTTTCAATTCCAAGCACCCTACCTACTGAGCTACACAGCTACACGTACAGACTATTTCATTTTTTGACTCTCTTATCTAATTCGTCTTCGTCGGGCTATTGGTAGTTTTGACTAAGTAATTATTCATATCGTCCCTCGTCTTCGTCTCAAATATGCCCTCACGAGTCGTTCCCCATCATAACCGTAAGCGCCAGCAGCATTTACGTTCAAAAGTGAAAAATGTCTAATACAAGGTCACATACTTTCTTGTTAACATAATATTTACTACTGCCCTTGGTAGTACCAAAGACGCATAGATTGGTATATATTATATGCCTTTATTTTTTTTATTTACAGCCCTTAGCAGCCAGGAATTCAAGTGTCTCGACTTGTTTTAAGACTTTCGCAGGCTGCCATTTATCTATACCATCACGAAAACATGTCTGTGTAATGTATACCCCCCTGAACCCCACTTTTATATAGCAAAACTGGGGTATTCAGGGGTATACTCATTGCCGATGCGGTTCTAACGTGTACCCACAATCTATGTTTAGAGCAAAAATAAGAAAAATATCAACATTTTTCAGCTAAAATTTTTCAATTTTTAACGCTAAAAAGTTTAATAGTTTAGTTTAAACATATTTTATTGCCAATTTTAAGCAATGGGGTTGGGCCACAAGTTCTTACAACATTAATTACAGCCCGCCCCCTACAATATATATACAACAGCAAACATGGCATTAGAAAACATATTACAAAGTATATACATGTGTATAACAGACAAACACAGACAGACGACAGAAGACAGATCGACAGAACAGACAGGTAGGCAGGCAGACAGACAGTGAAGGGAGGAAAGCATGGGAAAGATAAGTGGAGAATAGAGAAAAGAAGGAAGATAGTTTGATAGTTTCAGTGTCAGTCGCCGTTGTGGATCAAATAATGACATTATACCATAGAACAGACCTATCGACATTCTCCAGCTGGCAACATCGTTACCCATTCTGATACAATAATAGTCGAGAAAGCTGAAATTTGGAGACTGTCGAAAAGGCACATGCAACAATTTGATTTATCACGATGGCAACTGACACTGAATCAGAGGTATACAGGACAAAGAGAAAGAGAAGAATATAGAATAGTAATAGTAACATGAGAATAAGAGTTTGAGTCAAACTAAAATCAGAAAATCTATGAACATTTTAAACAATTCATAATATGGATTAATGCATGTTCTTGTACGGCATATTTACATTTCATTAACACTTAAGTCATATATTATAGCAATCTACAACAGACACTAATATTCCTTATCGTTCCCAACAAGCAACACAGGCCGTGGACACTCGGAGGACTTGTCTCGGACAGACAACTCCTGCAAGCAACCACGACCCATTCAAATAAAACATTTTATTGATTATTGTGAAGCTCGACATGCTGCATGTTATTACATGTCTTATAGACTCGGCATGAATCTGTTGCACTTATCTAACTATTTTATCGATGATGGCAAAGTCCCGACATAATGACAAGCCAATACTGACCACACAGGCCGAACCGCCCTTTTTATGTTCAGAAAAAAAAATCTGAAGCAAAAAGGTTGATTGGTACAAGCATATACAATGAAAAGAAAAAACAAACAAACCCAAAATAATTAAAAAATACACATTGAATTGCAAAAGCTGAACATTATAAATCAAGAGACAATAATAGATCGATTGATGTAATGTTAATGCAAAAACAATAACAACAACAGAGAAACAAAACGGAGCCGCGTAATCAAACAGCATTACCACTAGAGCAAGTCCGCCCCTTCGTTTATATTTCGTTACAACAACAACAAAAAATAATTTACATTGAACGAACTGCATGATAATTCTACCCAAATTAAGCGCTTATGTATGTACAAATGCGGGTCAAAATGAGCCGGTGGGAGCTAGTCAGTACGTATAAACAAACCACAGCAGGTACAATTCAGCCGCAGCGCGAGAAAACCGCTCCACGGGATCACCAACTAGGGCCGACACAGATCGACCCACACAGCCACAGAAAAAAGCCAGCAGATTGAACTTTTTTTTAAATTAGTAGAAGAGGGATTGGACCAGGTATGTGTAGTGAAAACCAATGCGCCAACCTTCTGCGCAGTTTCTGCACAAATGGTCCGCGTCCTAGTTTTCGAGTAGGCGAAATTCTGGATTTCTCGTGATGCGGCTAATTTCGTATGTAATAAAAATCATAAGGACGCTTTTTGCTCATTAGGGTGCAACAAAGTGTACTAATTAGAGTAGTTAGTGATAATAAGAAAGAAGCAAATATTGCGGTGTAAGTAGAAACCCAAAAACGTTCTTGTTATATAAAACGTATGTTTCATTTTCTCGTGTCCAGTGGGCTAGCCAAAACAAGTCATGTAAAGGTACAGTAATATAGGTGACATTCCTCATTTGCGTAACCTCGTCTCGTATAGTACACTGCGCGGTAACAGTAAGGCAACAGGTATGGCTTATTTCGAAGTAAGCAGTTTTCCTTTTAATTAAACGAATAACACAAACCCGAGACTGAATAAAATTTTGCACACAGCTTTAGGCTTTTTCCACAAACTCATACAAAAAGGAAGGAAAACATAAAGTGGGACTATCATTTTGACTCATCTACTGCCGAAATCCACTTCTTAAAAGCAGTAAGACGGCATAATGATATTATAAGTGCTTGAAGCCGCCCGAGCAGCCCACGAGTTGACACCGCATTTCGGTGTCAAACCATGCTCCGCAAAGCAACAAAAGCACTAGTGGTCACGGCAGCTTATCGATGAGCCAAAGAGAGTCGATATAGCAGTACCCCTTCCTTTTGCACTGAGTATACACAATGGGCTTCACACGTCCTGATTACATTATGTTGTGACAATTTCACAGGTATTTCATTCAATGCACAGGTAAGTATGGGGTTCAGAGCGGGGGAAAATATTTGGAGTAGTTAATCAGATGCTGGTTTTGGCAGGAGTTCGTCGACTTCTGATAGGCTGCTGACACGCTTAGGAACCGATATTTCGTACACCTTTACGTTAATTTTACCGTCATTGGTCCAGAATGAATCGATCGAATCTTCCTTTCGCATCTGGACTAGCTTTTGAATAATGCTGTAATTTTTCTTTGTGAGGTCCTCTGTGATGAATATTTTGTTGGGATTTGTCTTCAATTTACTTTTAGCCTGGAAGACAGCTGCTTTGGATTTATAAGATTTAAACTTTATTATAATCGGGCGATTTCCCTTTGCATTTGCTTTGCCGAGAACATGACACCGTTCAATATCATCTTCATCTAGGGGAACCTCCATAATCTCATTTATCACCTTTAGAACGGAATAAGTACATGTTTTACCGGGAGGCTGGGGGACGTTGAACATTCGCACCGAACACCTACGACCATACTGCTCTAGATCATCTAGTTTGTTTGCAAGGTTATCCACATTTTGCTCTAGACCAACAATTATGTCAGCCCTTTGACTTAAAAGTTCATCCTTGGCCCGTATGATTTCAACTTTTTCCTTGATAATGTTATCTTTTTCTTCTACTACCTTTTTCAGCATACTATTTTGCTTTTGTAATGGCCTGACAACCTCTTTCTCCATCTGTGTGACAGCTTTTGTCACAGCATCATTAATTGCTGCATTTGTCAGGGAATGAGACAGCTTGAGAATGGTAGGAGATATTCTATCAATAAACGCTTCATCAGTAAAACAATCAGCCACACAGTTCATTATCATATCTCTCATGGGGGGATCAATTTCAGAAATAGTTTCAAGAGGTTCAGCAGAAGATTCAGTATTTGGCTTTTTCAAGTCAGGAGATACCCCACTTGAGCCCTCCGCCTGTTTTCGCTTCCCTTTTGGAGTTTCAACGCCTTTGAGACCAGCTTCCATGCTTAGAATGTGTTAGAATTGTAATATAACGATTCAATATATAAGTATATAATATAGTTCTAATCAGCTTCAGTGTCTCAGAATAAATATGTAGTATTCTCGTATGAAGGGCTTGACCACGAAAACCTATGACACAGGAACTCGGGTGGATAAACCAGTCTTGGAATCGGATCAACGACAGTCAAATTTGTAGTTCAAGAAATGCCGTAACTTACTGGTTCTATTCTAGTCACATTTATCCCTTTAAATATTCATAAACACATTGTATTCATAAATTTTCTGATTTTTACTTTTCACTGAACAAAAAACACAGCTACCATGTTGGCCGCTTATATCCTTCCTTTTTAACGCTAAAAAAATATTTGTTTATTACATGGGCAACTTTTCGTAATGATGATTTTGAGACAGACTAGGAATTTTATCCCCTCGGTACAGATCACTGTCGTGTTTCCTGTGTTGTTTCGTCTAGATAAACATAAATATATACTTACAAAACAAGTTGTAAAACGCTTTTAGTGATGGTTGTGGCAGGATAACCGAAGTGTTATATGCTCAGCGGCAGACGTTTAGTCAATAAAATACATGCAAAATCCCATTGGGACTGTTTTTAAAATAGCTATAGCTTCAAAACCCTTTGATTGTCTGGGATTGAAATCACTAGGCATAAATAAACCTGTGACTAAAACCTAACATTCCCAACAAAATAGATTGAAACATCGCATTAGGTTTTGCCAGAGTGCATACACCGTTTTTCGTTCTTATAACAGGGATTGTATCCAAGCAACTTTTCTTGAAATTCGTTAAATAAGTCCAGAAATATTGAACATTTATTAAATGGTGATGCTAACATTAATGCCGACACTGACGCCGACGTTGTTGGCAGTCGCTGTAGCGACACATTTTGTAAACATTCTGGCATTTGTCGGGGTAAATGAATAACAGCATAATATCAGTTGCATTCATGGTACAGATAAAATAAGGAAACTATGTGATTTCAGGAAGAACATATGATTTCTTTACTCAATTTTGACCCTAAAATTCTTCTAATATTGTTAAGGGCACATTACCTTCAAGGACCATAATTCTAAATGTAAAAGGCTCCGACGATGGCATCATTCAGTTTCTGAAACTAGGAATGCTAACAGACATTTTGATATATGACACTACTTATTAACCGAGAGTGGCCATAAAACTTCAGAAGGAGATGACTTTTCACTCCCTGTTTGAGTACTAATAACCGTTTAAAGAATCTGAAAACACTTATTCCAATATCTAAAACAAAGTTCGAATAATTGAACCCTATTTAGCATTCATACAACTACAGACATTGCGTTCGAAAAATAAACTATCAAACAGTTAACTCCCAGATAAATTTGCATTATTTGCCGTGTCCACGTGTAAGCTTTGTACCCATTATTCCGCAGGTTTGTAGCTCAAGTGCCCTTCCTAAATAATGATTTTGGCGTGACTTCAGATTAATGCCTAGGTTACATCTGCCCCGATCATCGTACGATTTTTCTGTTTGCGATTTTCCCTACGATTTTAGACATCATAGATGATCGTAGGCTACGACGTATATGTTTACAATTCATACGGTCATCGTACGATTTCTTGTTTTGACTTCGGAGATCGTAGGGAAATGGTTCGGAAATCGTACGGTATCCACACACTCTCAGTGGAAATCGTGCGGAGCTCGTGCGATGTCCGTTAGGAGTCCCTTTGATTTCTGATTGATTCCTTGCGGTCTCTTTACGATCGACATACGAAGTTTTGTCTCCACATTATCTTAAAACATCGTGCGATACCGCACGATCATCGCATGGTCATGGTACGGCGCCCATACGACCCATCTACCGGCTACGGTCTTACGATTAAAAAAAGAATATATAACATTGCAGACTATTACTCAATGTTAGAGGCTACATAGATTGTAGGAAGCTGTAGAATCGTAGGGACATCGTAGAATTACCCTGCGGAGACCGTACAAAAATGCAAAATTGGCATCTTGCGATCATCGCATGCTAATAGTAGGACAAATGTAATAGCTAGGTAACATTTGGCCTACGATTAGCTTGCGATGATCGTACTTCGCCAATATTTTCATTTCGTGCAGTCGTCGCAGGGTCACCCTACGATTTCCTTACGTTTCTACGACTTCCTATGGCTTCTTACGATCTTCGTAGCCTTTACGATTTTGTAGTAGTAGGCATGTTTACAGATCTTTAAAAATCATTAAACCGTAGCCCGTAGACACGTCGTAAGTAGCATCGTACTGGCGCCGTACGGAAACCCTGCGATGATCGTTCGGTCATCGCACGGTTTTTGGGGGCTAAAATTGTAAGGTAATCGTAGACCTTTAGGGTGATCGTACATCCGTACGTCTATATCGCAAGGTTATTAAAATCGTCCGGGTATCGTGCTATCAACATACGGACATACCACTTTATCGTGTGGCCGCCCTTTGATTTCTGTGCATTTTTATAGGATATGGTTGTAGTTCACCACTAGGTTCATGTTCGTCATCTGTTTAACTCTGCGCGACTTCCTTTTTGGACCGCTTGCCTTTTCCTTTCGGGAGAGGTTTACACGTTCGGTAGTTCATGAAAGACGGACGGACACCTAACATCGTTCGGCTGTCGTAGGGAGACCGCAAGGGCTCAGTCAGATATCGTAGGGACTCCTCACAGAATTCGCACAGGCTCCGTACGATTTCCACTTAAAGTGTGCGGAGACCCTACGATATCTCTGTATGGTACTGACTCAGAATATCGAAGAAAGCCGAAACAAAAAATCGCACAATGCCCGTATGAATTGTTAACACCTACATGTACGTCGTAGCCCATGATCACCTTCGATGTCTAAAATATCGTAGGGGAAATCGCAGACCGAAAAGTCAGGGAAATAGTCACCTATCAGGCATGGCCCCTTGCGGCCTCTCTACGATCGCTGTACGAGTTTTGTCGCCAGGTTATCATACAAAAATCGTGCGGTGACCGCACGATCATCACAGGGTCTCCGTACGGCGCCCGTACGATGCCCTACGTCGTGACTACTGGCTACAGTCTTACGATTTTTTAAAAAATTATAATATTGCAGACTATTACAAAGTCGTTGAGGATACGGAGATCGTAGGGAGTCGTAGAATCGTAGGGATATCGTAGGGTCATTCTGCGGAGACCCAACGAAAATGCAAAAAATGGCACCGTACGATCATCGTAGGCCAAATGTAACCGAGGCATCAGTCAGAAGTCCTACGGACTCCGAACAATACCCACTTCAAGTCTGCGGAGACCCTACGACTACCGCACGACCGCCTTTCGTTTTGAATCAGAACGTATAGGGACTCCGTACGGACATCGCACGGTCTTCGTACGATATCAACTTAAAATCTGAGGAGATCTACGACTACCGTACGATCGCCTTGCGTTTTTGTATCAGAATAAATGAGTACGAATACATAGGAATACAGTAAACTAATATTTGTCATGTAATGAATCTTATCCCTCTATAGAACTTCGATAAAAGGCAGATCAATAAATATAAATCGTACGATGTCCGTATGAATTGTAAACACATTACGTCGTAGCCCACGATCACCTACGATGTCTAAAATCGTAGGGAAAATCGCAGACCAAAAAATCGTACGATGATCGGGGTAAATGTTACCTAGGCATAACGTAGACATACAGACCCTGTTAATCTGCTACCATCTCTCATTGTATCCACAAAAAAGTTCAAGTCCGATGAACTATATTGTTGGGTATAGACTAGGATATTGTTGAGCGTTGAAATTTTTTTTACGGAATCAGGGATTGACGCTTTTATGAAAGACTTGGAAAGGGCACAGGAGGCAAATGTAAAGGAAAGCACAGATGTTCACTAAGTAATGGGTGATAAAACTCACACAGTTACATGTATGAACGTGAAAGAAGACAGTGATATTATTTTAGCTACTAATCAAATCTAGAATCTGCGGACTAACAAAAAGGTCAATCATTCATTCTTTTCAAAATCATTTTCGGAATTTTTCAAAAAGGATATCAAGCCTTATATTACCTGCCAGTCAACGAAGACAGCCTTCAAAAGGCAGTTGAAAGTCACTTACATCTTTCAGATTGACAACATGATAAACAAGTGCTTATAAAGCATGCACTTATGTGGATGTTTGACCGCATCGTAGAATGATAATAACCAACATTACGAAAACTTGCCCACACAATATAGAGAGATTTTAATTGAAACTCTTCATGTGAAATTTTGATATTTTTTAATATTTGTACTCAAAACATTGTTTGTGGGCACACACAATCTATGTTTTTGATCAAAAAGAAAAAAAAGTTGGATACCCCTGTAAACCCAAATGCTGCTGACTGTATAAAACTTGCGGTGGGGTATGAGGCGGTATACGTGTACATTCATGGTTTTCGTTTTTCTGATGATAAAATGTGTGTAAAAAGACAGCGTTTAGAATAATATAAAAATAAAAATAAAAAAAATGAATTTACCACGAACATGATGCCGATTTCGTGAAGTTTGAAATAGAAATTGGCATAAAATTGCCGCACGTGTGTTCATTTTATTCCAGTGTGACTCGTGCAGACTCTTATATTACAGTTAAACAATGGTGTAACAGTTCATTTGGATAGATAATAAAGTAACGAAAAATCATTCAAAATACAAAGTGAGACAGAGCAACCTGCGAACCATATCATAAAAGTGTTAGTCAAAATAGTTGCAAACGATATATCGAACAATGTAGATGTAAGTACAGTATATATCCTAAAGATTTTAATGATGCACGTAAATCACATGCGTGCTGCATTACGAAAACACGCCCATGCAATATACAGTTATTTTTAGCTTTAAAAATTGAACAATCTATATTTTGGAGCAAAAATAAGAAAAATAGGTGTAACCCTGCAAACCCCAATTTTACTATATAAAAGTTGGGTTCAATGGGGTATACTTGTCACGGACATGTTATCCTGATAGAAAATAGGACTATAAATATTCACGAATTCAAAAAACAATCACATTCGCAAACACTCTACCCAGACACCAGGCAGTGATCAGATAAATACTAAACAATTTACTAGACGTCACACTGACGGAGATTAAATGCAACAACATGTGTGAAGAGAAAAAATAAATACATGTAGCTCTCTCCCAAAGTTGAAGGGGGATATCTTGCTTCATGTAGCTTCAATTAAAAACGAAGATATCGTGCGCAACTGAGAAATAGACGAACAGAAAAAACGTAAAGATAATGCACAAAAGAACCGTTTTTGAACGAACAGTAAATAATCTACTTAAGGCTTAAATGCGTAACTATGCTCGACGACGATTAGGTTATATCGTCCCACTCGTCATGCTCGTTTAGAAAAAAACAAATGTCATGACGGTTTACAATCCATCCTAAATCAGACACGATTCTGTAACAGTGATAGTTTATCATAATGCTGGTGTCATTTTAACTCTCGGATGCCATATTGCTAGAATTAAGAATCAATTATCAAACTGCATTTTCTGATGTGCATGTTGTCATAACAAGATTAACCGTATAATGATGGATAATTCGACGAGCGCCCACTCTGATTACACACATTTGACTTTAATCCATACAGCATTCTGCAATATAATGTATTTTGAAGACAAGATGGAAAGCGCGATGGTCTCCTTGTTAAGACTTGGGTTATCTCTTTGGTGCTTGTCTGAGTAACAATAAGGTTCACAGATTAAACGTGTAGGTAGTTCTTAGGTGTTGAAGTTAATCAAAGAACTGCAGATATTTCCAAAAACCTCATCACAAACATACTAAAAACTCTGATGCAAAACCTAATTATGACATCTGGGAAATACACTCAGTACCAAAAAAAAAAACGCATTTTTTTTTTTTCATTTTCATTTTTTCGCGAAAATATAAAATATTTTCAAAATCTAAAATCTTCTAAGGATTTGCCATTCATATGAAAGTTTCATATTTGAGTTTCGTTGTGATTCATAAACAGTGAACCGTTTTAGGAGAAAACTTGTGAAATCAACATTTTTCCAAAAGAATCACAATTGAGAGAAAACTTAAACGAAAAGTTGCATTTAGTGTGACCGAAGATCAGAAAAACACAATATTAATTGAGTTTCATTAAGAGGAAAATATTTCCAGGGATTTAAAAAGATGCGTTTTTAGAAAAATGTCAAGCGCTTTATAAATTTGACATTTTGATCAAATATTTGGAAAAGTATGTCCCTTTTTCTATAGGATAATGTTAGTTAACATAAAAGTGATTCTTATAATCCTTACCCTCATTTAAAATTTTGAGTCGTTTTTCCGCACGTCCGGTTCATTGAAAATGTTTTCTCTTAGTGATACAATCCAGGTTAAGGCAATCATTTAGAATTTTACGACCTGAAACTTTACTACAGTACACGGCGTCAATATAACGTAATTTGCAATTTGCTGCTACCCCGACTTTAATATTTGGAGTTTCTTGAAGTTTTGCCAATTTGCTTTACATTTGTTGGACAGTATACAACTCGGTTTTATGCAGTACTATTCAATTGGAAGAAGTTTGACACATTTCATATCAGAATAAGCCCGCAATTATATTTATGACACACATTTCTTAAGTGTACCAGATTCGCAATCGCTTTGGGCATCTTGGCCACTTATTCATGTTGTCAACTATAGCAGCTCAGGTTAGTCTGAGTGACACTCACAATCTCATTTCTGATTCACGAGAAGCAATCAGTAAATGTTAAAATGTCGTTTTAAGGAAAAAAAAAGTGACCATAAAAAGTTTGTTTAAAGGAGTAAAAAAAAGGGGTCCATATCCCCGCATACTCTTGCGACTTTTTGTTTTGGGTACTCTTGGTTGACACAGAAAAACATAATGTTTACGAATTCGGATAAAGGAGACGGATTGTTTTTGATGACTTAAATTTCTATGTCCATCTTTGGTCCTTTCTCACAAATATTCAAAACACAATATTCAAAGTTTCTAAACAATTTCTGAATTTCTTTAGCCAAATTTACAAGTTATTTTCTAAGTACAATTTCACATATTTTAAACTTTCAAAACCTAAACTTCAACTTTTGATACTTTCACTAAACTTTCTAAACATGAACTTCAACTCTTAATGCTTTCCCTAAAATTCCAAAACTTGAACTCACTAAGATTTCCAAATTCTAGTTTGTGTCTGCTGACCTGGTCACATGATGCATTTCTCTCCGCCTCCTGCAATCATACCAATCAAAGCCTCTCTCTCTTACTGACTCCCTAATTAACTAATTAACAAATTTCTTATCTTGGCTCTGAGTGGTCAGTTTCATATCATAAGTGGCCAGCCTCCAACAGATTGTTTTCTCATAGATTATTACACATCAAAGGAAATTAGCATTTACTTGCAAATGTCTTTTTGAATTCAGCTTCCAGACAACAGGCTGAAGATAGTTCCACCTGATTTGTATAATAGCATTTTGATGATGGTCTAACCATTGCAATATGTGGCTTCTTCCTAATGACAATGCCATATTTACATTACCACAAAAACTTAATAAATATGTACATAATCTTTGCATTATTTCTATTTCTTCATTATTTTACTATTTTTATTTTATTTTCTAATTAAACTCATTTACTTATTTAATGACTCTGTGACAGTATGCAGGTAGGAGACATGTCAGTCTTGAAAACTTGAAATGGTTCACATTAAAAATGTACAAGTTATGTCCGAAAATGTACGTTTTATAATTTGCGTTTCTTTATGCACTGAGTATACATGTAAGCTAGAACAGAAAATTTGAAATCCAGAAATCACTGTGGAACTGATATGAATAACCTTTGCATCTCAATGCACTTATCTTTTACTATAATTGAAAATTGTGTTCTCAATAATACCAGAACGCAAACATGCGTGAAGAATAACGTTTTAACTGTATTGGTTGGAAGCGAATTGTTGCAAAATATATCAATCTTCTTATAACGCCTTTGACATATTATAATGCATTTGATATTTGACATTTAATGTTTTTGACCTTTGTGATACTTCTTATTATTTTCTAATTATATAGTATACCAGAATTGTTGTTTTGTTTGTGGAACCATCAGACCATTGCTGTCAGTTCCAATATCAGATTAGATAGCTCGTAAAAACACATTTCACATTACGGACTCTTGCCCATGCAATATACATAGATTTTTTCAGATGTAACAAATGAAAACATTTGATATTTTTAATATTTGTGTTTAAAGCATTCATTGTGGGTACACGTTAGAGGCGTTGTTACCGAGTACCCACAATCTATGTTTTGTAGAAAAAATGTATTCCCCTGCATACCCCAGTTTTGATAATAAAACTGGGATTCAAGGGGGTATACATTACACGGACAAATTTTCCTGATGAACCAGCTTCTGTCCCAGCTGGCCTTATATAATCACCTCCAATACGCAATCAAGGTAAAATACTTCATGAATACTTGTAGAATACCTTTTGTCCTTGATGATTCATTGACTAGTTAGAGATTCACCACGAGGACCGAACAACTAACTATGTGTTGTGAACCACAGCAGAAGATGAGGGTGAGGTTATGGCCATGCAAAACTAGTTTAAGCCCGCCAGTAATTTTGTATTACTGATCGTTCCAGGGCGAAACTTCTGTTGTGGTTCTTGTTGTTTTATGTCTTGGTGTTGAATTTTTGTGCCGTTTGCCCCTAACGGGCGTTTTCGTATTTTAGTTAGGTTAAGGTAACTGAGTGGCCGCCTATTGGGAAAAAGCTGCAAACTCGGCTTACAATGTGTTTTCTTAGTACAAGTATCTAATTGTCGATTTAGTTTTTTCCAAATTCGGTTTTTGGAGTGGGAACTTCTTTCTGATTGCGCCTTTTCCTGATCATTATTAGGGTGTTATGGAATCCAAAGTATGTCTTTATACTCTTGTATATCTTCTATTTCCTAACCTACATGAGGTTGGTTTGAAAGCAGGGATTGCCATTGGGAATATATATGACCCATAGTGATTTTTTTTATTTGAAAATTTATCAGTGCGCTCATAATTCATTAAACTCGCTTTCGCCTTTAATGCACCTTTAAATTTACTTTGATCAAACTAAAGAGGCAACTGCACATAATATATATCTTCCTCTTTTTCTGTTACCAGCAACTTCTGAAAATATGTGAAACTATGACACATTTTTATAATGTTATCCTTGACTCTAATTTTACTTTAATAAAACAGTTTTAAAAAAAATATGAGGTACTGAAATTAAAACTTTGTGTTATTAAAAAATCTCAGTTGTTTTTATCATGCCATAAATTTTCAGAGAAAATTTTTAATAAATAGTATGGTATTTCTTAACTAAGAGTCGATTTTTGTGCTATTTGAACCTAATGTACGTTTTCATACTTTTTCATTTAAGTTCGGGTAACTGAGTGGCCGCCTATTGTGAAATAGCTGCTCACTCGGCCTACGATATGTTTTTTAATTGTCAATCTAATTTTTCCCACCTCGGTTGTTAGAGTGAGAATTTCTTTCTGATTGCGCCTTTTCCTGATCATTCCAATAAATGGATCTCAACAACAGTATTGAGATCAGTTGCTAAATTAATTATTCCAGTTATGAATACTTTTTTAATTTTTTTTTTAAATATTTTTAAAAATATTTTTCTTATTTTGCTCAAAACATAGATTTTGGGTACACGTTAGAACCGCCTCGCTGAGGCGGTTCTAACGAGTACCCACAATCTATGTTTTGGAGCAAAAATAAGAAAAATAGGTATACCCCTGCATACCCCAGTTTTGCTATATAAAAGTGGGGTTCAAGGGGGTATACATCACACGGACATGTTTTCCTGATGTCTTCAACTACGCCCATCAAACAATATTCCTAAAATTGCTATAGAAATGTTTGTGGAAGACAGTCGTTGGAATAACATGTCATGATTTAACATTTGGTAAAATGGAAATAATAACGACCAGGGCCCCGTTGTTCAAAATTAATGGCATCGTTAGTTTACGATTCGTTTAAATTTCAAACATGAATATTGCAAATACACTCTTATCTTTTGTTGATAAAATCAACAAAAATACATTTTGTCGACAAAATAGCAATGTATTTGCTTATATAGTAGGCATATATTAAAAGAAGATGAGGTCTTAACGACGACGTTAATCTAACAAAGTATTGACTAACTGGCCGAGACAACTAATGATCCTGAGACACTGAAATGACCCTGGCCTTGAAATCTTACTTAAAGTGATGTCCGTATCTTCCAACTTTCAGTTCTAGGGCTGCAAAAATTCATTTTTTTGTAATTTACAATCTTTGGCCTTCGGCCTTGCCGTATATAAGCCAAGGTCATCAGAGATTAATCAATTATACACACTGTGGTGGACAGGAGTCTTATATGCACACATCCAATCGAAATGTTATATATATCGACTGTTGTAGACTGGTACGTGGCATCTATAGTGCAGTATCAGCGTTTTTCATATGTGCGTATGATGTTCGTTGATTAACTTCACCACCTACAGCGAGACATGAAAAGCAAGACTTAAACAACGTAATTGTACAATTAAATTAACCAACGAGAATGAGTCTGGTCTCATTTGAGTCTGTGCATGAGAAAACCAACAATTTGGGGTTCCGACCAGGTCTGACACAAACCAGGCTGTGCAGTCACAGAAGCAGTCTAGAAGCTTGAAATTTCGGATTTAAGAAGAAGTCAGGTTGTACTATCTGTGTAGCGAAAACAAAGGCGCTGATCAGCTTCACAGTTACTGCGAAGCTGATCTGCGCCTTTGTTTTCGCCTATGCAGATTGTTGGTTTTCTCATGCACTGGTCTCATTTACGAATTTACAGTTTGCTTAAATGAAACAAAACTCTCTGCAGATGAAAATGGCACCATCGTTTGATAAAGATAGGGAGGGTATATCAACTCATTACGAAACATGCATATGCAATTTACAGTTGCATTTTTTGTAAGTTTAATTATGCTTTTTCAAATATTGACTGTAGGAAGACGTTAGAGCCGCCTCGCCGAGACGATTCTAATGAGTACCCACCATATTTGATTTTGTGCAAAAATAAGAACAATTGTAATACACACCAGATTTACTTCATAAGAATGGGATGTCTTGGACATTTTTTTTCTGATGTGAAAGAATAATCCCGACATAACATGTGCACAAATAAGAACAATTGTAAACCCTCGAACACCAGTTTTACAACATAAAATGGGGTATAATGGGATATACATTTCATGGACGTTTTTTTCTGATGCGAAACAATTATCCCGACATATCATGCACAATAAAATATGATTTGGTAATTGTTTCTTAATTTCCAGCAATAGGACACTCGGGAATCGAATGACAAAAGAATTATGATTAGATATCAAGGTTTCTGAAACTGCGTCTGATTTCTGACACGAGTAGGATATGACTTTTGGATTCTACTGAATTACTGCAGCAAATCATCTTAAACTTTTGATAAAAACTTGGTGGACGGAAAAAAGTCACAGGAAAAAAAGTCACTGAAAAAAGTCACAGATTCGGGTAGGAAAAAAGTCACAGGTTGTCTTCTTCGGTTAGGAATGGATTTTTATTTTTATTCTTATCGTTATTATTACTTTTTGTTTTGTTTTGATTGATGTTGAAGCATTTTTATGTCCTTTTTAACACTGTTCAATCATGCCGGGACCGAGTCGATGCTTCCTAAGTACATTGTCCGTTTCTTTTGTGGCTTAAAACAGGCATGATTAAGGACACTACATGACAATGGTTGGCTTCATTCTATGCTATAGTTTTTTTCTATTTCAATGGCAGGTTTTGATTCTGATTATGACAACTCTCCATAATTGCTTACAGACAGACAGACAAGACAGACAATAACTTTTATTTTGAAGCTTTGGTCAAATTACATGACATACAAGCGCAAAACAACATATAGAATCGTATACTGGTAGTGGAGCATGAATCATACCATTACAGAGAGAGAGAGAGAGAGAGAGAGAGAGAGAGAGAGAGAGAGTCGGACTGAGTTGGGGAGGATGTCTTGAAGCACATCATTAAATTCTTTTTAAGTACGAAAGTTAGATTTAAAGAGAATGCGTACATGAATAAAATAAATGCGAGGTTGTGGGCCGTGTCATGGAAAAACCTGTCTATTGGGTATCCCAATAAAGAAATGCTAAGTCATAACATCTGCGGACTCGGTACATATTACATAAATAAAGTGATACATTTCTATGTAAACAAAAGCATACAAATCAGTAGGTTTGTGCCTTGCATCACGCCTCGTCATTCTCCAAGACAGGTTTTTTCATGTCATGGACACACACATATTATCGTGTGTATTGGAAAGGCTATTAATAACTAGGTTGAGTAAATTTCTAATTCGTCCACGCAATTAGGTCGTGTCAATAAACTATGTCAGTCGAATGAGCACGTGCATTTGTTAAGTTGAGTAACTCGTGTTCTTATTCTATGAAAAACCGGAATAAATACAGATTCTTTGTCAGTCACAGGTATTAATTCCAGTGCCGTTAAGAAAAATTATTTCAGGTAAGTGTAGACACATTACCTTACTGTTTTTAAAATAATTGCTATGAAAATACAAAGTCGTTTTAATCTTCGCATATTGCGTGTAGACATGATTTCTTTAAACTTGAGGATATTCGGTCGCGCATAGTAATACCTTGAAAGATACAATGTTCTATCATTTGAAAAGAAGGGGCACAGGAGAAGATAATGCATCTCATCGCCAACGTCTCCGCTGTCGCATAGTGTGCATTTTCTTTCCGCTATTTCTGTATCATTATACCGTCCCACCTCACATGGGAATCGATGATTGCCTGTTCATAACTTAGCAAAAGTAATATATATCGATTTAGGAAGCACCATTAAATAATTTTCCATGTCGATGTTTTCTTTGTATAGACTATAGTTCATACCCTTCGAGGACACTTGTAACTTTGCAGACCATTCCTGTATAAATTGGTCTCTCAAAGACCTTTTAACGATGACACAGGTAGCGCTATTAGGGGATTGGCGGTCCCAAATGTCGGGTCTGCCACATTCTTCTAATATTTGCTTAATTTTCTGAATCCATTTCGAATTAAGTCCTGGAGTAGAGTTCAATTTTTGATAAAACATATACGAGAGTTTTGATTGCTTACCTGTTAAAATCCTGTACCAGTAATTTATCATTCTATATTTAATCGTATGTAATATCGGTAGACGGCCTAGTTCTCCAAATAACATGTATAGTGGCGTACTCTTACGCAATTTTAATGTAGACCTAAGAAATTGGTTATGAACTACTTCAAGCATTTCACAATTTTCCAACCCCCAAATTTCACAGGAATATGTTAAAATAGGTAGAATGGTATTATCAAATAACTTGAGCTGAAGATCGATAGGAAGGTTTAAATTGTGTATTCTCATGTTCAAAAGATGCATGGCTTTTTTGGCTTGTGCTACAACATGTTTGCGCGCATTTAAAAAACTTCGCGATTTCGAGAAATATGTTCCCAAATACTTATAGGAGTCCACAATTTCTAATGTAGTATCGCCTATCTTGAATCTAAATTCATCAGTATTTTGAGCACCGAAGACAATTACCTTTGATTTGTTGTGATTGATTTTTAACTTCCATTCCGTACAGTAGCTGTCAAATGAATCAAGACTTTTTTGAAATGCCTCCGCGTTATCGGCTAAGATAACCGTATCATCCGCGTATAGCAGTACAAATATTTTAAAAAAAATACATACTTTGATCACCAGCGGTTAAATCAACTCTAATGCCATCAACATTGTCTATTAATAATTTGTCTTCAAGGTCATTCATGAATAATGCAAAAAGAACTGGCGAGAGGTTATCACCCTGTCGTACTCCAGTATTACACAAGAAAAAAGCAGAATTAGCCCTATCAACAGAAACGCATGCCTTTATATTTAAATACATATTATAAATAACCTTGAGGAATTTTCCATCAATTGAAATATTAAGCAGTTTACGCCACAGGCCGATTCGCCATACCGAGTCGAATGCCTTTGACAGATCAATGAAAGAACAAAATAATTTCTTTTTTTCGTGCTTAAGAATTTCTATCAAGGAATATAAGGCAAAAATATGATCAGTGGTGGAGTAGTGTTTACGAAAACCTGCTTGATTTTCTTTCAAAATTGCATTCTCTTCGATAAATGTACTTAATCTCTCACTGAGTAGCGCTGTAAATAATTTTCCTAGGCAACTAAGAATGGAAATTGGCCGATAGTTGTCAGGGTTAGTCGAATCACCATTAAACATTAAAATCATGATGTACATATTATATGTGTTATCCCTTGGACTTCTATATTAGTGATTTTTTCCTGTAACTTTATTTCCTGTGAATTTTTACCTACATTCAAAAATTTAGAATTTTTGTTATTCTTAATCTCTCTACTGCAGATGTATCGATTCATCAATCTTATACGTATGATTAAACACTACTAGTAGGCAGTTTGGAATAAAATAAACACTATGATATGATTTCAAGATTATTTTGTTTTATGTGAAAATATGTCAAAACATCAAACCCGTTTTGTGTCAAAGACACACACACAAACACACACACAACCTGCTATTATTTTTCTACAGTTGGTCCATGAGCCAATACCGTAAATTTTGGGTGTCGGTACCATCTGGCCTGAACAAATCCCCTTATGATTTTCATGTAGGAATATGTTTGTAGACTTGTAAAAAATCGGGGGGACTTGCATTGCTGGTAGCTTTAATGGTGAAACGACACGGTAATTACGATACCCCATAATTAAAAAAAACGTCATTTTAACACAAAAAACGGTAGGGAATAGTCTTCTAGCTATCCATATCCCCCTTTCCTCCCCAAGGGAAATTTCTACACTATTATTCTCTAAAAGTACATTGAAAAAGCTATCAAATCCTGTTTTCTGCCATCTAAAAGTCGAGGCGTTTGCGTTTTACGCTATGTTTTATTAAATTACTCTAAATATTCATTTTTTGCGTCATAGTTAAGACAGAAAATGAGAAAAGACGCTTCGTTATGAATGTACAAGCATCTTGTGAGGAAAAGGGTTTGAGATCATTTTTAGGGGTATTCGGGTATGCTGAATCCAAAAACCAATGTTGGCAAGCTGAGAAATGGCTCCTTCACCATCTAATTTGCATATTTCCAAGATGGCCGCCAAAATTAAGAAAAACATCAATTGCTGCAAATTAGTATATGTTTAGGATTCCAAACTGCTACAAAATAATAAAAATAACATTTTTTAATGATTAGAAGGTCTTCAATGAATAAAAAAAATCTCAAAAGTTAAAAGGCTGAGGTGGGGGTGCGGAGGGGGCAGGGGTGTGGGCTTTTGTACTTGTACCTACAAAAGTGATCATAGTTCCACTGTAACAAGTCCTAGATCACTGCACCTGGTCTCACTGTAAAGCATAGATATAGCCTTTTGATCATTTGGTAAGTAATGCAAATTATCGAATTTGCATATTCATGAATTTTAATGAAAATATTAAAAACGGCTTTGAAATCCATAAGTAAACAATTTTCAGGCAGAAAAAAGCTATCATTATGACAACTTGTTATTGCACCAGTAATACCATATATGACAAATATATTGATGCCAATGGTCAATATGAAACTCATCTCATTAGCATATTCATGAATATTAATTGAAATGTCAAAACATAGGGGCAAAAAACAGGGAAAAACAATTGCCATTGAAAGGTTTTCTGTGCGTTATATGATCGTTTTTGCATTTTAGGACAAATTTTCATGGCTGCCAGTTTGGTCAGATGGGCCAATTAAATGCCATAAAAAGTTGTCTTCAACAATGAACACATTCGCATGATGTAAACATCATATTGTTTCCACAACCACCCCTAGTGTGATTCTATAGAATGGGATGAACTTACATAAATACCCATGTCCCACCAAAAGCATACTTTAGAATAATATGATTGGTCTGGTAGTATTGCATTGACATAGCAATTTAACCTTCATAACCAATATTGAAATCATTGAATTTACATATATTCATGAATATTAATAAAAATCATAATGGGAGAAAAATCGTGGAAAAAGATAGGGGTATACGTACAAAAACACCTGTACCCAGGCTGTTAATTAACCTAGGATGTCGAAAGAGATATCAAATGAATGCTGTGGCAATGTACTGTAACTCTGAAATATGATATAAGAATAATCGGATTTGTAATTTCATGTGTATTAATGAAATCTTTAAAAACATGACAGAAAAAAATGGAAAAATTAAAGGGGTAAATGTAAGAAATGGCTTGTATCTTGGCAACCCAAAGCCCTAAAGTGCTGAAAGATGATCAAATGGTTTTTAAGGCAATATTATGCCATCCTATATTACAATTTATAAGTCATTTGGTTTTTATTTTCATGAATATTAATAACATCTTTAGGAATTGGAGTAAAAATGCTGAAAGCATACGGAGGTATACACGTAAAAACGTGCATATCATGCTTACCGGTAGACCTAGAGAGCTAAAATTGGTATCAAACAATTGCTTAAACATTGTTCTATAACCGTATGATCTGCTATTTGCTTTATCTGAAATATTTGTGTATGAATGTTAATAAAATCTTTATAAATAATAGAAAAATGACCAGAAAATGATGGGGGTTTACTAATAACATTGCTTATATCTGGACTGCAAATAGACTTAGAGAGTTCAAAGTTGCATCAAATTATTGCTAGTACATGTACAATTTATTATTGCCATATGTTCAGATGTATAAAGCATACATGTATTTGTTAGCAACCAAGATACAGGCAATTTTGTTTGAGCACAACCTTCAACTTTATGTATGTAATTTTTACAATTTTTCATAGCATTCATTGTTTATCTATCAGACTACATGGTTTTAATCAGATGCTGTTTATCTATCAGACTACATTGTCCTAACATTCTATGGGTACCATTTTCATCCCTCTAAGGGTATTAGCGGTGGAGATATAAGCAACTTTGTTGGTATACCGCCTTTACTTTTCGGTGATATTTCTCTAATTTAAAAGATCTCATTAATATCGATACAACAAAAAAATATCTAGATGTCTTATATATCAGATCATATGGTTATAGAACATTGTCATAGCAGTCATTTGATTTCAACTTCGACTCTTTAGGTCCTTAAGTAGCCAAGATACGCACATGTGTTTAAATGTATACCTCCTAATTCTTCTGCATTTTACCCCAATTCCTAAAGATTTTATTAATATTCATGAAAATGAAACTCAAATAACTTATCTATTACAGTATGGATGGTATAATATTGCCCTAGCAACCATTTGATTCTATTTTCAGCACATTGGGGCTTTTGGTTGCTAAGATACAAGTGTATGTGAAGGTGTATCTGTTTAATCTTTTTCCATTTTTTCTCTCAATTTCATAAGTTTTTATTGATATACATGAAATTGAAAATCATTTTTTCCTTATATCACACTTCAAAGAGATAATACGATACCTTATCATTTATTTGATATCATTTTCAACGTCCTATGTTTATTTACAGCCCAGGTACAAGCAATTTTGTAGTACACCCCACATTTTTTCCATGATTTTCCTTCCATTTCTTACGATTTTCATTAATATTCATGAATATGCAAATTCAATGATTTGAATATTAGGATTACCATTTAATCGTTATGTCCAAGCACTACTATCAGGTCAATCATAGTATTCTAGAGCATGCTATTGGTAGGATATGGGTATTTTTGTAAGTGCACCCCATTCTATAGAATCACACAATGGATGGGCGTGGAAACAATATTTTTACATCATGCAAATATGTTCATTGTTGAGGACAATATTTCAAGGCATTTAAGTGGTCCCACTGACCAAACTGGCAGACACGAAAATTTGTGCTAAAATGCAAGAAAGATTTTATAACCCACCAAAACCTTTAATGGCAATAGTTTTCCCCTGGTTTTCAGTTGGTCCCAGTTTTCAACATTATAATTAATATTCATGAATATGCAAATGAGATAAAATTTTCAAATAGGTCCTTGACATCAATATATTTGTCACATGATATATTACTTGTGCAATAACAGTGTCATAATGATGGTTTGGG
This sequence comes from Rugalucina vietnamica, assembly GCA_964017185.1. Lineage (NCBI taxonomy): Eukaryota > Metazoa > Mollusca > Bivalvia > Lucinida > Lucinidae > Rugalucina > Rugalucina vietnamica. The sequence goes on from OZ024875.1 coordinate 44,939,022, forward strand.
CCTGAAAACTGTTTATTTGAGGATTTTAAACCATTTTAATGTTTTCATTACAATTCATGGATATGCAAATTAGATAAATTGCATTACTTACCACAGGAGAAAAGGGATATGTCTAAGCTTAACAACGAGACCAGGCTCAGCGGCATAGGACGAGCAACAGTGGCGATATGATCAATTTTGTAGCTACACCCCTCCTCAAGAAACACATTAATAGTTGCCATGGAAACCATGCGTTATTTTCATAGTGTAATTGAATTTATCTTTGCGGGCTAAAATTCTTTGCATTTAAATTTATGTAATTTAGTCAAGCAATCATCTAACAATATATTTTAAGTAATATTAGGCTCATATCACGACAAACAAATGAAACGTTTCATCAATATAACAGATTCCAGATATTTTGGCGGCCATTTTGAAAATATGCAAATTAGGACATAAAGACGTCATTTCTCAACTTGCCAACATTGGTTTTTGGATTTAGCACACCAAATTACCCCTAGTTCAGGTGTCAAACCCTTTTCCTCACAAAATGCCTGTACTTGTTAACTTTTCTCAATTCCTGTCTTAACTATCAATAATGGGGGTACACATAAAAAATTGAAACTATCTCAATTGTTTTTCATCCTAGACCATTGAACTTGGTCTCATTCTTAAGCTTAGACATATCCCTTTTATCCTATGATAAGTAATGGAAATTATCTTACTAGCATATTCATGAATTTTCATTAAAACATTAAAATGAAAAAAAAAAGTTAAAAATCAATTATCCCATAAAAACTAATTTCCGGCCTAAACTATCATTGTGGCTCCTTGTTATTGTATCAGTTATTCTATTTGACAAATTTGTTGATGCCATGGGCCTAAATGAAAATCATCTCACTTTCATTTTCATGAATATTAATGAAAATGACGAAAATCAGGATTTACAAAGGGAAAATAATTATATTGCCATTGGAAGGGTTTGGTTTGGGTTATAGGATGTAATTTGAACCCTTAGAACAAATGTTCAAGGGTGCCAGTTTGGTCAGAGGATCAATTTAATGCCCATTTGTGTCACCTAAAATCGCAGAGTGTTCAATACAACCCCTAATAAGCGCAGATAGTAAGGTGGTACACCTATATTACCACATGTATCTTGGCTACTGATAGACATAGAAAGCAGAAATAGGTATCAAATGATTGCTTTTGCAATGCTATATAACTATGTTATAAGATATAATCATCAAACTGACTTCCTGGTGTTCGAATATTAATGACTTCCTGGTGTTCGAATATTAATGAAAACTTCATGTATTAGACTAAAATCAAAGAAAATGGAGAATACCAGCACAGTTGTTTATATCTCAGCAACCAAAAGCTCTAAAGAGCTTGAATTGGTATCAAATGATTGCTATGACAATGCTATATAACCATGTAATAAGATATATAAACCAGCTGGCTATCTTAAGGCTCAAATATTAAAAAAGAACTTCACATATTAGAGAAAAATAACAGATAAACGAAGGGGAAAATCAACGAAATTCAGAAATCTCAGCAACCAAAAACTCCAAAGACTTGAAATTTGTATTAAATTATTGTTATGATAATGTTCTGTATTAATGTGAAAAAAATACAGATTGATTTTGACCTTCTTGGTGTTCAAATATTGATGAGAACTTTCAATTTCAGAGACAAATCACAGACCAATGTAGGGGGTATACCTACAGAAACGTTTATACCTCAGCAGCCAAAAGCCATAGAGAGCTGAAATTTGTAACAAATGATTGCTATGATAACATTCTAAAACGACCTAATAAGATACATTAATAGTCAGACTTTTGTGCTGTTCAAATATTGAGGAAACTTTAAATATTAGAGAAAAATCACAGAAAATGGAGGGGATATACCTACAAAAACGTGTTTTTCTCAGGAACCAAAAGTCATAAAGAACAGAAATTGGTATCAAATGATTGCTATAACAATATTGTATAACTATACAATTAGATATATCAATAAGCTGACTCTCTTATAGCGCAAATACTTAAGGGAACTTCAGATATAGGAGAAAAATCACTGGCAAAGTGTATACAAATAAAACAGCTGATATCTCAGTGACCAAAAGCTCTAGAGAGCTAAAATTTGAATCAAATGATTGTTAGAATTATGTTCTATAATCATTTGATAAGAAACATAATCAATTTGACTTTCTCATTGTTGGAATATAGATGAGAACTTTAAATATTAGAAAAAAAATCTTAGAAAAATATAGGGGGTATGCCAACGGAAACGTATATATCTAACCAACCAAAAGTCCTAGACAGCTGAAATTGGTATCAAATGATTGTTATGACAATATTCTATAACCATGTAAAGGGTATATAAATAAAATGTCTTTCTTCTTTCTCGAATATTTAAGAGAACTTAAGCTATAGAAGAAAAAACATTTGCAAACAAAGGGGGTATACCAATAAAACTGCTGATATCTCAGTGACCAAAAGCTCTAGAGAGCTAAAATTGGTATCAAATGATTGCAAAGATAATGTTCTATAAACATAAGATAAAGAACATAAATAATTTGACTTTCTCATTGTTGGAATATAGATGAAAACTTTAAATATTAGATAAAATCTCAGAAAAATATAGGGGGTATACCAACGGAAACGTATATTTCTCAGCAACCAAAAGTCCTAAACAGCTGAAATTGGTATCAAATGATTGCTATGACAATATTCTATAACCATGTAAAGGGTATATAAACAAAATATGTTTTTTTCTTTCTCAAATATTTAAGAGAACTTAAGCTATAGGAGAAAAACATTGGCAAACGAAGGGGGTATACCAAGAAAACTGCTAATATATCAGTAACCAAAAGATCTAGAGAGCTTAAATTGGTATCAAATGATTTCTAGAATAACTTTCTTTAATCATGTGATAAAAACATAAATATTTTGACTTTCTCATTGATGAAATAGTGATGCGAACTTTAAATATTAGATAAAAAATCTCAGAAAAATATAGGGGGTATACCAACGGAAACGTATATATCTCAATAACCAAACGTTCTAGAGACTGAAAATGCTATAATATAATTGCTTTGACAATATTCTATAACCATGTAATAAGTATATAAGCAAACTGACTTTCTTGTTGCTCAAATATTTAAAAGAACTTCAGACATAAGAGAAAAATCACTTGCAAACGAAGGGGTATACCAATAAAACTGCTAATATCTCATCGACAAAAAGCCCTAGAAAGCTGAAATTGGTATCAAATGATTGCTAAAATAACTCTTCAAAACCACTTGGTAAGTCATTTAAACAATCTGACTTACTTTATTTGAATATTGATAAAAACTTTAAATATTAGAGAAAAATCACAGAAAAATTGAGGGGGTATACCACCAAAAAACTTAATACGTCAGCAACCAAAACTATAGAGAGCTTAAATTGGTATCAAATGATTGCTATGGTAATGTTCTATAATCATAAGATAAGATTTATGAAAAATTAGACTTTCTTAGTGTTTGAATATTGATGAAAACTTAAAATATTAGATAAAAAATCACAGAAAAATATAGGGGGTATACATAAGGAAACATATATATCTCAACAACCAAAAGTCCTAGAGAGCTGATATTGGTATCAAATGATTTATATGACAATATTCTATGACCATGTAAAAGGTTTATAGCAAGCTGACTTTTTTGCTGCTCAAATATTTGAGAAAACTTAAGATATAGGAGAAAAACCACTTACAAAGAAGGGGGTATATCAATAAAACTGCTGGTATCTCAGTTACCAAAGGCTCTACAGAGCTGAAATTGCTATAAAATGATTGCTATGACAATATTCTATAACCATGCAACAAGTATATAAACAAGCTGACTTTCTTGTTTCTCAAATAGTTAACGAACTTAATATATAAGAGAAAAATCACTTGCAAACGAAGGGGTATACCAATAAAACCGCTACTATCTCAATGACAAACAGCTCTAGAAAGCTGAAATTGGTATCAAATAATTGCTAAAATAATGTTCTAAAATCACGTGGTAAGACACACAAACAACCTGACTTACTTTTTTCGAATGTTGATAAAAACTATAAATACTAGAGAAAAAATCACAGAAAAAAGTGGAGGGGGTATACCCCCCAAAAAATCTTTATAACTCGGTAACCAAAAGTTATAGAGAGCCGAAACTGGTATCAAATGATTGCTATGGTATTGCTCTATAATCATAGGATAAAATTTATGAAAAATTAGGCTTTCTTAGTGTTGAATATTGATGAGAACTTAAAATATTAGATAAAAATGACAGAAAAATAGAGGGGGTATACCAACAGAAACGTTTATATCTCAGCAGCCAAAAGTCCTAGAGAGCTAAAATTGGTATAAAATGATTGATATGACAATAATTGATAGCCATGTCATATAATAAGACATATGAACAAGCTGACTATCTTGTTCCAAAAATTGAAGAAAACTTATTTTTATAAGATATAAGAGAAAACACAGGCAAATGAAGGGGGTATACTAGAATAAACTCGAAGATTTTAACCATAAAGCTACCACCTAGAAAGGTCCCCCCGATTTTATCTAATTCTATACATGCCAAAATTGTGAAAAAAGTGCGGGGGGATCTGTTCAGGTCAGGTGGTACCGACATCTTAAATAGCTCATGGACCAAGTGGTGTTATGGCTAAAAACCCAATTTTGCACAGTTCGCGCTGATCACTTGAGATTTTTCGCGGCGAAACCACCGCGAAATTTTACCGGCCAAGGGAAAATTTAAACGGTTAATAGGTTAATTTTTTCGCCGCGGTGAAATTTCGCGGTGTTTCGCGGCGAAATTCTTTTTTTAACGTTTACAACAGGTAAGTTAAAATTTCCTATTTCGCCGCGAAACACGTTATGCGGCGCAACGTAACGTCGAAATTTTATTTTTATTTCAAAATACTTCCTAGTTCAAAGTATTGTAACACCCGTTTTGGTTGCGTATGTCCACATTTTATTTAATACTCGTTAATGCCTAGGTCACACTAGCAATTACGGACGCTGCGGATAGTTGCGGATACTATACGTAGCAATCCGCAGGAAGAATCTGTGACGTTCTTGTGGGTTTTATGCCTCGTTTTCAAAGTACCATAACAATGTCTCAAAGGTTCTGGTGGTGGTATTTTATGATTAGGGCAAAAGCCCAATGTATTCTGAACCTATTACTATTAAAAGTTTTGACTATTTCCTCCATATAGTGTAAAAAAGGCGATTTTAGCGGGGGTGGGGGTCAAAATTTCATATGTGAGAAAATTTTAATTTTTCGCTTTTTCTTGCTTGTAGTCCTTTAATTCCACTATTGTATCATATTTTGTGCATGCAACACTGTGTAAAGTGGGATAAATATGCATAATGCCATTGAAATAAAATTGAAATATTACAATGTCAACATTTTGGGTACAAACCTTTAGCAGTTACCTGTATAAAGTACTGCCAAACATTATACAAGGCACTGTTAACTCATAAGAAAACCTGCTATCTGTTCTATGCAAAACATTATACCCAGATCAGCGATGACCAGCCAGCTACTCAGAATTGTGTCATTAATTGACAAAACTTCAATCCATCTTCTATGTCTTGCACAGCTTGATTAGAGTTTGATCTTAACCACAAACATTTTCTCCAGACACGGCCCATTGTGACAAAACTTGGTCACACTGAGCAACCTTGCATGAATATTTATTTACCTGTATAAACCTGTGACAACACGGCCTTGAATATATTTATTTTTCTGATTCACTTTAATGTCCCTTTCAAGATTATTTCAGCTCATATGAAACTGACCAATCAGTAGGTGGATGAAAACATGAGAACCCAGAGAAAAAACTCCAGGCACACCCGCAAACAGAACTTGGCTTGTCTTATCTGTGTCTCGTTTCAGTATAATGGTTGTGTCGAAGTGATTATAATCATAAAAGTTATTTTTGATTCGATTAGATTATGGCCGAGCATCCTTTAATAGGAAGTTTTTCAGTCATTTTGGGATTGAGCCACGTATTACTTCTTGTACCCAGTACTCTGGGGGGTTAGTGTGTCTCAGGCACAGCACGGCTTCCCACGATTGGATCAAACACAGCGCTGGGAGAATCCTGAAAGCATGATATAAATAGTGTGATTCTCGTTTTGGGTTGGATTACTGTGACGTCACGCGTGTTTCATCCAATGAATATGCGGGAATTCCTGGGATTTCCACTCATGGAGTAATGTAAACATTACAACTTTTCGCGATTCGCGTACAAAGTGATCGATCATGGGCCCATCGGAAATGACTGCTGGTGTCGTGCGATCGCTGTGAAACGACGACGATTCAGGGAAACAGTGCATTCCGAAGACCACTAGTGCGTGTTGGAGAGACACGATGACTTTGTAAATGATCCTTACTTTGCGATCATTTGTGTGTTTGACAGTTGTGTTTAGTGTAAGGATGTGTATTGTGTTTGTGATTTTTTAAGGATTAGTGATAGGATTTATTGGATAAGATTTAATCGGTAAGATTTATATCTTGTTGTCTTTTTCCTATTTTTGCAATTAAGGTCTACATATTTTTGCAAAGATTTTTGATTTTTCATAGATTTTGACTTCAATCTTTTTGTGCAACAAAATCCATTCATAGATTTTTGCCTTACCGTTGATTTTCTGTGCACGTGACTCGATTTATTTCCGAGTTCATAGATCATTGAAAGGTTAAAGTCAATTTGTGTTCAAGAAATAACATAAAGTTACTGTACCTTAAAGATGAAGACCACTGCATAAAACTGTTCACTGTTTTCCGTCCCCGGGGATAATATTTTCATGCTATAGCGTCTTGAATTTCGCGAAATAACCGTGAACAAGTTTGTGCTGTACTTCGTCTGCTTCAATTTTGCAACAAAATTGCATGCTAAGTAAGTGCGGTCAGAAAACCTAGATTATTTCCTTTCCACACTGTCCTGTGATCTTTTTACAATCCCAGTTAACATTTCCCGGCCAAATTAGGAATAAATATTATTGCACCTTATAATTCCAACCAAATCCTACATCGCAGGCCTATCAGGATGTCGTAACAGTGCAAAATAAAGAAAACAAGTAGCCTTTTGTCTTGCGCTGACCTATCGATTAGTGTAACGGCTGGCTGCACGCCTCGCGAGAAACGGATTAGTTATAAGTAGCCTCTAATTTCTATACCCAAGTGTGATCGGCTCGCTAGCTCAATTGAGAGCGGCGCCGGCTATTATGTGTTGGTCAGATCTAGTGGTCCAGGGTTCAAATCCCGTCGAGTGAATTTTTTTTCTTTTTTCTTTTTCTTTTTGTTTCTTTCTTGTTTTGCATTTTTTTTCATTTGAAATACTTTATTTATTTTTCCATTTACTTATTTTTCTCATTATAGTACTGAATGATGTGTGTATGAGGAGATACAAATATGTCATTTGTTTCATTTTTCATTGCTTTCGCTGTGATCATTTAGTACATGTTTTTGTGTCTTGTTCTTTGTGTTATCCCAAATTCCCCTTTCCTCTTGAGAAAATATAAGTGATGTCCCAGAGGAATCATTCTTGAAGTTATCATTGTTTATGTGGTAGAAACTTTGTTTAGCTTTCAGGGATTGTTAGCTTGTTGAGCATTGCGCTGAAATCTAGAATGTTATTGCGAAACTTATAAAGCTTCAAGCATTTATAAGTATTTTTGTCGGACATTTTTTGAAATCGAGACGGTGAATTTTGTAAATGTCGGCAATTTTCTGGTAAGCGCACTTTTCTAGATAGTTAGTTCTTGTATCAGCAGAGTAGCTATTAGTGTAGAATAGAATATGTTCGCACGTAGCTTGTTCAAATAAAGCACACCACATTTGTGTATTCATACTATGGACAACTGTATTCATACTCAAAATAATTTTGTGTGCTAAAGTGTCATGGTGAAAAGACGTGAATTATAATTCATACTGGAGAACTTTGTGAATTCGTGCTACAATAGTGAATATTGCAGATTTAATGATTCATACTGGAGAACTTTGTGAATTCGTACTACAGTGGTGAATATTACGGATTAGTAATTCATACTGGAGACACTTGTGGAAGTGAAATTTAACGCGGAATATTCGTGAAACATTGTGTTTATTCATACTGGAGAAACATTTGAATATGTTTGTTGTCACTGTGAATAACTGATATAGCCTTTGTGTACTGGAGAAAAACATAGTGCAAACGTTTTGAAAACTTGTGCATATAGAGACTTCGTGAACGGAGCGCTTTGTTATTCATACTGGAGAGATACCTTGTGAAATTCATTGTGCTTATATATAGTCGTTAATATAAAGCAACATAATGGAAAGAGAAATTCGGAATTTACGGCGACAAGGCGTCAGTCAAACACAGGAGAATGAACGGTTAATACAGCAAGTGAAAAGGATGGAAGAGGAAAACAAAAGGCAAATGCAGGCATTAGTTGCTAGACATCAAGAACAAATTCGTGCTCTAACTGCTCAACGGAATCTTAGAGCTGGTCCTCAAGACAGAGATGAAAATCAGTCAAGAACAGCTAACCCTTATGGTGTAGACAGAGATCAACATAGATCCTTAGATCCTCAAGATACCCGAAGAGACGAGCAAGGAGCTCTAGGACCACTTGATGCAGGCATAAATCAAGATCAAAGATCATTGGATCCTCACGATACAACTAGAGAGCAGCAAGGAGCATTAGGACCCCAAATTGCAGGAGAATCAGGAAGTTGGGATACAGTTAGCCATACAAGCAGTAGGGACTCAGTATTTAGACCTGGCCAATACATTGTTCCAGAAGCTCAATACAGGACACCGCCAGTGATGATAGATATACGGATGGAAGGTTCCTATATGCAAGATAATGCTAGAGACGGTCATAGAGCGAGACAGAATGAGCTAACAAGGAATGAAAATGTACAAGAGCAATCAGACGGAGATGAGGACATACAAGATCTTGACAGAAGGTTAACACTACTGAGACAACAGGGGTTTTATCCCATAGACGCGAGTATAGAAGTGTTAGAAGGAAATAAGTCTGGAAGAACAAAACTAAGAAAGCCTAGCTTTCTTACGGACAGTGAAGATGAAAAGAAAGAAAGTACTCAACTCAGACAGCAGGAAAGGCTGGACGACACTTCTAAATATCAAAGATTTGAGGCTCGCCCTCCATTGAAAGAAGATACAGATTTTTACAGGGAACATCTGTTGCCGTTTGGTGAAGATGCGAGAGGGAATAGACAAGGTCTTGAACAGAATAGTGAACAGAAAGAAAGAAATGCTCCAGTTCCAGAAAGATATTCCAGAAACACAGATAGAAATTATCAGTACATTCCTCCACCACAAGTATCATCAGCTTGTACAGATAGAAAACAGCATCTTAGACAAGAGGATATAGAACAGAATAGACAGAGGACTGTGACACAGGACAGATATGATGATAGTAATAGAGAACAGTCATCATATGCACAATGGAAGAGAGTGCAGAATAACCTTAGAACATGGGAAGAAGCGATAAGACGGAAGGAAGCAGAGCTCATGGAAAGGGAAGAGCAATTGGCGATGCAGGAGAAGCGAAGACAAGAAGCCTCTAGATTTCGTGAGAAGGAAAGAGAGCTGAAGAAAAGAATGGAGTTGTTACAAATTCGTGAATGGAAGTTGTCACAAAGAGAGGCCAGCATGAGGGATGATGAATATGAAGCTGAAGAACATCCCCAATTTAAACAGGATTACCCAACAGAATATAGAGAGGGAATAGATGCACAGAGAGAAAGAATGAGATTTATGAAAGAAGAATCTGAACATCATCCTACCAATACAATAGAATATAGACAGGACAGAGATATACAGAAAGAAAGAATGACTAATAGAAGACAGAATATAGAACCCGATCATCGTCCTACAAATAAAATAGATTACAGTCAGGAAAGAAATGCAGCAGCTCAGATAGAGATAGAGAGAATGAGAGAATCGATACAGAATACAGAATCTGAACATCCTCTTAGTAATAGAGAATTACCACAAGAGCGTCTCCAAGGGACTTCTATACAGAGAGAACATGTACCACCAAGAGACCATGTTTTGTGCAATATTGGTGTTAACACAGACAGTAGCCTTTATCAAGATACAGAGAGAGGAAATGATAGACAGAAAGTTATTGATATGCATGTTGATGCTCCCAAGTTTTCACCATTTTCGGGAGAAGACCCAAAGCCAAAGGCTGAAGCGTCCTTCGAGGAGTGGAAATACGAAGTGAATTGCACCCGTGAAAACGGAGAATTATCTGAGTCAATGATAGCTCAGCTGATTCGCAAATCTCTCCGTAACCCAGCCAAGAAGATATTGTTGCCACTTGGTACTTCAGCAAGTGTACAAACTATGATGGATAAACTCGAAGGCGTATTTGGAAATGTTGCTAAAGGGCATACCATTCTGAAAGAATTTTATACAGCTACGCAACTGGAAACAGAATCAAGTAGAACATGGGGTCTTCGTCTGGAGGACATACTTCAGAAAGCTATAGATAAAGGATATGTGAGAAATGAAGATAAGAACAATATGCTGAAGGAACAATTCTGGACTGCACTTAGAAGTGAACGGCTAAAGAACGCTACACGTGTGAAATATGAATTCACTGATGATTTTGAAACATTGAGAAGTGCTGTTAGGACAGAAGAACAGGAGATGAATCAATATTCCAATCTCAAGCAACAGCAAGCTGCATCCTCTCAGTATAGAACACCGACAACAGATGAAAAGCTCTTAGAAAGTTCAAAGTTAGATCAGGTTATTGAAGGACTCCAAACGTTGACAAAAGAAGTGAAAGAAGGAAATAAGAAAAATCGCTATAAACCATGGTTTAATAAGGACAAACAACATGGAAATAACAACGCAGATGAAAATCAGGATAATACTCATGATAGTCAGAAGAATAAACAGCCGTTAAACTAAGAGAAGTCTTCAACGCGGGATCAGCTGAAGACTGTACTACTACTACTACTACAGATCCCAATGACACAGAGAGTTACCCGAGGTCAAAGTTGATCGGCAATTCCAATGAATCTCTTGTTACATTTTGTGGGAAAGAAGCATTAGGACTGATCGACAGTGGTTCACAAGTAACAACAGTGTGTGAAGAATTCTACAGGACTTTGGACCCTCCTCCACCTGAAGTTCCAATCCAAGATTTTAATCTTGTTGTTCATGGACCAGATGGAAAGGAGTTGGATTACCTGTGTTGTGTTGCGGTTACAGTTGAAGTACCCTTTCAGACAACACCTATTCACACACTGGCGTTAGTGGTTCCTAATACACGATACAACTCACAAGTGCCGTTAATTATAGGAACAAATGTGATAAGAGAGGCAAAAGTGGATCAGTGTACAGATAGTAATGTACCAACAGAATGGCAGAATGCTTTCATCTCCCTTCACAACGGATTTGTTGGATATGTAAAATCTACCAATAAATACAATGTGGATATTGCGCCAATGCAAACAGTAACTTTCTCTGGATTAGTAAGAAAGATAAGGAATGCTGAGTCAGCAGTTACAGAGAACACAGAAACAGCTACAAGTAGATTGGGTGTGTGTCCGCGGGTAGTAGCGTTGGATAAAGTAGGATCATATCAACGAGTTCCTGTTCGAGTTTTTAATATGTCAGCTAAGACCATGACAGTGACACCTCAAACAGTGCTTTGTGAGCTTCAAGAAGTTCTGAGAGAAGCAGATTTAGAAATTGATCAGAAGGTAGAAAATAGTGCTAGGATGGCTTCACAAAGAATAGAAGAACAAGAGTCAGAGTTACCTACAGGAGTAAATCTAGATGAATCAGATCTGAATGGAGAACAGAAAGATCTAGCTGAGAAACTGTTTAGAAAGTGGAACAGCATATTTTCTAAAGGAGATTTAGACATAGGACGCACCAAGCTTGTGGAACATCACATTAAACTTAACAACGAAGAACCGTTCAAAGATCCACATAGACGGATTCCACCTGGCATCATAACAGAAGTCAGAGAACATCTTCAAGAAATGTTGAATGCTGGTGTCATCAGGAACAGCGAGAGTCCATTCTCCTCAAATGTTGTGATAGTGCGTAAAAAGGACGGAACCATCAGATTTTGCGTCGACTATAGAAAACTTAACAATCGCACTATCAAGGACGCTTATGCTATACCCCGGATCGAGGATTCACTGCATCTGTTAGCAGGCTCGAAGTATTTTTCGAAGCTCGACCTTCGCAGTGGGTACTGGCAGGTAGAGGTCAAAGAAGAAGACAAGGCTAAGACAGCATTTAAGGTGGGAACGCTCGGCTTCTTCGAGTTCAACAGGATGCCTTTCGGCCTTTGTAACGCGCCAGCAACCTTCCAGCGGCTGATGGAAAGGAGCATGGGAGACATAAATCTCCGAGATTGCCTGATATATCTGGATGATATAGTGGTTTTCTCCACAACCTTCGAAGAGCACGTCGATCGACTGGAAGCGGTGTTCAAGAGACTGAAAAGAAACAACTTGAAGCTAAAGGCATCCAAGTGCGAATTCTTTAAGAGAGAAGTCACCTACCTTGGACATGTTGTCTCACAAGAGGGCATACAGACAGACCCTAGCAAGATCGATGCCGTCAAGACCTGGCCAGTACCCAAGACAGTTAAAGAGGTTCGAATGTTTCTGGGCTTCACTGGATACTATAGAAGATTTGTCAAAGGATATGCTTCTATAGTACGTCCTCTCAACGACCTGCTAATCGGACATCCAACCAACAAAGCTGCTGTGAAAGATCAGAAAGGCAACAACAAACCACCACCATTCGTATGGGGAAACGAACAACAAACTGCTTTTGAAACAGTGATAGACAAGTTGACAGAACCACCAGTCCTCGCTTATGCCGATTACAGACTTCCTTTCAAGCTACACACAGACGCTTCAACATCAGGTCTTGGAGCTGTGTTGTACCAGACTCAAGATGGAATAGATCGTGTGGTAGCTTATGCCAGCAGAAGTCTGAAGCCTGCCGAAAAGAATTACCCGGCGCATAAGTTGGAATTTCTGGCATTGAAATGGGCGGTGACAGACAAATTTCATGACTATTTGTACGGTTCGAAGTTTGAGGCCCTGACAGACAACAATCCGCTTACCTACGTTTTGACGTCAGCTAAACTAGACGCAACTGGTCAACGATGGGTCGCAGCATTGTCCTCCTACAACTTCAGCCTTACATATAGAAGTGGAATTTCAAACAGAGACGCCGATGGATTGTCGAGAAAGGTGGAATCTACAGAACCAACAGAAGGAGTTCAGTTTCCAGAAATTCTTAAAGCTATTTCCCAGTCAGTTAATGCCAGCGTTGAAGAGCATCCATATATAGATAGCTTGACAGCGTCTACCTCTGAAGGCAACCAAGCTGGTGATGAAGACATTCCTCAGGAGCTTCTTCGATCGACTGCTCTTTCGAAGCAAGACTGGATCAAAGCTCAACGAGATGACAGAGAGATATGTCTCATTCTTGACTTCATCATTAGTGGCCAAAGACCAGATAGCAAACAGGCAGAGACTCTGAACTTGGACAAGCGCTATATCAAGGAGTGGGACAGATTCAAGATTGAAAACGATATTCTGTTAAGATGTTCCACACTCCAAGGACAAGATAGCCAGCAACTAGTACTGCCAGCAAGATTCAGAGAAGATATTTTCAAGGCATATCATGATGACATGGGACACCAAGGCAGAGACAGAACTCTTAGTCTGATGAAGAGACGGGTTTACTGGCCTGGGATGGACACCTACGTCGAAAAGATGATCAAGAGATGTGATCGATGCATCCGCAGGAAAGTCCTACCTACCAGATCTGCAGACCTCGTCAACATCACGTCTACCGCACCCATGGAAGTAGTTTGCATAGACTACCTGACCATTGAACCATCCAAAGGAGGCATCGAAAATGTACTCGTGATCACCGACCATTTTACGCGATATGCCCAAGCCATTCCAGCGAGAAACCAGACGGCACACACAACTGCTCGACTTCTCTACGAGAATTTCTTCGTTCACTATGGGTTCCCGGCCAGAATCCATAGTGACCAGGGAGCCAACTTCGAGTCGAAGTTGATCAAGAGCCTCTGCGACCTTACAGGAATGAAGAAGACCCACACTACACCCTATCATCCGATGGGGAATGGCATGGTTGAGAGATTCAACCGGACATTGCTGAATATGCTGGGAACGCTCCAGGACAACCAGAAAGCTGATTGGAAGTCCCACCTGTCCACTCTCACTCATGCCTACAACGCAGCTACTCATGATAGCACGGGCTTCTCTCCATTCTACCTGATGTTTGGGCGTCATCCGCGTTTAGCTGTCGATGCTTTCCTTGGCTTACCACAGAGCCAACAACAGGTCAGAAGCCGACAAGACTACGTCGACAAACTGAAACAACGGATGGCCTTTGCTTATGATACTGCATCATCAGAAGCGAGAAAGAGTGCTGACAGACAGAAAGGCTACTATGATGACAAAGTCAGATACACGAATCTGGAAGTAGGTGATCGCGTTCTAGTGAAGAATGTGGGTCTTCGTGGGAAGCAAAAGCTGGCAGATTTGTGGGAACACTGTCCCTACGTGGTTAGAAGCCAACCAGTACCAGATATTCCAGTGTTTGAAGTGGTGAAGGAAAATTCTCCTGGGTCTAAACCAAGAGTTCTCCACCGCAACATGTTGTTGCCATTCACTGGGTTGCCGTGCCCGCGGACACACACACCTGAAAAGAAACAGCCAGAGAAAACAGATCTGGACGAACATCAACAGATAGGTGCTACACCAGAACCAGTGTCTGATCATGATGAAAGTAGTAGTCAGTCTTCAGCTGAAGAAGATGAAGAAGATGAACCAACAAGGCCAGAACCATATGTGATTCCCATGCGGCGGACACGGGGACAAGGTGGCCTCAAGCCTCCAACAAACAGAGCAGGTGACTCAGACCAGAACAAACAACTGAGTAGTAGACCTCAGAGAAACAGGAGAAGACCAGAGAGATTCAATAGTAATGAGTTTGTGACAGAGTTCACATTTACTGTTCCGGCTAGTCAGGTCACATACCTGTAATATCCTGACGACTCGTGATTTTCATCAGCGTAGAGATCAGTGACAGTGTTTTAATTCATTTCATCCATTCATTTTCATTAGTGTAAATACTTTCAAAGAGAATAGTCAGGGTATTGAGAGAGTAAATGAACACAATAATTAAGTAATCTGATTTCTTGAACAATTTTATTTCAGTGAGTCAGAAGAGAAGAAAGAAGATAAAATAGTGACATAGATAAAGGATGAAGAAATTCAGGAGAGAGAGTTTCTGGTAGATGTCTACTAATTCTTTATTGCCAGGTAAGTATACATTATTTCTATTTTGTGTTTAATCTCGTTTTCAGCACAGAAGAAGACTTATACCTGGATTATCTGAATTTCTGAAACATTTGATCAATCTATGAAACTTGAGAGACAGTCCAAGATATCCAGTGTGATATTACTCTGTACCCCTTGACATGTACTCATCACTTCATCATCATTTCATCTTCATTATCATATTGCATGTATGGTATGTATGCGTGTGGTACTTGTGATATATTCATTCTTATTTAAAGCTTATTTATTTACTTATTTACTTCACTATCATTTTTATATATTATTAGTATTTTTGTTTCACCTATCCTTTCTGCCTTGCATATTTGTTTTTATTTTTAAATATCGGGACGACATTTCGCGAAGTGGGGAAATGTGTAGCAGGTAGAAGCGCCAACAAACAATTTTGTATGGTCCCTTCGGTCAACTAATGTTTTTTAAAATTAGGTGACTGTATCCAGTGTTCGATTTCTATTGTAATCCCAAAAACCATAGTAATCGCTTCATTGCACTTCGCCATCTTTGTTTGTAGTTTATAGTAAAGTTTTTCTTTACTGTATCTCATTATTGTTGACTGAGATATATATTT
The DNA here is from genome assembly GCA_964017185.1 of Rugalucina vietnamica. Lineage (NCBI taxonomy): Eukaryota > Metazoa > Mollusca > Bivalvia > Lucinida > Lucinidae > Rugalucina > Rugalucina vietnamica. Next base: position 44,955,008 of record OZ024875.1, read on the forward strand.
TCTATATCTTATAGGTAGGTGAAACGCTTCTTATAGTATATGTATGTTTGTATAGTTTTCTTCTTGAAAATGATGAGATAAGTGGTATTTTGTCCGTAAGAATGTATTTTCATTGTTCAAATATTCACCTGTGTAAGTGCTCATGACGTCACATTGTGTATTTTAACGATGTGTATTGGAAATGTATTTGATAGTTTTTCATTAATTAGATAGTAATCGCTTCATTGCACTTCGCCATCTTTGTTTGTAGTTTATAGTAAAGTTTTTCTTTACTGTATCTCATTATTGTTGACTGAGATATATATTTTCTATATCTTATAGACCAGAATTGATCATCACTCATTAAATCATCTTGAAGCTTCTCTGGTGTTGTTCCATCTATCATGGCCTTGAGAACCCTAAGTAACACTCCCTGTTACATCTATTTAGAATCACTTTCATTAAAGAACTGAAAGATTCTTGTTTTGATGCGTAACGTGATATAATAAGCAAATAGTTTTATGAGAATGAATGGAAAATTGTGTAAGCACCCAAAATTGGGTGATTTGAAATTTTACATCGCTGTATTGTACCAATGACAAAGACATTTTAAGTTCCCATGGTACCTAGACAGTGGTGGCATTGTACCGACCTGACTGAAAAGTTGTTGATTTGGAAGTTAATACATTTAAAAAAATAAATAGGAAAACAGTCCACCAATGTTACTGTTTGTGGTGCAAGAGGTTATTAGCCGTGTAATCAAGTGGACAATAATAGTATAGAATGTTTACAAAAGTTTGTTCCACAGAATGTACAGTACCCTCATTTTCTGGGGAATGGAACATAAAAAGTGGTTATAAATCAAGCAGATTTGGGTTAATTTTGGAAACAAATGTATATATCAAATTTGTGTACTTTATATATGGCATACAACTTAACTGCTTTTTTGTTTTCTTTTTAATTTTAAGTTAAAAACAATTTTACATACTTGGGCTCTGGTACTGAGATAACATTTTGGGCTGTAGGGTACTGTTCCCCCCCCCCGGGTCCCAGAACGCCATTCACATATATTATGTATAATATGACAATACATTCATATGCAAAGGGATTTCTTGGGACTCGGGGGGGAACAATGTTAAATAAATACTTTTCTATTTTTCTATATGTTTAATACAAAATATGTCCATTTTAACCCAAAAATAAAGCAGTACTTCTTTTGAAACAAGAACCTCAATCCAATATCATAAACTATGGACTACCAGCAAACATGTATACAAAAACAGACGCATTTGACCAACATTTATTTTTATCAAAATCTGAGGCAGCTATACATTATGGCTCCCATTACCACCGTCAGAGGTCCTTTGTGGGCGGGGCTAACTGTTCTTAATGAATTTACGTAACTGTAATTACCTATAGATACGAATAAATACGGTATAGTTACGGATATATTCGGATACATACGGAAGGTAACTTGTCTACATACCTTTCGATACCATCTATTACGTTTAGACACGGACATGCACCTTCAAATACGCATTTGTTACGCTCTCTTGCGTATAAAACGCTGCAATGTAATGTAAGTAACCGCTGTTTATTGCCAAAGTACAGTCACACTAGCACATACGTATGCGACGGACGCTACGGACAAGTCTCACGTATCTATCCGTTATATACGTAACAATACGTATCGTATGCGTATATGACCGTAGCTGTACGTGTTGTATCCGCAGGGGTCCGTAGATTCCGCGCCCAAATTTTGAAAAAAGTCAAAATTTCGATACGGACGAAACATCCGTATCTGCACGTGAAGAAATTATAGAACATAATTTACTTTGATTGATTGATCGGTCGATTGATTGCTCGATCGCGATCGATCTCTCGGTCGATCGATAGACTGATTGATCGATGATCGATTGATTGATCAATTGATTGATCGAGAGATTAACTGATCGAAATTTCGAGTGACCGATCAAGACTGATCGGGTTATTGATCGATTGAGTGATCGTTCTTTCGATCGATCTATCGAGTGATTGATCGATTGCGATCGATCGATTGATTGATATCTTGACGGATCGACCGAGTGATTGATCAACCGAGTGATAGTCGTAAAACAACGGAAATAACTTCTCATAATACTATAATTTGAGTAACATTTGTGTGTTTACTTGTTCGTTTGTTGGTTCTCCAATTTGTCTTAGATATTGCTGCCTGCTTCTCAGCTAGTAAAAGCAATGCAAAATCTCCTTCTGAGGAATCCATATTTTTCATACTGGCGAAAAGAATGCATTGAAAGCACGTGCATAAATGTGAGCATTGGACGCACGGGCGATTCAGTGAGAAAGCGGTATACTTTTAATTACATAACTGTACGCCGACAAAGACCGTAACTGAACGAAACAGCACATATGAAACAGTATCGATCCGCAACAAATACTTACGACAAGATACGTTTAGTTACGGAATAGTTACGTTTTTTGATACCGATTAGATACGGACAATTACGGGTTTTTCATCCGTGCCTGATTTTTGACAATTATCAAAGCTTGGCTGCGGATCTTCCGTGCCCTGTTAATAATGCACGTACAGATACGGACTTTACGGATATGATACGAATCGTTACGGACAAGACGGACAAATACGGAAGCCCTATCCGCAGCGTCCGCAGCGACCGTAAGTGCTAGTGTGACCTAGGCATAACTGCAACGTACACGGCTTGTATTTGTAAAGTTACGAGGTTGTTTATCGAATGGATTTGTCTGTAGAGTCTTGCAAATACTGACTGTGTCAAACAGACAAAACTGTTAAGATTTTCGAAAACGTTGCATTTTCGGGAAGTCATTATTTTAAAAGTATATATTTAATGCAAGCTCGAAACATATCTATTCTTGACATTGTCTCTACTACTTATAGTTTATGCCAGTCTTTTATCATTTCGTTAAACATCGGCCAGAAAACAAGGTATTGAATTTATGTTTACAAAAATGAAATCGACGTTCTTGCATATTTTACGCTAACCTGTTGCATTCAGTTGCACCGTATTAGTAGATAAAGCATCAGAATGCCGCATGTTTTCGAAAAATGGTCAATTAATGTTAGAAAATTAGATTCCATAAAAAAATGTCGACCAACTTTCCCAACCCCACCAAATACACAAACAAAGTCAACCCAGGGGTACAGGTGCGCCGGGTCACGTGAAGTGACGTCATTACGCTGCCCCGTGCTTGAACGTCTGACGTCATTGCTTTAAAATGAGAATGACATTTAATTACAAAAGGACCAATGTTTATTCGTACTAAATTTCATATCAATCGGTTGACGCAAACTTATTTTACAGCATTTTTATACGTACTTTCCGATCACCCCTCGTACCTATAAATGTTAACATAAAATTATTTATTTTTAATTTAATGACCACACTATGATTTATCTGTTCCTAGTATAGATCGTGATTTACGTGTACATTAATAGTATGATTGTACAATTATGTATACAAATGAACAACGTGAATAATGCGACTTTTCCATTGGTATTATATGGTACGATAGCGAAATCACGGACAGACGAAAATATTTATAACGTAATGAGCCAGCTTGTTGAACCTAACTTTGTTTGTTTGTTTGTTTAATAACTAGATGCGTTACGTCCAAATCAACAGCAATGTTAATGTCGGGACGCTGCCTCCATTTTATGGGACGTCATGATATCCAACAAGTGTTTGAAATATAACCATCCCTCTAACTACTTTTATGTATGGATGGTTTGACTTGAAACTATTTTCTAGGCAGGCACAGACCTGAGCGGTAAACCAGTGATCAGATGATCAGTCAATAGCGTATAAGCTTTGTCTGAAGGCAGCTCATATATTTCTGTAGGTCCCAATGGGCAGGGGCCATCTAACTTTGTGCCTTGTTTTGTAGCACAAACATTGTCTAAAGGGTATTGATCAATTAACAGTTAGATTCCTTGCTTCCTTTTTTTAACAGTTTCCTCAATTGCTTCACTTTATAGCGTTTAAGATATGAACTACGATAATTTGAGCTCAACCATGTAAAAACGACAAAACAAAAAGAGACATATTGACATTTGGGCTTGCTGGTTACCACTCTGATCACCCTCTATGAATGCCAGCACAAGACTTATCGCAATCATTTCGATTTATACATTGTACTTGCCTTGTAGAAGTACATCCTGAGTTCAGTTTAACAGTCAACAATGTTTGAGTCCCATGGCGACAACACTTTCATGGTAATACATGTATACCGGTTTTGCTCAAGTACGACACCCAGCGAATATAGGAATCGAACACAGGACACTTTGTTTCCGGTTAATTCCTACAATCCACCACTGGGCTTCTGCACTCAACTTTGTTCTAATTAATCTATTCACCATCGATTTATGCGGCATGCGCTCATATTGCCACGGTGCGTACTCGTGGCCCTTACTGTATATATGTGTCCCGAAATAAACTGAAAACTTCATATGACCCATTTCTTACACAAAATTAGTGTACAAGTATGAACTATAATACTTTGTTTTAAACACAGTATCCTCTCTTTTACTAGTGTATTGTGCCATGAATACAATGAGGTTTTGACATTCGACATGCATGTACGTGTTCCAAACCATCCGTACATGTGGATTTTGGAAGGCACATAACATGCTGTTTAACTCAAAACGGTTAGCAAAAGAACCCCGTCAATTATTGACAATGTCGACACACTTGTGAACATGTACGTTGCTGTACTCTCGTATTCGATCGAATATCGTATCGACCCGGTGAAGGTCGTATGTCGTTTCGACTAAATTGATTTCAACGAAACGGCGTCCTATTGACGTAATCGAAAATTTACTGATGCTTCTAGCAGTGTCATTACCACAGGCGATTAAATGTCTAAAGAAGAGTTGAAGCCGATTGCAACACACGACACGAATAAAACACGTAACTTAAACGATTATCATACAAAATTAGAATTAAAACAAATATTTATACGACTTGAAAGGAAATAAATACATACAAATTAAAATGAAATTTAAACAATAAAGCTTTTGTGACTGTCGGGACTAAAACGATCATTGAAACAAAAACAAAATATTGATACGACTTGAAATGATATAAAAACATCCAAATAAAAATTAAATTTAAAACAAAAAAAAAACTTTTGTGTCATCGTTTTCGCCGCGAAACACCGCGAAACACGGGTCAATTGATTTTTATGCATAATGACAGGTATCCTTTTTCGCCGTGTTCCGCCGCGAAATTTCGCCGCGAAATTCGGAATTTCGCGGCGAAATTCCGCGCTGACTTTTATTTTTCACACAATTTCGCCGCGAAATTTTACAATTAGCCGTTAACAAATTAGCCGTTAAAACGGCTAATTTGGGTTTTTAGCCATAACACCACTGTATGTGTTGCCGTCCAACAAACCTATAATAAAAGGAGCTGTTTGGTTCATAAAGACGCTGAAGAGCCCATGACTAAACGGCATCTTAAAAGGTTTTTTATATTGCCAACAAAAAATTAATATTTATATTGTATAAAGTGAACAAAGAAATGTACGTTCACAGATAAAGACTCTGGATCCATCCTATCTAGAAACATAGACAAGCGAAAAAGCAGTTTAAGTGTTATCCGTTCGCAGTCGGGATTCGATTCTGTATTGCCGAATAGACCAATTGTACGCATTAGAATGAAACTATTAACGGATGCTGTGTTAATCGTTTGATTTACATTGTCAATAATATGTCTGTCATGTGGTGTAGGAGTCACTGCTTCCTTGGTTCTTAGTCAGCACTATGGGGAATAATTGTATCTTGATGAAGGGGACAACTTGGTATCGATGGGATGAAATACTTGTTTTGGTCTTCTACCACTAGTTGTAAAACTTCATTCATAGTCTTTCATCTACCAGATACAGATCATCAGCCAGGAGTTTAGACTCGGTGGCCATAATATCATAAATAAAACTCGTTCTCGGTCCACTTTCAAATCTGTGCTCTGGAGGAAATTGATCTTGCAATTGTTTTGGTATATCCGTGAAGCATTCCGGTACTGAGTCAGTAAGAATGGCTATCACTTTCAGACCATTTCCAGATTTGACGAGAACAGGAGACCCCAATGACCTGTAGTCACCACACATATCAAGAGTAAGTGTTCTTTTATTGTTGAAAGCTGAAAGAAAAATGAATTACAAGTAGCCCAAGGGCAACGATCGCTCACCTGAGAGTCAACAAGTACAGTCACTGGACAAAGTTTTTTTTTTTTTTTTTTTTTTTTTTTTTTGAAGATCTGGTCAAAATTGAAGGCGCTTGAGTGGCCACAACACTAAAAATTGTTTTTTTAAACATTCAAGGGCAGCTAACTCCCCAGTCCAGGGTCGAATCTGCCTCAAATTTGAACTCGTCCAAGATGTTATGGTTATCCTTGTTACTTCCAAGAATGAAGAAGATCCGATCAAAATTGAAGGCGCTAGAGTGGCCACAACACAAAATAATGATTTTTCAAACACTCAAGGGCAGCTAACTCCGCAGTCAGAGGTCGGATCTAGCTGAAATTCGAACTGATATTATAGTTGTCCTTGTTACCTGCAAGAATGAAGAAGATCCACTGAAAAATAATTGTGCTAGAGTGGCCACAACATTTTTCCCATTATAAGTCTATGGGGATTTTTCCAGACGCTCCAGGGCAGCTAACTCCGCAATCTGAAATCGAACCTAGCCGAAATTCGAACTCATCCGAGATGTTGTAGTTGTCCTTGTTATTCCCAAGAATGAAGAAGATCAAATAAAAAATGAAGTTACTAGAGTGGCCACAACATTTTCCCCATTATAACTCAATGGGGGCTATGTTGCCATGAAAACCAGAGTTCTGATCCGACCTGGCCCAAAACATAAGGCAACCTTTCCCCTTCCTCAATGATGCTTTAGATGAAATTTGATCGCGATTGGCCTTATTGTCTTAGAGATATTCAAGTTTGAAACTGTGAACGCACGGACGCACGGACGGACGGACGCCGGCTCGACTAACAAACTATAAGCTCACCTGTGAGGCTGTGAGCCTTCGACTCAGGTGAGCTAAAAACTACATGCAATTTGAGTGTAAAGCTTTTTGCAACTAATTAACTAACCCACACGCAATGTGAGCCGTATATGTTAGGGATAACGGATTGTCTGAGAATAGATATGCATTTAAAAATATTTCTGGCCGTATAGTCTCTCAAGAAATTTGATATCAAAAATGCCTCTCTATGGTCCATAGGTAGTTTTTGGATTTGATATTGTAAAATTAATGACGAATTACTGACATTTATTCTAGAAATGATTAGTAGATAAAATACTCACTATCGTATTTCCAGTTTAAAGCTGTGTGGTCTTTACCATCCAATATCAATGAACACCTGTACTTCCTTTCCTCCCCTCCTAACCATTTCACTGCCTCTTGTGCCCTTTCAGAGTCTTTCATAATAACGTCAATTCCAGATTCCACAAACTTTTTCTGAACTCCACCAGTTCCTAGTCTATATCCGGCAGTCATAACTTGTGTTTGTTCACTGTCTGGGACGTCTTTTGCGCTAACTCTGAGCGGCGGTGGTAGGCCGACCGGGTCTTTTATCTCTAACACAGCAACGCCAAGATCGTCATTGAGAAAAGGTACATGTGGTACAAACCTATCAAAAGACAAAATTATTACAAATATTAAGCCATCAGCTGAATCGCTGTTTTCTTCTCTTATTGAAATTGTTACTTCATCAAGTTAGATATAGAGCAACAACGAAAGTGTCGCAACGGAACGGTCTGCTAGTAAGATTACCGGGATAGATTTATTTTCGGACTTCGAACTTATTTTTCAAAACTAAAAAGTGATAAAATTAATCTTAAACAAGGACGTTGACTGTGTAATTCGATTGTGCGATTATGTCACAGTTTTAGTCCGACTTAACTTCCGCATTGGTAGGGCACCTGCTTGTAAAAGTTTGGTCATTGCAGACTCCGCTTGATATAGCCTTGCTGTATGAAAACAAAAAGGTACAAGTAGGCAAAGATCAGGAAAAAGGCGCAATCAGAAAAAGATTCCCACTCCAAAAACCGAGATGGGAAACAAAAAACTAAATTAACAATCAAGTACTTATACCATGAAAACTTATCGTAAGCCGAATGGGCAGCTATTTTTCGAAATAGGTGGCCACTCCGTTACATAAACTTTACTAAAAAAATGAAAACATACATAAGGTGCCAACAGCACAATTTTTTTTTAAACAACAAGACATAGAACGAAAGAACCACCACAGAAGTATCGCCCTGGAACGATCAGTAATATAAAATTACTGGCGGGCTTAAATCGATTTTACATGGCCATAACCTCACCCTCAGCTTCTGCAGTGGTTCATAACATTTAGTTAGTTCTTCGGTCCTCGTGGTGAATCTCTACTAGTCAATGAATCATCAAGAACAAACAGATAAATCACGATAAACATCCTGATCGAAAACGAGGACTCACAGATTGAGTAAGCTGCCCGACGATGGAGATCTCTGGGCGCCGAATAACCTACTAACTCCGGAGCAAAAGAAAAACACCAGTTGGACCCCGGTGGGCCAAGCAACAGACTCAGAAGCTCCGGCCCCAACCAACTAAAATGAATAGCTTTAAGTCGGGGCCATCATAGAGTCTGACGCCCGACCCACCGGCGTGCAATTAAAGAAGGCAGGATAATCCTGTTATCGACCATGATTGGGTTAAAAACTAAGCATGCAGACTGTCGCATAACATTCAAGCTATAACCTATACGTATGTAATGTGTAATGATTTTTCTGAACTGAAAAGAAAAATCATTCCTTCCTATAAGTTTCTTAAATTTGTAAACCAAGTCACCATGAAATTCTGGTTCCGAAAGGCACTCACCTAAAAGCTTCCTTAACCCAACATTATATTTGGAAATCAATTCATAGTGTCTAGGTTAAAATTTAGAAAATGTTTTTCGAAGTTTATGATACCGATAATCCTGTTGGAGAAGTTTGGCCGATAAACATTTATTTCGAGCGTTGAAGTCCGTAACATGACTCTAGCAAACCTCATAAGTTGAGAAATGTATACACCGTAAGAAGCACGATGAGGAAGGTAACCATCCAAAAACGGAAACTTTACTATATGAAAATTCAAAGTCGTCGCGCTCATCATACTTTTTAGAAGAAACAAATCCATTTGCAACAGAAAGATGTAAATCTAAAAAGGGGGTTTCGGTATCTGTGATATTGGCTTTGTTCAACTTCAAGGCTAAAATAAGTATGGTTTTAAATTCTGACTTTTTTAATATTGTAATCAAAAGGTCACACATAGTGTGGAATGGGAATCCAATGTCTTGCAGGCATGCTGCTTTAGAAGTTTGAGATTAGCTGTACACGTATGTATGGAAACATGGACACAAATTGTTCATTTCTAACATTATGATTGTGATCTAACTCGTTCAATGTTTACTAGTAAAATATAGACGTTGGTCTTTCCGGCATTTATGCTGCTCTCACATATACCGAATATCCCTTGCGAATCCTAAATTTGAAATTCGCGCTGAAATTACCGAATATGATGCGAATGGACGGGGCGGGGCTTGTACAAAACGATGCCTTTGCGAAAGCGTTAAGAATGCTTGCGGATACTTACAAATTTCTTAACAATGTTGCGAATGATTGCCATTCTCACTACCGAATTCTTGAAAATGCCTTACGAAAGTTCCGAACGCTTACAAATGCCGTTACAAATAATACGAACGTCTTGCAAACACCTTACAAATGAAGCGAATGTGTAGCGAATGCTTGCCGAATTCTTTTGATTATTTACTCATTCGCAAACATTGTAGCCAATTATATCAATGTAAAACAAAATCACCCACAATGCCATGGGGCATGGAAAAAATATGTCATTATTGGTCAAATAAAATATAAGGGTTTGATCCTCTGGAAGCAGTAAGAACATTCAAAGGGAGATAGTATGGACTATATTGCGCAATTTCGGGTAATGAACCCTCATCAGTAGCCCTTTTAAAGCCGGCAACGAAAGCCAGACTATTATACTGTAATTTCGAAAATTTACATGAGAGGTCTAAATAAAAGACACATTCCCAAACGGGGTCAAATAATTTAAACATTGCTTAGAAGTATGTTTCTAAACGTGGGTGTTTTGAACACTCTGAATACCTTTACTGATCTCAAAGGACCTAAATAAATATATAATCTGCACTGTGGATGATGTACGGGGAGACTTTTTAGGGCCGCCACACGGCACAACACCAGCTGCAGTAATAGCAAATAAAATATAAGGGTTTGATCCTCTGGAAGCAGTAAGAACATTCATGTTTCTAAACGTGGGTGTTTTGAACACTCTGAATACCTTTACTGATCTCAAAGGACCTAAATAAATATATAATCTGCAAAGTCTACTCTTGAAACACACGCCACTTTGTTGTTTCTCTCAAATTGCGATTTACACAACGAGAAAGATAACTCTACTGGGCAAACGAAAATTTCACGGGACTTTAATTTGTATACCATACATTGATGGATAGCTTAAAGCCAAACACCATAAAAATGGCCTTTACTTGATTGATAGGGCCAGAATAAATAAACTATGCTAAAAACTGAATCTTGAATGTGAATATGTTGCGATTCACTAGCGATTCTTTACGGACATCAAAACTCAATAGAATTTAATGCTACAGAATCCTTGCAAATGGCTTGCGAGTGTTACAAATGTCTTGCAATTAATCCGAATTTTTTACGAATTTTTTACGAATATGTTAAGAATATGGTTTCCTTGCGAATTTTAGGAGCATGTTCCTAATTTTCGCAACAACTCGAAATTTTCACCGAATGCTTTAAACAAATGCTACCGAATGCTTCCGGATTTCTAGCGACAAATGCGAATTTGCTCAAAATTGCATTCGGAAGGGCATTCGCAAGGGAAATTCGGTATATGTGAGAGCAGTATTAAAGAAGACTCATCTTCTTCTAAGTACACGTGAACTTATCGTTGTACCTTATTTTGTTATTATACTCAGGTGAAATTGCCTTTCTATACGGAAATGATGAGTTTCTGAGTTCCCTTGTAAAGATACTATACGCATACTTGTCTAAATACTGTATATGACAGTCAATCAATGAGTTCATTAATTTGATACCCTGGCACAATCAGTCTCAGATAATTTCCTTAAAGTGCAAATTGACGCAGGAAGAGTTTTTACATAATTCAAATAAAAGACAGGGTTTTATTAAATATTAATTATAACAAAGACAAAACTAGTCGTAAGAGATATCATTGGTAAACAAAGTAAATGCCAAGAAACCGAAAACAGCAAACTTATCCAATCATGGTTGATAACTATGCTGCCTTCTTTAATTGCACGCCGGCGTCAGACTCTATGATGGCACCGACTTAAACCTATTCATTTTAGTTGGTTGGGGCCGGAGCTTCTTATCTGTTGCTTGGCCCACCGGGGTTCAACTGGTGTTTTTCTTTTGCTCCGGAGTTAGTAGGTTATTCGGCGCCCAGAGATCTCCATCGTCGGGCAGCTTACTCAATCTGTGAGTCCTTGTTTTTGATTCATCAGGATGTTTATCATGATTTATTTGTTTGTTCTTGATGATTCATTGACTAGTTAGAGATTCACCACGAGGACCGAAGAACTTACTAAATGTTATGAACCACTGCAGAAGCTGAGGGTGAGGTTAGGTTCCTGTAAAACCGGTTTAAGCCCGCCAGTAGCTTTGTGTTACTGATCGTTCCAAGGCGATACTTCTGTGGTGGTTCTTTTTGTTTTATGTCTTGGTGTTTAAATTTTTGTTTGTGCTGTTGGCGCCTTATGTATTTTTTTTTTCATATTTTTAATTAAGTTAAGGTAACTGAGTGGCCACCTATTGGGAAAATAGCTGCTCATTCGGCTTACGATATGTTTCATGGTATAAGTGCCTGATTGTTAGTTTGGTTTTTTTCCACCTCGGTTTTAGGAGTGGGAATCTCTTTCTGATTGCGCCTTTTCCTGATCTTTGCCTACTTGTACCTTTTTATCAGTAATGTGAATGTCGATAGATACAAGGTAAATATAAACCGTCCTTCACCGGTAGCAGAATATTTCCTTTAAAATACTACTACAATGAAAACATATAAAAGCGCATGACGAAATTGTAATTTTTACTAATTGTATTAAAATTTTGGCACCATAACAGTTTCAAAAGGGAGCCCTCATGCATATAACATACTGAACCTTTAATTATTCAAATAAATACACCCATCCTATCAAAATCAAGTCATACACTCTTATAACATGAATCGCTGATGATAAAGCACACGTTTGCAAAGATGCGATTTGAAAGAGAAAACTTACCAAAATCTTCCGTCGTCCACTAACTCGGAAAAGGTTATGAAAATATACTTGTCATCAAGCGCATTCCAGTCACAATCTTGTGTTCGTTCTGGATCTAAAATATTAGAAACCAAGGCCCAGTTGTTCAAAATTAACGAAATCGTTAGTTAACGACTCGTTAAAATTTCAAACATGAATATTACAAATACTCTGTTATTTTTTGTTGATAAAATGTGAGAATATCCTTTGCAATGCAAAGATTTCTCACATTTTATCAACACAAGTAAAAGTGTATTTGCTTATGTAGCCGGCATTTAGCTTACCAAGATGAGGTCTTAACGATGACTTTAAGCTAACGAAGTTTTGAACAACTGGCCCAGGTTATGTCAGCATGTACTAGTTAACATGTGATGGTTAATTGCCATAAGTTGAACAGCACAAGTTTAAGCGCTGATGTGAGAGTCTATTATTCAAACAATATTGCAGAAAGCATACGGCATTTATGCGTAGTAATCAATAATTGATTCAGTTTCCCGGTTTCCATATTCAGAAAAGATGTACATGTACATAATCGACGAGCGTACGATAAGTATGGACCCTTAATGATCATAGTATACACGCCTGATATTTGTAAAATACATTGTTTCCATTCATATTTTAACGATAAATCTGTGACGTGAGTCTACTACGAGTTATAAAATCGATTATAGTAATATGCGAACGGAATTAAACAAATTTACAAATCGGCGCATCCACGTTTCAGGGTTTATAATATGTGGCATATTGTCTACAACGTGCTAGGGTACATCGGTACGTATAATTATTAACCGTCATTGACCTCATCGTGCGAAAACCCGTATAGCTCGATTACCATGCAATTACAAAATCTATCATAAAGCGTATACGACCATCTACAATTTACACGTTTCCTTACCGACAATATCTCTGACAATATGAGCTGCTGTCATTACATATTTAGTTCCAACTCTAAACGCAGTTCCTGTCATGCCTGCATATGATATCATCCCAACTGACGCCATAGCTTTACTCAATAAGAGAACGTCTTCTTCAGACATCGCCATTGTAATGTGGCTTTTACATCTATGCGAAGACTGTGGCTCTTTTCCTGAAGAAAATATTGTAGCAATTAATTGAGACTATTGAGACGTTGTTTTCAATCGCCGGTTGATTTAAAAACTGTTTCAAATACATCTGAAACTATGTACAATGTAGCCTATGAAGTGTGTGGGGGGGGGAGGGGGTGGAGAGAGAATGTGTTTACAGATTTGCTAATTTGTTTCTTTGTATAGCGCCTTCTTTGGGTCGCATTTACATGTACCTTCTGTAGTTTGTTCTTCTGGCAAAGCTTTGAGTGCATGTTTGTTTACATCGGTTCTACCCCCATGAAGTTCTCTGTTTAGTAGCTTTTGTATCTCGTTTATACTCTTGTGGACATCTTGTCGTATTGCTTTGTCATCTACAGCATTGGCAAACACGCTGGTAAACTCCGACAATATAGCATCAACTTTCGCCATGGTCTTGATGACTGGCTCGGGGTGTCTGTGGTGTTTGTCGAATTCTAGCTTGCCTACAATTTTCAATTTTTTTTTGGTTTATGCAATTAGCGTTGTATAATCGTACAGGTCATCGAAACACGTGGCTTCTATCAAGGAGAAATGTGTTATACGGACACACACGCAAAGTGCAACGCATTACAGCAAACTGAAAACAAACTGTTTACCATGATAGTAAATGTCCATGCAACAATAAGATATTTCCGTAATGCACCCAAATGGTTAAAGCTGCATACACAAATAAAATTTATTGTTTATTGTGTCTGTGAAATGTTATTATGACAATAAATTCAAAGCTTATTTAGAATTATTAAATACATAAATTTGAGGTTAAATCCGTGATTTATTAGTTATGAGGGGCTTAAAATGGTAATATGATAACAACTGAAGGAATACCATTCATACATCAGGTAAATAAAATGAAGAGGCGGTAAAGCTCCAATCTCACTGGATTGTGACATCTGGAGACAAATTCGCGACTAGATCGCGAGTATTTCGCGACAACGATTAACGATATAAACGCAACTTTTACGTTGCAGTCTCATTGAATAACATCAATTGCATATACAGTAAACTGCTAAAATGTCATCGAAGGGAAAAAAATCCAGGAAGTGGGCAAATGAACAGAATATTTATGATTCTGGTAATCCCAGATCTCAGGTAAGCGTTAACAGGACCACTGATCCTCTAGTTCTAATGTTTGATCTAAAACACTGATACATGTAATCATTGTGGGTCTTTTTAGAACCCACTTATACATGTACCACACATTTATATAGCAAAACTGAGGTTCGCAGGGGTATACGTGTTTTTCTTATTTTTGCTCCAAATCATAGATTGTGGGTACTCTTTAAAACCGCAAAAAATCTTTTTTTTACATTTTGAAAATCTCTGTATATTGCATGGGCATGTTTTCGTAATGTACCTTTCAAAGCGTCCATGGCTCCAGTTTTATGGTCTGTGACAGTGGCCTGCATCACATAGTTACAGTATAATGTAGTGTGCCGGGATTTCAACTCGTCAAGTTGTCGCTTTATACCGTCTATATGTTCTATAACACGTACATGGTCCTTGCCTGAAACAGTAACATGGCAACATATGATAATATCAGTTGAAAGCTACGCACTGAAACAATATAATATCATATATAAGGCAAAGTCTGTGGTGGTTCTTATTGTTTTATGTCTTGGTATTCAAAACTATTTTGTACTGTTGGCGCCTTATGTATGTTATTATATTTTTAGTTACGTTTAGGTACATGTAACTAAGTGGCCTCCTATTGGGAAAATAGCTGCTCATTCGGCTTACGATATGTTATCATGGAATACATGTTAATATCTGATTATTAATTTAGTTTTTTATCACCTCGGTTTTTGGAGTGGGAATCTTTTTCTGATTGCGCCTTTTCCTGGTCGTTGCCTACTTGTACCTTTTTATGGTCAACAACTGTATAATTTATATCAAAAACGGAAGTACGACTCTTGTAGTGTTCAGCACACGCAGTCTTAAAACGATTATAGACTACTGTTTTCATCTGTATAAAACATTTGGAGTTGATGTTAAGAATATATAAGTGGGATATCAAGGAAATGTATCATGTGCCTAAGTTGAAGGCTACGTTCACACGCAGCCGAAAGTCTGCAAAATGACATGAAAAACTATTCTAAACTGAGTCTAGGAATGTGTCGAACAGGCGACTGAAGTGCCTGCAGATGTGACAAAGTCTTTAAGTATGCACTTAAGAGTTGCAGTTGTGGTTTATTTAAAGAAACACGTGTGGTAATAAACAATGTGTTTGTGCAATTTGATATTTTACGATTTACAGAATCGTCACAAACAGCAACAAGTACGTATAAGCAGTGGCTTGACAACCCCACAAAATGTTTCGCCGTTCAACACCTGCGATAACTGCGTTTGGGTTTTAGGCAAATGTATCCCTCTTGACTTCACTCCTTTTCTAATGGCGTGTTGGTAAGCCTTGTTAATAAGAGGTCAAAGGTTCGAAGCCGATTTTCTTCAGTCTTTTAGACTCTAAACTGCGGTCTCGTCTTCGTATGATCTTAGGATTTTACGGAACGTTAAATCCTAACGTTATACTATTACTGGAATTTAATAATAACACTTACCAAGGTTTCTTTCATCATGCTTTAAGTGATTAATCACGTGTAGCTTAGCCTCCGACTTCGTGATACTTCTCACAGTCTCAATAATATTAATCTTCAACCGACAGCCCAGATGTTGGCCACTCTCCATACAACTGTTACACAGAAACTGACCGTGGCTCTCGCAGAAAGACGAGAATCTCAGATTTTTGTGCTGAGGACAATTAAATTTGGAAATATTGGACGCAGGAGTTGTCCGCAATTCTTTCAATTCATAATTAATGACTTTATGACGGACGTTATCTTTAACAGCTTTGTGGTCCGTTTCACACTGCAGACACATGAAGTTCTGACAATCCACGCAGAATTTAGTAGCAGGTACAATTTTCCACTTCTCGGAGCAAGGTTTGCACATTTCTTCAATAAGGTTGACCGCGTCTTTCATGTTGTCTATGGAGCGTTTGGTTGGAAACATTCTGAGCCATGTTGGTGACACCTGATGAGACACATCAGGAAAACATGTCCGTGAAATGTATACCCCCTTGAACCCCACTTTTATATAGAAAAACTGGGGTTTGCAGGGGTATACCTATTTTTCTTACTTTTGCTCCAAAACATAGATTGTGGGTACTCGCGATCGTTAGAACCGCCTCGGCGAGGCTAACGTGTAACCACAATCTATGTTTTGAGCAAAAATAAGAAAAATATCAAAAATTTTCAGCTGAAAATTTTCAATTTTTAAAGCTGAAAAAATCTCTGTTTATTGCATGGGCAAGTTTTCGTAATGATAAAATGCACACATTGAGAAAATTTGCTCACGTTATAAATAGAGATTTTTTCAAAAGCCAAAACTGAAAATTTCATTTGAAAATGTTGATATTTTTTAATAAATTTGCTCAAAACATTGATTTTGGGCAAGGCGGTCAAGTCCTGGTTTTTGATTCATCAGGGTGTTCATCGTGATTTATTTGTTTGTTCTTGATGATTCATTGACTAGTTAGAAATTCACCACGAGGACCGAAGAACTATATGTTATGAACCACTGCAGAAGCTGAGGGTGAGGTTATGACCATGTAAAACCGGTTTAAGCCCGCCAGTAACTTTGTGTTACTGATCGTTTAAGGCGATAAACGATCTGTGGTGGTTCTTTTTGTTTTATGTCTTGGTGTTTAAATTTTTGTGCTGTTGGCGCCTTATGTATGTTTTCATATTTTTACGAGGGGGGTTCAAAAAGTTCGAGGAAAAGTGCTGCCAAATTTGTAATTGTCTTCGGAAATTTACGTTCTCTTTGCACTTTGTAAATTAACATATAGTTAACATTTGCACAAAATTTGAATAAAATCGGATGAAAATTAGGCATAAAATCACGTGCGTTTCTAAGGTAACAACAGTTAAACCGGCCCAACGTAACAACAACGTCATGCTACACGCATTCATGCCGCTGTTGGCTAGCTCTTAAGCATTTTCGGAATAAACCTGGAAAATGGGCGTCTAATTGTTTGTTCTGTGTGTGTAATGCGGTAAATGTGCCGAAATTACAATTCGATATATTGTGTATTTCACGAATTGTAGTCTTTTCTATCACGACGATCATTTTTGACAGTATGACGTTATTTGACGTTACACTGCACGAGTCGACATGGACCATTTCTGGTCGTGTAGAAATCATGCATGCTACTTGTTGATTGCCGTTTTCTTAATTTTCTTGTTGCCATATGCGCTTTCTGCTCTTAGCAGTGTTTCTTTTATTTATAGTCCGTTCCAAACACACAATTTATCGAATAACGTTGTTCCCTTCGCATTTTAGGCATACCCACTAAACAATATGGGCGCTTAACGCCTAAATGACGTCACACACTTAAATGACGTAATGTGCTAACCGCAAACATATTGAACTTTGCTCATACAATGTTTGGTGAAAAAAGCATGGTTAATTATCAAATGTACTCTCATCATTAGACATCGACTTTTTGCAAAAATGAACAAAAGTGGGCCGGTAATCGTGATGTACGGTTTCCATAGCAACCACTGTTAGCATTGTGTTCATGCCAGAGTAGCAAAATTTGCTGTTTAAGTACAAATCATGTTGGTCTATATAACTGTATTAGTTTAATTCACCTGATTTACAAAATAAGAATATGATGGCACTTTTCCGCGAACTTTTTGAAACCCCCTCGTAGTTAGGTTTAGGTAACTGAGTGGCCACCTACTGGGAAAATAGCTGCTCATTTGGCTTACGATATGTTTTCTTGGTATAAGTACCCGATTTGTTTTTTCCCACCTCGGTTTTTGGAGTGGGAATCCTTTTCTGATTGCGCCTTTTCCTGATCTTTGCCTACTTGTAGCTTTTTGTTTTATGTCTTGGTGTTTAATTTTTTTTTGTGCTGTTGGCGCCTTATGTATGTTTTCATACTTTTAGTTAAGTTAAGGTAACTGAGTGGCCACCTATTGGGAAAATAGCTGCTCATTCGGCTTGCGATATGTTTCATGGTATAAGTACCTGATTGTTAGTTTGGTTTTTTCCCACCTCGGTTTTTGGAGTGGGAATCTTTTTCTGATTGCGCCTTTACCTGATCTTTGCCTACTTGTACCTTTTTTCTAACGTTTACCCACAATCTATTTTTAGAATCAAAAATAAGAAAAATTGGTATACCCCGGCAAACCCCTGTTTTTCCATATACATGTAACAGTGGGGTTTATGGGGGTATACATTTCACGAACATGATTTCCTCATAGAATTAATATTGCATAGGTCTGTTTTAAAACAAGTGTCAAATTTTCATTTGCCATGTTATGGGTATCTTACTCACGAAAGACATGAAGGCCGTATTTAAACAGCAAATTTTCATTCTTTATTGTCGCAGTATGTGCGCGTTATTTCAATGCAGCATCTGAATATGATTCATTTGGTCTAACATGAAATTTTATTCTGTCTTTTGGAGGAGGCGACATGTTTTGTTTTCTTTTCAGAAACCTCCACAATATCAAAATAGTTTATATGCATATCTACTTTTGTTTTATGAATACCATAAATGGTGTGCAGCTGGAATCAAAATTTTATCACAGTGATGGCATGCAATGTGTTCGAAAGACTATCAAAATATACTGAAAGGAAATAGAAACTTAAGTCTCGTCTTTAGGAAGTTCTTGCGTTTAACCAATAAAAACATATGAGCCGCATCATGAGAAAACCGGATTTTTGCATATGCGAAAACAAAGGCGCAGATCAGCTGTGCAGTAACTGCACAGCTGATCAGCGCCTTTATTTTCGCAACACGGATAGTACAATTCCTCTTCTACACTTATATCCAAAATTTCAAGCATCTAGCACTTCTCTATGACTGTACAGGCCGGTTTGTGTCGGACCTGGTCGGAAACCCCGAAGACCGGTTTTCTCGCGTCGCGGCTCATATTGTTTCTTGCTATAAATCTTTCATAGAGTAGCGTTTCTGCTACAATATTAGTGCGTAAAAAAATGAAGAAATTTGCTTAGGCGACTGCGTACGGTCAGTATTTGGTGCAATGGTCAAAATCAGAGGGTTCAAATTTATTCATCAAATCTAAGGATTTGGTGTATGGTGCATCAAAATATCGGAAATCTGTATGACTTGTTTCAGTCCGCTGCACCAGAAAGAAAGCTGTCCAAAGATAACCTCATGCGTCGAAAATTCACACTAAAGATTCCTCCGGCGTTTTTAAACTGACGTCATTAAAGTAGCCAATTTGTTTTGTTTCTTTTAACGTTTTTACAGAACTATTCTTGGATTTGGTTTTAAAAGTGGTGATATGGTATCAATTTTTCTACTGCTAGCTGTTTTTCATAAACGTAAACGTCCACTCAGCTATGCGTTACGTCACGTTGTCGTTTTAAGTAAAGGCAATTCATGCTTTCCGATGAAAGGAAAAGAATTCAAATAATCATTTAATCAATGGGTATATCATTTGTTATCTAGTGAAATGTCTGTACGCAAAAATTGGGACCTCATTTCCCGACGTTGACGTGACGCTCTAAATAAAAGATAAACGGTTAAAACACCGGAAACAGATTTAGAATTTCAATGACGATAAGACAAGTGCTTATTTTGAGTTACCATAAACATGAACTTTAGTCACTTATCATGAAAACATTTTCCCAGTGTTAGAAAACGTCGAAAATGCACTTTCATGTTTGACGTTAAAAACTACAATTTACGTTTTTCAGGATAAAATCACAAAATATCAATATTTTGAGGGTATTCTAACAACTTTGATCACATACGCTTATGGTCACTATCTTACATCAGAGAAACCGTCTCTAGTCATGATCTTGCATGCGAATTAGGGTACAAACGTCTGAATGACGTAACTCTATTTCGTTTTACGAAATGCAAAATTTAAAATTCAAAATTTGAAGCATACTGTCACAATCAGAATATACAAACTCGTTATATTTAAAATTGATTAAAAAAAATAAACAATAAGTAATGTTGAAAACTTAAGTTTCTAATTCCTTTCAGTATAGAATGTTAACATTCGTATAAACCGTTTTGAGACGTCTTATTCGCGTCAGTTACTTTGCTTGATCGTACCATTTCTCATTTCGGACCTGTCATATACAAGGCTTCTTTTTTAGACTGACAGAATGTAGGACGAAATTCTATTAATAATCAGTATTATAGCTTGCCATATATAATATCACGATCATATGTTACGGTCTCTGATCTATAATTGAATACTGTAACAATAGAAAATAGAATTTGGTTATTGCTTACTTGACTTTCAGAAATATAAGACACACACTAATCATTTTGACAATTATATTGAAATCTTTAAGTATGTGTTCAAAATGCATGAATAGCACCCGAATTGTAATAACTCGATGCAGAAACACAACTTGACTACATAGTGATCGACTATCATGCATCCCGCAACACACACACGTTCTGGCAGATACCTTTTCTGGAATGTAATTCGGCACAAGACTCTTGCACTGTGGACACCTGAATATTCTGTCAAGTCTGCCTTTAGTCTCATACGTTTGTAGAAACACCAGCAAGCACTCCGAACAGAACGAATGTAGACATGGAAGGGTTCTTGGCTCTGCCAGATCTAAACCACATATCCAACATATTGACACTTCATCAGCGACAGAGCGACGCCGCCATTTGTCTACGATCTTAACACTAGCACTTGCTTTCGAATCGGACATGATCAGTTTAATTAAACCACTCGCTCAACTGAAATTCAATAAAAATAAACTTAATGTAAACTCAATTAAAGGGCATGGATATATTTCATAATCTGTAAAAATGTAATCCATGTGCACTCTATACAAACTAGAAACAAGATAATGCATTTCTGTTAAAAGAAAACAAAAACTTGTTATCGAAGAAAATGGAGTAGCACATTTTAGTTTAGTCACATGCATGAATAAACTAACTGTGCAATGGAGGATCAACCATACTCAAAAGCTTAACGTTCCATTTCATTGTCATCGAAATATTACACCGTGCTCTATACTTCTGTTAAAATGGTCATATTTAGTTACAAATAAAACAAAATAGTTGTTCGGTCCTCGTGGAGAATCTCTACACGTAACGTTAACTAACTAGTCAATGAATTATCACGGACAAACAAGTAAATTATAATAAACATCACGATGAATCATAAACAATGACTCATTGATACAATATGCTGCCTGATATTTGAAGATCCCTGGATAGCCAATCAAGTTAAACACTGAAAATCTGACGCAAAAGTAAAACACCAATTGAACTTCAATGGGCCGAACAACACACAAGAAACAGCCGTCGTACCCAAATTAAACGAATAGCTTTCATTCGGGACCCTGAAAGAGTCTATTACCCGTGGTTTAAACACTATTGTATTCTAAGAAATACAAAAATACATTACAAACCAATTACATAAGGATAAGAAAAGAAGCTTCAGAGAAGCTTATATGAATCTTCTCTTGAGTCTAATGCCCCTTCCTACAGGCTTGCAATTAAAGAATGCAGTGTTGTGATAATCGTGTTTGTTTTCCTCCCTGAAGCCACATCGGCTTTTGGTATACTTAAAGCCCTATCAAGATGTACATTAAGGCGAGCAGGCAGATCAGTCATATCAAGGGATCTCCAATTGTCTGGCAGCATATTGTATCAATGAGTCATCGATTTTGATTCATCATGACGTTTATCGTAACTTATTGATTCATTGACTAATTAGAAATTCAACACGAGGACCGAACAACTAAATAAATATCGTGAACCAATGCAGAAGGTCAGGTTGAGGTTTGAATCTCGTACAATCGATTTAAGCTCCCCCCAACAGTTATTTATACATGACCGATCCACCAGTCCACGTTCCAAGGCTATACTGCTACTGTGCTTCACATTTGTCCAAGTTATTCCAATGATGAGTTTTATGCTGCATGACATTTCAATATTATAAAAACAATATAGCACTGTGACAACCACACTCCAATAGCCGCTCATCCTGCATTATATGTTGGTATCTATGATTTATATTTCTAAACATGAGTCACCTTATTGTTTATATTTGTGTATGTTAGAGCCCCATCGGAGGCTGAGGGTGTGGTTGGGATCCGGTAAACCCGGTTTAAGTCCAAAGTAATTTCAAATTACTGATCGTTCCGATGTTTAATGCTAATGTTCGTGCTGTTTGCACCTTATGTATGTTTTATATATTTAGTCAAGTTCGGGTAAATGAGTGGCCACCTTTTGGGAAATAGGTGCACCCTCGGCTTCCGATATTTTCTCTTTGTATAAGTACCTTATTACCTCGGTTTTTCGAGTTTGAATTTCTACCTGGTTGCACCATTTCTTGATTTTTGCTCACATTCACCCTTTTGTCTAAATCGGTTATACGGCGCGCGTAAATCACCATCAATTTATTAGGTGGCTCCAAACATTTCGTGTAGCTAAGTTAAAATCAAGGGAAATTTGAATCTTTATTATCGTGTGTCGGTTTGTGTTAGTAATTAATTAATTAATTAATTAATTAATTAAGTAAGTAAGTAAGTAAGTTAGTAAGCAAGTAAGTAAAGTAAGTAAGTTAGTAAAAAAAAGTACAAGTAGGCAAAGATCAGGAAAAGGCGCAATCAGAAAAAGTCTCCTACTCCAAAAACCAAGGTGGGAAAAAACAAACTAACAATCAGGTACGTATACCATGAAAACATTTCGTAAGCCGAATGAGCAGCTATTTTCCCAATAGGTGGCCACTCAGTTACCTTAACTAAAAATATGCAAACATACATAAGGCGCCAACAGCACAAAAATATTTAAACACCAAGACATAAAACAAAAAGAACCACCACAGAAGTATCGACTTGGAACGATCAGTAACACAAAGTTACTGGCGGGTTTAAATCGATTTTACACGGCCGTTAACTCACCCTCAGCTTCTGCAGTGGTTCATAACATTTAGTTAGTTCTTCGGTCCTCGTGGTGAATCTCTAACTAGTAAATGAATCATCAAGAACAAACAAATAAATCATGAAGTTAGTATTTTATTTAAAGAGGGTAACCCAATTGGTTTGGCACCAATCTTCCTTGGGCCCTCAAAACATAACAATACAAACAAGCAATCCATACAAGCAAAATACAAAATGTCATGGTTACAGGTCAATTAAAATTCAAATACTTAACAAGACAGAGAGAGAGAGAGAGAGAGAGAGAGAGAGAGAGAGAGAGAGAGAGAGAGAGAGAGAGAGAGGGGGGGCAATTTGTGGCGGCGGAGGTAACTTATTAACATATTTAAAAATAGTTTAATCTTTAAGCCATACAGTGCATATCTTTACAAGTATGTCTAGTATCGGCGACAGTTTTATATATGCGGGAATACTATTCCAAACAATTACGTCAGAGAAGGTAAGACTACCCTAGAATAAGTTACATTTCGCTTAAGGTACAATATAATTATGTTGCGCAACTGATCTTGAACTTGATGCGATGTTGTTAAGATTTATGTCTCTCATATGGAATAATTCCTGCAAATAACTGGGTGCTATATTGTTATGTACCTTATACATAATCTTAGCCTTGTAAAGAAAATCAGACTGGTCAAATGACAAAATATTAAGTCGTTTCATGTCCTGCCATGTTCCAATTTAATGTCAGAAAGTAAGCACACTTATAGAATAACCTTTAACTGGATTTGCCAAATATGACTCTTCTTATTATGTCTTTGACATTTTAAAATGCACTTGATATTTGGTATTTTAGAATTTGACACTAGCAAAATCCACTGTCATTTCGTAATAGCAGCATAGTCTCTTTTCTGACGTATTGTCAGGCCATTTCTGTAAGTTCCGATAATTGAGTCGTGACGCGAGAAAACCGGGCTTCGGTGTTTCCGACCAGGTTTGGCACAAACCCGCCTGTAAAGTCACAAAAGCAGACTACCCTGTTGAAAGTTGCAAAATTTCAGTAATTCTCTTTTGCTCCATGTTGCCAAATCTATAGGGTCACTGATGAGTCGAAACCGCGGTATGGCCCAACCCCTTTCTCATTAATGTGTTCACTGCTCTTAAAGGATCTCAGTTTTAATTTTTATTTGCTATAACTGCAGCTGGTGTTGTGCCGCGTGGCGGCCGTAAAAAGTCTCCCCGTACATCATCCATAGTGCAGTTTATATTTTCTTTTAGGTCCTTTGAGATCAGCGAGGATATTCTGAGAAATCAGAAATTTATTATCGGTTAAGATTCATTTTCTAACCAATGTTTAACATATTTGGTCACATTTCGATAATGCTAGTCTTTGTATCGACTACCCTGTTGAAAGTTGCAAAATTTCAGTAATTCTCTTTGGCTCCATGTTGCCAAATCTGTAGGGTCACTGAAGAGACTTTAATAGTCGAAACCGCGGTATGGCCCAACCTCTTTCTCATTAATGTGTTCACTGCTCTTAAAGGATCCCAGTTTTAATTTTTATTTGCTATTACTGCAGCTGGTGTTGTGCCGTGTGGCGGCCGTAAAAAGTCTCCCCGTACATCATCCATAGTGCAGATTATATTTTCTTTTCGGTCCTTTGAGATCAGCGAGGATATTCTGAGAAATCAGAAATTTATTATCGGTTAAGATTCATTTTCTAACCAATGTTTAACATATTTGGTCCCATTTAGATAATGCTAGTCTTTGTATCGACTACCCTGTTGAAAGTTGCAAAATTTCAGTAATTCTCTTTGGCTCCATGTTGCCAAATCTATAGGGTCACTGAAGAGACTTTAATAGTCGAAACCGCGGTATGGCCCAACCTCTTTCTCATTAATGTGTTCACTGCTCTTAAAGGATCTCAGTTTTAATTTTTATTTGCTATTACTGCAGCTGGTGTTGTGCCGTGTGGCGGCCGTAAAAAGTCTCCCCGTACATCATCCATAGTGCAGGTTATATTTTCTTTTCGGTCCTTTGAGATCAGCGAGGATATTCTGAGAAATCAGAAATTTATTATCGGTTAAGATTCATTTTCTAACCAATGTTTAACATATTTGGTCCCATTTAGATAATGCTAGTCTTTGTATCGACTACCCTGTTGAAAGTTGCAAAATTTCAGTAATTCGCTTTGGCTACATGTTGCCAAATCTATAGGGTCACTGAAGAGACTTTAATAGTCGAAACCGCGGTATGGCCCAACCCCTTTCTCATTAATGTGTTCACTGCTCTTAAAGGATCTCAGTTTTAATTTTTATTTATTTTTTTTTACTAGAATCTTGAAATTTCGAGTTCAGGGAGAAGAGAAATTGTACTATCCGAGTAGTGAAAACAAAGGCGACGAACAGCTTCACAGTTACTGCTTAGCTGATCTGCGTCCTTGTTTTGGCATGTGCGAAACACGCGGCTGATATAAGATAGTCTGTATACCTTCAAAGAAAATTTTTTCACGTATGACTTCCTGAAAATTGTTTGAAATTAAAGTTGGAGTCCCATGTGAATAGTTCATGGAATCTGTATCGCAATAAGATCTTCTGATATGTAAACTCAACGTGATCGGGTCATATTCCTACTGTGCGAGTATAACTATTATATGAGCCGCCTCACGGGAAAACCAACACTGTGGTTTTCAAACAGGTATGACACAAACCGGACTGTACAAACACAGAAGATGGTTAGAGACTTAAAATTTTGGATTTAAGAAGAGGAGGAAGTGTCCTATTCGTGTAGCGAAAACAAAGACGCTGATCAGCTTCGCGATTACCGCGAAGCTGATCTGCGTCTTTGGTTTCGCATATGTATATTGTTGTTTTTTCATGAGGCGGCTCATATTATTATTACGCACTACTCGCCGCCCACGCATTTATGATTTGAGTGATAAAAACAAAACTTAAGGCATAAGGATATGGGTACCACTAATTCTGCTCTGAAGCAATGTTTTAATTTACGTCATCATTTTTGCAATAAGTAACAAAATCTTTGCTCCTCTGATCAAGATAAAGCAAATGCCTGTATGCATGTATGTACTTTGACAACAGCTCTAAAAGTTGTTTTTTTTTTTTTTTTTTTTTTTTTTTTTCGCTCACACATAAAAAAGAACACAAGTGGCAATTTTGGTTTAGGTATCGTTTAATGTGCACGATATGTATTATGCACTGCTCAAAATATTTAACGGAAATTTGCACAGAGCTCACTGAGATCTAGGATGCCCGTTTCTTTTTCATCACATCTTTTTCATCATTCGTTGATTAGAGATTTGTCTTTCTTTTTTTTTTCTTTTTTTTTTGTTTTTTTTTTTTTTGGTCCAAGATTTTTTTTTAAATTGGGGTTTTACGATAATGTTTTCTTTATTCAAAATAAGCTCAAACATGGTCTCTGCGTCTTTGTTATCATTTCCACAGAAGCTCGACTTTAGGGCTTTAGGAATAAGTGATAGGGAAAATGTCACACTTAAGTCAATGAAGCAAGTTTGGTGTTATTTCGATTTTACCAAATCTGGTCATTTGTTTTCAAAAGACGTAAATTGTCACCGTTGCAAGGAACTTTGAAACAGACACTGCCGTTATTTACCTAAAGTGAATTTCAGATTTATTTGACGGCTTGTCAGGAAGATCGATTCAAAGTAAGCGTCCTCTTATCTGTAGACTTAATTGCGCATAATTCATAATTTTCGGAAAATGCTAAAAGGTAGTGGAATCGTACCGTATATATATTCAAATACAATAACTTTGAATTTGATGGTAAACACTACCTGCAAATTCAAGGGACGGCCATGGGTACGAAAATGGCACCATCATACGCCAACACTTTCATGAGTAGGCTAGAGAAACAGCTCCTTCAGTCGGTGAGCTTGAAGCCATTTTCGTGGCTCAGGTTCATAGATGATATAGACATGAAATGGACACATGGCAGAGAGACACTGGAAAAATTCCTAAGGGATGCAAACAACTTCCATCCAACAATTAAGTTTACTGCAGAGGTATTCAACGACAACCATGTCTTTCTAGACACCACGTCTCACCTAGAAGGAGACAGAGTTGTCGTGGACCTCTACACTAAGCCTACAGACTCACACCAGTATCTCAGGGCCATCCCCTTTACCGACTGCGCTACTACGGTCCTTCAAAAAGAGTTATCATGGCTCAGCTTTAGAGGCGATTTCCCTGCATAACCCGTTTGATTACACGGACATTTTATCCTGATGCATTGTGTAGTTTCTTAGTCGTTTTAGTCTTTTTATTCACCTTCTCGGCTGTTGAGTGCAATCCATGCCAGTCATACAATAATGGCGTGTGATTCAATGACAAATGCTATAATCAGACAAATTGGTAATAACAATCATTGAATTACGTGCACTCGAATGCGACTCTGGATTTAATCATACTTGCGATCCTGTCTATGAAACTGTCTGCAGCTCCAAAAATAACATACTCACCTACACAATTGCATTGTGTGTAATAATTATGAATTATACTTCTCCAAGAATAACTGTGCTCCACATTCCATTAGGAAAACCATGTCCATGAAAAATATACCCCTTAAATAGAATATAAAGGTTGGATCTTTTGAAAGCAGTAAAAATATTCAAATACATGTAGTATGGACTATATTGCTCAATTTCGGGCAATAAACCCTCATCAGTAGCCGCCTTCAGTAGCCACGTTTATATAGTCTAACTGGAGTTTACAGCGGTATACAATCTTTCTTATTTTTTAATCCAGAACATAGATTGTGGGTACTCGTTAGAACCGCTTCGGAGAAGCGGTTCTAACGTGTACCCACATTCAATATTTTGAGCAAAAAACTTGAAAATATAAAAATATTTTCAACGAAACTTTTACTCCTGAAAACATATCTGTACATAGCATGCGCAAGTTTTCGTAATGCGGAGATACTAAACATGGCAAGAAGAGATAGAAAATCCTAACACTTCAAACAAAATAACTTCATAGGAAGTGACAGAAAAGCCCTCAATCGGAAAATAAACGTATTATAAATCAGCAGCAAACATTACGAAAACATGCCCAGCTTATATACAAATTTCTCCTAAGGTATAAAACTTTGAAACTTCCATTAGAAAATGTTTGATATTTATAATAATTTTGCTTAAAACATAGATCGTGGGTACATGTTAGAATCGCCTCAGTAGGTATACCCTTGTTAACCCCAATTTTACTATAAAAGTGGGTATGATGGGGTATACTTTTTATGGCATGATTTGCTGATAATTTTGCCTTTGAATTAAAAAAACGATCATTGAATGAGAGGATTTTGTTATTTTCCTTATAATACGATACATGAAAAGGTAAAAGAAAGCAAAAAGGAAAAGGCGCAATCAGGTGGGCAAACTAAATTGACGATCAGGTACTTATACTCGTAAGCCGAGTGAGCAGCTATTTCCAAATAGGCGGCGACTTGTCTTTACTGAAATACGAAAAAGTACGTAATGTGCAAACAGCACACAACCTCAATCAACACAATTAGAAACACAGCAGAAGTGTCACCTTGGCTCGAACAGCAATATAAAACTACTGGTGGAGGGTCTTTAACCGGCTTTACATGGCCGAAACTCTCCCTCAGCTTCTGCAATCACATCATTTAGTTATTTGTTCGGTCCTTGTGGTGAATCTCGAACTAGTCAATCAATTATCACGGACAAACAAATAATGATAACCACCATAATGAATAAAACACGAGGATTCATAGAAACAATGCATGTAATAATCTGTTCGGCGATGGAGATCCCTGGGCGCCAAACAATATCACCGAAATCTGGAGCAAATGAAAAACACCAGTTGAACCCTGGTGTGCCATAAGAGGAAACCACTAACGACACTTTAAACTTTGGTCATGTCAGAATGTATGCGACGCCTTATCCTATCTCCTAGATTATCTGGAGGGTAGCCATTAGCCGTAGTATTGACCTCTCCATATGTTTTCAGTATTATGTCAATCATTTGACGTAATAAGGCTCCTTAAGGGTTTATTAAGGTGCATTTTCATTTCTGTTTCTATGCACGATATTGAATTCCTTTTCTTGGGCCTCACACTTCGAGGCTAGACTAGGCTAGTGTTTGTTTTGTGGGCCATTTTTTGTCACGTTCACTTCGATAAATAAATCTATTTTCTTCACGCTAACAAGATCAGTACATACGATGCTTATGGTAAAATTAAACTGGAGATGTATTATTTAATAAAATTAACTAGGGTTGCTTAGTTTCAAATGTTTCTAAATTATAAGATTTGGACGAACTCTCTCGTTGACCTATTTATCGGTTTTTATCGGAAAACGATCCATATGAAATTATGTTATTTCCAATACAGTGTTCTCTTTCAAGTCCGCTGTACATCGATGATTGACATGCGGTATCACGAATTACCAGATCGAAACTGTCCGAAACGAACCGATACTGTCCGGAACGGACAAAGATAATATCAAAGCTAATCATGGGTCACCACATAGTAGCATGTGAAGAATTTCATGTACACAACACTATTGTGATTTACTTAGATTGGATTGAATAAATGACACTTGTGCTTGGATTGAATAAATGACACTTGGCATATGTGTGGACGAAGTTGTTACCCGCTGTTTTGCAGTATTTTTAATCAATGATTTTCGTGTCTGACTTGTTTATTTATCCAAAATTGTGCAGATCAAAAGCCTCACATATCATTTTGCTGTGTGAGTGGTGCATTTATGGTATTGATTTGTGTAAGCGTTCAGGCGTTTCAATCAAAACAGTCAACAGCAATTTCTACTTTCTTAGTTTTGTAGCAGCCAGTTTTACTTAATCGGTACAGAATCAAAGTTTCTCACGATATCAGTCATTTAGATAAACTAATTAGGATCATTTTGGTGTCATTTTTATTGTAAACTTCATTCAGAAAGACCTTTAATTTTCTGCATAAAGTCAAGTGTCTGTTTTTAGTTTTTTGGCAAAATACAAGATGGCGGACATCGACAAAGTCAAATGTGCGGCATCTTCCCAGGGTTTTCTAGGCCGGGATCGTGTGACCCCAGCGGATTTTGTCTTGGGTTCTGGGAATCCCTGAGTGTTTTGGCCCGGGATCTCGGATCCCAGGCAATTTTACTCTGGGATCGGGGATACGGGAATCTGGGGATATAAAAGCAAATGTTTAGGTTTTCCCAGGGTCTTCAGATTTTTCTTTCGTTGAGAACAGACGTACGTTTCGCTGTCTCAGTTTTCTGATTTTTGTTTTGGCTTTTTTTCGCTATATTTCGGTCAAAATTGCATAGAAATTAATTAAATAGATTCTTTCTTCATTAGAATAATTTAGTCTAGGATCCAGAATTACAAAATTCTGCTTTTGCAAGTTAAATTTGATTTTTATTTTCATTCCTAAAATACAAGTAGAGCTTTTCACAAAAGTTATCTTACCAAAACTAAGTGTAAATTTCATAAAAAGTTGAGGCTTTTCTTAAAGTGTCATAAATAGTTATTTCGTGTCTGACTTGGCCCGTTGGGCCAAGCAACAGACAAATGCATTCTTGTCTGTTGCTTGGCCCACCGGGGTCCAACTGATGTTTTTCTTTAGCTCCGGAGTTAGTAAGTTATTCGGCGCCCAGGGATCTCCATCGTCGGTCAGCTTACTCAATCTGTGAGTCCTGGTTTTTGATTCATCAGGATGTTTATCATGATTTATTTGTTTGTTCTTGATGATTCAGTTACTAGTTAGAGATTCACCACGAGGACCGAAGAACTAACTAAATGTTATGAACCACTGCAGAAGCTGAGGGTGAGGTTACGGCCGTGTAAAATCGATTTAAACCCGCCGGTAACTTTGTGTTACTGATCGTTCCTAGTCGATACTTCTGTGGTGGTTCTTTTTGTTTTATGTCTTGGTGTTTAAAATATTTTTGTGCTGTTGGCGCCTTATGTATGTTTGCTTATTTAAGTTAAGTTAAGGTAACTGAGTGGCCACCTATTGGGAAAATAGCTGCTCATTTGGCTTACGAAATGTTTTCATGGTATAAGTACCTGATTGTTAGTTTTGTTTTTTCCCACCTCGGTTTTTGGAGTGGGATTCTTTTTCTGATAGCGCCTTTTCCTGATCTTTGCCTACTTGTACCTTTTTATCCTTTTTAGTTATCACATATCCAGCACATTTCTCATTTTAAATGAATTAAGCATCACTGTTTTTCATAGTTTAAGGTTATTTTCATTAGATTGATCACTGATAGTATGCAAGTCGTTGTTTTGTCATTTTTCGTGCCAATTTCCGTTCGTGTAAATTAAATATTTCATTACATTGTTCATAAAGAAACGTCATTTGTTACATATTTGAAAGTTTATTTGATCATTAAAAATGCATAACTTGTTTCACCAAGCCATGTCTTTAGTCTCATTTCATCCCCATTAAGCTTACATTTAAAGTTATATCCAGTTTCTGAAGACCACAAAACCCCTACAAACGAGGCCTTGACTACAAGTCTAAAGCATCGTGTTGGCAGCCCAATCGCTCGCTGTAGTGTCAGCCTGAGCCTGAGCTTGCTAATATATACTGAAGAGAAGAGAAATTATCCGCTGCCAGGCTAGGTCGTAACATAAAAAGTGGTGGCCGGCGGTGCGATCTGATTCATTAATCAGTTCGAGAGATCTGAACCAAGATGAGCAGCGAGAACTTACAGGCTGAAGCCATGACAGAAGGTGGCCAAGGCAATGGCGACAATCATGAAAATGACTTCTCTTCAGACCCGAATCAAGGACAGGCCCCTACCACTGGTCCTACGAGGTTATCAAGGGAGGAAATAATGCAGCAAGCTGCCGCATCAACTTTGTTACAATTACGTACGAGGGATTTCAACACCGCATCTGGTGATCGAGATGATCAGGCATATAGCAACTCCAGCTTATACAATATGGTCCAGCTACCAGAAAAGGCAAATATGACACCACATGCATTTATGTATTCACAAATTAACATGCAAAACACTATGGCAGGGTTGTCAAATGCTATTGGCACTCTCCAGACAAGAAAACATAACGGGTACATTAACACAGGTCCTTTCCGTCTTGCAAGAGCTTAACAATGGTAACAGCTCAACAGGTGAACGTCAAATGAGTACCAATAACACAAAGTGAGTGTTCTACTTACCTACCCTCAGGTTCTAATAGAAGTACGGGGAGACACTATGAGTCCCAAAATGATGTTAGCTCAACACACCTATCGTTGCGTACAAATAGCAGTGTAGACCGACAATACGGTGCGCCAAATGATGTTAACAACACAAACACCTTTACATGGCAGTTCTGGTGCAGACAGGCACACCGGGTCCATAGGTGATACAAACTCTAGAAAACGAACTTTACACATTTCTAGTAGTATAGAGAGGCCCTTTGAGTCACAAAATGGCGAACACTCCGCAAACCTACCTTTGCACAACAACAGTAATGCAGACAGACACACTGGATCCCTTAACGATGCGAACCCTAGAAACATACCTTTTCGTAGCGCTAGTAGTATAGGCGGGTACTTTGGCCCCCAAACCAGTGAAGTAGCAGGAGACCAAGGTTATTGGGCACACTCAGAGCAAGCTGATACTTACCAGGGAGAGGTAATAGATGGGTACGATACTACACAATGTAGGTCAGGACAGGGCAGCTGGTCAAGCCAATCCCAAAACAATGACAGTCAAAGGTATGATAGTCAGTACAATGAAAGAAGTCGATCAAGGGTAACATTCGACGATGCCACAGGATATGTAAGAAACACAGAACACATAGATGATTATAGATATGAACAAACACCAGGTGGTAACCGTTCTCGTAACATGGGAAGAACCAGATATAGGTCTGAGACAGATAGAAACTCTGAATGGTATGGCCTTAAAATACCACCTTTCAATGGTGAGGAAGACTGGAATACTTGGATCAATAGGTTTGAGGCTATAGCAGATAGGAGATGCTGGGACGAAGAAAGAAGGTTGGACAACATCTTGCCTAAACTGCAAGGTAAGGCAGGTGATTTTGTGTTCAGTCAATTTCATTCATACTAGACGTAAGAATTCACATGAAAACAATGAAAGAATGTTTAAGAAATATGCCAGAAGAACGAACCTGGAACATGATGATCAAAGTGACGAGGAAGATAACTTTGAATCTGATGATGAGCTAAATAGAGCATATAGGGTACCTGTCAAAACTGACAAGAATGTAGCAAAGAAGCCCAACAGAAGTAATCAACAAGGTGGACAAGGTAAAACAGATGTTTCAGGTCAGAGTGACTCCATGAAGATAATCACTGAGACCAGAGACTTGCTTCAAACATTAGTAAGTCAACTGACGAATAAGGATAGCTGTAATACAGGCATGACAAGCCAGTGGCAGATAAACACAGATATTTGAAATAAGGGGAAGATTCAGTGTTACGCATGCCATGAATTAGGTCATTTCGCTAGAGATTGTCCTACTAGATCGGGACAGTCAGGTTCTTATGAGGGTAATAGAGGCGGCAACATACCATGGCTTAAGCAAACTCAAGGGGAATCAGGTAGTTATCCTTTAAACTAGGACAGGCTATCAGTGGCGGCCACAGAGAAGCCTGTTCACTTTCTAAAGGCCAACAACATGTAGCAGAAGACATTGATGTCATTAAGTCAGTAAAAGACACAAGGAAGTTGCCTGATGGTTTGTATGTTCGTGGCTCAGTTCAAGGTTACCCAATTTTGTTTACCACCGACACCGGTGCTTCAAAAACAATTTTATCAAGCCGAGTTTTCGAGTCTATGAAGACAGAAGATAGACCAAATCTGGTGAAGCTGGTTGGTGCAAGCGGTGTAAGTATAAAAGAAAGGGGAAAGGGTACATTCAACCTAAAATTAGGTCCTGTCGAACTGGAAATTGAAGCAATAGTGGCTGAGATAGATGATGATGGTCTACTAGGGGTAGACATTTTACAGAATGGTAAAAATGGTCCTGCTGACCTACTTATGAGCAAGGGAGTGATGGTACTGAACCAGAAGGAAGTACCCATGATGCAGGTTGGGGTGACCAGTAGAGTTCGAAAGGTAACTGCAGCAGACCACTTTGTAATACCAGCGCAATGTGAGTGTGTGGTAGACGTGGTAGTCGAAAGGCATGAATATGACGATTTCTCTCGTGAAAAGGACTTCCTTGTGGAACTATCAGAACATTTGCAGGCAGAGTATCCCTTACATATGCCATCCACTTTAGTAGACATTAATAGAGCTTGCACATGTAAAGTTAGAATGGTCAATCCCTTCCAAACAGAAATGTCTATCAAACGGGATGCTGTTATCGGGAGACCCGAGCCAGTAGAAGGTTAGCCAGTAGTGATTGACGACAAAGAAGATGAGACAAAAGCAGTAAGTAATACACGGGTTAGATGGGTCAAGCCGATAGAAAAGGTTGTGTCAGAAGCCACTGTATGTAGAACAGTTAAAGAGTCTGATAACTCTACGAGTCCTGATTCTCTAATCACAGGATTGAGAAAAACTACAGACAGTTTAAATGAAACTGCGAAGGAAAGAGTAGTACAGCAACTATCCAAAGTCGGCAATACCTTCTCGAAAGGAAAAGGACAGATCAGTGCTATCAAAACAAAAGATGCAGCACCAATTAAACAAGATACCAGACGAGTAACACATGCATGTAGCATTGATGAGAAAAATTCTAAAGCAGCTCTTAGGTATTGAGTGTAAGGTAGAATTTGAAGTACAAAAGAGTACGCCTGATAGGAGTGACAATTTGGGTCCTCTAATAGAACAGGGTACAGTTCGGCAGTTTTGATGAAAGAATAGCTAAGAAGCGGGGTATAGTATTAGAGAAGAACAATAGAGTGTTATATGAAGAGAGCTCCAGAAACTAGAGCCGTTCTCTAGATTTTTGTAGAGTTTGGGAGTTACCGCAGCGCAGAAAGAAGCTTACTAAATTCGGACTATTCACAGTTGAAGCTATGCAAGGTTAAATACAAACTAGTCATGACGGAAATGCATAAGTAAGCAGGACAATCACAATATCAGACGGAAATACACATAATTTGGACAGCCTTGATGATGATGAAAGAGGATAGATGAAGGCAGCAGTACCATACAATCTAAAGGATGATGACTATATAGGTGTAAAACAAAACATTTAGAAGAACAAACTACCATTGAAACTTTGTAAAGAAATAGGAAAGAGGAACGTTAATTCTGCAAGTGGCTTAAGATAAGACTAGTGACAGTGAAGTTATTAAACATAATACTAGTGACAGTGGATTAATCATTAGTGATACTATTGACAGTGAACTTATAATTCAAGTAATAAGTGAAAATGATTCATGATTCCACGGAACTTGGATAGTGAAATTTGTTTATTGGTGATGTGAAAAAAGTAATAATATTGTACACTGATGATGACTGGCTTCTTGTTTTTTTCGGTGAAATTTGTCATTCGTAAATCTTCGCTTTTAACTCGTATTAACGCGTAGTCGCGTTAGGAAGCCAATTGCCATGCAGTGTGGATGAATTTGTAAACAAGAGTTCCATTATGTTTTATACTAGGTAAATATTTAAGTGAAACAGAGTTAACTTGAATGTCATGAATATGTCTTCAGTGGTAATCATTTTAAGTTGAGTAATTTTCCATTTAGTATTAAGTATCAAAATCATCATTCATTAAGTCATTTAAAGTTAAAAAAAATAGCATTTAAGTATTCAAACTGATACAGTGCTTTCAAGTGTTTATTGTTAAATGTTCTCTTAAAGCATCATTTCATGATAATGAAGTATCAAACATTGTTAATTCACTCTTAAGTGAATGTGAGAAAAGTTTCATTCCAAATCTTATTTTGGTCTCAAATGAAGCATCTTAAAAACAGTCTTTCATTAGTAATTTCATATTTAAAGTTTAATGTCTAGGTTGCATATATTTTAAGGATCTCAATCCAATTGAATTTTGCTATTAACTTCTAGTCAAGTCATTTGAATGTAAGGGCATTTCAAGTGATTGTTGTGAAAATTGTTAAATTTTTGGCACTACACCATATTCATTTTGGTGCCGTTACCAGGATGTTTTATTGATATGCCATGTTGATGTTAATTGCTCCTGTAAGTTGGACAGTGTCAGTGCTTTTTGTTCAGGATCGTTAGATGGACGTTTAACGACCATGGAGGGGGTAATGATAAGACCCAATTTCCAGGCTGTATGTTGTGAATGTTTACAAATCAGCTGATCGTTCATTTTTCATGTGCATGGCTCAAAATCGGGTTTGTGCTTGGTTTGCATAAATGACACTTGGCATTTGTGTGGACAAAGTTGTTACCCGATGTTTTACAGTATTTTAATCCATGATTTTCGTGTCTGACTTGTTTATTTATCCAAAATTGTGCAGATCAAAAGCCTCACATGTCATTTTACTTCCATTTTGTTGCTGTGTGAGTGGTGCATTTTGGGTATTGATTTGTGTAAGCGTTCAGGCGTATCAATCAAAACAGTCAACAGCAATTTCTACTTTCTCAGTTTTGTAACAGCCAGTTTTACTTAATCGGTACGGAATCAAGTTTTCTCACCATATCAGTTATTTAGATAAATCATTTACTTAAATAGGATCATTTTGGTGTCATTTTTATTGTAAACTCCATTCAGGAAAACCTTTTATTTTCTGCATAAAGTCAAGTGTCTGTATTTATTTTTTGGCAAAATCCAAGATGGCGGACATCGACAAAGTCAAATGTGCGGCATCTTCCCATGGTTTTCTAGGCCGGGATCGTGTGACCCCAGCGGATTTTGTCGTGGGTTCTGGGAATCCCTCAGTGTTCTGGCCCGGGATCTCGGATCCCAGGCAATTTTACTCTAGGATCGGGGATACGGGAATCTGGGGATATAAAAGCAAATGCTTAGGTTTTCCCAGGGTCTTCAGATTTTTCTTTCGTTGAGAACAGACGTACGTTTCGCTGTCTCAGTTTTCTGATTTTTGTTTTGGCTTATTTTCGCTATATTTCGGTCAAAATTGCATAGAAATTAATTAAATAAATTCTTTCTTCATTAGAATAATTTAGTCTAGGATCCAGAATTACAAAATTCTGCTTTTGCAAGTTAAATTTGATTTTTATTTTCATTCCTAAAATACAAGTAGAGCTTTTC
Organism: Rugalucina vietnamica; assembly: GCA_964017185.1. NCBI lineage: Eukaryota > Metazoa > Mollusca > Bivalvia > Lucinida > Lucinidae > Rugalucina > Rugalucina vietnamica. The sequence goes on from OZ024875.1 coordinate 44,992,551, forward strand.
ACAGAAGTTATCTTACCAAAACTAAGTGTAAATTTCATAACAAGTTTCTTAAAGTGTCATAAATAGTTATTTATCACATATCCAGCACATTTCTCATCTTAAATGAATTTAGCATCACTGTTTTTCATAGTTTAAGGCTATTTTCATTAGATTGATCACTGATAGTATGCAAGTCGTTGTTTTGTCATTTTTCGTGCCAACATCCGTTCGTGTAAATTAAATATTTCATTACATTGTTCATAAAGAAACATCATTTGTTACATATTTGTAAGTTTATATGATCATTAAAAATGCATAACTTGTTTCACCAAGCCATGTCCTTAGTCTCATTTCATTCCCATTAAGCTTAAATTTAAAGTTATATTCAGTTGCTGAAGACCACAAAGCCCCTACAAAACGAGGCCTAGACTGCAAGTATAGAGCATCGTGTTGGCAGCCCGATCTCTCGCTGTAGAGTCAGCCAGAGCCCGAGCTTGCTAATATATACTGAAGAGAAAAGAAGTTCTTCGCTGCCAGGCTAGATCGTAACAGTATGTTCACAGAAAACGTCAAGTTGAACTTGAAATGTAACATGTCTACAGACATGTATTATTTCACATTTTTATCACGGAAAATAGAGTATATCTAGGTGAATGTCCGAGATATTTTGCCAGTGTTATTTACAAAACAAACAGTTAAGGCAAAGTCTGGATCACACTACCCCTAACCAAGCCTCATGGACGAAGATTTATTGGGTTTCAGTTTAACCTCACTTTTAAGATTATGCCATTTGGGGCACGTGATAGCAGATTTTGGCTTATGTCACACAACTATATTTATAGCACAGGTTTATAAAATTCGAACCATACAGGATTCACACTGTCTTTCCATTATTGCTTGATTATGTGATATTGAGTATTATTCTGATTGGCTCTAGCAAAATCAAACTTTCATCATGTATTTTAAATCTTTGTTTGGAGACTCAGAGAATCTAATCAGGTAAGGCACAAGCACGCTATACAACTTTGGGCCACTCAGACAGCAAAAATACATGTTTGAAATTTTGAATAAAACTTCCTTTGCTGATAGAATTTTACATATGTTTGTTTGTTTCTGTTAAGTTTTAAATGTCAAGTCAACAATTTTTCAGACGTGGTGATGAAACTATTCATGGTTTAACACAGTATCTGTTTTATTTGGTATCAAAATGCACTATACGTTACTAAAGGAATCATTCTTCTTGTCAGTGTAGACTTCTATCACAATCTCATATTATTTTAAACTTCCAATTTTCTATGAAATAAAAATAAAACAGAGATCCTTTAAGAGCAGTGAGCATATTAATGAGAAAAGGGGTGGGCCATACCATGGTTTCGGCTACTAAAGCCTCTTCAGTGACCCTTTAGATTTGGCAAAATGGAGCCAAAGAGAATCACTGAATTTTACAACTTTCAACAGGGAAGTCGATACAAAGACTAGTATTATCCAAACAGAGCCAAATAAATAAAACTTTGGTTAGAAAATTAATCTAAACCGCTGATGAATTTCTGATTTCTCAGAATATCCTCCCTGATCTCAAAGGACCAAAAGGAAAATATAATCTGCACTATGGATGATGTACGGGGAGACTTTTTAGGGTTGCCACACGGCACAACACCAGCTGCAGTAATAGCAAATAAAAATAAAACAGAGATCCTTTAAGAGCAGTGAGCATATTAATGAGAAAAGGGGTGGGTCATACCATGGTTTCGGCTACTAAAGCCTCTTCATAAACCCTCCATATAGCATGTTACTAAGAACATGCTATAATTTTCTTGTTTTATATTGGAGTTGGAACCGAGTTAATATACAGTCTAATTGTTGGGATTTCGATGAGTTCGTCGCCGTGCTTCTTCTTATTATTATGGATTTTTCACAACTTATTAGATTGGCTAGAATGGGCAATCATGTTACGGACATCAACTCGCGCAATAAATGTTTAACTGTCAAATTTCTCCAGCAAGGCTTGAGTGTCATGAACTTCGAAAAACATTTTCTGAATTTTAAAGCAGACACCTTAAGTTGATTTTCAAATTGTTGGATTTAGGGTCTTTCGAAACGAGAATTTTATGTCGACTTGGTTTATGACTTTAAAGACGTGTAGGAAGGAATAATAAGTTTTATTAGTACCTGTAAAATCGGTTAAGCACCCACCCCCCTCCCCTGCAGTCGTTTACATTAATCACCGTTCCAAGGCGATGCATCTGTTGTGGTTCCGACGAGGCTACTTCTTCAATGTTTTGGTGCTGATTTTTGTAATTTCCGTGTACCTGAGTGGATAATATGAATATAGCTGCTTAAAATCTGTTCTCTTTGTGTACGGACTTGATTGTCATTTTTTCAACTTATTTTGCCATTTCCTGATCATTGCTTACTTAACCTTTTCACAGGCGCCTAACCCGGCCTCATCCTCACTTTTGGTAGTGGATTAAAACCTTTTTAGTTAGTTGTTTTAGATTATGTGTTGTGGCCATTAAGTTTTGTTGTGAAGTAGTGACGGCTTCTGGGCACTGGCGAGTGAAATGAGGCGTTACTAGTAATGTGACTGTCTCAAGGACTCAACACGGCGCTAGTGAGCTCGAAACTATGACCTCTCTAATCTCAGCCTGATGCTAAAACACTAAATGCCAACCATAATTTGGACGCATCAGGTTATTCAGTCACTGGTCATTTCATAAAGTTATATGTTAACATTTATCCGGTAAGTAGACTGTAAAGTGAAAGTTAAAGTCACATGAGAAGAAAATAGAAATTGCCAGACAGTTAATATACAATTAGTTCGTGTTTAAATGTATAAGTGTCATTAAAATCATTATCACTGTATATGATCTATCAACCGTCTGATTTTCTGGCAATGTGCCTTGTCATGTTCATTAGCGCTGGTGGTTAAGTCTTCACTAATATGTCATTTGGGAAATTTATATGACACCAGCATAATCACCAGTCATTATAGTTTCTTCTTCAAATTGCCTGCTTTGGGATAAAACGTAAAGTAATAAAAGATTTTTCAGTGAGAAAAACGATATTCCCGCTCTAATTTCTACTTTTTATGATTTATTAATTATACTTAATTTTCTAAAACAAAAACTGCTTTATCATACGATCCTTGTGTGCTCGTTATTCGGTTAACAATTTCGTTCCCAAACTACTGTGTACATGTACATCATGGCTTCAATATCGAGATGGATTTTCATCGGACATCTAATTAGCTCACCTGAGCCGAAGGTTCACAGGTGAGCTTATAGTATATCCATGCTCCGGCGTCCGTCCCTCGTCCGTCCGTCCGTCGTTCACAATTTCAAAGATCTTCACCTCTGAAACCACTTGGCCAATCAAAGCCAAACTTCATGTGGAGCATCCTTAGGAATGAGGGGGAACGAAAGTTTATATAAATGGTCCAGGTCACATGACCAAGATGGCCGCCATGGCTATAAATAGCAAAAACCTTTAAAAATCTTCTCCAGAATCAGTGGGCCGATTTCCACGAAACTTGGTACGTAGCATCGTGGACGCGGGTCCATCATAGTTTATATAATTCATGACCCTAGGATGACCTTGACCTATTTTACGGCAAGGTCAACTTAGGTCGCCAATGCATTTGAATGGGAAAAATGGTAAAATGCTATTTAATGGGTAAAACTTACTGGGAACAGGCAAATGGACAGAAGATTAATGTTAATGGAAAATTTTAGCCCCTGGAGGGCTGTCTGCCCCTGCCCCGGGGCTATATACATGTATATGACCATAATATTCAAACATCTTCTTCTCTGAAACCGCTAGGCCAATCAAAGCTAAACTTCATGTGGAGCATCCTTGGGAAGAGGGAATGAAAGTTTATATAAATGGTCAAGGTCACATGACCAAGATGGCCGCCAGGGCTATAAATAGCAAAAACGTTTTAAAATCTTCTTCTCAAGAACCAGAAGGTCTATGGTTTTGAAACTTGGTGTGAAGCATCTGGGAATCGAGCTCTACAAATTTTATATATATCATGACTCTGGAGTATACTTGACCTATTTTACGGCAAGGTCAACTTTGGTCTCCCATGCATTGGAATGGGAAAAATAGGAAAATGTAATTAAATGGCAGCAAACTTGCTAGAAATTAGCAAATGGACAGAATATTTATCTTTAAGAAAATATTTTGGGCCCAGGGGTTGTCTGCCCCTGCCCCGGGGCTATTAACATGTATATGACCATAATATTGAAACATCTTCTTCTCTGAAACCGCTAGGCCAATCAAAGCCAAACCTTTTGTGGAGCATCCTTAGGAAGAGAGAATGAAAGTTTGTATAAATGGTCATGGTCACATAACCAAGATGGCCGCCATGGCTATAAATAGCAAAAACGTTTAAAATCTTCTTCTTCAAAACCAGAAGGCCTATGATTTTGAGACTTGGTATGAAGCATTTGGGAATAGAGCTATACAAAGTTTATATAAATCATCACCCTGGGATGACCTTGACCTATTTTACGGCAAGGTCAACTTAGGTCGCCCATGCATTTGAATGGGAAAAAAATAGGAAAATGTCATGTAATGGCAAAAAACTTGCTAGGAATGAGCAAATGGACAGAAGATTTATGCTAATGAAAATATTTTAGGCCCAGGGGTTGTCTGCCTTTGCCCCGGAGCTATATACATGTAGATGACCATAATATTCAAACAGCTTTTTCTCAGAAACTGCTTTGCCAATCAAAGCCAAACTTTATATGGAGCATCCTTAGGAAGAGGAAATGGAAATGAAAGTTTATATAAATGGTCAAGGTCACATAACCAAGATGGCCGCCATGGCTATAAATAGCAAAAACATTTAAAAATCTTCTTCTTCAGAACCAGCAGTCCTATGATTTTGAAACTTGGCATGAAGCATAAAGGAACGGAGGTCTACAAAATTTATATAAATCATGACACTGGGATGACCTTGACCTATTTCAAGGCAAGGTCAACTTAGATCGCCCACGCATTTGAATGGAGAAAATTCTTAAAATGTCATTTGAAGGACAAAACTTGCAGTTACATGTAATTGGCGAATGGACTGAATTTTTATGATTTGAAAAAGACATTGACTCCAGGAGTTATTCTGACCCTGCCCTAGTGTTATATACATGCATTGTACCATTCTAGTCTAACAAGTTTATTGGTACATGTATATATCTCAGGTCTCAGGTGAGCGTTTACAGGACCATTGGTCCTCTGGTTTATTGACAGACCCTTACGAAAACACGCCCATGCAATATACAGAGGATTTTTTTACCAGTAAAAATTGAAACTTTTCATTAGAAAAATCTTATTTTTGCTCAAAACATAGATCGTCTGTCATGCGGTAAACTTACTGATGAAGTGGTAGTTGCCGAAATAGCGGTATGGTCCATTCCCCTTCTCAGAAACATGTTGCTTCATTGCTCTTAAAGGAGCTCGATTTTTATTTTTGTCAACCACCCAACTGACAAACTTATAAAGATTTTTCATTGGATTTCGACGTTTTTCCACTAGGTCACCGCGCTGAATACTTTTAAGGTGAATGTTGTCATCACGCTAACATGCCCATGAATACATACCCTCCTATACCCCATTTTCATAGTGAAACGGAGGTGTACCAGGATACACACTGATTCAAATCATTTAGATTCAAAACAATGTGCTATGTCCCATCGCGCCATCACCCGATATTATTTGACGTGGTTAACGTTGGAAATGATGGGCTAGTTGGTGCGTAGCTTCATATTCGTAAGCATTGATAGTACCACTCCACCGATTTATGTTTTGAGAAAGACAACTAAACAAGAGGACCAATGGTCCTATAAACGCTCACTTGAGACCTGAGATATACACTAATAAACTTGTTTGACTACAATGGTAATATGCATGTACATGAATATAACCCCAGGGCAGGGTCAGAATAACACCTGGAGTCAATTTATTGCAAGTTTTGTCCTTCAAATAACATTTTAACAATTTTTTTCCATTCAAATGCATGGGCGACCAAAGTTGACCTTGCCGTAAAATAGGTCAAGGTCATCCCAGGGACATGATTTATACAAATTTTGTAGAGCTCTATTCCTTGATGATTCATGCCAAGTTTCAAGATCATAGGCTACCTGGTTCTGAAGAAGAAGATTTCTTTTTTAAGATTTTTGCTATTTATAACCATGGTGGCCATCTTGGTCATGTGACTATGACTTTTTATGCAAACTTTCATTCACTCTCACATGAAGTTTTGCTTTGATTGGCCAAGTTGTTTCAGAGAAGATGTTCGAATATTTGGTCATATACATGTATATAGCCCTGGGTAGGGGCAGACAACCCCCAGGAGCAAAAATATTATCATAAGCAAAAATCTTCTGTCCATTTGCTCATTCCTAGCAAGTTTTCTGCCATTAAATGACATTTTCCCATTTCCCCCCATTCAAATGCATGGGCGACCAAAGTTGACCTTGCCGTAAAATAGGTTAAGGTCATTCCAAGGTCATGATTTATACAAACTTTGTAGAGCTCCATTTTCAGATGCTGTATACCAAGTTTCAAAATCACATGCCTTCTGGTTCTGAAGAAGAAGTTTTTTAAAGGTTTTTGCTATTTATAGCCCTGGCAGCCATCTTGGTCATGTGACCTGGACCATTTGTATAAACTTTCATTCCCTCTTCCTAAGGATGCTCCACTTAAAGTTTGGCTTTGATTGGCCAAGCGGTTTCAGAGAAGAAGCTGTTTGAATATTTTGGTCATATACATGTATATAGCCCCGGGGCAGGGGAAGACAACCCCCTGGGCCCAAAATATTTTCATAAACATAAATCCTCTGTCCATTTGCTCATTCCTAGCAAGTTTTCTGCCATTAAATGACATTTTCCTATTTTTCCCATTCAAATGCATGGGCGACCTAAGTTGACCTTGTCGTAAAAAAGGTCAAGGTCATCCCAGGGTCATGATTTATACAAACTTTGTAGAGCTCCATTGCCTGATGCTTCATGCCAAGTTTCAAAATCATAGGCCGTCTGGTTCTGGAGTAGAAGATTTTTAAAGTGTTTGCTATTTATAGCCCTGGCAACCATCTTGGTCATGTGACCTGGACCATTTATACAAACTTTCGTTCCCCTTTCATAAGGATGCTCCACATGAAATTTGAAGTTGATTGGCAAAGCGGTTTCAAAGAAGAAGATGATTGAAAAGTGTGAACGACAACGACGACAACGACGACAACGACAACGACGACGGACGACGTAGCATGGCCATCCTATAAGCTCACCTTGTGAGCCTAACGGCTCAGGTGAGCTAATAAAACAAATGAAAATAATCATTTTTACAGCTAAAACATGTTAATTGCATCGGGTCGGTTTCGTAATTAACTTTATTTTCCTATGCAAATCAAATAAGTCTTACCCTTATATCATCTTACTCGAGTGTTGCTAATTGCATAACAATAAAATCGTCTCGCTCTCAACAGTAAAGCTACATAGAGACAAAAATTAAGGGATGCACACCACGAGGGTAATAAACTAAGCGAGCTGATAACTGTTTGCATATGTATGAAGTAGTTTTTCTTGGAAAGTCAGTCCCAAAGGAGCCTAGCACAGAACAACCGTTTATGCAAAATTACTGTGTAGTAAACTATATAGCCGATAAGTGTATAACAAGAGAACCTTTAATTGTAGTTACATGTAACTAATCTAAGACTTTTGAGTTTAGGCTACCAATTGTGGTATTACGATCAACCGATTTATTTTCATTCGCATCGTGTCTAATACGATACACAAACGCAGTTTTGGGAGCGCAGTTGCCTGGCGTAGAGATTGGTTACTTGTGCAAGACACATTAAACCCCTGGCCAGTCTATGAGGGTCTGGATGGGGGGTCCTGGTATTCACTAATCACTAAAAATTTAGCCATTTATTCGCTGTCATTAAAATTTTGGCTTATTCATCAAAATATGATAATTTCTAGTCACGCCCTCTTCACCCAGTTAATATCCATAAGCAAATCTTCCCCGCCTAAGGCATCCCTTAACTCAAGGCACAAGGACTAAATTGTAGACTGCTTAGTGCAACCTTGATATTAACATCTTGAGAGAAGCATATATACTCTGCTACTGACCACAAAGCCTCATAGAACCTTTCTGAAATAGTATACCGATTTTTTAGCAAACCCCTTTTTAAATCTGTTGGGGGTATAAATCACCTCCACCTTAGATACTGAATATGCCCTGTTTTACCCTGAATCTGTCTCTTCAATTATGAATTCCAAAGATTATTTAAGAAAAATTGTAACTTCAGGGGTAAAAGTTATAAAAAATGCTGTTGTTTTTATTTAATAAACTAGTTAGCATAGGAGTGCTATGTGATGTATGGATTTGTACTTGTACCTGATTGTACAATACATTTTATTAATGTTTTTAATACCGAGCGAGCGAAGCGAGCGAGGAAAAAAATATGTAAAGCCATATAAGTCATATAAATTGCTAGATAGATTTGCATTAACGTTCTTAGTGCTGCCTTGTTTCTGATTGCAAAAGACACTATAATTATGTTCTGTCATATAAAAAAGCAAGATAATGTCCATCCACAGAAAAGATTATCAGTTTAGGATTGGAACATACATGTACATAATAAGGACAAAGTGGGGCAATAGAATAAACAGAAAATACATATACATAAGCAAACAAAACAGTGAAATAGTATCTGGCTCAGTAAACATCCAGAATGATTTAATTCATTTTTCTCTGCCTTCAAATGACACATTTCTTTTTCAATTGGCTCATGAAGTGAATCCCTTCATGCTTGGCTTCCAGACATATGTCTTTCAAAACATTCAAGGATTTCTGAAATATGAATACAACATTTGAACTAAATCAGGTCTGGGGGCGTCCAGACCCCAGAAAAAATAACATTATGGAACGTCAGGGAGGCCATCTAAGACAATTCCATAACCAAATTTTAGCATATTCATTATTCTTTAAAATGTTATTATTCACTATTCATTATATTACTTTGCTATTCATTAAAAATTTACATTTATTCATTATTCTTTAGGACCTCATTATTCACTAATCATTAAATGTTTTGCTCTTTATTCACTCTCATGAAAAATTTTAGGCCATTATTCATTAATCATTATACCCCATCCAGACCCTCGTCTATAGGTAAATGGCACCGTCCCGGTATGACTGCAAACTTGGTTGACTTGCACGTTAAACCTCAATGCAAACAAACGAACGATGTTTACCCGTGACGTGTGCATTAAGGTTTTTGCTACGAGTCTTCATAAATGCGAGATTTCAAGCATTTAAAGATAGTCGAAAGGTGTGTGAAACCGAAGACAGAATTCATTTTATTTTAAGGGTAATACAGACCGCAATGTAAAGGCACGGCCCCACTGCGCGTACGATCGCTTTAGATCGCTATAAGATTTATTTATATTGTCTTACTGTCTTACTGTCTTTGAGGCCTTGTATAGTCTCTCGACTCTTGGGCCCTTTCACGTCTTCTTTCATTTAACTGGTGATGTCTAGCATGCGCAAGTGGATATTAATAACAGTCTGGCTGAAATTTGGTGTTTTTGTTTTTCCAGAACGTGTTTAGTCTATTTTTAAACTGATTGATGTTTTCTGAAGATACCACATCCTCTGGCAAACTGTTCCAGTCGTCTATTACCCTTTGTGAAAAAAAATACTTTCTTAAATCCAGTCTGAATTGCCGTTTAAACAGTTTTTGTGTATGGCCCCTGGTCCTTTGATTTGTTTGCACGCGAAATAACTGATCCTTGTCGCATTTGTCTATACCATTAAGAATCTTAAAAACTTCAATTAGGTCGGCTCTGGATCTTCTGTATTGTAACGAGGGTAGCCCTAGTTCTTTCATTCTGTCTGTATAATTTAGGTGTCTTATGTTTTGTACCCGTCTTGTTGCTCTTCTCTGCACGTTTTCAATGGAAATGCTGTCTTTTTTATATATGACTGACCAGACGGTTCACGCGTATTCTAAATTTGGTCTTACAATGCTTTTGTACAGATTTAAGAATAAATTCATTTCATATTGATTCTGGGGTCATTTCTTTGGCCCCAATATGTAAATAAAGAAAGCAGAAACACATTTGAAAATATTTTTCAAATCTTACATATGCAGTCTTATCAATAAACTCGTACAATTGTTTACGATTCAGTGGAACCGACACTTAAGTGAATTTCAGATCTAACTAGTTTGTGCAAAGAAATATATCAAGACATATTGACCTTCGACATCAGGATAACATGTCCGTGACTTGTATTCCCATTTATACCCCACTTTTATATTATAGCAAAACTGGGGTATGCGGGGGTATACCTATTTTTCTTATTTTTGATCCAAAACATAGATTGTGGGTGCTCGTTAGAACCGCCTCGGCGAGGCGGTTCTAAACCGAGGCGTTTCTAACGTGTACCCACAATGTGTGTTTTGAGCGAAAATATATATATTATAAAAAAAACAACATTTTTTTCCGATAGAATCTTAAATTTTTGCTTCATGAAAAAATCTCTGTATATTGCATGAGCATGTACTTGTAATAACGCAACGTCAACTGCTTTGGGTATGTCGAGACGTTGCCACCATTTTATGGGACATCTGCCCAACATTAGGATTACATGACACTCAACTGTACATGTAGTTCAAAATATAACGACCGAAAGTAAACAACTATAGCATATGTATGTATGGATGGTTTGACTTGATCTCCAACCACTTTTCCTGGACAGGATCAGACTTCTAAGTGGACTAATGTCAGTAAGTTAAAAGCTTTGCATAGAGGCACAAGCAGACATGTTTCTCACAGCCCAAATGGGCGGAGCTCCATTTAATGACGTGACAGCTATTTCCAAATAGGTGGGTAAAAATGTGACCAACACTATTTCTTTTATTTCACTATATTTTTTCTATATAAAATCCATGGTCAAAATATTGAATACAATTGAAAAAAAAACGTCATAAAAATACAAAAATAATGATGTTTTACGATCTTTCGAAACGTCGCACATCTAATTGCAATTGGAATGGAGAGCCTAGGTTCAATATAATAGATCAGTTTTTATTAAGCTTCTTGAGTACGAATCTCGATAAGAACATAAGAAAATAAAATATTTGAATTTACAATTAGCATGTATATATTTACAAAAACAACAATATGTTGAACTTTTGAAAAACATGTAAAAGTAAGCAATGATCAGGCAATGGCACAATCAGAAAAAATCCTCTCCAAAACCCAAGGTGAAATAGCTAAATTGACAATCAGGTACTTTCACAATGATAAAATATCGTAAGCCGAGTGAACAGCTATTTCCAAATAGGTGGCCGCTCAGTAACACAGACGTAACTAAATATATGATACAGCTCAAAAATGCTTTCCTGGTAAACTGGTTTGAATGCTTCAAATGGCATAGATGACGAGCCAAAACTTTAAAATTTGGATTACTATGAAAGGATGTAAGCAATGGAGAGTCAAATCAAATATGCTCAGAGGCAAAACTTTAGTCAGTGAAAATACATGTTAAATCACATTGGGACAATTTAAATTACTGAAACTTCAAAACTCCTCTATATTTTTCGGTTGAAATGACCGGTGATAATGCTATGATTAAAAGCTAACATTTCCAAGAAAAACGATTAAAATATCGTATGTATTTTTTCCACAGTACATACGCCAATTTTCTTCTTATTTTAATTCAATGGGCGGTAATCTCCAAATTCTGAATTTTTGACCTTTTATTTCTCGAGACTGCGGCTGAATGTTGCTACATTTTTTTCGGATTTTTGTCACTGGCAACAGCCTCTATTCGGCAACACTATAAACTAAAGCACCGATTTTATTATTTATCGGATGGTAACAGAATATGATGTTTTGCGAAGAAGGCCAATAACTGAGTATCAACGTGCAACTTGTGCATTTTCTTAACACATTTAGAAAGAAAGTGGCTTTGCTTAACCAGATGGAGCAGCTAAGACAATCAGCAGGATAAAATAGCTGCGGAGCTCGTCAAAGTTACTGCCTAAACTTTATACTCTGAGTATACCTTTATATGACCGAAATGAGCATTAACATCAGAACCCGATTTTGTAACCATTGCATGGGGGTATACGTACATGTAAAACATGTATACTGAGGGGAACTACAAACTTAAGTCTTGTCTTTAGAAAGTTCTTGCCTTGAAATTTTTGTTTCTTGTTATGAAAATTACTTACAACAGCATTTCTGTCACAATGTTGGTTCGTCAGAAAAGAATAAATTTCCAAATTTTTCAAATCGAAGGGTTTGGTGTATGATGCCCGAAAGAACTATACATCTGTATGATTTCTGCAGCTAAAACAGTTGTCCACAGATAACGTCATGCGTCGAAAAATCAGACTTAAAAATTGATAAAGGTCATTAACGAGGACATTCAAAGAAATGCTATTAATATGGCCAATCTTTTTGCATCATCGTGTTTTCAGAATAATTTTTCGATTTGCTTTATAAAATATGTGATACGGTACCGATTTCTGCACCGCAAGCAGTTTTAGCACGAAAGTAAACGACCGCTCGGTTGTGCGTAACGTCATATTGACGTTTGAAATATCGATGATTTTTGTTTTCATGTGAAAGGCAGGCAACCAATTAATCATTGAATTAATGGGTGTTTCATTTGCTGGTTCTAATAAAACGCCTGTTTACAAAAAACTGGACCTCCAAATCTGACGTAGATTAACTCATGTACAATTAAAGGTTAAAAACTGCAAACACCGAAAACAGGTTAACTTTCGAATTTCAAATTCAAGCAGAAAAATGCCCCAGCTGAGTTCCCATAGACACTAACTTAAGTAAATGGTCATGATATTTTTTCTGGCGTAAAAAAAAATGTCGAAAATACACTTTCATGCGTGACGTTAAAAATAAAAAGTCAAGTTTTAAAGGATAAATTCTTAAATAAACGATATCTTATGCATTTAGTCACACCTTGATCACAAACGTTTAATATGTACTCGTTATTTTACATTAGCGAAAATGGCACGTATGATGGCCTTTAATGCTTTTGGGGAAGAAAACGTCAAAATGACGTAACTCCGTAACGTTTCACGTAATCCAAATTCTAAAAGGAAAAAGGTGAAGCAGAAATAACACACCGCCACGATCACAATATACAAACTGGTTATATTCAAAAACAATCTACAAAGAAGAAAACAATGAGTAATGTTGAAAACTTAAGTTTCTAGTTTCCCTCAGTATACATGTATATTCTCTTTTTTATGGTGCCTGATTATCAATTTATATTTTACCTATTTCGGATTTTTGAGTGGGAATTTCTTTCTGATTGTGACATTTAGTGATCATTGCTTACTTTTACATTTTTGATTAACGATGGTGAACATGGTGAAAGCATAGTAATTTTCCATATAAGGGCACATGGCAATGTTAACATACGATGCTTCTTCAAATATGGCACACTATTGTACAAATTCGTGTCACATTGCAAAAATGTAGATGTCATTTCAACAAAACTACCAATAAATATTGCACGAATGATTCTTAACTCATATACTCATATATCCTACATAAAGATATCATATAGTTGACTCGTAAGTCAGTTTTGACGCGATGGTAAGATTTGAGCCTCTAGTATTTCTCGATTGACTGTCACTTGGTACTGACAGCTGGCTACCAGATTTCTGAAATAGACAGATAAACAAGTACATAAAATGCTATAAAAAAGAACACTTAATGGTACTAAGAGAATTTCGGGAAGTACCACGAAAGCTGCTCAGTCCGGTTGTATTTAAAAATATTAAAAAGATGTATACTATCCTTGGTCGTAAATATATTCATCATCTTACGAACTAATCTACAAATGTATGTCATTGAAACATTATGTCTGATCTTAAACTTTTACCAAAATAATTTTGAAGCAGAATTGCTTTCATATCTTACTTGATTAGATATATTATTAATCGAGCTCCATGAAAATCCTTTATTGAGATAGCCATCTTCTTTCTCAGGATCTGACACAAAGCCATGGACATAGTCTACAAGCTCTCGATGCTTCACCAGTGCCGGTCCCCATTTTCTTGAAGGCAGTATTAATAACCGTATTTTCTGGTTGATTAAAGATACAAACAGTATGTAACAATAACACATATCATCTTATACAGCTTATATTTACAGTTCATACAAATACAATGAATTTTGAGGTTTAATGAACGAGTAACTTTATTCAATAATTATTTCTTTAATAGCTTCAGCAGATACATTTGTTTAGAAATATATACCATCTAGGACCAATATTAAACATTTTCCGTATGCCCGCGCGCGAGTTTGTGTGTGTGTGTGTGTGTGTGTGTGTGTATGTGTATGTGTACCCGTCTACAACTGGGACAAATTGACTACACATGTTAATAATAGTGTATTAAATGTGTTAAATCGCACATGTCGTATGTCTTATAACTGAATAGTATTTTGGTCGTTTCCGAAAACTTTTGCGCTACACACTGATTATTACTTACGTTACATTTTGGGACGCACAAAAGAAGCCTTACCCAATAGGATACTAAATGTTTGCGGCTCACACTGATTATTACTTAACCGTTACATTTTGGGGCGCACAAAAAGAAGCCTTACCCCATAGGATACTAAATTTTTGCGGCACACACTGATTATTACTTAAACGTTACAATCTGGGACGCACAAAAAGAAGCCTTACCCCATACATCAGGAAAACATGTCCGTGAAATGTATACCCCCTTGAACCCCACTTTTATATAGAAAAACTGGGGTTTGCAGGGGTATACCTATTTTTCATATTTTTGCTCCAAAACATGCATTGTGGGTACTCGTTAAAACCGCCTCGGCGAGGAGGTTCTAACGTGTACCCACAATCTGTTTTGAGCAAAAATAAGAAAAATATCAAAATTTTTCTAATGAATTTTTTTTCAGTTTTCACAACTTAAAAAATCTCTGTATATTGCATGGGCAAGTTTTCGTAATGGGATACTAAAGTTTTGAGCCACACACTGATTATTACATAACCGTTTCATTTTGGGACGCACAAAAAGAAGCCTTACCCCATAGGACACTAAATGTTTGCGGCACACACTGATTATTACTAAACCGTTACATTTTGGGACGCACAAAAAGAAGCCTTA
This sequence comes from Rugalucina vietnamica, assembly GCA_964017185.1. Taxonomy (NCBI): domain Eukaryota; kingdom Metazoa; phylum Mollusca; class Bivalvia; order Lucinida; family Lucinidae; genus Rugalucina; species Rugalucina vietnamica. Next base: position 45,007,702 of record OZ024875.1, read on the forward strand.
CCCCATAGGACACTAAATTTTTGCGGCACACACTGATTATTACTTAACCGTTACATTTTGGGACGCACAAAAAGAAGCCTTACCCCTAGGATACTACTGGCTTCGTCTTCTTTATATATCTTTCGTATCATTACTAGAGGAATGAATATAACAGACGATATTGCCATAAGCCATCCTAAAGCATCTGCCCAATCAGGATAGACATAATCTCCATATCTCACAGGACTGTAATCTATCCATGCAAACATCAAAATAAACTGAAAAAAGGAAAGCAATGTTAACTGTATACTTCGTGAGTGAAATTTCTGTTGTCTGATATCCTTATTTGAGCCGCCTCATGAGAAAACCAACAATCTATATATGCGAAAGCAGAGTTTAGCGCCCTTATTTTCGCTACACGGATAGTACTATTCCTCTACGTTTAAACTCCATAATTTCCAGCCTCTAGCCATCTTCAGTGCTTGTACAGCTCGGTTTGTGAAACCACATTGATTCTAAGATTAGATTTTTCAGACAAAGTCCTATCATGTTCATTTTTTTTTCAACTTTATAACGTTTTTAATACCACATCGAGTGTACAAATATACATATCATCAAGGCTTTGGTGCATCAGTTTTTTGTTTTTTGGATTTTTCATTTTTTTTTTTTTTTTTCATTAAATGGTAAACTTATCATTAAACGTCAGATGGACTTACAATTATGCCAAGAGGGCATGTGATCAGCCACGTGACTTTCCAGAATACTGATGGCGGAAATCCAGTCATCAGTTGAATATCTTTACAAAACCGACGCCAGCCTTAAATGAAAAACACATCGATATATCATGGTAGTTACATGTACGATGGTGACCAAACCAGCAATATCTTAAATTTTGATACAGTTGCACCTTATGTAAGAAGAAAGTTATAAATTCAAATCCCCTTATTCTCTATATACTATTAATAATATTTTAATCATCAAACTATGTTTTTCTTAGAAAATGTATTGTTATTCCTGCCATATAAATCAATACATGATTAATATCAATATTTAAAGTGATTATGAAGTACTATGAAGTACAACTATCAAAATAGCACCTAGTTTAATAAGCTTGCAATCATGTTTGAAATACAGATTCTGTTCCATTCGCCATATAGTCAGGTTTACATGTACTTTGAATAAAAGCGCAACCTTGAAATGGTGCTAGCAGAAACGCAACTAGAATATGTTTTGGATTCATAAAATACGCAACTGGAATAGGTTTTGGATTTTTTTTTGGTAAACTTGCGCTACAAGTAATAGGTAGGTATGTATGTACGCAGGCAGATAGATAGATAGATAGATAGATAGATAGATAGACAGACAGACAGACAGACAGACAGATAGATAGATAGATAGATAGATAGATAGATAGATAGATAGATAGATAGATAGATAGATAGATAGATAGATAGATAGATAGATAGATAGATAGATAGAACCTGCCCTTATCTAGTTTGAGCAGTGTACGACGTATTTCTGATCACAGTAAATTAACAATTACATGTAGACTATGTAATAAAACCATAATTGTATGACAAAATTTTTAAAAGTGAATGAATATCATGTTACAAAAAGTGGATGTCCAAATAAAAAAATAGAGAACATTGGATAGCAGTTATTTTGCTAGTTATTAAACATGAACTTCCCCAGTGATTTGATGCCAATGTCAGAAATATGTAGACAGCACACTTTCAGCTGAATCAGCATATGACGAAGCAATGAGACAAAACATCATGAAAACATGTCCGTGAAATAGATACCCCCTTAAACCCTACTTTTTATATATTAAATATGAGGTATGCAGAGGTATACATGTACCTATTTTTACTCAAAACACAGATGGCGTGTACTCGTTAGAACCACCACGTCGCGTATGCTGGGTACAAACTAAAATATCAAAAAAAGGGTAAATTTTCAATTTCAAAGCTAAAAAATCTTTATATTGCATGGACGTTTTGTTTTGTTTTTTTTTTTTTTGTTTTTTTTTTTTTTTTTTTTCGTAATGCAATGTGTCAAAGTGACATGTAGCTAATGATAAGAGTACATCGAACTTCATCATGTTTCTAAATTTAAAAAAAAATGAAAAATCAAATAACATTGAACGATTCACCGACAATGAGGAATGTCAATGACTTACCATAGATTACCATTATGGAAATGACTTCACAGAAACCGATCATCAGTAACGACCAGCCTGCCACATAATGATCCATGATTTGTAAGACATATACGCCTCCCTGTCAAAATTAATCAAGGTATAAGAAATAATTTCAATGGTGTGTTCGATCGTCAATACAAAATATGATAGAATGATTGTCTTTGATCAGATACGTTTGTTTTAGACCAGAGAATGTACCGTCGTATTTTACGTAACGTACAAATATGTAGACTGACTCTGACTAGTATAGCTCGATTTTAAAAGTCATAAGAGGCCATGAAGAAGCACGCGATAGGATAATCAGGACGAATTGCCGCAAGTATTCCCTCACACTACGGTTGCGCGCACGGTAATTATTTATACTGTTAGACGCACCAGAGGTCAAAATAATCGAGCTATACATATATTCTTATTTATGTTCACTCCCTAAGTTGTACCTAGCCGGATTTTTGTAATCTGTACCAAGTTGAATTTTTTACACAAAACGTCGCATCAAAGATGAACACCCACAACGCTGCTTTCAAAAATGACGAAATGTCAACTGTCAAATGTTATTAGAGTACTATCTATCAGTCTCTTGACTAGATAAAAATGTGAAAATCTTAATTAAACTGCTAACCACGTGCTACCACCGACGCAATTACTGGAATCTATGGAAACCGTGCCAAAGTTGAGATAACAAGCAACGGTCATTGCGTGTGTGTTTAGAAAGTTACGGAAATTTGCTCCAAAGACGAACAGATAACGCCGACCACACTACATCAATAGGGATTTATAAAAAATCTGACGGATCACTTAGCACACGTTATATTTTGTTGGCTTTAACAGTTAGAAGCAATTTAACATTAGGCATATTTATTCTGACGTGAAAAGTTTGTAGTGCTATCATTGTGTCGGACAGTGACTCGCATTTAAGATGGTAATTCATCTCCGATTCTCCGTTCAAATTCAAATCTAATCTTTGACTAAACCTACAACACTCAACATGTATAGAACGGTTAAGCATCATACGATACATGGATAAAATCTAATTGTTAAATGAGTGTTTCCGTCGTTGTCGAGAAGATTTGGTATTATTGTGGGAAAAACTTTTTCTTCAGGCTTGTATCACGCTGAACAGTCATCTGGCCATGAATTATCACAAATAGAACTAATCATTTTGGCTTAATGACACACTTTGTGTATCTTACATCTATCATTTGTAGATTCAGTTAGGTATTTGCAACGTTGGACGTCTAAATGATTAATTTTTACTAGTATCTGAGCCGCATTATGAGAACACCTGAGTTTTGCCTAGGCGAAAAGAACCAGAGGACCAATGGTCCTGGAAACGCTCACCTGAGATCTGCTGTATATACAAATGTTATAGAAAATAGTCCCAGTATAGGGGCAGATGAAGCCCTTGGGCCATTTTTTTTTCAGAACAATCAATTTACTGTCCATACAAGTTTTTCCCTTCAAATGACATTTTAACAGTCTACCCATTCAAATACATAGGCAACCCATGTTGACATTGCCTTAAAATAGGTCAAGGTCATCACAGGGTCATGAGTTATACATACATTGTAGTACTTGAGTCATCGATGCTTCATGCCAAGTTTCTACGAAATCGGTCCACCGGTTCCAGAGAAGAAGATTTTTTTAAGGGTTTATACCATTATACAGTACAGTCAGCGTGATGTTTATATCTCTCACGCTTACGAACGTGGAATTTCGCATGTCACGTGACTTTTTTCCGTGGATTTTGCGTGGAATAAGCGTGGATTTTGCGTGAGTTTTGCGAGGAAGTAGCGTGAGGTTTGCGTGGAATTAGGAGATGAAACGTGGAACTGCTTAACTGTAGCGTGAAACGAAACGTGGAACGGATTAAGAGAGTTTCGTGAGATATCTACAGTCCCACGCTCGCTCACGCTTACCACGTTCGTTTCACGCTCAGGAAAAGGGGACATGTAAAAAGTGATATGTTTCAGTTTTTATATATATGTATATGTCTCTTAACAAGCAAAATAAAGCAGTGAAGTCATTCGCACCGCTGAAAGTCTGGAACTTTGCCGCGTACGGACATGTACATGTACTAATCAGTATGGTGTGTTACATTTCCGAAACAAAGAAGACACGCGCAAACGTAGTTTGTGTTTGTATTTTCTATACTTTCTTTTGTTTTCGTTTTTTTTTTAACTTATTTTTTTTTCTAAAGTTTCAAATATCAAAGATATTCTTGCATTTTATCAGTTATCACAAAAACTGAATTGTGTGTTTGTTTGATTAGGATAATTTATAACTTTATGCACCAAATTAGAGTTGTTAATTATAACTTAGAGACTATGTCGCTTATTAATCCTGTGTAAAAGAATACCTTGATTTTGTTGACTTTGGTAAATGCTTGAAAGATAAAACAATATGTTAAAGGGAATCAGAACTCTTGCAGGGGCATTATACCGACTCTTAAGATGAAATTAAGATGAATTAATTGCATGTAAATTTAATTGTAACGTGCATCCTAATTTATAATTAAATAATACATGTACATGTAGCAAGGTGCTTGAACCGTATTACATGTAGGTCGAGCTTTAATTGACGTTAGGCATCTTAGAGAATACGAAAGACGCTCGTATTTGAGAGATGTTCTGCAAAACAACAGACCGGGGTGCTTATCGTTTCTTATGGCAAAAGTATCAGATATAAATGTACAATGTTCTGCATCTAAGACCGCGGCAGTCAAAAATGCACCACGCTGCTAAATAATATTTAAACGTGCAAATTTTCTCATCACTTAATCTACGATGATAATTGAATCAACACTGAATAACGTATTGCTCAGACTGCAACTCGTGTATTTACGTGCAGCCGCTTTGTTGTACATGTGTAACTATCATTCGGTATTTGTACAGGTTTGCCGTCATCATACTTAGTTGCCGACCTCGTACTTAGGATAAATAAATTAAATATATATTATATATTTAATTTGGTCATAAAACTTTAATAAATTTTACCCTTTTGAACAAGACGAAACGATAATCCTTTTCTCGCATGTCTCTTAATCCTTTCCACGCTTCTTTTCCTTAATGAACGTGGAAAGCGTGAGCAAGCGTGGAACTGCTTATATCTCACGCAACTCACACGCTTCTTGCGAGGAATGAACGTGGACATAGCGTGGAACAAGCGTGGATTTTGCGAGGAATGAGCGCGAGTTTTGCGTGGGTTTTGCGTGGAATTTAATCCTTTTTTCTTTCGTGCGTGAGCGCGAAGGATATAAACATCACGCTGACTGTACTGTATGGGCATGGCGGCCATCTTGGTCATGTGAACTTGATCATTTATATACACGTTGATTCACCCATTCTATAGATGTTTCACGTGAAATTTGGCTTTGATTGGCCAAGCGGTTTCATAGGAGAATGTTTGAATATTATGGTAATATACATGTATAATGCCCCGGGGCTGCGGCAAATGAGCCCCTGGGGTCCAATGTTTTTCGGAACCATTAATATTCAGTCCTACTGCCCATTTCCTGCAAGACTTTCACTTTTTAAATGACATTTTAAAAGTTTTTCCCATTCAAATGCATTGGCGACCTATGTTGACCTTGCTGTAGAATAGGTCAAGGTCATCCAAAGGTCATAATTTATAAACACATTGTAGTACTTTAGTCCCCGATGCTTCATGCCAAGTTTTGTTGAAATCGGTCCATTGGTTCAGCAGAAGAAGAATTTTAAAAGGTTTTTACCATATATGGGCATGGCAGCCATCTTCGTCATGTGACCTGGATTATTTATAAACACATTGATTCCCCCTTCCCCATTCCATGTATATTGCCCCGGGTCGGGGGCAGACCAACCCCTGGGGTCCACATTTTTTTCAGAATTACCTACCTTCAGTCCATTTGCCCATTTCCTGCAAGATTTGCCTTTCAAATGACATTTTAACAATTTTTCCCATTCAAATGCATGGGCGACCAATGTTGACCTTGCCGTAAAATAGGTCAAGGTCATTCAAAGGTCATAATTTATAACAAACATTGTAGTACTCTAGTCCCCGATGCTTCATGTCAAGTTTCGTTGAAATCGGTCCAGTGGTTCCGGAGAAGAAGAATTTTGAAGGTTTTTAGCTCACCTGAGCCGTCAGGCTCACAAGGTGAGCTTGTAGTATACCCATGCTCCGTCGTCCGTCCGTCCGTCCGTCGTCCGTCCGTCCGTCGTCCGTCGTCCACCATTTTCAAAGATCTTCTTCTCTGAAACCGCTTGGCCAATCAAAGCCAAATTTTATGTGAAGCATCTATAGGAAGGGGGAACCAATGTATATATAAGAAATTCAGGTCACATGACCAAGATGGCCGCCATGCCCATATATGGTAAAAACCCTTCAAAAATCTTCTTCTCCAGAACCAGTGGACCGATTTCAACGAAACTTGGCATGAAGCATCGATGGCTCAAGCACTACAATGTGTATATAAATCGTGACCCTGTGATGACCTTGACCTTTTTTACGGCAAGGTCAACATAGGTCGCCAATGCATTTGAATGGGGAAAAATTTTAAAATGTCATTTAAAGTGAAAATCTTGCAGGAAATGGGCAGTAGGACTGAATATTGATGATTCTGAAAAAATTTGACCCCAGGGGCTCATCTGCCCCCACCCCGGGGCAATATACCTGTACATTACCATAATATTCAAACATCATCTCCTCTGAAACCGCTTGGCCAATCAAAGCCAGATTTTACGTGAACCATCAATAGGAAGGGGGAACCAATGTGTAAATAAGAAATCCAGGTCACATGACCAAGATGGCCGCCATGCCCATATATGGTAAAAACCCTTCAAAAATCTTCTTCTCCAGAACCGATGGACCGATTTCAACAAAACTTGGCATGAAGCATCGATGGCTCAAGCACTACAATGTGTATATAAATCGTGACCCTGTGATGACCTTGACCTTCTTTACGTTAAGGTCAACATAGGTCTCCAATGCATTTGAATGGGGAAAAATTTTAAAATGTCATTTAAAGAGAAAATCTGCAGGAAATGGGCAGTAGGACTGAATATTGATTATTCTGAAAAATTTTGACCCCAGGGGCTCATCTGCCCCCACCCCGGGGCAATATACCTGTACATTACCATCATAATCAAACATCATCTCCTCTGAAACCGCTTGGCCAATCAAAGCCAGATTTTACGTGAACCATCAATAGGAAGGGGGAACCAATGTGTATATAAGAAATCCAGGTCACATGACCAAGATGGCCGCCATGCCCATATATGGTAAAAACCCTTCAAAAATCTTCTTCTCCAGAACCGGTGGACCGATTTCAACGAAACTTGACATGAAGCATCTATGGCTCAAGCGGGTCAAGTGTATTATTGGGGACCCTTCTTTATCTTAAAAAACCTACACTTAACTACTACATAATACACCAAAAGTCGACAAGTCTTCAAGAGGACAAATGGACAATTTATAAATGAGGACCCTTCTCCCAATCTCATAGGTCGACAAGTCGACAGGTCGACAAGTCGACAAGTCGACAGGTCGACAAGTCGACAAGTCGACAATTCAGTTTTGGCAGTTTAGGTTCTATTTCCCATCATGCACTTAGTCCTTGTAGTTCCTCTTGGACTATACCTACCTATCCATTTATATATTTTGGCAATATTGATTTGTCGACTTGTCGACTTGTCGACCTGTCGACCTAGTGCTTTTGTCAATAAGAAAGATCCGGTTAAGTTTATGGTTAGATTAGGGTTAGTGTAAGCAATTTTGGCATTATTGATTTGTCGACTTGTCGACCTGTCGACCTAGTGCTATTGTCAATAACAAAGATCCGGTTAGGGTTAGGGTTAGTGTTAGGGTTAGTGTGTGGTTAGGGTTAGGGCTTGGCTAGGGTTAGGGTTAGTGCTTGCCTCCCAGGCGTCGTATGCGATCATGCTTCAGGTATATGATGATTATTATGTATTGACAGCTATATACCACATAGACTCTTTTTCCCATCATGCACTTAGTCCTTGTATTTCCGCTTGGACTATACCTACCTATCCATTTATATATTTTGGCAATATTGATTTGTCGACTTGTCGACTTGCCTTTAAGTTTCCAGTGGATATGCCGCTGTACATTTATATATGTCAATTATCTGACAAGTCGACAAGTCGACAATTCAGTTTTGGCAGTTTAGGTTCTATTTCCCATCATGCACTTAGTCCTTGTAGTTCCTCTTGGACTATACCTACCTATCCATTTATATATTTTGGCAATATTGATTTGTCGACTTGTCGACCTGTCGACCTGTCGACCTAGTGCTTTTGTCAATAAGAAAGATCCGGTTAGGTTTATGGTTAGATTAGGGTTAGTGTTAGCAATTTTGGCATTATTGATTTGTCGACTTGTCGACCTGTCGACCTAGTGCTATTGTCAATAACAAAGATCCGGTTAGGGTTAGGGTTAGTGTTAGGGTTAGTGTGTGGTTAGGGTTAGGGCTTGGCTAGGGTTAGGGTTAGTGCTTGCCTCCCAGGCGTCGTATGCGATCATGCTTCAGGTATATGATGATTATTATGTATTGACAGCTATATACCACATAGACTCTTTTTCCCATCATGCACTTAGTCCTTGTATTTCCGCTTGGACTATACCTACCTATCCATTTATATATTTTGGCAATATTGATTTGTCGACTTGTCGACTTGCCTTTAAGTTTCCAGTGGATATGCCGCTGTACATTTATATATGTCAATTATCTGCCGAAATTGATTTGTCGACTTGTCGACCTGTCGACTTGTCGACTTGTCGACTTGTCGACCTGTCGACTTGTCGACCTGTCGAGCTAGTGCAATTGTCTACAACAAAGATCCGATTAGGGTTAGGGTTAGTGTGTGGTTAGGTTTAGGGCTGGGTTAGGGTTAGGGTTAGGGTAAGGGTTAACTGTTGACACTCAGATTGGAACAATAGTGACCATTAATGAGGACCCTTCTCCCAATCTCATAGGTCGACAAGTCGACAGGTCGACAAGTCGACAAGTCGACAGGTCGACAAGTCGACAAGTCGACAATTCGGTTTTGGCAGTTTAGGTTATATTTCCCAACATGCACTTAGTCCTTGTACTTCCTCTTGGACTATACCTACCTATCCATTTATATATTTTGGCAATATTGATTTGTCGACTTGTCGACTTGTCGACTTGTCGACCTGTCGACCTGTCGACCTAGTGCTATTGTCAATAAGAAAGATCCGGTTAGGTTTATGGTTAGATTAGGGTTAGTGTTAGCAATTTTGGCATTATTGATTTGTCGACTTGTCGACCTGTCGACTTGTCGACCTGTCGACCTGTCGACCTAGTGCTATTGTCAATTACAAAGATCCGGTTAGGGTTAGGGTTAGATTAGGGTTAGTGTTAGGGTTAGTGTGTGGTTAGGGTTAGGGCTTGGCTAGGGTTAGGGTTAGTGCTTGCCTCCCAGGCGTCGTATGCGATCATGCTTCAGGTATATGATGATTATTATGTATTGACAGCTATATACCACATAGGTTCTTTTTCCCATCATGCACTTAGTCCTTGTATTTCCGCTTGGACTATACCTACCTATCCATTTATATAATTTGGCAATATTGATTTGTCGACTTGTCGACTTGCCTTTAAGTTTCCAGTGGATATGCCGCTGTACATTTATATATGTCAATTATCTGCCGAAATTGATTTGTCGACTTGTCGACCTGTCGACTTGTCGACTTGTCGACTTGTCGACCTGTCGACTTGTCGACCTGTCGAGCTAGTGCAATTGTCTACAACAAAGATCCGATTAGGGTTAGGGTTAGTGTGTGGTTAGGTTTAGGGCTGGGTTAGGGTTAGGGTTAGGGTAAGGGTTAACTGTTGACACTCAGATTGGAACAATAGTGACCATTAATGAGGACCCTTCTCCCAATCTCATAGGTCGACAAGTCGACAGGTCGACAAGTCGACAAGTCGACAGGTCGACAAGTCGACAAGTCGACAATTCGGTTTTGGCAGTTTAGGTTATATTTCCCATCATGCACTTAGTCCTTGTACTTCCTCTTGGACTATACCTACCTATCCATTTATATATTTTGGCAATATTGATTTGTCGACTTGTCGACTTGTCGACTTGTCGACCTGTCGACCTGTCGACCTAGTGCTATTGTCAATAAGAAAGATCCGGTTAGGTTTATGGTTAGATTAGGGTTAGTGTTAGCAATTTTGGCATTATTGATTTGTCGACTTGTCGACCTGTCGACTTGTCGACCTGTCGACCTGTCGACCTAGTGCTATTGTCAATTACAAAGATCCGGTTAGGGTTAGGGTTAGATTAGGGTTAGTGTTAGGGTTAGTGTGTGGTTAGGGTTAGGGCTTGGCTAGGGTTAGGGTTAGTGCTTGCCTCCCAGGCGTCGTATGCGATCATGCTTCAGGTATATGATGATTATTATGTATTGACAGCTATATACCACATAGGTTCTTTTTCCCATCATGCACTTAGTCCTTGTATTTCCGCTTGGACTATACCTACCTATCCATTTATATAATTTGGCAATATTGATTTGTCGACTTGTCGACCTGTCGACCTGTCGACCTAGTGCTCTTGTCAATAATAAAGATCCGGTAAGGGTTCGGGTTAAGTTAGGGTAAGGGTTAGGGTTAGTGTGTGGTTAGGGTTAGGGTTGGGTTAGGGTTAGGGTTAACTGTTGACATACAGATTGGGACAATATGTCAATAACAAAGATCCGGTTGACCAACATCTCCACCTCCATTTGTATACACCACTCATACTGATTTGTCGATTTGTCGACCTGTCGACTTGTCGACCTGTCGATTTACTGATGTGGACATTACAGAAGATCCATTTCCCTAGCCAATTCTTGTACTTCCGCTTGAACTATACCTACCTATCCATTTAAATATTTTGGCAATATCGATTTGTCGACTTGTCGACTTGTCGACTTGTCGACCTGTCGACTTGTCGACCTAGTGCAATTGTCAACAACAAACATCTATATATGTCATTTATATGTACTGCCAAAATTGAATTGTCGACTTGTCGACCTGTCGACTTGTCGACTTGTCGACCTAGTGCAATTGTCAACAACAAAGATCCGGTTAGGGTTAGGGTTAGGGTTAGTGTGTGGTTAGGTTTAGGGTTGGGCTAGGGTTAGGGTTAGGGTTTAATGTTGACATACAGAATGGGACAATAATGAGCATTTATGAGGAGCCTTCTCCCAATCTCATAGGTCGACAAGTCGACAAGTCGACAATTCAGTTTTGGCAGTACAGATAAATGACATATTTAGATGTACAGCCGCATATCCACTGGAAACTTAAAGGCTTATCACATGTCGATATTGCCAGTGAAAGTAATCTCGGAGGATTCTTTCTTTAGCTTGGGTGTCGATGGGGGGGGGGCTTGCCTCACAGGCGTCGTATGCGATCATGCCCCTCCCGCTTCAGGTATATTATGATTATTATGTATTGACATCTAAATGTGCCACATAGGTTCTATTTCCCATCATGCACTTAGTCCTTGTAGTCCCGCTTGGACTATACCTATCTATCCATTTATATATTTTGGCAATATTGATTTGTCGACTTGTCGACTTCTCGACCTATCGACCTGTCGACCTAGTGCTATTGTCAATAAGAAATATCCGGTTAGGGTTTTGGTTTGATTAGGGTTAGTGTTAGCAATTTTGGCATTATTGATTTGTTGAATTGTCGACCTGTCGACTTGTCGACCTGTCGACCTAGTGCTATTGTCGATAACAAAGATCCGGTTAGGGTTAGGGTTAGATTAGGGTTAGTGTTAGGGTTAGTGTGTGGTTAGGGTTAGGGCTTGGCTAGGGTTAGGGTTAGTGCTTGCTCCCCAGGCGTCGTATGCTGCTTCAGGTATATGATGATTATTATGTATTGACAGCTATATACCACATAGGCTCTTTTTCCCATCATGCACTTAGTCCTTGATTTTCCGCTTGGACTATTCCTACCTATCCATTTATATATTTTGGCAATATTGATTTGTCGACTTGTCGACTTGTCGACTTGTCGACCTGTCGACCTGTCGACCTGGTGCTCTTGTCAATAACAAAGATCCGGTAAGGGTTAGGGTTAAGTTAGGGTTAGGGTTAGGGTTAGTGTGTGGTTAGGGTTAGGGTTGGGTTAGGGTTAGGGTTAACTGTTGACATACAGATTGCGACAATATGTCAATAACAAAGATCCGGTTGACCAACATCTCCACCTCCATTTGTAAACACCACTCATACTGATTTGTCGACTTGTCGACTTGTCGACCTGTCGACTTGTCGACCTGTCGATTTACTGATGTGGACATTACAGAAGACCCATCTCCCTAGCCAATTCTGATTTCTGATTTTTAACTGTTTACCTATAGATATGGACATTAATGAGGGCATCTATAACCATTAATGAGGGCATCTTCACATCCATTTACATGTATACCTACATCTATAATCAATACTGATATGTCGACTTGTCGACTTGTCGACCTGTCGACTTGTCGACCAGTTGACCCAGAGCTATTGTCAATAACAAAGATCCGGGTAGGGTTAGGGTTAGGTTAGGGTTAGGGTTAGGTTGGTGTTAGGATTGTGTTAGGGTTTGAGTTAACTGTTGATATACAGATTGAGTGAATAATTACCATTTTTCAATAGTGAATTGTCGACTTGTCGACTTGTCGACCTGTCGACTTGTCGGCCTGTTGACCTAGTACTCTTGTCTATAACAAAGATCAGGTTAGGGTTAGGGGTACGGTTAGGTTATGGTTAGGCTTAGGTTGGTGTTAGGGTTAACTGTTGATATACAGATTGGGACAATACTGAATTGTCGACCTGTCGACTTGTCAACCTGTCGTCTTGTCAACCTATGATTATTGCGAGGTCCCGCTTGAGTTAGCTGTTCACGTCCTTGTATAAAGATTAATGATATTGATTTGTAAAATGATCGACTTGTTCAGCTTTCACGATACTGATGTGGCCATTAGGCAGCAACCTTTTTGCCAGCCAGATATACGATGTATGATTTGTATCGAGCAGTGAAGGTTATCGGACATATATTGAAGAGCACCTGATGTATGTCTTGGTGTGATATATATATATATAATAATGTAAAAATCCAGATGTCATTATATATATATATATATATATATATATATATATATATATATATATATATATATATATATATATATATATATATATATATATATATATATATATATATATATATATATATATATATATATATAGGTCTGTGATCCTAACGTATGGTCCCCAATAGTGCCCTTGAGCCGCTCAAGCACTACAATGTTATATAAATCATGACCCTGTGATGACCTTGACCTTTTTAACAGCAAGGTCAACATAGGTCACCAATGCATTTGAATGGGGAGAACTTTAAAAATGTCATATAAAGTGAAAGTCTTACAGGAAATGGGCAGTAGGACTGAATATTAATGATTCTGAAAAAAATGGACCCTAGGGGCCCATCTTCCCCCACCCAGGGGCATTATACATGTAAATTACCATAATATTCAAATATCTTCTCCTCTGAAACCGCTAGGCAAATCAAAGCCAAATTTTATGTAAAGCGTCTATAGAATCGGGGAATCAATATGTGTATAAATAATCTAGTTATCATTACCAAGATGGCCGCCATGCCAATAATGGTAGAAAACCTTCAAAAATCTTCTTCTCCAGAACCGGTGGACCGATTTCAACAAAACTTGGCATGAAGTATATATGGCTCAAGCACTACAATGTATATATAAATCATGACACTGTGGTGACCTTGACCTATTTTACGACAAGGTCAACATAGGTTGCCAATGCATTTGAATGGGGAAAACTTTTAAAAAGTCATTTGAGGTGAAAATCATGCAGGAAATGGGCAGAAGGATTAAATATTAATGATTCTGAAAAAAAAAAATGGACCCAAGGGCTCATATGCCCCCACCCTGGGCCAATATACATGTATAATACCATAATATTCAAACTTCTTCTCCTCTGAAACCACTTGGCCAATTAAAGCCAAATTTTATCTCTGAAGCATCTATAGGATGGGGGAACCAATGTGTTTATTAATAATCTAGGTCACATTACCAAGATGGCCCCCATGCCCATATAAATCTTTTTCTCCGACCATTTGACAAATTTCCATGAACTTTGGAGTGAAGCATCGATGGCTAAAGTACTACAATGTATATTTAAATCATGACCTGTGACAGCCTAGACCCAGTTTATGGCAAGGTCAACATTGGTTGCCCATGAATTTGAATGGGAAAAACTGTTAAAATGTCAATTGAAGGGAAAAGCCAGCAGGAAATTGGCAAATGGACAGAATATTGATTATTCTGAAAAAAGAAAATGGCCCTAGGGCTTCATCTGCCCTTACACTGGGGTTAAATACCATTATATTAAAACATGTTTTTTGGTACACGTATATGCAGCAGATCTCAGGTGAGCGTTTACAGGACCATTGGTCCTCTGGTTTACCATATATGGGCATCGCGGCCATCTTGGTCATGTGACCTGGATTATTTATAAACACATTGGTTCCCCATCCTATAGATGCTTCTGTGAGTCCTGGTTTTTGATTCATCAGGATGTTTATCATGATTTATTTGTTTGTTCTTGATGATTCATTCAATAGTTAGAGATTCACCACGAGGACTGAAGAACTAACTAAATGTTATGAATCACTGCAGAAGCTGAGGGTGAGGTTAGGTACCTGTAAAACCGGTTTAAGGATGTTCGCTGCTAACATTTGACATTTCGGAACTTCCGGTTTTTCTTTCTTGAATATCTCGTAAACGGTTGCAGATATTTTCCTAATATTTTATTTTTCGATACATATTGATAATATGCATTGAATGAGCCATGAAAATTGTCAATCTATGAAACTTCATTTTTTTCACCCCATTTTCTGCAACTTTTCAGAAAAATTTAGTTGTCAATAAAATTTAGGGGGTAGGGTAGATTAAACTTGAATATTACACATCTTCAAATTAATTGCACTAGTTCGATGTTTATTTTAGCAGCAGTATATGTGTACATGGTCTTCTAAGTCATTCTTTGTGTCTTTGGTGTGCTGGTTTTAAAATTTAAGGTGGTTTTATGAAATGGGCTTTTAGAAACAAAACAGCCGAAAAAAAGGCCGAAAATGGCGATTTTCAAGTTGTTGGTTCTTTCTTATATGCTCACTACCCTATATATTTCTTTCTTTTATTCGAACAATATTACCAAGTTTTATGTTGTGTGAAAATACAAGAAAAAGTTTGAATCAACAAATATGGGTTTGGTACATTTCAAAATATTGATTTTTTCCGACTTTTCAAGTATGGGGGTAGGGTTAGAAAAGGAATCGTAAAATTTTGTCATCCACTCCAAGTTGCAAATTTTTCTATGCTTTTGGTCCAAACTTGTCTGCGCTACGTAAATATTATGACTTTTGAAAGCATTCTACGTGTATTTTTGTTCAAGACAGGTATGTTTCAAAGAATTATAAATTAAATTAATTTTACCAAATTTAAAACATGGTGCTCAGATGTCTCATTCAGAGGCATGTAGCTTGAAAAAATGCACACTACCCTATATTTATTTTGTTTTCAAATGCCTTGTGTTGTATTTTGAAATAAAAAAAGAGTGGTTAGAAAAAAAAAGTTTGAATACTTTTTCATTGGCAGCGAACATCCTTAAGCCCGCCACTAACTTTGTGTTACTGATCGTTCCAAGTCGATACTTCTGTGGTGGTTCTTTTTGTTTTATGTCTTGGTGTTTAAAAATTTTTTGTGCTGTTGGCGCCTTATGGATGTTTACATATTTTTAGTTAAGGTAACTGAGTGACTACCTATTGGGAAAATAGCTGCCCATTCGGCTTACGATATGTTTCATGGTATAAGTACCTGACTGTTAGTTTGTTTTTTCCCACCTCGGTTTTTGGAGTGGGAATCTTTTTCTGATTGCGCCTTTTCCTGATCTTTGCCTACTGGTACCTTGTCATATAAAATTTGGCTTTGATTGGCCAAGCGGTTTCAGAGAAGAAGATCTTTGAAAATGGTGGACGACGGACGGACGGACGACGGACGGACGACGGATCATGGCCATCCTATAAGCTCACCTTGTGAGCCTAACGACTCAGGTGAGCTAAAAACGCAGAGTCAGGTGCAGAACCTGCACTGTTACTGTACAGCTGATCAATGCCTCTGTTTACACTACACGGTTAGTATAGTTCCTTTTCTACTTATATCCTTAACATCAAGCCTCTAGCCCTTTTCTGTCGGATTGCATAGGCCGGTTTGTGTGGAACCTGGTAGAAAGTCCAGAAGACCCGTTTTCTCGCGTCGCGCCTCTTCAGACTTACCCTGGTTGTCATTGGAAGGCCGAGTAGAAATCCCGCAATACATATACCCAGGATGATGAATGTTTTAAACTTTCTGACATCGGGAAATGAGTCACATACACCAGTCAGGACGGTTTCCACCATGGCAAACTGTTCAAAGAGAGAATCAGTTAACTCGCGGACTGTTTATACAGAAAAACATGTCCGTGTAATGTATACCTCCTTGAACCCCACTTTTATATAGCGAAACTGGGGTATGCAGGGGTATACCTATTTTTCTTATTCTTGCTCCAAAACATAGATTGTTGGTACTCGTTAGAACCGCCTCGGCGAGGCGGTTCTAACGCGTACCCACAATCTATGTTTTGAGCAAAAATAAGAAAAATATAGAAACTTTTCTTCTGGATTTTTTTTATTTTTTTACAACATTAAAAATCTCAGTTTATTGTAATATTGTTTTTATTACTACTTTATTGCATAATCGTGATTTAAAACTGATATTTAGTTCTATATTTTTGTAATGTTATACAACAACAAATTGTCTCTTTACAATTATCGTATAACTTATTTAGAATGTTACAGGTCTGGCTATTTCTAGTGGCACACTGAAAACAATCGATTGTTTATTTATATTTTTACCGATATCTCCGTTTAAGATATATACTGCGGGTATAGGTAAAACCGTAAATAAATAAAGAATTGTTTGCGACAGAATATCGCAGCGGGCCTGTACTGTAATATTAATGTAGTATTTGCTTGTTATGACTAGCTGTTCCATCGACTACCAACGTTCATTTTAACCCATATTTGACGAATGGATTTGCTTATCATTATGATTTGGGTCAGTCCACTTTTATTATTAGGGGCATCAGGAGTGATTTTGAATTTTCATTCCATTTTCGATGAAGTGTTGTCTAAGCAAACAGAATAGCCCCAGATGGGACGCCGCGTTCTGGGGATATACTGTTTGACCATGTCCCACAAAAAGGACGCCAGACTTATATGAGTTAAGGCTATGGCATAATGTGCAACATTTGAACTCATATCTTCTAGTTACCAAAAGCTCTTTTCTTGAATATACTAGTTGTTGTTATATAAAAACAATTCAAAGGTCAACTCATATTAAATATCGAAACCTCGTTTCAACAGCTTTTTTCAGCGGCTTAATAACATAGAACTAAATATCAGTTTTAAATCACGATCACACAGTAAAGTAGTAATAAAAACAATAATGTTTTTTTTTTTTTTTTTTTTTTTTTTTTTTTTTTTTTTTTTTTTTTTTTAAAAAATATGAGCTATATATATGACCTTTTTCATTACAACGCAATAGAAGTTCACAAGACCTCTTATAACCCTATTCCCAAAAGGTACTCTCCCACCACCTGATTGGCACATCTCAAATGGTTGAAATAATAGTTAACCGAATTGAAGCATATAAATCTAACATCCTACCTGACTGTCAAGGCCAAGAGTTATAAGCATGAAGAAAAATATAACGGACCAGAATGCTGACCCTGGGAGCTGATTCATGGCCTCTGGGTAAATCACGAACACCAATCCAGCACCTGATAGAAAACAAAAGATTACACATTTTTAGTGTGTGGATAAAAAGGTGTATATTGTGCGGTGCTTAGATCTACATGTAGTTATGTAAAATTGATTCTTATGTCTGTAAACAACAAAAAGGGCAATTGAATTTAACTATTTACAGACGGAATCACCTTGGAATGGTCATTACACAAACAATCTTGAGGGATTAAACCTAAAATGTGTTATTGTCACCTCAGAGGCTCATAAAACTCAAAATCTGTTTCTAGGTTTGGTTTAATAGAAATTCTACAGGCAAGAAAACGGTTAATAGCCCATCCTTTTTCTCATGAATATGTTCGCTGCTCTTAAAAGATCACAGTTTATTTTTATTTATTATTTATTTTTTAAGGATCAGTCATAGATAAACTCACCGTCCGCAGCAACGTCTTTGACCTCTACTCCCAGTTGTCCGGCCATGTACCCGAGGTAGGAAAATATGACAAACCCGCCAAATATACTGGTCATACAGTTACCAAGGGATACTATGAGTGAATCTCTGAAATTACATTAAAGACGTAGAAACAATAGGCGAAACGCCGTCGAAGCAGAAATGAGAAGTATGCAAGAACATCAGACCCGAACTCACGAACACTCACGAACGACTCGGCCGTTCGAACCAGATCAGGTATATACCGCATGGGACAGCCATAACAATTGCTGAAAAGCTTGAACATGACACTGAAAGCTTGTGAAACGCGTTCTAGTAAGTAAATGCAATGATGTAGACGCACCTGGTACGTTGAATGAAATGGGCAATCCTATGACACGTAGTATCCATTTATTGCCGTAACATTACTTCTTCCAGTCTATACTATTTTCTTTTTACCGATATCTCCGTTTTTACCGATATCTCCGTTTAAGATATACTGCGGGTATACGTAAAATTGTTCATAAAGAATTGTTTGCTGCAGAATATCACGGCTTATCTGTATCTAACTAGTTCTTTCGCACGATTGAGTACAACTTACGCAGATGGAACCAATCATGGTCAAATGATGCAAATCCCTGTATGGAAACAGCTTATAATGGATAAGAATGATCCGCGGCGAGATGTTCTCACATCAGGAAAACATGTCCGTGTAAAGTATACCCCCTCAAACCCCACTTTTATATAGTAAAGCTGGGGTCTATTTTTCTTATTTTTGCTTCAAAACATAGATTGTGGGTACTCGTTAGAATCGCCTCGGCGAGGCGGTTCTAACGTATGCCCACAATCTATGTTTTGAGCAAAAATAAGAAAAATATCAAAAAAAAAATCTAATGAAATTTTTGATTTTTTACAACCAAAAAAAATTCTGTATATTGCATGGGCATGTTTTCATAATGGACAGGTATGAACACTACATGTCTACGAAAATCTATACAGTTTCACAGACATGACGTTTTTATTGTTTTTAAAAATATTTTGTTTTATCTTGATTTTGGATCATTTTGAAGAAGCTGATCATGAATAAAAGATGCATATGCTGTTTTGGGTGTTTTTTTTTTTTTATGAAGCAAAACAGAGCATTGTCTTCTGTCTCAACAATTAGCGTCTTTCCTTTTTTAGCTAAGTTTAACTCATATTTTATAAGAAAGACATACTTGGTATAGTAGGTTTCCTTTTATTTAGATTTACTTTCATGATGTATGGAGCAATGAAAGTCCTGCTGTGACAATTCAAGCTAAAACAGCCAAATGAGCCGCCTCGTGGGAAAACCAACAATGTGGTTTCCGACCAGGTCCGACATAAACCGACCTGTACAGTCACAGAAAAGAGCTAGAAGCTTGAAATTTCGGATTTAAGTAGAGGAGGAATTGTACCATCCGAGTAGCGAAAACAAAGGCGCTGATCTGCGTCTTTGTTTTCGCCTATGCAGATTGTTGGTTTTCCCACGAGGCGGCTCAATTTAATGTGGAACTGCATTCATCAGGAAAACATGTCCATGAAATATATCCCCCCTTAAACCCTACTTTTATTTAGCAAAACTGGGGTACACACGGGTATATTTTTGTCTTATTTTTGCTCCAAAACATAGATTGTGAATACTCGTTAGAACTGCCTCGATGAGGCGGTTCTAATGTGTACCCACAATCTATGTTTTGAGCAAACATAAGAAAAATATCATTTTCTTCTGATGAATTCAATTTTTACAGTCTGTATATTGCATAGGCAAGTTATCATAATGATGATTAAACAGTATGTCGGTTTTGTGGCTGAAATAAACCGTGCTAAATTATGTAATGCTTGTTCGTCGATTTTTAAAGTGCAAAAAAAATATCAATACCAATCGTCGCACCTAGATAAATCTTAATCCTGGTGTATTCGGAAGCATTTAATCACTTGTACAGAAACGCTCCCGAAACGAAGTTTATCTTGATAAAGCATGATTACATAAAACGTCTGGAACAACGGAAACTCTCAAATGGTAAGGAACTAGAGCCAATGGAAACTCTCAAATGGTAAGGAACTAGAGTAAATTTAGCTGTGCACTCATATGCATTTAGTAGCGCACGTGCCTACCACAATTTTGTAAT